>OY101450.1:101529821-102729821 GCA_956483635.1 Panzeria rudis | reverse complement strand
GATATCCGACAGTTGATCACAACGACCACGCGTTCACCCATTTACCATCATAACCGCATTTCCAGGCGAATTTTCGAAAATTACGTGGTCCAGTCACGCTTCCAGACCACACAGTGCACCAAACAGTGACACGTTCAGCATAGAAAGCCTTCTAAACAATTGCTTTAGATTTCCAGAAGCCCAAAATCGACAATTGTACTTGTTGACGTATTCAGAGAAATGAAAATGGGCTTCGTCAAAAAAATATTTTTCAGAAAAACCAGGCCGTTGTTCTGGAATGAATGCAGAAAATCTACCGGAAGTGAATGGTCGCACGGCTTCAAAGCCAAATACTTACGCAAAATTCGCCTTGTGGCCGTTGTGGATAGCCGCTGTTGTTGAAAACGTCAAGGAAATTGCAAATTCGCTCACGGCTGCGATATTTTCACTTGAACGACGCGATCTAGCACGCGTTGGTACTCGCACATTATGTAGGGATCTAGTCGACTAGAATTTATAGACCAAGTTCTTAACATCGTTCTCAGAAGGACGATTATGTTGACCGAAAATAGCATAAGTTTTAATGCAATTTTCGAACCAAATTGAGTTCACTGTAACAATAGCAAAAGCTTCTACTACCTATATGTCAACAAGTAAAATGTCTAAGCTGTCATGTTATTTCCATATGCCCCTTTTGTAAAACCAATCACTTGTTGAAAACCCCTATATTAGGACAAAATTAATGAACAATTCGTTGAAACAATGAACTTTTTCCTTGCATTTATGTACCTTTTTGGTTTAGTGTATGTATAAATAATAGGTGACAACATTTTTTGCGCTGCAGCTTATAAATATAATAACCAGGGCAATTTTTTTATGGCATATGCCACATGCCATGGTATTTGCCATTTTTTAAATTATATCCTAAAAAAGCTATTTTCCATAATCCTTGCCATAAAATGCTTTTATTCATAGTCTGGCAAATCCTTTTTGGATCTCTTCTCGAAAAATTTGTTACAGAATATGTTTCCAAACTTAAGTAAGCCTCCAGCACCATGCGGTACCAGGTGGGGTACTTGGATTAAAGCGGCAATATACTATTCTGATAATTTCAAAGAAATCTGTTACGTTTTAAATATGCTTAGTGAAGATGAAGCGGAATCTATGCAAAAATCCGAAATAAAATCTGACCTACTGTATATAAAAAGTAATTGTGAGTGTATATGTTCCAGCATTCCAAATTGCAAACCAAAGGTCTTTCCATAAATGAAAGCTTGGCTTATTGATAATACCCAAAAAAAGTACCCAAAATGCGAACAAAAAAAATTTTTTTTTAATAAACATAAAATTTTAAATCGAAATAAAGAACTAGAAACACTGACTATTTTTCAATAAAACCGACACGGATTCAAATATTAAAACTTTATCCACATCTGAATTAAATGCATTTAAATGCATTTAAATTAAATTGTATTTAAATATTTATTTTTCAGTTTTATTTTATGACATTTTTTTTGCCATTTTAAACGTTTTTTCGCTCTATTTTTTTCCAATTTTTAACACTTTTTCTTGCCATTTTTAACGCTTTTTCGTGACATTTTGCATACCTTTTAGCAAAATTTTGTGCCATTTTAAACTTGCCCTGATAATAAAATTACAATTTTTCCCCTCTTTGATATTGTTGTAGGAAAGACATAAGACTAAATGGAAAGAGAGTTCAATAAATTGAATTACAGTTGAATCTCGATTATCCGGGTCTCAACGTACCGGACAAAGCACGGACAATAAAAAAACAATGTTAATAGAGGTTTTATAAAAAGTCGAAAGTGTGCACATTATTTTTATGAAAACATGAAATTTTACTGCCGGTTTATCGATACAATTACATTTGAAAGTGGCTGCTAAACACATCAATATTCTGGTTCAATATATGTGTTTGTGTGCGTTTGTTTACAAAAAATTGTTACACATATACGGATGGGAAATATTGAAGAATATCATAATGATTTTTTCATAACAAACGCACACAAGCACATATATTGAAGCTAAAATATTGATCCGTCTAGCAGCCACTTAAGAATGAAAATGTTCCTTCGACAACAAACAGGGTATTACGTTTTATTAAGACTTAAAATCTTATTTTGTTGCACGGATAATAGAGGTAAAGTATGGTTAATAGAGGTATAAAAAAGGAAGCACAGATAATAGAGGTAAAAGCACCAATAATGGAGGTCATTAAACAAAGCGACATCATGCCGGTCAATATATGTAACCGGTTAATAGCGGCCCAGATAATCGAGGTACAACTAATTTTAGTTGAAAGGATTTTTTATTTGCATTTTGTTTTTTAATTTCTGTATAGGAAAGTTATTATGTATCATTAACTACCCAGCGAAAAACAAATGAACGCGTGCAAAATGGAATAGTGTTATCATGATTTCTTAAAATCTTATTTCTTTAAATGCATTTAAATGACATCCTAAACCTTAATATATCTGAAGGCTTTGAACTCATGCAAATCGCATACAACATTACTAGATAATCATATATAAAATATTGCATTAATTATTCACACTCAAAATATTCCGCACTTAAAATTAACTAAAACTGCAATATAAAATAAATTAAAAGTCAATTAAGAAGCGGTTTACTTATTTTTCGTTTAAGTTTAACAAAAAGTTTATTCAACTTTATATGTTAAAAAGTTAATAGACTTAGGCCCGTTATTACAACTTGCCTGTAAAGTACACATTTGTAAAAGTTCTCCATGGCTAAAATGAGGAATACAGTGACCTATAACTATTTTCGTTATTACAACTTCCCTGTAAAATAAAATTTATCTTATTTCAAAACATGGCAATACCAGAGCAAACAACGATTACTACCTTTAGGCGTCAATTTAAAATACTTTTAGTACACACAGCAAAGGAAAAAGAAATTTTATTTTTCCTCCTAAGACTATGCTCGAATATTGTTTCAATGTTTCTTTTATTTGAATACTTTCAAAAACTATGGCAGCTCCAATAGCATAAACCTCACATTAAATTTAAACACAAGAAGAACTTTCCTTTAGCTTATCGGAACGAGTTTGCCTAAAGTCTACTTATAATAATGAAAAACGAGTTATCTGTTCGATAACATCTTAACTTTAGCTATTGGGAAGTTATAATAATGGCCCTTAAAACCATAAAAAAAGTAATGATTCCTTATTTGTTTGGATCAATTTCACTGTCGAAAGAACTAATAGCAGCTTCCGGAAATATAAAAGAGGTTTCCTTTTTTCTGCTATTTTCATTGTTAAATACTCAACACCCCCCCCCCCCCCCCCCCCCCCCCCCCCCCCCCCCCCCCCCCCCCCCCCCCAAGTTCCGTAAAAATAATTGATTTTTGCTTTATTTGCTTATTATTCGTATTTGCTTATTCGTATTTGCTTATTATTTCGTATTTTTAATTGTTATTTTATTAAATTTATATTTTTACTCACTGTTTGTTGTGTTAACTTATACTGGGATCGAACAAAGCTCGTTCGAGTTTAAAATCCAACGTTTCAACCATGTGGCCAAAGCATAGTATGTAAATTAGCTGCATGAAGACAATATAAACTTAATAAATTTTATGCATTTAACATTACAAATTAGAAAAAAAAAACACGCGGATGGTCTTGGCTGAAATTGAACATGTGACCTCTCGCTTAATAGTCTAACGAACTAACCACTACACCACTGATTTTAAGTGTGTATTTATATAATTTCAATTGCAATTTCCGTTAATTTTACGCACAGAATATTTTAAGTATTTGTGTGTGTGTGTTATTTCTATGCATGTCCTTTTTTGGTACTTATAACATAAACAACGGACCATGTTGAAAGCAACAGAAAATCCGTAAAATGTGTATTTAGTTGTTTTATTGAATATTAGAATTAGTT
This sequence comes from Panzeria rudis, assembly GCA_956483635.1. Taxonomy (NCBI): domain Eukaryota; kingdom Metazoa; phylum Arthropoda; class Insecta; order Diptera; family Tachinidae; genus Panzeria; species Panzeria rudis. The sequence goes on along the minus strand of OY101450.1, from coordinate 102,725,916 downwards.
AAAAATAAACGTGCTTAGAATTTTAAATGTTTACTCTTTTAAAAAAGATTGCACGGAATACTTCTTGACCAAAATACATTCCTATACTGTCATAATATTGTGAGTGCAGCAAAACACGCATGCAAAAAGGAATTAAATCATGCAAAAGACACATTTTCCAAGGGTAAATACTTTAAGAAAAGATTTATCGCATTAAAAAATAACTGCGATACGGCTCAGATGTAGAAAGCATGTTTAACGTCCGAAGAGTCGATGTTCGTATCCCAGCCTTGTTTATATATTTTATTAATATTTCGCATGTATGCAAAAGCGGGTTAAAATCATCGACTTTTCATTGGTCACAACCACTCATTTGAATGACGCGTTAATGTTAAAAGCATGCGTTTTTCACCCGAATTTTAACGAATGCAGTATCATTGGAACGCATGCTTTTTTTGCTGGGTAATTATAGTTGCATATATAATGCTTACCTTAATATAGAAACGCTCTAAGTAATTTTTTTTTTCAAATAAAGTGTTTTGCATAATTCGATAGATGGACCTCTTTTATTCATCGAAATATGCAAATAATACTCGATTTAAAAAAAATGAGTTGGGGCGTTTCTATATTAGCTGGCTTTGACTGTTTCTTAAAGAGATTGATTAAACTATTTACGTCTAGAATCATCCGTTGGCTATACTAGCTTTTATTATTGTCCTGAATGGGAGTTATGCGTTTATTTTAATATTTTAATACACACATATCTTCATAAAATGTTCCAACGTCTCACTAAGATGCTGTACCAATACACTCAACTTCATTCCTTGCGACGTTTATTTGACGCTTTGAAAACGCCATCTACCAAAAAGTCAGCCTATACATATTTTGTTAAAAAAAAACATATTTTTATGATTTTCCCACTCTTGAAAGTTATTGAGAGATGTTTTTAATGAAATTGAAAAACAAACAATCTTAGAGATAAATCTACGATTTGAAAACCAATTTCAACTTTTAATTCAACAAGGTGTATGAGTAAATAGTAGATAGATTGATTTTATCAGTTTGAATGTTTTTTTTTTTTTGTTAAGTTTCTTCTATTTATGTTCTGAGTATTTTTTTTTTTTGTTCAATATTTATTACCAAATATTGGTTTCTGGACATTTTTATTAGATTTTATGAATTTGTTATGCAAATTTTTGTGGGTATTTATCTTCTCTTTTAGAAAAATATTTTTTATGGCTTTTTAATTAAGGCTATTTCGGTGGTAAATAATAGAATGATTGGGATAAAGAAGAAACTTAAGCCAAGAAAATTAATTGAAAAAGTATCAATTTAAAAATAATACAAAAAAAGTTTGAATAAAATATACGTTTCATTGATTAATGCAAATTAGAAACTTGAGTTATTGAAAAAGAATTACTGCTAGTGAAATTAATGAAGACAGAAAAGAAGTGGGTGATTGTATGGAAGGAATTACACTATGCAACAAGAAAAATAACAAAGGTAACTAGTGGATATACATTAGGCATATAACTAAATTTTAGGAAAAAATTGCCATACAAGCAAATATTGTACAAGTAATAAATATCGATTGCTTATATGATTTTGGCTCAAAAATGATCCGCACCAAACGCGATTTCTAAAAAAGGTCAGATTTTTTTTCTAATATTTTTATATTAAAATAAATGTTTTGAATTTTATTATGAAAAAAAATCTTATTTTTAAAGTATGGAATGATTTACGCAATGACAAAATCTCTTTCATAATTTCGATTACATAAGGGTGGGATACTTCCCTTAGCTCAAGAATGGGTTTGGGGACATTAGGGCAGTTAGCACTTATACCAATAACTAGTTATACGAAGAGGGACGTACATAAAACTTCGGTATATATGAAACAATTTGTGTTAAACAAGCAATTACGTTTGGTGCGGAAACTTTTGTGAAATTCTGAAATAAAAATTTCCATAGATCTTCTGATTTTTTTATGTTCTATTTGACTACGCTATACCATTTTTACTATTAACAAAAATTGTAAAAAGTTTCTGCCTAATATACATATGTTTATACCCTTCTCAAAAAATTGGAAAGCGTATATAGGTGATTCTAATATCAAATGTTTTTTTTTTGTGTCCTTTGGAAGTATAGTAAAATCTATATGGAGCATTCCACGCCAAATATTTGGCTATGCTATACCATTTTTCCTATTAACAAAAAGTTTAAAAAGTTTCTGCCTAATATACATATGTTTATACCCTTCACAAAAAATTGGAAAGCGTATATAGGTGATTCTAATATCAAATGTTTTTTTTGTGTCCTTTGGAAGTATAGTAAAATCTATATGGGGCATTCCACGCCAAATCGGCATATTTGTGAGCCGACCCCCTTCGATTTCGTTAATTTTTGGATATGTTTTGGAACGTACTAAACGCAACGTTCATACCAAGTTTCAGTATATAGGTCCCACCAGTGATGGAGTAATAGAATTTTTAAAATTTTGAGCAAAGAAATTTTGATTAATTACACTAGGTCACAAAAAAAAAATCCACCTCAAAAATTAGATGTTTTTTAATCTAAATTTTGGCTGCTAAACACGAATATGGCATTAATTTATTTTTCTTAAGAACCGTTTTCGAGATATTCGCGAAAAACTACTTTTTTTGCAGTTTGTAAAGATATTTCCAAAAATCTTCAGTACTGTTTACTTGAATTAAACAAATATTGCATTGTTGCATAGATATGTTTTTCCTCTTTGAGTTCATATTTATACTGTATTGGTCAGCTAAAAATTCACTGAATTACAAGCCTTTACATTTGAAAAAAAAAATTATTTTTTGCGTTTTTTTTCAAAATTCCCCATTTTGAAATGCTCCATTAAAGCAAACCAAAAATTTAAAATTTTTGTTTTGACCCATATCTTGAATAAAATTTTGCTCCAAACGTATAAAAAGTAAAATTGTTCACATCGGGCAAAAATTTAGAAAGTTACAATAGATTTAGTGAAAACAACCGATTTTGAATTTTAATATAAAAAAATTGGTTGGAGTATGAGTACAAGAAAAATGCCAGTGGGGCAGAATTAAATATTTTGGAAATATATCAACCATTTCTAACTCTTTACTCCGATCCGTATAAAATTTTACGTGGCGATATTTAATTTAGGAAGATGAGCCTCCCATATTTCTCAGGTGCAGAGGTATGAAGTGCAAAGTAGTGCACTTCGGTCATGTAAAATTTTTCAACGCTTGACATTTTTCTGTTTCTCACTCGATTCCAAAAATTTTTTGTGTCCTTATATACCTTGTAAAGTTCTAAAAAAGTCTTTAATTAAACAAATATCTTGTATAGTTAGTTAGGTATACTTATTTTAATATTAAAATTTCTTAATTTTTAAAATCCTTGGTCCAGTATTTTTAAGATATCGGATCCAAATAACAACCGATTGTCACAATTAATTCTTTGTTACTTACATCACAAAATTTCGAACAGTCAAAAATATATATATGGAAAATATACAATCTTTAATTTGAAAATTGAAATATTTTGAATTTATGACAATTTTTGCCCAAAAAAGCACTATAATTGTTACCTCTATAAAATTTTTTTCTCAAGGATCAAATAATTATTATTAAAAGGTGTCTTCACAAACATGATTTTAAAAAACAACTTAATCGAATTTACAATTTTTGGTGGGCATGCACCCTTTTGAAATCCACCTATTTTTTAGATTTATTGGAACTTTCTTAGGAATTCTATTGATTGTCAGAAACAAATCATAGTTTTCATATAAATTCTTATATAATTGCAAATTTTCATTGAAAATATCAATAATGAACGATTTTATAGCATTAAGAAAAAATTTAATTTGCACAAAGCACCACATAGCACCATTTTCCACTTGTTTTGCCGTAAGTCTTTCATAAAAATTTTAATTATAAAAATCTGAATACAGTGTTGAAAACTACACATAATTTTGGTAACTTTGATATGCGATATGTCGACCTTTCATTTTCAAACGAGTAAAAGTAATGGCATGGAAGCAACAAATTCGTACTGACCTGAGGACCAACGAATGAAAATTAAAACTTTGATGTGGTCACTAAATATATTGTAACTTTTTCATATTTTGTCCGATGTAACTAATTTTATGCTTGCTATATTTAGAACTAAATTTTCTTTAAGATGTGGGTCTAAAATAAATTTTAAAAATTGATTTTGCCTTACTAGACCGACTTAAAATCGTAAATTCAAAAAAAAAACGTGGAAAAAATAAAGTTTTTTCATATCTAAAAACTGTAACACATTGAATTTTGATTTTAAATATGGGCTGAAAGAGGAAAAACATATCTATGCAACAATGCCAAATTTGTAAACATCAAGTAAACAGTACTCAAGATTTTTGGAAATAGCCTTATAAACTGCAAAACACACGTTTTTGCTAATATCTCGAAAACGGTTCTTAAGAAAAATAAATGAATGCCATATTCGTGTTCAGTGAGCCCAAATTACCTTAGAAAACATTTCATTTTTGAGGTGATCGCAAAATACTGAAATTTTGTAAACTAGTGTTATATTGTAGATCAATAACAAAAATTGATATATTAAAAAAGTATGGAATCTTTTCTTCGCCTGTAAATGCTCTTTCAGAAAAAATTTCGGTGTAATTATTATTTAGCTATTAACGTTTCAAAATGAAAATCGACATTTCAAAAAGTCCGACTCCTTCGATTTTTTTTTTAATTTCCAAAAAATACTAATCTATATTACGCAACTTTTAGGAAAATTTCAAGATGTGATCTCTGCTTTTTCTATTTTTTTCGATTTTTTAAAATTTTATTTTTGTTATTAATTTATCTATAACACTACTTAAAATGACAACGATGTCCAAAATATATATTTTTTGAAGTAAAATGAGGTCACTGAACACGAATATTAAGTTATATGCCTTCGAAACCGAAAAAAATTTAATTTTTGGATGTTTTTTTTTTTAATTAATAGCACCGGCAATCAAATATAAAATGATCTATACACTTGACTAGATATACCTACTTCGCGCACTTCGATGCGCTGAGTCCGAATCTTTGGTTCGCTTAGCTCGTACGCACTCAAAATGTTAAGTAACTCGAGAAAAACTGCATATTTTTTGTAGCCATTTTTAACAGTATTTCGCCATTTAATGCACCGTTTTGCTCATACGCCGTAAAAATTGCAAATTTCATGTACGTTGGAGTGTCTGGTCAAATGTACAGACTACTTTCTTTAATGCTATTAATTTTGAAAATAACGTCCAAAAATTAAAGTTTTTCGATTTTCAAAGCATATATGTAACTCGCTAGATTTTAGTCGGAGCAACACATTTTAAACACTGGCTGAAAGAAAAGAAAAATCTATTTAGAGTTGTCTATAAGATTTATGCTATAGATGCAGTTTTTTCCGAGATTTCTGTCAATAGCTTAAAAACCATAAAATTACAGATTTTTAATGCAAATATCTGGAAAACTATTTTCTTAAAAATATAAATATAATATTCTTGTTCAGTGACCTCATTTTACTTCAGAAAATATATTTTTTAGACTTCGTTATCATTTTGCATAGTGTTATATATTAATTAATAAAAAAATAAAATATAAATAAATTCGGAAAAAATAGAAAAGTGGCGCTACTCTGTTCTGCTGTGTACGTTGAAAAATTAAGTTGATGTTAATTTTTCCATTGTTCCTTGGAATATTAATCATACCCAATTCTTTCTGAATATAACGTTACGAACCTTAGCCTAATAATCAATTTAGATTCACAAAGCAAATACGTTCGAAATAATCATATTAATAAAAAACAATTAGCTACTGGCTTGAGCTTTTCACATGTTTACATGTTCATATATACTTAAGTATAAAATCAAACCAAAAAAGTTTGTCTTGAGTAGAACAAAAATCAGAAAAATGGGAATGAAGAAAAATAAACCGATGGCAACGCTGGGAAAGTGCACTTTAATATCAGCTTGAGAGTGATTTAATTCTCGTATTCAATTTTCGCGAAAAAGTTGTATATATAAGAATTAAAATCACATTCAACAGAGCCACCTGACAAGTGGTGATAGCAAATACACGTGAGTACTGACGATGGAAGTGTAGCGGCTTCCGAAAGTGGCGCTACTCTGTTCTGCTGTGTACGTTGAAAAATTAAGTTGATGTTAATTTTTCCATTGTTCCTTGGAATATTAATCATACCCAATTCTTTCTGAATATAACGTTACGAACCTTAGCCTAATAATCAATTTAGATTCACAAAGCAAATACGTTCGAAATAATCATATTAATAAAAAACAATTAGCTACTGGCTTGAGCTTTTCACATGTTTACATGTTCATATATACTTAAGTATAAAATCAAACCAAAAAAGTTTGTCTTGAGTAGAACAAAAATCAGAAAAATGGGAATGAAGAAAAATAAACCGATGGCAACGCTGGGAAAGTGCACTTTAATATCAGCTTGAGAGTGATTTAATTCTCGTATTCAATTTTCGCGAAAAAGTTGTATATATAAGAATTAAAATCACATTCAACAGAGCCACCTGACAAGTGGTGATAGCAAATACACGTGAGCACTGACGATGGAAGTGTAGCGGCTTCCGAAAGTGGCGCTACTCTGTTCTGCTGTGTACGTTGAAAAATTAAGTTGATGTTAATTTTTCCATTGTTCCTTGGAATATTAATCATACCCAATTCTTTCTGAATATAACGTTACGAACCTTAGCCTAATAATCAATTTAGATTCACAAAGCAAATACGTTCGAAATAATCATATTAATAAAAAACAATTAGCTACTGGCTTGAGCTTTTCACATGTTTACATGTTCATATATACTTAAGTATAAAATCAAACCAAAAAAGTTTGTCTTGAGTAGAACAAAAATCAGAAAAATGGGAATGAAGAAAAATAAACCGATGGCAACGCTGGGAAAGTGCACTTTAATATCAGCTTGAGAGTGATTTAATTCTCGTATTCAATTTTCGCGAAAAAGTTGTATATATAAGAATTAAAATCACATTCAACAGAGCCACCTGACAAGTGGTGATAGCAAATACACGTGAGCACTGACGATGGAAGTGTAGCGGCTTCCGAAAGTGGCGCTACTCTGTTCTGCTGTGTACGTTGAAAAATTAAGTTGATGTTAATTTTTCCATTGTTCCTTGGAATATTAATCATACCCAATTCTTTCTGAATATAACGTTACGAACCTTAGCCTAATAATCAATTTAGATTCACAAAGCAAATACGTTCGAAATAATCATATTAATAAGAAAAAGTTGAGATCACATCTTGAAATTTTCCTAAAAGTTGCGTAATATAGTAGTATTTTTGAATTTTTTTTTTAATCGAAGGGGTCGGACTTTTTGAACATGTTGATTTTCATTTTCAAACATTAATAGCTAAGTGATAATAACATCAAAACAATTTTTTGTTTGTTTTTTTCTGAAAGAGCATTAAAATACGAATAAAATGATATTATACTTCTTTATCATATCAATTTTTATTATTGATCTATAATTATTTTAAAATTTTTTGCTCAAAATTTTGAAAAAAACTATTACTCCATCCCTGGTGGAACTAAAATACTGAAAATTGGTATGCAGATTGCGTTCAATACGTGCCAAAAGATATCAGAAAGTTAAGGATACCGAAGGAGGTCGGGTCACAAACTGGCCGATTTGGCATGGAATGCCTCATGTGCACAAAAGTGAATGTCTGTTGGTTTTTCTGTTTGTAAGTTTGAAAGCTATGGACTCCTAAGCCAGTGAACCGATCTTGCTGAAATTTTCACAGTATATTACTGATGCTCTGGAAGGAACAATATGCTCTATATTTTTAAAATATTGTAAGAGGGCGTGGCACTTTTCATATAGAAGAAATTTTTATTTTATGATATTTATGAAACCAATAAAGCTAAAGACTTCAAAATTTTTTTAAGTAGCTCTTTCTTTAATGTTTTTAAAGAGATATTATTAAGGAGTTTACAAGTGGACGTGGTACTTCCCATATATAGCAAATATATATTTTGACAGATTATGTGATCTAATGCGGTAAAACACCTCAGATTTTGTAGGAGTTACTCAATTGAGCTTATGCATATTCCTAGAGAATATAATCAGAAAAAAATCTGTGGGCGTCGCAATTGCCATATAATTTATTTTTTTAAATAGCTTTGGAGCAACAAGAAACTTGAAATTGTGTGTGAGCAAAGTTTTCTATAGTGTGCGTTGTCATTAAAAAAACCCCGTATTGGACATGGGGGTGTGGCACATCCCATAAAGAACAAATATTTGTTTTCAGATATCTTAAAAAATAATATAAGGAGAGCCTTGAAATTTTGTATGGATAACTCTGTTAATATTTTGCATTGTCCCTGAAAAATGATTTTAAAATTGGACAAGTGGGCGTGGTGCCTCTTATCTAGAGTAAATAATTATTTTGAAATTTTGTCAAAAGTAATACAAACCGGCCGATCTTTCTGAAATGTTTCCAGCGTATTAGTGATGGCACTTCGATATAGAGGCAACATTTACTTTAAAATATCTTGCATGCCGAGACAGTCAACATTTTCAAACTTATTCTTAGTATTAACTTAAAAAATGAGAATAGTATTATAGAAAGGAGTCAACCTCTCAGCTATACGTAAAGATTTTGACAAGGCTAGAATTTCGAAGAATTTAGAAGTTCCTACTTTGCAGATTTGATGAAATTATTTCGACATTAAAAAAATATTATAACACGAATTCGAATAATTTTTGGAAATCTCTAGTTGCCGCTGGAACTATTTTTGTGGACGAAAATCCACGAGTGCCTTCGTCATATTTTAGCCTGCTGTTACTTGTTGTAGTTTAATTATTTGTTGCTTGAGGTGGTTATTGAAAGGGGTACGTATTTCCATTCAGCTCATTAAATTGTATAGTCTCATCTTGAACATCTTTTTGAACATCGTCCGCCAAGACTTCACTCCCTACTTCAGTTACATTTTCGGTCGGAATTGAGTCTTCTAAAACGCTTTTTGCAGTAAAAGAGCAACTCTGTGATACCCAAACTTCGTTTACATGCATTATTTAAACAAAACTTTATGCAACAGTTTGTAGGAATAATTAAGAATTCCAAAGAAAGTGCTAGTATAATGAATTCCAAAAGTTACAAATAAGATAACGATACGTCTCAAAGACGTATGGTTTGTTAATTTCTCAGCACAAAATCCATGTACAGCACAAAAATAACCAACACTGACAAGGTTTTAATAACTACCGAAAATACTGAGTATAATAATTTTCTATCACAACAATCAAAAGACAACGACGTACGTTATCTATCTAGGGTTTAACTTTTAAATGACTCCGAACAAAATTTCCCAAATGAACTTAGGAAGCACCGTGGTAGACAGACTCTTTCTTGCAAAAGGCATAAAAGACTTGCTTTAAACAGCAATATAGCGAATTAAAATATCCCACAAAAATATGTCTCCCAAAATTTTACATTAAGTCTTCAAAATTCATTTTGAACGCTAGAAATGAATCAAAACTTAAAATGTGTGTTCGGGGTTAATTTCGTACTTATTCAAGACTACCTCTAAAAGTTTCCACAAAACAACTTTGTGTTTAACCTTTATGTCAACAGCAGGAAAATTATACGTATGTCAACAGCATGCCTGGGTATCCTTAACAAAAGTGCTCTCGTTCTCTTGTTAAGGATATCATAAAATTTCATATGAATATAATTGTTACTTTCTGAAATATAGTGCTTTTAAAACTCAAAACATGCCCAGGTATGTTGCTGTTGACATAAAGTTTAAAATATGTATCACTTTAAATTATCACTATACATTCTCACATTAGGTAGAGAAACCAGGCACAGGTGCCATAAAAATTTCATTTTGTTCCACAGTGTTATTTATGATTCAAATAGTGCAAACTATATATAAATCTCCTGGCTCCAAGTGAGTAAACACGTTGAGGTTGTGGGCATATCGAGGGCTTAGTGATTTAATATTCTAAAGAAGAATTAATTTTGAAAAAAGTATCGCCAAGATGGATGGCCTGTTTGCTCCCAATGGAGCAAAAATGCTATTTTTCTAGCAGCATTTCACCTTTTTGTAATATTTATTACTTAATACTTTTATAAATGAAGAATATATAAAATTATTTTTCGCCGAACATAAAGCTTTAACTTCCTTTTCATTTGTTAGTCTCTAAAATAAAAATGGAATCAATTCTAACTTAACCGAACTGATTTCTATAGAACCAAACTTTTTTCCAACACGTATCAAAAAGAAAATCAAGTTTAATATGTCTCATCTGCTGTTGCATTGCCTTAGAAAAACTGTTTTAGTGCACGCTTTTTTTTGCTGCATAATGGTTGCCTGCTTTCCTGTTTGTCTGCCTGCCTGCTGTTTATGTTGCCAAAAGTCAAGAGCTAAAGAAAATCGTTTGATTTAGTTTTAAATTTTACCGTTAGACTATTTCAAATTTCAGTTTTTTTTTCAAAAATTTCAAAGTATTTAAATCTCTGTGTGTGTAAGCTTTTCCTTTTCCTTTTTTTTTATTTGTAGTCAAAGTAAACCCCTAGGGTTAAATAAAAAAAATTTATTTTCTTTTTTTATTGATTCTTCACGCTGTTAGTTTTTACCTCATGTTGAGTAATGGAAAAAAGATTTTTCGATTAATATTCGTTCATATCGAAAGTTTTCTTTGCTGTTTTGGCATTTAAAGACGCATCATATTTTCTGTTTGAATTAAAATGAAGTGATTAATTGTAACTGGTTCAAATTCAATTTCACTCCATATGGGGTCCAATCAGAAGATGGTGATGATCATGATGATGGTAGCAGAGTTTAAAATAAATCAATAAATATTAGGAAATTTGAACTTTAACTATTAAAATTTTAATGGAATTATCCTAGGAAATTTGAGTTTTATTAAGTGTTTATATTTTTTAAGAATAAGAAATTAAAATTAATTTATAAAAAATAAAAATTGTTAGTTCTTGTGGATTATAAACTGTTCTATATGCCTGCATGTTGTTGAGGATTCAACGAAACCCAAGATACATGAGTGCTGATGAACTACGTCCCAGTAAACACTACTGCTTCGGCCGAAGCAGGTTTATAAGCGAGAGAAGCTAGTTTTGTTGTTTCTACTGCTTCGAAAAGCGCTTCGAACATGCATGATTTTTGTTAGTTCTTGTGGATTATAAACTGTTCTATATGCCTGCATGTTGTTGAGGATTCAACGAAACCCAAGATACATGAGTGCTGACGAACTACGTCCCAGTAAACACTACTGCTTCGGCCGAAGCAGGTTTATAAGCGAGAGAAGCTAGTTTTGCTGTTTCTACTGCTTCGAAAAGAGCTTCGAACATGCATGATTTTTGTTCGCGATGTCCCACTTTGGAGCTCTTGTTTCGAATCATCGAAAATGGTCTAAAATAATGTCTCATTTTATCATCGATAAACTACAGACAAAACAAATCAAGTTTTATTATAAATTTCTCTCTTCCATACAATACGTGCCCAGTGGTAAAAATACCCATTACGTAATAGAGGATGTAAGCAATACTTAGTAGCTGCTAGCGGTGACGCTTCGGCTTATTTTCCCACTTAGATTTAACATAAGCGTCATAAGCTGTTTAATCGGTGAGCTTTCGCTTGAAATGTAAGCTACGATGTCAGTACCTGTCGCTACTGTGCGCTTTCAGCATAAGTGGAACTGTAAGCGAGTTTGTTTTTGAAATATAGCTTAAAGTAGGCCACAATTTTTTCATTTGTACATATAAGACGGGGTTCACACTGGGCAATTTTTGTTGCGCAACTTTTAATGCAGCCGCGAGAAAGACAGAGAAAGCAACACAGTTTTTCTCTGTCTTTCTCGCGGCTCAATTAAAAGTTGCGCAACAAAAATTGCCCTGTGTGAACCCCGTCTAAGGGATAAATTCCATGAAATACAACGAAATTCTCACATACACAATGCAAAATAATCGAAGCTATTATTAGTAAAGGACATAGTAGATTACACGTACATTACAATCTAAGTACTTAGACTGCTCGCTTAGAACGTCAACCTGACATCACCGATTGTTATCTAAGTGCTTCGTTTCATTTACCACTGTGTAAGTAATGTAGAAAGAAATCATACTTTAAATGGGTTTTGAGTTTTTAAATGTGTTAGTGTTTGTCTGAAACAATGCAGGCGACAATTGCAGAAAAAATTATCACCAAAAAATTTTCAAACAAAAGTTTGTCTAAAAATAAACTTCATTTTCAGTAAATGTTCTTTACATAATCAATGAACTGTTTGTTTGATTCTTATATTGAACGCAAACACCAAAAACAACAATAAAAACTGTGTCGTAGAAAACCAACGCCAATGACAACATACACACAAATAACAACAACAACCATGATAGCAAAAGGAATGCGATTGTACCAAGTTTGTTTACTGAACATTTTTCATTGAATTAATTCGTTATGGTCGTTGCATTAATTCGCATTAATTTTTTTGAGTCTTTAGACAAACATTAACATTTGAACAAATTTAACAAAGTGAAATTTCATAAATGCTTAATGGATGATGACGAGCCAGACAAAAATTTTGTTTGATATATTTAAAAAAAAAACTCATTAAATATTTTTTTTGATTAAGTAAACTATTTTGTTTAATATTTGTTAGTATTTTTAGACTAATTGTTTTATAAATTCATACAAAAATATTGTTTGATATTTTTCAGAAAATCCAGTAAATCTTTTTGTTTGATTTAGCAAATTGTTTTGTTTACAATTTGTTAATATATTTTGACAAATTGTTTTATAGATTTAAATAATTTGTTCACTGAAAAACACGTTTTTTTTCAATGAAATTATTGAGATATTTTTGTATATATTTAAAAATTTTTTTTGTATGTCCGTTCTTAGACAAAATATTTACTAGTTCATTGAATTCCTTTACAGAAAATGAAATTTGGTTTTTTCTGTGTGGGATTCATTTTAGTGGAAGTTGATATTATTTGCGAATAAAATCAATATTTATCCATCGAATTTCATGACATAAAGCTTTTTTTATTCGTAGTATATGTGGCTTTGTGATCGTAGAATAAAATGGTATCATTTTGTCAGTTTTGATTTTTTATTAATTTTTGAAAAATAAAAGTAAGTGAAGATAAATATGCAGAGTTAAATATGTTTTGGCGTAAACCCTTACGTCATTACATATTTGGGCATATTAAACAAATATGTTTTCGCTTCCCAAATATGTTTTCGCTTTTCAAATGTGTAATATGATGATACCATCAGATACTCATACGTGCCACAATAATAATACTTGACACTGTGAATTCTTATGAAATCCTGTAAATGTAGTAATATGCCTATAGTGAAAAAAGATCAGTCGATCAGTCCCTTTTGGTCTTATTCCTTAATTGAATAACACCGATTTAGAGCAGAGGAAATAGATGTGTTATATTTCTTTTATTTTTATTTTATTTTTCTAAGAGTTAATTAATTAATGTGTTACCTTCTTTGAGAAACGGATAGAGTGGAGAGAACAGGTGGTGAAGTGGGAGAGAGATAGAAAGCTTAATTCATTTACTACCCTGCTATTGCGCGTTTTTTGTAGAGCAGCGTTGCAAGCCTCTCTGGTGTCAAGTAGAGGCATCGCATTGTTTAAGCTCTGTAGCCATTTTATTAAATATTTTACTTCGCCGACGGTTCTGCTACAATACCGACGAAGGACGGTGCTTTATGTGCATTAAGATTTCTTAGTATTAATCGCTGCCGGTACTGCCAAAGTGATCAGTGCTATGCCTTCCTAACTTTAACAGTCCAACAGAAACCAACACAGTAACACACCAATGCACATGAGAAAAATGCATGATGTTGTTGGCTTGCCTGAAAGTAGTCTTGAACTCCAAACCTCAGGTTTTGTAGTCAAACGCGCTAAATACTCAGCCAATAGCACCCTCATATTGTTATTCTCTTCGCAAAAATGGACAAGTACAAACTCATGTTTGCTTTTTTTTACTGCCCATGTGTTAGTAGCAAATTTGAGAGTCTTTAGTTCCCAAAACTCTGAACCGATTTTAATATTGTGTACATATATAAATAAATAGCTTTTAAATTGTATAACTTTTGTGCAAATCGTCTGAATATTGTGACTTCAAAAGGGATAACAAAAAAGTAGTTTTACCCAATAGTTATATAGATTTTATAAATTTTTTTCTCTCTGTATGTTAGCCATCTAATTTATAGATTTTTATAACCAAACACTCGTAAAAGCATTAACCAACTTGCAACTTTCATTTTCTTGTAAATATGTGTTATAGGATATTTTAAATATTTTAACACATTTGTTGAACATTAATTGAAAAAGCATTATTATTATCACTGTAATATGATTTCGGTTTTTTTTAAAACAACAGCATAACAAAACCACTGGGGCAAAATAAAGTCAGTAATGAGTGCAACAGGACACACAAAGTTGTTAACATAGTCGTTATAAAAACACAATCACTGTAAATTGCTATCGCTCATAATGTTGCCCGAGTAGTTGTGGTAATTGTTGTAATAAGTGCAAAATAAGCTTATTTATGTGAATATTAAATATTGTTGTCGTTGTTGTTGTTAGTTAATAACCTTAATGTTTATATGTTTATAGCCTTAAGCCAGATTTGTCCATTTAAAAGGTCTATAAAATCTTAGAAAATTTATGTTCTCAATGTGTAAATGTATGACGTTAATGTCGTTGTATTCATATCTGCATACATAAGTGTAATGGATAAAATATTACCCATTTGCCGACTGTAATATAATAAACTTTAAAGTTATCATTGAGTCAACGCTATGAGTGTGTATGGGAACAGGTTACATTAGGAGTAAATTTTTATTATTTTTTGCAAATTTGTTTAAGAGTTCCAAGTGTTTAAGTTGTTTGAACTATTTATTGTAGATAAATTATGTGTTTTATTGAGATTTGTGTTGAGCAAATTAGGGTGAGTTATAGACAAGATATTTAAATGTAAAACATATTTCTAAAATGTTTTGTAGACACGAAATTCAGATCAAACTTATTGTGCGCTCTCACAGAAGTTATGTATTTGGGAATAAATATTTTTGTGTAGAAGGATTAAAATGAAATGTAAGTAAAAGTTGATATATATGACTTATGAAGCAATTTACTATTTATATATATTTTTAAGCTGTCATATAGACCAAAGAAAAAACATGGTTGAGGCAACAATAATCTAAGAGCAACATAGTGTGGCTCAATTAATTGGTTGTACTCAAATCATATTACTATGAATATTCTTTTAACCTTTACATTTAATTATTCAATTGTAAATTGAACTAACAATAAGTATTTAAATCTTAAAACTTAAATGTTAATAATTAGTCCAGCCTCTGCTAGACAAAATGCTAGGTTCAACCAGGGCTACCGTTGGAAATTTGCAAAAGGTCGCACAAAAAGTCTCTTTAGAAAAACAAAGTCGCTCAAAAAGTCGTTTCAAGACAAAAAACAAGTCGCATGCATTTGTTTAAGATTTTTATTTATGGAAAAGATAAAGAAGAACAAGAATAAAGTAACAATTCAAACCAAACAACAAATCATTATATAAAGCAGCCATATCAAACTCACGGCCCGCGGGCAGCATGCGGCCCTCGGCATGATTTTTTGCAGCCCTCAACAAATTTGCACAACTCCATACTGTTTTCATTAAAAAATTAAAAAGTAAATTATTTAACAAAAAAAATAAAAAATTCAAAGTAAAAATAAGTAAAGAAAATTTATCAAACTTTTCTAGCTGTTAGAGCCCCTTTCACCAATTTATTTTAATATAAATTTTATTTAGAAGTCATTTTTCCATACAAAAATGATTTTCATTCATTCTTGAATATGAATATGAATTGAAATTTAAATAGCATTGGTGACATAGGCTCTAAATTAGGGATGTAACCGATTCCGATACCGATATATTGGCGATATTTCAGATTTTCCGATACATCGGTATCGGCGATATTTTACTGTTGATACGACGGTACTTTTAAAATTTTTTTCAGAGTTTTTTTTTTTAAACAAATTATTTATTTTTTGTTAATTTTAACATGAACTAAATTCATTTCGTTAGTTTTTAAATCTTTTTAATATCAATTTTAAAAATTAATATTTTGCGCTGCTATTTCGTAAAAAAAAATTATATTTTGTTTATTTTACCATGAATTCAAATTCAATTCGTTGTTTTTTAAATCTTATTCCAAGAAAAAAGACACAAGGCTTATTGTAATCGCTATAAAATACGCTTTATATGAAAATATAAACAACAAAAGACACAACAGTAACTAAGGCAACGATAGCTGAAACTATAAACCAAGATATAGGATTATCAAAGGAAGACTCTGCTTCGATAATAGATGATATATTGAACGAAATAAAGTCAAGCTTGGTAAAGGATGGAATAGTAAAAATATCGTCATTTGGAACATTCTTGGTTAAGAAAAAGAAGGAAAGACCAGGAAATATACCAAATACATCAGAGAAAGATGAAGGTGCTAAGCTTGCTACTGATATTATATCTCATTAGAGCAAGCTATTAAAGTGCATAGTAATGACATATTTAGTAAGTTATTTAGAGCCATGTTTAAGGGCGGAACTCGTTATTCAGCACAATATTTATTGATTAACACAGAATTGCTCGATCGTTTTTATTCATCTAAGGGATATATTCAAAATAATATTCAACCGATTGTTGCAAAAAATTAGGCAAAATTTTTAAAAAATCGGAATAAAATAATAAACTAAATTTTTCTTTTGACGATATTTCCATGAAATATAAGTGAAAACAAAATCTTTTAAATATGCAGGGAAAGCTTAAGTCCTCCTCTATTCGACACTGTTTAAAAATTGAAAATCGGTACAGAAACAACGCAGTGAAAATTATTTTAGTCCGTGAAGTCCCAAAAATTCTTTTTTTTTTATCGACAACTTCCGATTTTGAGGGTGTATTTCAATTTTTTGAAATGGCAAAATGATCTACTCAACTAGACCTACAAGCCTCAATAAGTCGTTTTTCACTAGAAAAAATAAACATGCCATTTTGTAACAGCGTCTAATTAAGCTATTAAGTTATTTAGAAGAACCGATTTTTTAAAAAGCATGTCGAGTATTTTTTAAAATTATAAAGGAATTACAAATTTTTACTTGCTTTTCTACTAATTATGCACATTTTTAATATAGATTCTTTGGAAGCAATGAAAATGTAGTTCCTTAAAAACTTACTTTAAATTTTTTATACTGGGTTAATATTAATAATGGGTTAATACTAGGGATGTAACGATACGCCGCTTTGCCGATCCGATACCCATACCGATATTTAAAAATAAATATCGCCGATACCGATTCCGATACCGATACGAATATTGAAATTGAGTTCAAGTTTAGATTAGCAAAACTCAAGTGCAATTTTTTATTATACAAAATTACATTATAAGAGAGAATATTTAAAATTGATAAAACATTGGAAGTAATTTTTAAGGAGCTACATTTTCTTTGCTTCCAACAAATCTATATTAAAAATATGCAGATAATTAGTAGAAAAGCAAGAAGAATTGTTTAATTCCTTTATAATTTAAAAAAATACTCGCCATGCTTTTTAAAAAATCGATTTTTTTTAAAGCACATTTATCAACTAATATTCATCTAAATAACTTAATAGCTTAATTATTAAAAGACTTCTAAGTTTATATTTATTCACTTAAATTTACATGAAAATGCAGTTCTGAGTTTAAATTCGCATAAAAAATTGTGAAAATGGGTACTTTTTTATCCTTTTTCCTTAAGGAAAAATAATTATAGAATACCGAAAAAGAAATTTGTCCTAGCATCGCTTCCAATTCGGTGATTGGTAATCGAAAAACAGAACTTCTTGCAAGGGCAAGGATATGTAAAACTAATTAGAAATTATCCAAATTTGCAATACTTCCAGATCGCGAATTCTACATTTTCATGACTTCTTTGGAGTATCTCTTTTTTGCTGGAATAAGATTTAAAAAACAACGGCTTGAATTTGAATTCATGGTAAAATTAACAAAAAATAAATAATTTTTTTACAAAATAACAGCATTATTATTAATTTTTAAAATTGATATTAATAAGATTTAAAAAATAACGAAGTGAATTTAATTCATCGTAAAATCGAACAAAAATAAATTATTTGTTAAAAAAAAACTCTGAAAAAGTTTTTAAAAGTATCGTCGTATCGGCAGTAAAATATCCCCGATACCGATGTATCGGAAAATCTGAAGTATCGCCGATATATCGGTATCGGTATCGGTATTCGTTACATCCCCAGTTAATATTAACTAAATAAATATTAATTTTAAATATTAGTAATCTCTTACACTGTAATTTTGTATAATAAAAAAATTGCCCTTCTTGAGTTTTGTTAATCTAAACTTGAACTCAATTTCAATATTCGTATCGGAATCGGTATCGGCGATATTTATTTTTAAATGTCGGTATCGGATCGGCAAACCAGCTTATCGTTAAATCCCTACTCTAAGTATCTTGCTTAAATATCGATAAATAAAATTTCATATATTTGTCTCTAGTTATTTATAAGATTGTTGGTAAAGTTTCCCTGATGAGTTGCATTAGCCTCAATGAAATGCGCATAGAAACTAGCTAATTAATACCCTCCATAAAAAATTTTAATGTAATTTAATAAAACTTTAATATTTTATTGAATAGTAAAATATTAATTTGAGTAAAACCACGTTACAAATATTAAGATTAGTTTAATTCAATAATAATGGTCAAAAAACTATTTAATTGGAAATATTTGCATTAAGAGTAGACCAACTTACCTGTTAAATATTCTTAAAACGCCAAAACTAAAATAAAATAGCATACTGGCAACGTCGATTTCATTTAGTATCTCAGCTATTTTCATTATTTTATTGCCTTCCACTTTTTCTTTTTCATACTTATATACAAACATATAAAAACTACGGCCAAGCAACAAACACTTTTTATAAAAAAAAACGACACAATAACAATAACAAACATAAAATTAAGAACTTTTTTTATTTCCTTCCTCTTTCTTTTTCTTAGAAACAAAAGCACTCTTATTAAAAGAGAGTGAGCGGCAAAAATAAATGCAAGCAACAGAAGCTGCGCCGTCGTCTTTGTGGCTTTGACTTTTAAGCAAACCACAAATTTTTTAATTTCCACCCTCCCCCATTCGCTTTCATTAAAAGAACTATAGATACACACCAAACACTTTTAATAAACGAACGACACTTAGATTTTTCTTTAACAAAACTATGTATTTTTCATGTTAAAACGATAAAACTTTAATAAACAATTCTTATTATACATTAATTTAATATTTTTTTTTTAATTTAACACTTTTAAACATTTTTATTCAAATTTTAACATAGACAATATATGAAAACGTACGCGCTACCGAAAATTTGCAAATAAACTGATTAAAGAAATGAGGTGTGAGAAAAAGTTCAAAAAAAAAACGAAGTTGTTTTTGTTTTTAAGCTAAAGACCTAGGCCGAAATATAAGGTGTATGCATCAGCAAGATGTCAAACTATTATATTTTACCAAACACTACCATTTTAATATTCACTTTAACTTTTTCCTATAAATTTTTTGACATAACAGCTACTAAAAAAGTAGCTTTTTTGTATAATTTCGCCGATCAGTCACCTTATTAATATGAATTGGCAAAAGACAAAACGGAAAAGGGCTTCATAAACAGTGTTGCCACGATGTAAAGCTTTGCGTAAGAAAAAGTAACAATATGAGAACAAAACATTTAAAATATCTATTTAATAGTATGTAGTAAAACAAAATTCAAATTTTAAAACTATCACAACTAACATTAATTAATACTGCAAAGGTGTCGAAACACGTACAACTCTTACTCATACATGTGTATATGAAATACATTAATAATACTGGTATCTCAATTTTGATAATTTTGAAAGTGACTTCATCAAAACTATCATGTCTTATATATAATAGTAAACTGATTGACTGTCCTTCGCCAACGATTATAGATAGCCATAGACTTGAAAATTTGTGTGTGAGTTCCAATTGCGATTTGCATATCCATTAACAAGGAATTTTTTATAATTGAAATATAAAGGTCGCAAAAAGGGGAAACATTGGTAAATTCGGTAACATTATATGTCCAGATATAGTTGAGATCAAAAAATAAGGGGGAAAAAAGTTTGATAATTTTTTTTTTAATTTTTACATTTAGCTACGAAGAAGGGGTAAAAATATAGTTTTGATATTTATTGGTAACCCATTTTATGCAATATTAGTAAAACTAAAAGTAAAATGTAAAATATCGTCTTCCCTACTTAGGAAGCTTCTTTGGAAATTCGAGCACAAAAGGGTAAAAATCTTAGTACTTTTCGGTACTTTTTCTACGCAAATATATGTATAATAATTTTTTAAAGCATGTAGTATTTTTTGAAAAATTATGTTCAGGAAATATACACTTTAAAAAACTTTTTAGAAATTAAGATTTTACAAAAATATCTACGTTGAATGACATATTTTTTGAAAATGATACTTATTGAAAAAGTTTCTTGTTAGTAGTACCTATTCCGAAAATCTACATTTTGCATAAATTCCTTTTCCAAATAGTAACTTTTCAAAAAATAAAATTTTCCAAGAATACCTTATACGAAAATACATGTTTCAAAATACACCTTTTCCAAAAAATACATTTTTCAAGAAGTTCCTATTATTAATATTTCCAGTTTTCAAAAGAAATTAATTTCCTAGAAGAGAACTACTCTTCAAAATGCTTTTTTAACGCGCCTTATTGAAAAATATCTTCCTCAAAAATTGTCTTTTTCAAAAATAACTCTTTTTCCAAAGATACCTTTTCCAAAAGTACCTTTTCCAAGAAATATAATTTTTTAATTATACTACATATGTTTAAAAATATCTTTTCCAAAATTTACATATATTTTTCCCGTAAGAAAATTTACCAAACTAACTTAATAACTTTGGATAAAAACCATACAGTTCGACTAAAAATTCATAACTCAATTATTAATACTCTAAAGGCACTTAGCTAATACATGAATGTATACTGTTCCAAACACTTGGGCAAAATAAACATTCAAAAAATCCCAGCATTGAGAATATCGATGATATTCCACGCTGGTAAGACTGAAATGAAAAAGCTTAGAATAGTTGAACATTCTAAGAAAATACATTTAGTGAAGTTCCGAACATTTAGAAAAGTTAATTAATTGGTGCGATTCGCCACAAGATGGTGATAGTCTGTTAATTGAGCTTACTAAAATTAGTAGGATTTTCGCTACAGGCTTGTTGTGGTGTAGGTAAAGGACTCTGAGGAGTAGACCTGGTGGTCACGAAACAGCTGTCAGTTCAACACTCTGTACATCCAAATATTTCTTTGAATGTTCAATATTCACATGCTTTAGAATTTCTTTCTTAAATAAAAAAAAATTTGATCGAAAGATTATATTAAAAATGAACTTAAGCCAAACTAATTAAATAACTTTGGATAAAAACCATACAGTTCGACTAAAAATTAATAACTCAATTATTAAAACTCTAAAGGAACTTAGCTAAAACAAGAATGTGTACTGTTGCAAACACTTGGGCAAAATAAACATTAAAAAAATCCCAGCATTGGGAATATCGATGATATTCCACGCTGGTAAGACTGAAATGAAAAAGCTTAGAATAGTTGAACATTCTAAGAAAATACAGTTAGTGAAGTTCCGAACATTTAGAAATGTTAATTAACAGATGCGAGTCGCCACAAGATGGCGACAGTCTGTTAATTGAGCTTACTGAAATTAGTAGGATTTTCGCTACAGTGTTGTTGCCACTGTCAGTGGTGGTGTAGATAAAAGACTCTGACGAGTAGACCTGGTGGTCACGAAACAGCTGTCAGTTTAACTCTCCGTACATCCAAATTTTTCTTTGAATGTTCAATATTCACATGCTTTAGAATTTCTTTCTTAAATAAAAAATAGTTTCATCGAAAGATTATATTAATAATTCTGGCAAAAAAACCGACTTCAGTACAAAAAGCAATATACTTGATGGCCTTTCATATAAACAATTTTGAAAATCAGTATGCAGATGCAAGAATTGTGCTCTAATAAATATTTTGGGTGGAGGCGTGGAAGACTTGCCCCACTGATTTTCGTAGAAAAATTATGTGACCAAACTCTAAGCAAACCATTCCAAACAAAAAAAGAATTTTGGCAGTCGATCCATAAGTGGAGGAGCTATGCGATAATCAATATTTCGGGAAAAGGGGAAAACATTATGGTACCAATCTGCAAGGAGGGCTTGCAGCAAATTTCCAAACTGATTTTCGAAAAAAAAACTATGAAACAAAACTGTAGTCAAACCCTTTCAAACAAAAAAACAAATTTGAAAATCGGTTCACAAATAACAAAGTTATGCATGGGGGGAGTAAGTTTCCCCCTCCCATTTTCGGAAAGAATTGTGGGGCCGAACTACTAGTGAACCCTTGCAAACAACACAATAATTTTGAAAATCGGTTCACAAATGACATAGTTATAGATTTGGGGGGGGGCGTAGGGGGGAGCAAATTTCCCCTCCCATTTTTGAAAACAGTTATTGGGCCAAACCACGGCTGCCAGATTTGACGATTTATCGATTGGACGATTTTTGCCTTAAATTTGACGATTTTTAATAGTTATAAGTTGACACCATTTCTTAGAACTTTTAAAACTATTTTGAACTTGATCAAGAACAAGGCGTATCTAAGAGGTGAATTTACAAGATCAGCTGACCTCACTCGCCTAAACACAAACATAGTTGAGGGATGTAATAGTCATAATATTTGAAATTTCCTTATAGAGCTAGCTGCGCTGATTGATAATTTCATCCTTCTTTCAATGTTTTTGACAACTAGTTACATAAGTAGTTTCTGCAATAAAATTTCTATTGTTGTAGAATTGGGTGTACCCGTTAGTTGTGTCATGATCAAGAACTTCGCAGCTTTTGGTACATTATAAATTTGGTTTAGATTAAGATTTGTTTCTGAAAAGTTGTTTACGAATAAAGATGGTATTAATCAACGTTTTTACTATTCATTAGTTTTGGTTTAACTGCCTTTTGCTTAAGAGCACTTTCGACTTAACTGCACAAAAATTATTATCTGGTGTCACTATTCCATAAAATTTCATAGAAATTACTCTCTTAAGTGCATTTTCTGTACCTGCACTTTTAAAATAAATACCTTAAATTTTTGACATTTTAAAATTATTTTCATACAAAAAATCAATCTAAGCTGCATTTTGACTTAACTGCACAAAATATTGTTTTCTGTGATTACACCGGTCGACAAAAAAATATTTTTTTCTTGTCTTTCTGTTTTAATGTCGAAATTCTGAATCTAGATATCGAAAAACGCCAAAATACCCATTCCAAGCTTTTAAAGTTTGCTTTTGCTGTTTAACGTTTATATGAAAATTTTCGAGATTTTACGTTCAGCAGTAGGAATCACTTAGTTCAAAAAGCAAACTTTGGTAAAAATAAATATTTTTCCCTTTATAAGTAACATAAAAGAAACCAAAATTTGTCATTTAGAAGTCAGACGCAAAAATCGTGTCGACCGGTGTTATCCTTCAAAATCCTATTTTAAGTGCACTTCGCATACCTGTGCATTTAGCATATTTTTTGGCAGTTAAAGATCGATTTATTCAATATTTTGTTTTTATGGCTTACCGAGTTATTGCAATAATCCTCTCATATGTATTTTAATTAATGTTTATGCATGTATATTACTTTTCTAAAAAAATACAATAAACATGAGATTATACTGTTTATTCAATTAAAACAACAGTTGATCTCGTTATTGATAAGAATATCGTTTATTTTGTGTAAAAACAGTTAACTTATTTGCTATGTTATTCATAATAAATTATTATTCTGTTTATAAAGCAGCTTTCTATAAAACACTATTTTTATTAGCTCCAAAAAGAGGATTTTTTTTACTTTTGACGAATTTTTGACGATTTCGGATAATTATTTTGACGTTTTTGACGATTTTTTCCTCGAAATTTGACGAATTCACCCTTGACAAATTTCTCCCTCCGATTTTCGACAAACAAATTTTGGGACCAAGTTTTGTCAAACCCTTTCAAACGAAACAAGAATTTTGAAAATCGGTTCACAAATGACGGAGTTATGCATGGGAGGAGCAAATTTCCCCCTCCGATTTTCGAAAAAAAAAATTTGTGACCGATTTTTCTCAAACCCTTTCAAATAAAACAAGAATTTTGAAAATCGGGTCACAAATGACAGAGTTATGCGTGGGGGAGCAAATTCCCCCTCCAATTTTCGAAAAAAAAAACTTATGGGACCATTTTCAAGAAGAATTATTCGGTCAAACTGCTAGCAAACCCTTTCAAACAAAAAAGAATTTTTAAAATTGGTTAACAAATGACAGATTTATGGATTGGGTGGCTGGGGGTAGCACATTTCCCCCTCCGTTTTACGACAAACAATTTTTGAAGTTTTGCCAAAGCCTTTCAAAAGAAACAAGAATTTTGAAAATCTGTTCACAAATGACAGAGTTATGCATGAGGGGAGCAAATTTCCCCCTCCGATTTTCGAAAAAAAATTTTGGGACCGATTTTTCTCAAACCCTTTCAAATAAAATAAGAATTTTGAAAATCGGTTCACAAATGACAGAGTTATGCGTGGGGGGGGGGGCGAATTTCCCCCTCCAATGCGTGTACAAACATAAAAAAGTAAAAAAGAACATACACACGAATTGATAACCTCCTTCTTTTTTGAAGTCGGTTAAAAATGAACTTTAGCCAAACTAATTAAATAACTTTGGATAAAAACCATACAGTTCGACTAAAAATTCATAATACAATTAATAAACTCTAAAGGCACTTAGCTAAAACATGAATGTGTACTGTTCCAAGCACTTGGGCAAAATAAACATTCAAAAAAAATCCAGCATTGACAATATCGATGATATTCCACGCTGGTAAGACTGAAATGAAAAAGCTTAGAATAGTTGAACATTGTAAGAAACTACAGTTAGTAAAGCTCCGCACATTTAGAAAAGTTAATTAATAGGTACGAATCGCCACAAGATGGCGACAGTCTGTTAATTGAGCTTACTAAAATTAGTAGGATTTTCGCTACAGTGTTATTGCCACTTCAGTGGTGGTGTAGGTAAAGGACTCTGACGAGTAGACCTGGTGGTCGCGAAACCGCTGTCAGTTCAACCCTCCGTACATCCAAATTTTTCATTATATGTTAAATATTCACATGCTTTAGAATTTCTTTCTTAAATAAAAAATAATTTGATCGAAAGATTATATTAAAAATGAACTTAAGCTAAACTACTTAAATAACTTTGGACAAAAAGATTACCTTCTGTAAAGAGTGCTATTTGCTTAAGTTCAATTTTCAAAGTTTTGTAAGAAAATTCAAAAATACAATTGAAAAATGCGACTTATATTCTCGAATAGTATGGATCCTTGGCTAAAATTTTTATATGGTCCAAATGAGCTACAAGGAAAGATGTGCCCAAACATGGCCAAAATCTCTCAGAGATGGTCAAAACTTTACTTAATGGAAATACAAATCGGAGTTGGAACGCACATACAAAATTTCAGGTCTCTAGCTATAATCATTGGTGAAGGGCAGTCAATCGCGTTACTATTATATATGAGACATGATAGTTTTGATGAAATGACTTTAAAAATCAGCAGAACATATTATCAAAATTGAGATACCCATATTATTAATGTATTTCATATACATACATATTTATGATAGCATGTATGAGTAAGAGTTGTACGTGTTTCGACACAACCTATGCAATAAATTACTTTTGCAGTATTAATTAATGTTAGTTGTGATAGTTTTAAAATTTGAATTTTGTTTTGCTACATACTAATAAATAGATATTTTAAATGTGTTGTTCTCATATTGTTACTTTTGCTTACGCAAAGCTTTACATCGTGGCAACACTGTTTATGAAGCCCTTTTCCGTTTTGTATTTTGCCAATGCATATTAATAAGGTGACTGATCGGCGAAATTATACAAAAAAGCTACTTTTTTAGTAGCTGTTATGTCAAAAAATGTATAGGAAAAAGTTAAAGTGAATATTAAAATGGTAGTGTTTGGTAAAATTTATTGACATCTTGCTGATGCATACACCTTACATTTCGGCCTAGGTCTTTAGCTTAAAAACAAAAACAACTTCGTTTCTTTTTCAACTTTTTCTCACACCTCATTTCTTTAATCAGTTTATTTGCAAATTTTCGGTAGCGCGTACGTTTTCATATATTGTCTATGTTAAAATTTGAATAAAAATGTTTAAAAGTGTTAAATTAAAAAAAATATATTAAATTAATGTATAATAAGAATTGTTTATTAAAGTTTTATCGTTTTAACATGAAAAATACATAGTTTTGTTAAAGAAAAATCTAAGTGTCGTTCGTTTATTAAAAGTGTTTTGTGTGTATCTATAGTTCTTTTAATGAAAGCGAATGGGGGATGGTGGAAATTAAAAAATATGTGGTTTGTTTAAAAGTCAAAACCACAAAGACGACGGCGCAGCTTCTGTTGCTTCTCACTCACTCTCTTTTAGTAAGAGTGTTTTTGTTTGTAAGAAAAAGAAAGAGGAAGGAAATAAAAAAAGTTCTTAATTTTATGTTTGTCATTGTTATGTGTCGTTTTTTTTTATAAAAAGTGTTTGTTGCTTGGCCGTAGTTTTTATATGTTTGTATATAAGTATGTAAAAGAAAAAGTGGAAGGCAATAAAATAATGAAATTAGCTGAGATACTAAATGAAATCGACGTTGCCAGTGTGCTATTTTATTTTAGTTTTGGCGTTTTAAGAATATTTAACAGGTAAGTTGGTCTACTCTTAATGCAAATATTTCCAATTAAATAGTTTTTTGACCATTATTATTGAATTAAATTAATCTTAATATTTGTAACGTAGTTTTACTCAAATTAATATTTTACTATTCAGTAAAATATTAAAGTTTTATTAAATTATATTAAAATTTATTGTGGAGGGGTATTAGTTAGCTAGTTTCTATGCGCATTTCATTGAGGCTAATGCAAATCATTTACCAAAAATCTCATACAAAATTTGAGATATTATGTTTAACTTGAAATCGTATATATAAATAAGAATAAGCAATATTAAACCTTTAATAGTCAATCATGTGCAATATATTCTTTACTATCCGCCTCAATTGGTTGGCTTTTTTCCAACTCTAAGTGTATCTGTAAAGGCAGTTCAGACTTGCGGTTGCGAGTTTTACATGTTTTTCAAACTACACTCTTTTTTCAAAATTTCCTTCTTGTTTGTATTTCTAAATGATTTTGTTGTAATTTGCTGCTGAAACAAGTTACATATTAAATTAAAATGCTTAACAAGTAGACGTTTTTAAATGTTTTGAACACAGCATTAAGATTTAATGCCTAATTATTTACAGGCCTTAAAGCCTTCATCCTTGCCCCTAATTCAGCCACACATTTTTTTTGTGGATCAGACTATTAATTTAGAAGAATGAGTTTTTTGACGAAAAAAGAATTTTATCGGTAAAACTGGTCTTATATAACAACATATAGCGCCCACTGTGTTAAGAATAGCTGCCTAACTTTTTACACACCTTGTAGCCTACATCTTTGCCTAGAACACTATTATACAACAAGAACACTATTATACAACAATCAAAATGCCAAGGAGTACCACTATATGTTTTTGATATGTTATGGTTCCCTAACTACAAAAACAGTCGACCAATTTTATTACAAAAAGTGCTAAGAATTTTTAAATGAAAATACCTTTAAGCCGTTCCAACATTATATTTTTATATAGTCAATGGTTTCGGCGGTCTGAAAAAACGACAATGGCCAAATTTACCAGTTTTATTCACTGAACATAAAGCCCCATATGCCACAAATAAAATAAGTTTTCTTTTACGAAAATCGATGAATAAAGTGAAAGTAAAAGATTTTTGCAAAAAATCGAATTTTGGAGACGCTGTGCCATCTATTTTATCATAACTTGGAAAAGGGTTGTCCACCTTTAAGTTTGAATATAATTTTTTTTAAAATGTCAATAATTTCGGAATTATTCAAACCGCAATGATGAGGAATATTTTTTTTTATGCAAAATTGGATTGTTTTTAATATATGAAAAATCGCTGCTTTCATGTAACTGGTTATAATTTTTTTAATATCTAAGCTAGACAAATGATTATTGACTTGTTTTAAAGGTATTAAAATATTGCTTTATCACAATTATAGAAATGGTATTTTGCAAATTTGCAAAAAATATATATTAATGTTT
Organism: Panzeria rudis; assembly: GCA_956483635.1. Taxonomy (NCBI): domain Eukaryota; kingdom Metazoa; phylum Arthropoda; class Insecta; order Diptera; family Tachinidae; genus Panzeria; species Panzeria rudis. The sequence goes on along the minus strand of OY101450.1, from coordinate 102,697,533 downwards.
AACACCTCCATTATGTCGTCACTATATCTCTATGTGGTACTCTGATTTATTAATAAAATTTTTGGTAACAGCGGCACACAAAAAAGAAAAAGTGATCTCTACATTTGACCAGAACCATTCACCTACATGTATACAAACGAAACTCAGATGCAGATTCAGTGCATCAATATACATATAGGTAGGTGAGTCTGATCAAATGTACTTTCTTTTTTTTTGTGTACCCGGTGCACCGGTATATTGACACAAAAAAAGTGGGGTGTACATCTGAGCAGACCCACTTACCTATATGCATTTCTACGCGCTTAATCTGAATTTGAGATCCCAATTTAAGGTTATTTTTATCAGGCTGTACATTAAACGTCTAGCAATAAATTCCCGGAATTGAAAATTTTTGCATATTTTCCGAGAACGCATGAAAATTTCCATTTTTCATGCGTTTATTAGTTAAATCCAAAAAAGAGTAAAATGTCGCCAAAAACACGAAAAAAGTCGTAAAATAAGATGAGTCTGAAAAAGTCGCACAAAAAGTCCTTTGCCGTCAAAAAGGTCGCAATTTGCGACTTTAGTCGACGAACGGTAACGGTGGGTTTAATGGTAGCTTCTTTAGTTGTCTTACTTCTCTCGTGTTGGGCTAAGTGCAAGAGTGTCTCTCCTTCTCAGCCGAGTGTACCCGCTAAAATTAAAAATGTTGCGGGCATTTATCAAAATAAAGCTGTTTGAAATATTATATTGTTATTGAACTTAACAATATTATGTCGTATAGAGTAAGTCCGCGTAATATGGTATAAATATTTCTTTATTTGGCTATAATTTTTAGAAACATGATTCGATTAGAACAGATCTTGGCTAGTGTTTTGCCAAGTATTCGGTTTACATTACAGAGAGTAAAAAATATTTGAAGGGAAAGTAAAAAAACACATACACAATCCATTTAACCCTTTCCTGCACCAAACTTCGTTAGGGCACCTATGCTAATTCCAGATATACAAAATAAAAATAAGACAAAAATGCAAAAATAAAAAATAAAAAACAAATATTAAACATAAGAAAATATTATTTCTGTTCAACTAAGAAGCAAAATGAAGTAAAGCCCTAGAAAATAATTTTGTAATACTTCATTTTGCAAAATTTTGTCGTTAGAAATAAGAAAAATACTCTCAAAAGGTCTTGTTGTATACATACAACAAGTGCATGAATGGCTTAAAAAAAATTTCGACCAATGTGTTATAATATGGTTAGAATATACTTTCATATATTTCTTTGCTCAATGCCTTACATCATCCTTTTTTGAGATGCTTATTTTCTTGAAAGAGTAATGTGAAGCTGTATATCACTTAACCCACATTTATAAATCCCACGTTATCCGACCACGCGTTTTACTGAAATGAGTTTTGAATTAAAAATATACACTATGCATGTGTTCTTCAAAAATAGAATACTAAGCGTTCACTTTAAAATTAAAAGAATAAACTTTAATGCATTTGTTTTTAGAATAACATTAAAATAAAAATTTTAAGAACACTCAAAGAAAATTGATGATAACTTCAAAATGCCTGGACCAATATTTTTCAAACATATGTTAGAAGAATTTGAATCGATCTAGCCGTTTGATAGCTACGCTGTCAAAGACACATAGTTTCACTTGGATACATCTAGAGAGGATATGATATCTTCTAAACGGGTGGACCAATTTTCTTCAAACATAGCTAAGAACACTCTTGATCAAATCACCTTTCAAACAGAAAAAAAACTAAATAAAAATCGGTCCAGCCGTTTGGTCTGTACGTGGACTTGTACATACCCACAGATACACAGACACACACTACAAACTTATAGCACCCCTCTTTTTTGGTCGGGGGCTAAAAAACCAAAATTTGTATTTTTGGGTTTGTTACGATTGACTTTTTTCATCACATACATTAATATGATGGACTAACGCACTCTTACGTTTCTGAGAGCATCAAACTATTAAGATTGGTGCCGTCATTCCTGTGCTCTTAATATTAGAGAAAATTATCTGTGAAGGTTAATAAATCTGTATCTTTGAAACTTTCGACCAGATTACAAAATGATATAAGTATTAAAAATCATAGACAAAGACCTAAGCTTTAAGCATGTTGAAGCGGGCCACCCTGTTGAAACACACGGTGAGCTACTGGGTGTAAAATTTTACTACATCGGGCATTAACAACTTTGTTGGCCTCATAACTTTTGCAAATACTATCTGATTTTAATGAATTCAAACTTGTTATAAAGCTTATAAATAGACAAAGAAAATGCATTTTATATCATTAAGATGTTTATGAATTTAAACATTTTTGTTTTTGGCATCGACATTGTTCCCGATTTCGTAAATATCTCCGGTAATAGCATCATAACCAATATTTAAAAAAAAAATAAATATTTCATGGTTTTAACAAAATCCTTGATAATATGCAAAAGAAATTTTTTTGTTATCTCAAGTCATGTAATGAGGGTGAAAAATTGTTAATTGTTGACAAAAATAGAGCTTAATTGTTAAACGTATTTTTTTTCTCAAAAAATTTTCAGAACTAAAAATTTTCTTTTTCTATATTTCAAAAAAATAGTCTATAAAAATTATTGCAGTTGAAACTTTAAATCAATTAAAGCATGCACGCTACGTTCAGCATTTGGCGAATATAGTAAATGTTCCACGAAATTCTAAATTAATCGCTTAAGAAAAAAAACTTACATCGATTTTTTTCTAATTTCTTTACAAATTTTATTAAGTAATATAATTAATCTGGCTTCTAATTGTTAATGCCCGCTTAGAAGCATTTTATTTACGTGTATCAAAATTCTACCAAACTTCATTTGGGATTTATTTTACGGGGAGTTAAATTTCCACCGATTGTGCACATAGTCGGCATACTCGGCATAGAATGTCTATAGGGCTTGCGTTTAAGACATATAATGTGTCCAAAAATTTTATGGAAAACACCACGAGGAACTTATTAAGCCCGCTATTGCGCCTCTGAAGGGGAGTTTTTATTCTTTAATAACATATGGGCTGAAAAGACCCATACCCCGAAATGCTAGAGGGTTAACATTTTCTACAAAAATGTTAACCGTATTATTTTACATAGAAGTTCTGAGCACATCTTATACGTGTAGAGTAAGGCCTACAAGATATACTGTGCCGAATCAGTATAACAATGCGCAAAAGGGCGAAAATTTAACTCCCCCTAAAATCAATCCCAGATGTAAATTTTCAAAACGCCGATACACGTGCTTAATTTTTGCTGATATATGGCGTTGTGATCAGTTAATAAAATTGTTCAGATTTTGATCTTTTCGATTTTTTATAAATATTTTAATAATAAAAATTTTCCAATTTTGCATAAAAATTAATTTTTCATCATTGCGGTCTGAATAAGTTATGAATAACTTATGAATAAGTTCATAAGTTATGATAAAATCAGTGGAGCAGTTCCTTCAAAAATCATAAATTAAAATAGTTTGGAAAATCCAAAAGTCTAAAGGCTTCTATTCCTAATTATACTGAAGCATAAAAAGAAAAAAAAAGGACTCGATTAGTGAAGTCTTTCGGTCGTTATCGTGACCAAATACAGGATCCGTACATACAGACAAACTGCCGTCCAAGACAGAACTTCTTTAAACAGTTTTTTAATTAGTTTAAATAATAAAAATGACATCAAAAATGTTATGAGTGTTAAAAATAGTATTTTTTCTTAATATGTGTGTATATATTTTTTACAAGTGCAACATATGATAATAATAAAGCCATTTTAAGTTTGAAAAATCAGTAGCTTCGCTTGTGAGGCGTGAAAAATAATTAAAAAAGAAATTTATCCATGAATTTATCTATGCATAGAATTTAAAATTTCGACTGTTTTTGTAGTTAGGGGACTATAACACATCAAAAAAATATAGTGGTACTCTGAGGAGTTTTTCTTGTTGCATAGTGTTATCAAAGATTTTGTTCAAAATCATAAATATTTTTTTTTTAAATTTGCCTATGCTATGACCGGAGATATTTACTAAATCGGGAACAAATTGGAGACCAAAAACCAAAATTTTAAAATTCAAAGCCAATTATTTTTGAAAATATTGAAGACACCTTAATGAAATAAAGTGTCTATTTATCAGCTTTAGATCAAGTTTAAATTCATTAAAGTTGAATAATATTTGCAAAAGTTATAATGCCTACAATGGTTTTCATGCCCGAGTTAGTCAATTTTGATATGCTGTAGCTGTCCGTGTGCCTCAGGAGGGTGGTCCAAGTTTCAACATTCTTAAAGCTTAGATCCTCCTCTATGATTTTCACATACTTGGTTTTGTCATTCGATGGCAAGTTTCAAAGATACAGACATTTTACTCTTTTTTTACAATTCGAACCACTGTGCGACGCGATTAGCATTACTCTACAAAAGATTAAAAGTGTCATTACAAGAAGATTTATTTGATAAATCCAGTGCCACAACTTATTTGACACTTGCTATGAAACAGTGTATCTTCAATAAGGCTCACGTACACAAAGAATATTCAGCTTTATATAAACTTACAATGTTGAATATTGAGCTTTATATAAATCAACGAATACGATAGAATTGTTCATTATATGGCGTGAGGACAGGCTTCATAAACAGAAGAACATTTTTCTCAAAAAAACAACTATAAAATTTATGAATACATACAATTTTTTTCAATGATTTGAAATCGCAAGATTTTCGAAATTAATATTGGTCCTGCTGACCTTTTCAAAATAATATACGACAACTTTTCTTCAGATATGATATATGAGTCTCTAAGTAATAGATACATTTAAAAAAGACTGACAAAGTGTTTGTATTAGCGGAACTAAATTTCTATTATATCGACTCGAATGAGTTAAAGTTCTTATAAAGTTTGAGTTTCAGCAACTGGATATACAACTTTTTAAGGCTTTTGTCTATACAAAAGCTTCAATGGGTCTACATAAATAATTATATGTATTGATAAAAAGTCTTTGATCTTGCAGTTGTAATTACAATTTCAAAATTTTAATAGCTGATTCTAAAGAATGTTCTTATGAAATTGTCTAACATCTTTTAATGATCTTTCATATCAACGCCATCTACAGATATCTACCTTTTTAAAATAAGCCGCCTTCTGTTACTACTTCTAAAACTTAGCGGCTGTCAGTTCTGGCACATAATTATAGGGTGCTATAGAAAATGGAAAAATAAAACAGATTAAAACACCAAATATAAATGGGGCTTCTACTAAATAAAAAGAGTAACAAAATGAACGGCCAGCAAAAGTTGAAACAACAAAAAAGAAAAACTGGAAGCAAAACTATTAAAAAAAAAAGACACAAATAATATAAGAGAAAAAATACACAATTGCCGGCAGCTTATTAAAGCAGGTCATAAATTGAACAAACCTAAAACTAAAGGAATTATTATGAAGAACAAAAGATTGTTTTTAGACAAAAACTGCGCGTCATTTGGTAGAGATGAAGGCTGGCGGATAGAAAATGTAATTGTAAATTACCATGAAGAAAAATGTAGAAAGAAGAGCCCTAAATCTAAATTAATTTGATTAGCCATGAACATCTAAAGATACAGCAGGTTTTTGTTGGACTAAAATTTTAATTATAAAATATAATTAATTCGTTACAGATAATTATTTCATGCTGGGATAAATAAAGTGTCAAATGCCGAAAGTTTTAGAACAATTGTGGTTTAGAAGAAATTTCTTTGAATTGAAATAAAATTTCGAATAATTCGAAGGAAGCCGTAAATTGCACTAGTGGAATAATAGATGAAGTTGTTGATGAAATTAGACACCAAAAGAGTGAACTAAATTTTTTGCAACATTGCACCCGTACATTGTCCGTAAATTGTGTGGGTTCCGGTGAAAACATAACAAAGCCAGTTGGTTTCCTCCCTCCGTTGTGAACAAATTTTTTTTCTTAAACGAAAAATCCTTAAACTTCTGTGCCATAAGTTTTTGTTTAGCCGATTTTTCCGTCTTGGTGTCTCCTTGACGCTTCGCTTCTACAACCTGTACATACAAAAATAAATAAAATAAAACACTTTGCACCAGACACCATTCACCATGGAGAGTTGCATGTATTAAGAAAAACCTAGTATAAGCTAAAGAAAAAGAAACATTAATTTAACTGTCTGCTTACACTCTCTAAATGTGCATTTAAATAAAAATGACTGACATTATGCATTGAGGCATGAAATAAAAAAGCATCCGTAACAACTACTCATGCGGTGTTTTATATGAATAAAATGTACAATACGTAAGTATGCATAAATGTGCAATGTATAACAACGAATGCGAGTATTTAAACCATTTAAAACGTATCATACTGGCAGTAGAGATGGGCGCATGTCGACATTTTCCAACGCGCCACGACACAAACACGTATCCCGGATGCCAAACACGTACGAAACACGCACGCCCAACACGACACAACACGCACGAAATCAAATCCAAAAACAAACCAAAAACAGCATTTTTATATTCAAAGACACATTTTTTTCTATTTCTATTTTAACTTTTCATGTCCTATTTGTATTTTTATTTACATATTTTCGTTGAGAAACAATAACTTATCAAGATTTTCGCTCAATAATCTTGTGCGGCAAGCTTCTACATTCATACAAATTTTAATCTGAAAATCGTTTTGTGTTTTATCGTGTAAAGCTTGCTCAACACGACTGGACACAAACACGAACGAAATCAGATTATCTGTCACGAACACTTCGTGTTGAGTCGTGCGTGTTCGTATCATGAAAAACACACGACACGCGCCCATCTCTAACTGGCAGTAAATGATGTAAAAGAATAAAAAGATGTCTCTGCTAGTTTTACTTAACGTGGCACAGTGGTGTAAATTAAAAAAAGTGATAATAAGTATGGAACTTCTTAACTACTAAATGTATTTGCATAAAAATTCAATTGGTTACAGAAGATGAGCCGAACTTTCAGAATCGTATGTCTTGAAGTCTTTAGCTGCACCAGGTACGGAGCTTCAAGGGATGAAAGCTGGCTACCTCGGGTGTGAAAAACATTGTGCGACTTGTAACTCTCGTAAATATTAACCAATTTGTAAAGCTTGCGCATTGGATTTAGCTAGACAAAATAAAGAAAAATTGTTTTCTACAATTATTTTTGTATCTTTTAAAGTTCCTGAAATACCTCACTTCGATTTTAAAATTTTAAATTTTTTGCCTCGACTTTTTTTTTGAATTTTTTTTTGGTTGTCAGTTTTTTATTCAGCAACTGAGTTCAACTTGTAGCATACGCTTAAATTGCTTATAAAGTTCTAAGTAAACGCACGGAACAAAGCTTTGAAAAGTCTTTAGCCGTTAAGTCGTAACAAAGGTCTAAACTCAAAACTTTGAAATTTAACCAAAAAATCCAAAATTTTTCCCAAAAAGTTTTTTCATAATTTTTAAAATTGTAAACAATTTTGCTAGAACTAACATTTTTCCATAAAGATCTAGCATTTTTTCCTCATTCAATTTTGGCAACACTGCGTACACCAAAGGTGAAAGGAACTCTATTGTTTTCGCTGCGCAGTCCATCTGACTATACGTCTGTCTGTAATAAGAGATACAGATCTGAAATTTTCTTAAAATATGTTTCACTATGGCCGCTACAACAACAATTCACGAAAGCTAAACCGAGAAACGTGCAAGGCGAAAAGCAAATTGCCAACACGAAAAAATCACCCAAAACTATATATACGGCCAAGTCACGGAGTTCAGTTCCGTTCGGAAACGGAATTCATCCTACCCCATTTTTGTAGCAGCTGGTGTCTAAAAAAGAAAACTAAAATACGCAAATTTGTCAGGTGTGTAGAGACTGTTGGCGGCGCTAGTATGCTAGCGTATGCTCCAGGTAGGGCTTGACATCGTACATAGAAAAAAATAAGTTTCGTTTTTGATAACAAAAATCCCGGTATTCAATAATTTTTTTTAAAATTTCCTGTGATAAAGAATTCCCCTATATTGATAACAAAATTATTTCAAAATAAAAATATATATATAAATTAAAAAAATGTTGACATGGCTGGAATACGAACCCGGGCTTTCCGGACGTAAAGCATACACTCTATAGCTGAGCCATATCCCATTTATTTTTGTATGGGATACAACTTGTTTTAAGTACTTATGTATAAAAAGAAAAGAAATAACCGGCATGGAAAAGAAATACTTACAACGAAATATTTTATTATGTTAAAGATAAATGTTATTGAAATTCATATTTTTTTAATAACATGGTTTTATTGAATATAATTCTTGTCTATTTTTTTCTGTGTAGGGTGGATTTCATTCCGTTTCCAAACGGAATTGAACTCTGTGACATGGCCGATAAAGAAAATCTGCAAAACAAAAAAAAAGCGCCAAATGGCTAAAACTAAAAAAAATTCGAAAAATCGCCAACACAAAAAAACTTATCTGGAAAAACGTCGTCAAAACGGAAAAATTGGCAAAACGTTGAATCGTTGAAACTATAATAAATCACCAGAACAAACAAAAATTGCCAAAACAAAAAATCGCCAAAACAAATAAAGATGTACATGAAATATGTAGAACTAAATATTTACCGCCTGCTTTTGTAAATAAAACAAAATTTTTCATTACGGAATTTATACGAAACAACAATAAAAGAACTCAAATTTGTTTTTGTTTTCAATTCAAAGCCCTTACAAAAAGAAAAAAAAAAGAGAGAAAGGTTATTAATTCATCATGTACTTTTTTATTTATGCTCCCACAAAACTCTGCCACTTATAAACCTATTTCGGATTTTTTTCTTTGTTTAAAAGGATGTACTTTCATTGGTCCTGTTAAAAAGTGGGCAGAGTCATGCCCATACGAAGAAAATACACTTGCTATTTCAACTACTTCTACCCAACCGATCCCTATGAAACTTTGCACACACTTTAAGCTTCTGTTTGAATACTAAAATAAATATTCATTTCAACTACTTCTACTTAACGGATTCTAATGAAATCTCGCACACACAATTACGACGGCGGATCAATAAGTCCGCGACTTTCGAACTTCCCTCGTAGTTATATGAAATGCAACACTCTTTTTAATCATGATATAGTATTCAATCAGAAACTTAATGTGTGTGCAAAGTTTCATAAGAATCGGTTGAGTAGAAGTGGTTGAAAATGATTGTGAGCTTACTTTGTTTGGCATGACACTGCTCATTTTTCAACGGGACCAATCTGGAAGCACATCGTTTTAAATAAAGAAAAAAATCTGAAATGTCTTCATAAATGGCGGAGTTTAGAGGGAACATACATATAAAAAATGCATAACGAATTGATAACCTTTCTCCTTTTTTTAAAGTCGGTTAAAAAGACAACTTCTTGCACTTCTTTCATGACTTCTGTGGAGTGCCTTTTTTGCTGGGAGTAAAGCGCCCCACCCACTTGCAATATAATTGAGTAATTTTTCATATTGCACAATAACATCGCCAATGTGTATGTCATATTAGAAGGTTGCACAATATATATGCCCAAATCAAAAGGCTTTTGATTTTTATTGCACAATCAAGAAAATTGTGTAATGTGGTGGCAGCATTCTTTATTGTTATATTTAATTTATCATTGTCAGGAAAATTTGGCAATATTTTGTTTGAAAGTATTGTGCCATATATTGCATAGTATAGGTCAAAACGACAATAATATTATGTACAATAACATGTGCAATAATATTGTATAATAAGTGGGACGCTTAAGACTTAAAAAAGACGAATTGAATTTGAATTCATGGTAAAACCAACAAAAAATAAATTCTTTTTTTACAAAACAATAGCGTAAAATATTATTACCACATAAAATTGATATTAATAAGATTTTAAAAACCACGAATTGAATATAATTAATGTTAAAATTAACTAAAAAAAACTAAATAAATTATTTGTTAAAAAATACTATGAAAAAATGTAAAAAGTGTCGTCGTATTGACAGTGAAATATCGCCGACACCGATGTATCGGAAAATCTGAAGTATCGCCGATATAGCGGTATCGGTTACATCACTACTCTAAGCTGATCGGCTATAATTTTCTTATTACAGTTTGTGTAACTTAAAAATAAATCTGATAATGACTTCAAGTCCTCGAATCATTCCTATTGTTAAATAGATCAAGAGATTACTTCTTTTATTTCTTAATTCTTTTGTTTCTTATCACTCCTTCAATGTCCTGCCTTAAAATAGTTTAAAAAAAAATATTCGTAATGTATTCTCCGCACACATGACTCGCAACTGAGTAATTCCATTTAGCCGGGTGTGACCACTTTACACATATTTTTTGTTATAAATAAAGAATATAAAATTTTTTACTTAAAAAAGGTTGCGACTCGCAAGGCCATTAAGCTTAAAGTCGTTGAATAACGGGTAGACACTGAAAGAACACGATTCCTGTTCAGAATGGTCGTCAGAAAGCTGCGACGGGTGTGACCTTACAAATTTTAGTTTTAAAGAATTATGACTTTCAGCATAAATTCTGTATAATTTTTACTATTTATAACGTGCACAATAATTTTGTATTGCTGTCAGTTCAAAGTGTTTTTAGCTGTATTACGTATTTACTGTTTCACAAAAAAATCTGTTTTCTTAACAAAAAACTATTTTTAAAATGTAATGGGTGTGACCGACGGGTGTGACACAATACGAAAATGAAAAAAACAATCGCAGAAATAAAACTTTTTACTGATTTCATTAATATAAATAATATAAAATTAAATCATAAGAAAAGAATAACACATTAAATTATTTGCTGTGCGTTCTATTATGGACAGCAGAATACTATAGCTGAGTATTTTTTCAAATTCAATTCTTTTCAGAGATAAGGATTTTTATTAATAATGAGAAAGGGAAGAAGAGAAAATCTCAAATAAATATTAAACATACAAAGAGGGATAGCAAAATGTTTCCTGGATGATCAGTTAAAAGTGCCTCAAATTGCTTAAAAAATATTAAATAATGTATTATTTTATTTTTTCCATAATTGTTATGCTCTAAAAAACATCAATTGAGAGATTTTTATTATAAATAAGAAATTTATTTTTTCCTTGCATAGGGCCGTTTTACGTGGAATCACTCAACTGCAATACCAAAAACAAAAAAAAAATTTTTTGTTGGAAATAAAAATGAGACACACAAAACAATTATTTTTCAATGTGTGTTTTGTTTAGTTTAATTTTCCCCGCTTTTTTCTGTAGCAAATTTCTAGCAGAGATGTGCTTGTATTTAAGGCTACAAAGTGGAAAAAACTCGAGTCTGCCTATTTGTAAACAATTAAAATAGCTGCATTATTGATGTTGTTGTTGTGGGCAATGTAGCAGTTGCCTGTTTTGTTATTGCTGCTGTTGTAGTAAATTTTCATTAAAGAAAATTTCTGTTTATTTAAACAATTGTAAGAGTTTTTTAGACATAAGCTGAAGAAAAATATATGTATATATATATTAAATTGTTGATTGATTTCGTAATGAACTTGAACTTTGTTAACATATCAATCAAACAGTTTGTCTATAAAATAATTTACAATTAATTTATAGCAAAAAAATGCGATTGTTTTAAAGCCCTTTAATTGAGTGATTATTGAGAGCGGTTTCTATGTTTTTTCTTTCCTCCACAAGTGATAGATGATTGTTATAAACACATGCATAAGTGTATATTATAAATTAAAACATTTCTTTTTTCTATAATATTATTAATTGAATTTAACACTATTTGTATGATTATATCAGAAGTCATGCGGTGTTGTTTATTACCATATTATTGCCACTCTATAGGTGATCGAAGATTTTGTGGATTGGCTCGTTTACTTTTTCCAGGTTATTGTAACAATTATTGTTGATTTTTTTGTTTTTTATTAATTATTTGTTGCTCGCTCGTGTGGTGCATATATTGGGTCACTTGATCAAAAAGAAGTAAATAAATATCTGAACATATTAAGATTATTAGATTAAGTTAACATGAAGTTGTAAAGTTTTGGTTTCAAAGACTTCCGATATCTTTATTTGTCTCATGGTAGTTCTCAAATGCCTAAACTGATTTTAAAACATAATGAAGATTATGAAAGTTATTGACAAAATTTATCTGTTTCTATACAATAATAGAACTCTGTGTTTGTGTTTTTCTGTTTTCTAGAAATCATAATATTTATCAATGAAGTAATCTCAATACCGTGAAAAAAGATCCATAATAATATTTGCGTACGTTAGAGGGTGCTGTTGCCTGAGATGATTAGCGCGTTGACTACAAACCCTGAGGTCCTGAGTTCAAGACTAATTTCAGGCTTGCCAACAACATCATGAATTTTTTGCATGTGCATTGCTGTGTCATTGTGTTGATTGTTGTTGGGCTGTTAAAGTGATGAAGGCATAGCACTGATTATTTTAGCATTACTGGCAGCGGCTAATACTGAAATATTCTAATTCACATCACAACACCCTCCTTCGTCGGTATTGTAGCAGAATCGTCCGCGAAGTAAAACAACTAACAAATGGCTACACAATTTAAAATAAATTAATGTCTTATCTAAACACCAGATATTCATATAATGGGCTGGTAAAAATTTTTAAAAACAGAAAAATTGGAATAGGTGAAATTGGTTGAAAACCGGCGAAAACAAATTTTCCCGGAAATGAGTCCAAGCTAGACCGAGTTGTCATCCCTGAAAACCTTCAGTCGGCGAACCTCATCAAAATCCTTAGAGCCATTTTCAAGAAACTAATTATATATTTGTGATTTTCTTGAATAAACTCGTAAACTAAGCTAAAAACCAATTGTTTCAAGAGAGCCGAAACAATTTCACAGATTCTGTGTGATTTTTCTCGAACGTTTTTTTGTGCAGTAACTTAAATATATATTGTAAGAATTTTTTTTTAAAATTTCAGACAAAAATTCCCAAAATGAGTAATTTAAAAACAATGTGCCAAGTACACTAAAAGTGTGTGTAGAAAAAAAGCTTATATCGATAACAGCTGTTAACATTCACTTACTTCAAGCACACAAACAGACTGAAGCTTTTTTTTAACTGAAAAAGCTTGCGCACAAGTAATTATAAGTTTGTATTAACTGAACAATAATCAACAAATATTTTGGAAATGTGTTCAAGAGTAAGAACGCGTGTGGCTTTGTTTTTTTTTCAAAAGATTTATCGTTATATACAAAATTAAGGAGGGAGGATAAACCACATAATTTGCTATAACCCGAGAACTTGAATAATATAATGCAAAATTCGGACAAAAATTATCTTCAAATTGTTTTGTTATCAATTCTTGGCTACCCTAGTGTGTGAAAATGAAGTTTTGAGAAAAACGCATTTTATCTTATTCTACACCCTTTTAGGTACCAGAATCCACTCTTAAGTCCAAACCCGTTTTTTGACACACTAGGTCCCTTTTCTCGGAGATGGTCACATATTAAGAAAGTTTTGAAAAAAACACAAATTTTTCCAAAAAAATTTTAAAATTTTTTTTCTTAAAAAATTCATAAACAAATATAAAATGAATAAAATCTTAAATTTTATTGTTCAATTCTATAACTTCATATTTTGCAGATGAAATTAACCATATTTCATTAAAATCGATATACAACTTTAGCATTTCTGCAAAAAAATTTATTTCCGAATTCCTTAGTTTACGTTTTTGTACTGTATTTTGAAACACTGTTGCTAAAAGGAAGGAGTGGAGGTATAAAATAGTTGAATTCGTCTCTCATTAAATCTAATCCTTAGATCTTTAATTAAATCGTCGGCAACAGTAATATTGGATTTTATAAAACTATTAAACAAGAACTTGATACATAATTTCCTGAAGTTCAATCAGAGTAGCAAAGTCTTTACTCTTTTATAGCCACGTCCAATGATTTTAATGTTTTACTTAAGTTAAAATTACTGAATACACTTAGTTCTTTGTATGAAAAATAATTTCTAAACACATACATTTTGTATATGAGACGAAAAAATAATTAAACGCACAAAAAATACGTTATAATACTACAAAATATGAAAAAAATTTATGCGTCGGTTAACCGGTTAATCGACTGAAATTAACCGGTTTAACCGTTAATCGAAATTAGCAATTAACCGGTTAACCGATTATCGGTTAACCAAATGAATACCCTATTCATTACTAATTTTCATTCATATCACATTATCATATTAAATAAAAAAAGAGTGTATATTTATTAGAGGGCTGCATGAATATACCCGAAAGTACTCGTATGTATGTATGTGTGTGTATGCATGTATGTTTTTTTGTATATATGTGTGTATATATGTATATTTGGTCGTGGCTATGTATGTACACACATATACATGCATGTATACATAAGTATATACATAAGAACATACATCTATGCACACACGAAATTCATACGAGTACAATCTACGAATACATTTGTGTACACTTTGCAGACCTCTAATATTTATGACTCGAAATATTTAACCCTTCTGTGACATCCTTGGTACAATTGTACCAATTCCGATTTTAAAAACGAGTTTCTTATATTATTTATGCATCTCCAGCGCTGAAACCTTATGAACTCCTCAATTATATATCTGAGAATGAAATAATGGCATTTGTTTTGTATTTACATGTCCCGTACATCGATGGCCAGTGGCAAACGTACATTTATCCTTCATTGCGATGCTTGGTACAATTATACCAAAAACATTGTTGTTGTACGCTGTGTTTAATTTACAATAAAAAATATCTTAAAACACTGTAGACGTGCTTGAAATGCAGTGATCCTGTATGTGCTCAGCAAAGCATCATTCAACATAAGGGGATTCATTTTAATCGACTTTTCAATTGTTCGATTAATCAATTAATCGAAATTGAGGTTTTTAAATTACTCGATCAATCGAGTAAAACTTTTGTTTCGTTCGAGTTATTCGAGTAAGCTTTACTGCTAAAAATTATTCGAGTTAATCGGAAAATGTTTGAATTTAATCGGTTTTTTGTAAATTTTTGTGGGCAAAAATATAACAAAACAAATTTTTTCGCGTTTTTATATATTTTAATAATAAAAACAAAAGAAAACACAAGATTTCTACTATGAATGGGCAAAAATATCGATATATCGATATTTTCTTAAAAACATATCGAAATATATCGTCGATATTTTTATTTTCGATACATCGATATATCGATATTTTTTTTCCAAATATATCGACAGTATCAAATTCGATATTTTCTTAACTTTGGTTTTGTTTTTCGTGCAATTTTTAAAAACATTTCGGCACAGTCTTCATCGAATAGAATATTACTAACAAAATCTTTTGTTTTATTTCTAATATTTTTTCTATTCGAAAAATTATAGTTCTTTGAGTATAATTTTGTTCATGTATGTTCCATGAAATATTCTTGGAACAGTAAGGATCTTGGAAACTAACTCTTTCCAGCTTAGTCATTTATAAGAAATGTTCTTTTTTTGTTTTATTTAAAAAAAATTTGGGGACTACGTATGAATTATCATTGTTGAAAAAATAACGATATTTCGATATATCGATATTTTTTATTCGATATATGTATATCGATGCCGATCGATATTTAAAAATATATCGATATATTTTTTCACTTGCACATCCTTAATTTCTACATAAATTAGATCATAAACTGATCCTTTAAAATAGTTATTTTTACTATTCAAATGTCGCGCTTTGAGAAAATTTTGCGCCAGGAAACATTCCGACCTGTCCTGTATTCAATTCAGAATAAAAATAATCAGAATTGGCATAAAATTATTGTTGTTACATTGATTTGGAAATATTAGGCCAAAAAAACCTAACCACTACTCTTGCTCAGAGTTAGTTTGATTTAACTTGTTTTCTATATCACAAAATAAGTTATGCTGCAAAAAGCTATTTTTATATTATTTTTAATAAATGCGAACCCATATTAAAAAAAAAATATTGTAATTAAAAGAAATACAATTTTAACTTTTTTTCGGCAAATATTTGGCAACTGTGACCGTACCTTAAGCCTTTTATAATTCCGAGCATTGCACTGGATATTTTAATACGAAATATCTAGTTAACTAGTTTCTCTCGAAATATCTTCTTTATTTCAAATAATTTTTGTGTGATGTTTATATTTCCGAATTTTTTTAAAAGACATTTGAAGTTGGTTTCTTTCTCCCAATTATTGTTACTACATTATTTACTTAATTTTTTGATCATACGGACTATTAGTATGAAATAACTTTCGAAATGAATGGCAAATTTCATAGAAATTAAAAAATTTTTCCACTTTTTATTAAGTAATCTTCAAAAACTCATTGAAAAAAGAAAATTTACATAAAATTTTTTAATCGAGTTATTCGATTAATCGACCTATATTACTCGAATAAATTTTTAATCGAAATTTAAATTTTTTGTTTGATCGAACATTATAACAATTTAACATCTCTTTTGTTTTCAATGTTATAGACCATATTTTCAATATAAAATACATAGTGGTACAGCTGCACCAAGGATGTCAGTGGAAGGGTTGTAAGTAAGGAAGAGGTATTATCCATCGATCATGTTTGTTGAACGTTATTTAAAAAAAAAGACAAACACACATACTGCTTAAGCTTTTTTCTGATTTTTTGCGGAAACAACCAGCGTCTTGGCAGGATTCGAACCTACGACCTCCCGGTTAATAATCTAGCGGTCTGACCAGTACACCATGGAGGTACCCAAGTAAAGATCATTACCTATTGTTTTTAAAATTAGGTGAAAATGTTTAGGTATAATTAAAGAGGTTTTGTTTAAATTCATAGACAATTTTCTATCTCAGTTATTGATAAAATATGTATTGAACGTTAACCACATGGTGCTTAAATTAATTGAAAAATTTTTTATACATATTTCGTGTAAAACTATACATCTAAAATTGTCAAAACGGAATCTTATTGATTATAGCAAGCAGCAACCACACATCTAAAAAAATACACTATAATTTCTAAAACTTTTTTTCTTAATCTTTATTAAAGCAGTTTTGTTAAACAAAACCGCTGAAACAGCCATAAAACAAGATATTGTAAATAAAAGAAATATTTCTTTAACATTAATCAAATCTGCATATTTTTCTGAATGATTTTACATTGGCATTTCATTCAAATTATTTATCTTAATTTAAATTTCATTTTCTCAAACTTCAGACCAAAAAGAAGTAAAGAAAAAAGAACAAATAGAATTGAATTGAAAAGAAAATAACACCAAATCTTTACAAAAAAGAAAAAAGTATCAAATTACTTTAACTTCTGACAGTCAAACAAAAAAACTTTAAAAAGGGGAAGAAATAAATTAAAACAATAAACATGAAAATAAAGATGCTCTTAACAAAACTTTAAGCAAATAAATAAAAAAATAAAATGAAAAAAAAAACTTACAGTTTCAGTGAATGAATGACTTATTGGCGGTTGGACAGGCATTTAGTTTTCGAATTCACATCACTGTTAAACAATAGCTGCCAACATTCAATCCCTTTTCTGGTATGAGTTTGTGTGAATGCTTTCAACACGTAGACGTTTTCTCTATCCGGATATATATTTTCCCCAACATTTAACAGATACAAAACATTAAATCCCTTGTAATAAAATAACAACGTTAGAGAAAATCAAATGAAGCTAAAAATCAAAAGGAATAAAAACATCCTTAACGATAGCGATGGAATTCATCATTTTGACAAGGAAAACCTTAAACCAAATTTACATTTTGTCTTAAGCGCTACTTAAATAACGAGAGCATACAGTGTCAGCAAATGCATTTGTTAAGTGTTTGAAAAATTTCTGAAAATATTAATTAATGGTCCTTCGAACCAAAAGAAACTTTTTTGTATGATGAGCATACCTCCACTTAATAACGCCAAATCAAGTAGGTATGTCCACGTGTAATATTTAGTAAAAAGGGGATCATGAGTTATTTTTCACTCCTACTTCGGGTCGATTTAAAAACATTCGATTTAGAGAAACTAAATCCACTAATAGCAACATTTTTTCAGACGTTTTTGCAGTTTTATACTTTTTAGAGCCTAAAATATCATATATTAATTTGCTATATATGATTTAAAATATGCCAATGGGGTATTATTTATTTTTGGAAAATGAGAATTGTACTCGGATTCGGTTTAAAGAACAGGGCTGTATAGTACTAAAAAAAAGTTAATGCTCATAAGTAAAATTTGCTCCCAGGCCATTTTGACCTTCAAAGTAGCTCTTCAAGAAAATCGTTGCGACATATTCGTACACTCTTGTAAGCACTCTTACCCTTTGTTAAGAACCATTGATGGATTTTGCTTTTCTTTTAATGTTCTCATGTTAAATTGTTGCTATTTCTTTGCTTCTTGTTTCGGGGTTTTATTTTTGTTTATTTGCACAATTTTGTTGTTTTTCGACAAATTTTTTGCGGGAGTATTGAAAATGCCATGTTTTTTAACGCATGATGGATTTTTTTATTTTTATATTTTGCTGAGTTGAAACAACAAACTTTTCAAGTGTTGATTTCATCAATTTTTATGCAAGACATGTCTAGCTCGACTTACGTAGATTCGCACACAAAACATAAATTTCTTTTTATAAAAAAATTTTGTGGAAGTGAACATATTTTAATCAAACAAATTTTATATTCCTTCGTCGGTTTCTTTGTTGGGTTTTTGTGATTTTTGTTTAGATTTTTTTAAGAAGAAACAATATTTGCTTTTGCTATTGGGGCAGCAGTATAACAGGAAAGTGTTATTAAACAAAGGCGATTTAGTACGAATGTGTGTAGCAAGTAACAAAATATAAATTTGTTGAAATAGAAGTGGAGACGACTAATTGGAAAATACTTCATTCATGACAAAGAAACGAGAAGTAATAAACTTAAATTTAAATAAATATAATTTCTTTAAATCATGTATTTTCTACAGCTTTCGAAAAAATCGGGAAGGCTTACAGTTGCGTTTTAATGGGTATGATTGCTGCATGTCCTACTACGAATTTAGAGATGTTTTATGTGTGGCTGATTTTGATCAGTTAATATTTGTTTGAAGAATATGCAGAATTTCTTTATATAACTTTATGGAAAATATTCTAAAGATAACGAATCAATAAAAAAATAACAAAATTAAAGAAACTTGTTTTAATATATTAATACACAGAAAGAACAACGCCGTACTAAATTCAAGTATTTTCTACTGACTTTGATTACGAGTCGTACTCAAAAGCTTAACCACGAATAATACTAAAATGTACTTAAATCAAGCCGTTCTCGTAAAAAATCTTGAATCAATAACAAAATTCTTAAACTGTGTACAAGAATTCTTATTTTAAGTACTACTATTAGAATAAACTGTTTACACAGTCGTAGTGTGTTGGTATTTGTTTGCTTGTTGATAGCTTCAATCGCATGTTGTGCTTATGTTGTTGGTTATTCTGCTAGTGCAGTGCCAACTAATAGCCTACAAAAGTCGTATTACATGCTGCTGGCTTATACTGGATTTTAGCTGTCGTTCTTTCTATACTGAGTAAGCTGAGTGGTCTAAGGCGTTGGTTTACAAACATGATGAGCTAAGTTCAATACTGGGAATGAACAAAAATAAATTTTAAATAAAAAAAAAGTAAAAATATTAAATTTATATAAGTAGTAAAATTAAAAATTCTCAAGTCTGTTCCAGGATTATTAAATAATTAAAAGTTAGCCCGATTCGGGCTTGGTTCAAGCATGCGCGGGATTGATTAAAGTACGCAGTTTAGGATTGATTCAAGTACGTTGCAGATTGATTCACGTGCGGACTCTTGAGGCACTCTTCAGTCTTTACCTTGGACTGTTAACGTGTTAACTCTTTGACTGCCAAAGAATACTTTATCGCATTATTGGCTCGAAACTTAGCAACATTACAATATCGACAGCAAAGTCCCTCAAGAATACATGGAAATAACTGATATGTAATAAAGAATAACTCCACATCTGGGAACAGTTTTATTCGGGAATGCTTGCTATCTACTTCGAGCAATGTACAACAACGAGTGTGCGACTATGAGTCACATCTCCAAAATACTAATAATATATTCAAATTACCTCAATTAATACACTGAAGCGCAGAAAATTCCCAGGCGTTGGCTGATTTTATCATTAGTACTTATTTGCTCATGCTAGTTATTACCAAATTTTGGGATAGTGAAATTCCCCCAGATGACCTTACAGAAGGGGTGATTATTAATATTCCGAAAAAAGGTGACCTCACAGTCCAAAAGAATTTGTGAGGTATAATCGACACTACTGAGCATATTCAACAAGGTAACTGCGCACATAATACATAAAATACTCCATTACTTAAATCATACACCCATTACACCGTGTGACAAAAATAATATATAATTTAATTGAAAAATTAAATTAAAAACTAACTTAAGTCAAAAGTCATTAAATTTCTTAGGATCAAACCCATACAGTTTATTTTTATTTTCGTTTTCCTTGTGACTCCTTTTTTTATGATTCAAGCGTAAATTTTGATGTTTATCTGTCAAAAGTATATTTTACCTTCCATTATGACAAATGCATCAACTACTCCTTTAGTCCTGCACATTATAAAAGAATCATATGCCGTCATTGCCGTCAGCAACATCATGTTTCTCAGTTCATTTTACTAACAACTACAACATGTTTGTTTGTCATTATTTACGACATGGTATACAATCAGTAGACGACACGCAATAATTCACTTACTGAACAAACAGCAAACATATTCAACTTTTATAACATGTGCGTGATGGGCATGTTGTTGATGTTGTTGTTGCTATTGAAATTTCTAGAGTTGTTACTTTTGTTTCTTGTCCTGTTTTTCTATCCAAAAGTGAATTTTTTCTTCGTTTTTTTAAACTCCTAATCAAAATTCTAGTTGTTGTTAGTTAAAGAAGAAAGAGAAAAACCAGGTATGAATGTAAATTTTAATGGGGTGTTGCATATTTCCAATTTCCTAAGTTATTAAGTAGTGTTGTTGTTGTTGTCTTAAGTTTTTTTCTTTCTGTATATGTATTTCTTGTAAGTGTTGTTGGGCTCATATATCATAACTGGCTTGATTATAGCAATTGAGTTGAACCCTTTATTAAATAAGGCCATTGAGTGAATGAATAATTTAATATGTATGTGTACGTATATTTTTGATTAATATATGAGGGGTAGCGTGATAAGTTATGGGATTAAGTTTATATCCATATTTAAAACGTTAATGACGTGTTCAGAATTTTTTTTTTACATTTTACATAAAATCCCTGTTAACACTAGTTCACAAACTTTCAACTTTTTGCGATCACCTCAAAAATGAAATTTTTTTAAGGGAATTTGGGGCCACTGAGCACGAATATGACATGACATTCATTTATTTTACTTAAGCACCGTTTTCGAGATATTCGCGAAAATCGTGTTTTTTGCAGTTTATAAGGCTATTTCCAAAAATCTGGCGTACTGTTCACTTGAATTATGCAAATTTGGTATTGTTGCATAGATATGTTTGTCCTCTTTCAGCCCATATTCAAAATGTGTTGATCGGATCAAAATTCAATGAGTTATAGGTCATTAGACTTGATAAAACATTATTTTTTCCACGTTTTTTTTTAATTTACTATTTTAAGTCGCTCCAGTAAGGCAAAATAAATTTTTTAAAATTTTGTTTAGACCCACATCTTAGAGAACATTTTGTTCCAAATATAGCAAGCGTAAAATTAGTTACATCGGACAAAATATGAGAAAGTTACAACATATTTAGTGAACACATCAAAATTTTAATTTTCATTCGTTGGTCTTCAAGTCAGTACGAGTTTTTGCTTCCGTTCCATTACTTTTACTCGTTTGAAAAAGAAAGGTCGACATATCGCATATCAAAGCTACCAAAATTATGTGTAGTTTTCAACACTGTATTCATTCAAAAATTGTAAATTCGATTAAGTTGTTTTTCTAAAATCATGTCTGTGAAGATACCTTTTAGACATATAATAATTAATTGATCCTTCAGAAAAAAATTTGATAGAGAAAGCAATTATAATGTTTTTTTTTGGGCAAAAATTTTTATAAATTCAAAATTTTTCAATTTTCAAATTAAAGATTGTATATTTTCAAACTCTGAAAGAATACTTCCATCAACCAATTTTTTAACTATTCGAAATTTTGTCCTGTAACTAACAAAGAAACAATTGTGACAATCGGTAAATAAGAACACTCCGCTGATTTCTCCATGTAAAATTTTATACTGATCGGACTAAAGAGCTAGAAATGGTTGATATATTTCCAAAATATTTAATTCTCCCCCACTGGCATTTTTTTATACTCATGCTATAAACACATTCGCCACAGCAGGCTACACGGCTACACGGCTACACGACTACAAATGCTGTTGGCAGCAATCGTCGTCGTGTAGTCAGCTACTTAATTATTTTGAACACGGCAGCTACATCTTAACCAGCTGACATGTTGTTCTTGGAGTACATATTTCAGTGGTGACACTTTAAAAGTTTTACTTGTATAAAAAAATCGCTTATTCAAAATGTTCTTACGTCTCGCAAAATGTAAAAACAAATCAATTTATTTCTTTAAAACCTATTGATTGTTATGGCACTTATCATACTTTAATTTTTTGATGTTTTTTTCTGTTTAATAAAATAGAATATTGACTTAAGTCAATAATACCAGGATCGTTGAAAATTAAAAAAAAACTCATGAGACAGTAGCATTTTTTAACCTTATAATTTTAGTGTAATTTTATTTGGTCTCTTTTGGATCCAAAGTTAATGGGTTCAAAACTTTTATTTTTTATTACCCATAACTCCTAGAATATAGAACGGATATAAGCCATATGGATATCACTTTAAACTTCTCTAAAATGCCTTTCTACTGGTATACACATTTTTTAAAACAAAAAAATTTGTTTACCTGTCTTTTCACGCAGAAACTCCGTTATCGTAAAATCTGGTCGATACAACGGTACATATGCATGTGTATAGTTGTATAGAGAACTTTTCATGCTTTTATTGGTGTATAGTTGAAAGCTGTCACCAATGAAATACGTAGGTTATGGTACTTTAAAGATGAGTTTAAGAGTTCAATGAGTGAATTTATTTTCAAAATGCCATAACTGATGAATTTCATCGGTGGTAACTTTCAAGTATACATCAAATGAAAGCTTGGAATGCTTTCTATTAAACTAAATACATATTTAAGTACGACTGTATCGGCCATTTTTTGAGATAATGGTGCTTTTACGTGAGAAGTCATATAAAAAATGTTTTAAATTCCATTTTGCTCGCAATGTGTTAATGGATTTAAAAATTGTATATACCAGTAGAAAGGTATTTTAAAGCATTTTGAAATGATAACTATTACTACGTTTATACGCGGACTATTTGCAAATAAAAATATTTGCAAATAAGTTAGTTCACTGTATATATGGCATATCAAAATACAAAATCTTGGTAGCACTTTTATAGAAGACGTTTGTATTTTACAAAAAAAAATAAAAAAATAGTTGAAATGTATAAGGGAACAAACAATTATTTGTTTTAATTGTCATTATTTTCTTCTATCAATATTTTTGCGAAATATTTTTCTATTTATTGCCTTTTATTGCCAAAGCGGGGCAGCCAGCACCAATCATTTTATTTGCAAATAGTGCGTTAATCGTGAATAGTTTTGGTAAGTTAATAAGTCGCAATAAAATAATTATATGGCAACAATTTACAGTTTTATTTGCATATAACCCGTGCGTATAAACGTAGTATATATCGTTTAAATCCGTTCTATATTGTAGGACTTATGATCAATAATATATTAAAGTTTTGAACCCCGTAACTCTGGAATCAGGAGAGAGCACCGAAATAAATTATACTAAAATTTTTAGGTTAAAAAGGGCTATTACCCTATGATTTTTTTTTAATTTTCAATGAAGTTTGTATTTTTGACTTAAGTCAATATTCTATATAACAAAACAAATAGATTTATTTATTTTAAAAATCTTGATGCATATATATTTTAACATTTAAGTTTTGTAATTTTCTTTTTTATTTTCCAATAAAAAATATTTCTAACCATTTTGCTTTACATAGTTTGGTATACTGGCAACACTGTTTTTGCTTTGTAGCCAACAAAAATAGAAATTAGTTTAATTTGACTACACGACAGAAGTAGCATGGACAGCAACCTGCAGTCGTGTAGCCGTGCAGTCGTGAAAATAATCATTTTCATATACACACATGTATTCTATTTTTGACAGGTTGTAGTCGGTAGCCTGCTGTGGCGAATGTGTTTAATGCATCATACTTAACCTGACCAGATATCCCGCTTTTGGCGGGAGTATTCTGCTTTTTTAAGGTCGATCCCGATTCAAAGTCTTATAACTCTTTTTCGATTTTAAAACTCAAATATAGTGATGTGTTTATAGTAAAAGCGGGATACAATTTTTAAGCGGGATCGGCCCTAAAAAACAAAATAATCTCGTCAAAAGCGGGATATTTGGTCATGTTACTCTTACTCCATACAAAAATTTTTTTTTTTAAATTCAAAATCGGATGTTTTCACTAAATCTATTGTAACTTCCTAAATTTTTGCCCGATGTTAACAATTTTACTTTTTGAACGTTGGGAACAAAATTTTATTTAAGATATGGGTTAAAACAAATATTTAAAATTCTTTGTTTGATTTAATGGAGCATTTCAAAATGGTGAATTTTGAAAAAAAAACGCACAAAATAAAATATTTTTCAAATATAAAGGCTTGTAATTCAGTGAATTTTTATCTGATCAGCACAGATAAATATGAACTGAAAGTGGAAAAACATATCTATGCAGCAATGCCAAATTCTCAAATTGCTCAATTAAAGTAAACAGTACTGAAGATTTTTGGAAATATCTCTTTAAACTGCAAATAAACTAGTTTTTCGCGAGTATCTCGTAAACGGTTCTTAAGAAAAATAAATTAATGCCATATTCCTGTTCAGCAGCCCCAATTTAGCTTAAAAAGTATCTCATTTTTGAGGAGCATTTATTTTTGTGAACTAGTGTAATCAGTCTAGAAACAGATGTATGTACGACTTGAAGAGAACTTGAATGTGTAACTTGACGTCACAAAAAAACTATATATAGGATATACAATTACATATATATATATATATATATATATCACTATGCTATAATTCTTATTTAGTTTATGTAACAATTAAGATAAGTATTCGAGATTTGACCACAAACGAAGAGGAAGAACTCGGAGAACCCGAAGTTGTTATACGTTGAATCCGAGCAATAGGGTATAGAAAAGTCAAAGCAAATATGTACTATTTCCATAATTATTGACCACAACCCAATAACGCTAGTTAGCCAACTAAGATCCAAAGTATTTATATTGTTGAATTGTAATATTTGGTAATGTGTCGCACGTTTTCAAAAACTATTCGCTGTTGTCCGATCAAAAGTCGAAGTATTCATCTTGTCGCATCGTAGTATTTGCTTGTCGTGATTACGACTGGAACAGAACTCTAATATGGAGTTTTACATTTTTGTTGGAATTGAATTTTCTTAATTTTGAATACAATTTTATATCTCGAAATCTAGAACCCAAAATCGATTGTATATTTGAACTCAGCGCCACAAAGTTAGCTAAGATACAATAGTCCTTTGATTCAGTCTTTGTAAACTTGTGTTTCTGGTTGATATTTGTAAAAATCTTATTGTTTCAAAGTACATAAATAAAATTTTATAAATAAAAAATTCCGTTCCATATCAAATATTCTGCATTTCATTGATGTTTGTGGCAAATCATCAGGAAAAAATTTACATATACAGTATTGCCTCGATTTGCGTCGCGATTGGTTTCGGAAAATGGCGACGTAGTTCCAAACGACGTAAATCGCATTTAATATTGCACATAATAAAAATGGCCAATTTCCATGTATTTTTCTTTTTGTAATTGAGGCGACTTAAATCGGAATGACGACGCAAATCGGAATGACAGTGAACAACAATTTCGCCGACGTAAATATTAACTTCATTATATTTCAATCCATTGCGTTTTACAATCAAAATATATAGCTTGCATGTGTAAGTGGAAATATGAAGCTACCACCGCACAAAACAAAGATTTTAACTAAACTCTGGGACTCCCCGGGTTTTGCTAATAAATTTTAAGCGACGTAAATCGAATGGCGGCGCAAATCGAATTTCAAAGGCACAACAAATTTATCGACGCAAATCGAATGCAGACGCAAATCGAATACAGACGCAAATCAAATTTGAAAGATACACAAAATTTGAATACGTAAACCGAAACAACGTAAATCGAGGCGACGTAAATCAAGGAACTTTTTTTGTGTGAAACTGGTTTATGTTATCTCTTTGTCCATGTCCATATGAGTCAACTTTTGCTTCTGCCATTTTTTTTGAAGTTGCATTCGTTTCCATATAATGAAATTCTTGCTGTGCACCGTTTGTTTTTTTTTTACATAGAATTTGTTGTTGCTTAATATTACGAAGAGGAAAACAAAAGAGAGTTGCATGTACATGAAGCAGTGTACCCCTTCCAAATCTTCCTACCGCTCTCTCCCATAAGCTCAAAAGTAGCGCAGCAAAAGTTGATTCGTATGGACATAGACTATAAATATAAACATTTATTTGAAAAATAATTAAGAAACTGGCGCTTATACAAACAAATTTAGTTAAAGCTATTAAAATTTTTAATGTAATCAATTAAATTATTTAATTGATAAAATATATTTTTCAATTACATAAGTTAAATGATAAACATTAAAAATTTTTTTTTCTGTGTACGAATACATTCTAATGGCTTATATTTTTTTATATCACCTTAGGGAATATGACTAAAAGTTATTTATTATAGAAAATTCAACTTGAATTCATTCTAAGTGACATTTTGATGCCACCTTCCTTATTTATTATAGCTCAAAACATAATTTTCCTTCACTCTTATAAAATAAGTTTGTTGGCGCCTTGTTGTTTCTATCATTTAAAAAGTACTAATTTCTGTTTAAAAAAAACTCCCTTTTGCGCTTTCATATAAGAAACGCTTGTTATTAAGCCCCAGTTAACTAACGCCTCCAATGGCAATTTTAGTCTAAATAAATTGTTATTAATTATTTTCACTTAAAAAATGTTCAAATTTCATGTAGTATTTTCATGTTGTTTAGTAAATTTGCATATCAAATCTAGTTAATTTTTTTATTCTTCTCTGCAGATTTTATTGTTTCGTGTTGATTAAAAACTATTTTATTTCATTAAAATTTTTAGTGAAATTTTAACCCCCTTTTGTTTGAGTTGTTAGTTTGTGTTTTTTGTTCTAGTTTTTCAATCTAATGGAAATTCGTTCACAGGTTTTGCAATTTTCACTTTCATTAGAATTTTGTTTTTGTTGGACAACAAAATAACCAAAGAGGAGAAATGGGTTTTTGTTTCATATAAAATTGCAATTTAATTTTTTTCCAGTTTAAAATAGAAAAGAATAATTGTTTATATATAACTGCATATAGAAATATATACAAAGATAAAACTAATATTTTTTTTAATCTATTCCGAAATATATTATCAAGAGTTTCCAAATAACAGTCCATAGTGGGGACTTTTGCAAAATAAATGGTATAAAATCTGGAACTTTTAAACTGCTAATTGGATTTGTTGGAAACTAGGAACATCTTTAGAGGAGGAGTCAGGCTAAATACTGTGTGTCTGGGTGGCATCGTAGCTTAAGAAGGACCAGTGGGCCAATAAAAAAAAATTTTTAGGTCTTTTAACTTTCTGAAATGTTATCCGATTTTGAGTTATGCTAGGAAATAAAAAGAAAGAATGCCCATACATTTGTTTCGTATCTATTATAGTTTAAGAGATGTGTATTTAAATAAAAAACAAATTTTTTTGTCTTGACTTTTTTTAGTTTTTTGCTTATAACTTTCTAGATTATTGCTCAATTTTAATTTAAAAGACACCGTTCGATTCTTGATAAAATTCTATGTAAAATTTAAAAAACAATTTTTCATTATCTTTTTTTATCTTTAAGTCAGAAAAAGGTTAAAAATTCATAGTTTTAAAATTTACCTAAAAAGACATTTTTTTTTCAAAAAAAGTATCTTCATTATTTCAATTTTGTAAAAAAAACTTTTATAAACACATTCTTACTTTCATTACATATCGCGAAAGGAAGAGTCAAAATTTTAAAAATAATTTGTGTGTTTAAGGTCCTATAAAAACTTGGGATTACAGCCTTTAAAAATTCCACCGATTGCATTTGGTAATGTAGAAGGTTTTAAATTACCAGGCAAAAATTTAAGCCAGCCTGTTCATATATGTTAGCACATCCGCAGATTTTCTGAAAAAATTCTAAATTTATGTAAAGCAAATGCTTTGTACCAGAAAATATAATATGTAGTAAAGTAATTTTATTTTCTCAAATTAACATTTTGCTTTTATCTCCTACTAAGCTTAAAAATTACTGAAATATCTCTTACTGATCTCGAGATAACCAACGAATACTGGACCCTTTTAATTTTGAATAACAAATTTAAAGGGTCCAGTACTAACGCGTGATGAAAAAAGTTACCATCACTGTACCTCAGCAACATCACCATCTACAAAAGCATCTGCACTCGGCACGAAGTTAACATACACAGAGGGCTGTTAGGATTTTTTTTCGAAAAATCGTCAAAAAATATGAAAAAAAAATCATCAAAATCGTCATGACTTTCGAAAAAATTAATCAAAAAATCGTCACGTTAAAAAGATGTATTAAATCGACTTTTATAGCTATAAAGAAAAATAGTGTATACTTGGTATAAAAGGAAATATACTTTCATCTAACAGAAAAGCAGTCCAGTGGCTTTATTGAGACATTTTAAACATCGTCAGCTTATTATTTATTTGGCCCACCGACCATTTTTGAACCAAATGAATTAGTAAAGGATTATATATATTTTAGATGTCCCCATTTCATTAAATTGTTAATGGTTTCTGAGATATCGGCCATCAGATTTAGTTCATATACACAACAATGAGTCTTTGGTGTAAGCAGAAATTATTTTTAGCAATACATAAAAAATCGATAAGAAAGGAAAATTAAATGAAAACTTATTTTGTGCAAGCAGAGAACCAAGCAATAATAAACATTCGACAGTGGTGCTAAAACAATAGTGTACGTATTACAAAAGCAGGAACATTAAAATTTGTATTCCATGAAAATTTAAAAGGACTTAGATAAAATTGCATACGTATAAAAGTAAATTTAGGAAAAAAATATAAAAATTTTGCATTTGGCTCGGTATGGGTTAATAGTTTTGAAAAATTTACAATTTGAAATGGTGTCCGTGCTATATTCGACAAGTTATGACTCATTAAAAATAAAAATTTTGTAGCCGTTATATATTTTTCTTAAATATTTAAATTTTTTTTGTGTTCTAGATGTGTTTCCTTAACAACTCACATCTATTTGTATGGATATGCAGCAAAAAATGGAACAATAAAAACATTTTATATATTTTTCGTTTTCAATAAAAGTTTAATAATTTTTAATTATCTTTAGTGTAACAAAAATATAATTGGAGATCAACAAAAATGTTTATAAATTCACGAACATTTTTATGTTTATAGTTTGTTAATACTCTTTTACTAAATATTAAAAAATATTTGTTTAATTCACAAGCTCAGTCGTATGTCTTATCGTTAAAAAAAGACTATATTTGTTCATGTTCTTGTGAACAGACAAATTTGCAAAGCGAATTAATGCCAGGTGGCCTCGAGAGTTCAGGTGACTAAGAAAATGTTCCCATATTTGAATTGCCAACTGTATTAATATATCACCTTTTTGACATCCCAAATATAAATTCGCCGTGCAAAATTTATATTTGGGCTGTCAAAACAGCTGATACATTAACACAGTTGGCAGTTCAAATATGGTAAACAATTCGTAGTCACCTGATCTCTGGAGGTCACCTGGTATTAATTCACCTTCTTTTGATACCATGAAATGAAACCAGGTATATATAAGTTCCCTTCGATCCTATAAAGGGCATATGGCCTCAAACGAGGTATGGGACTTTTTTTCGCGGCAAGCAATTTGGATTAAAATAGTTTTAAAATTAAATTGAAATTAATGAAGTGTATATCTATCATTAAGAAAAATTTATTTTCTGGTGTTACTTATCACATAAAGGATTTTTACAAATTAATCTAACAAATATAATATTCCCAGCCTGGTCTCAATACAACTATTTAAAGAACATATACAATGCAATCGTGTAATTATAACGCACTTTTGTATGAAAATTACCAACAACAAATATACAATACTGTATAATTAGACGATTACACAACACATACGACGTTAATACGAGCTTGTGAATTGAACAATTCTTTCTGAAAATGTTTAAAGTTATAAAACATCAAAATGTAAGTGGCTATGTGGAAAAAATCGTCATTTTGCCAATTTGCATAAAAAATCGCCGAAATGACGTAAAATCGTCACATCTAACTGCATTGCATACACACAGGGCTGCCAGATGCTTTTGTTTAAAAATCTGCACTTCGCAGGGAAAATATTGGCATTTTCGGCACTTCAGTTTAAAAAATCGTTAAGAAAATCGGCATAAATAAAGTAGCATTTTTTGGGTTTTTATTAATAAAACAAAAAATAGCAATCACTAGTAATTTCAAATGGCGTATAAACATAAATGGATAATATAAAAATGATTTTACAAGCTTAAATATATACCATGGAATGTACATGATTTTCAGAATGAATATATTCCGAATTTATAATTTTTGCTCAATCGCTTTTATTATGAATGTCAAAACAATTGTTTTTATGAGTTTCAAATAATCTTTAGAATAAAGAATTCCTTCTTAAGTTTAATTTTCTACTGAACATCGAAATTTCGTTTAGGTACCCCCGCTGTGAAGTGAAGAGTTTGCTATGCACAGAAAAACTAAATATCATTTTCTGTAAAAGAATTCAATGAAATAGTAAATATTTTGTCTATGAACGGACCTACAAACGAATTTGTAAATATAGACAAAAATGGCTCAACAATTTCATTGAAAAAAGTTTCCAATGAACAAATTGTTTAAATCTATAAAACAATTTGTCTAAAAATATTTACCAATTGTAGACAAAACAATTTACTAAATCAGACAAAAATATTTACTGGATTTTCTGAAAAATACCAAACAATATTTCTGTCTGAATTTAATAAGCAATTAGTCTAGAAATGCTAACAATTATTAAGCAAAATAATTTACTTAATCAAACAAAAATACAAACAAAATTTTCTTCATCATCCATTAAGTATTAATGAGATTTCACTTTGTTAAATGTGTTCAAGTCTGTTTATCTATGTTTATCTAAATACTCTAAACAAATGAATGAGAATTAAAGCAACGACATTACCTATCGATTCACTCAAAAATCTTTTGTAAACAAACTTGGTACAATTGCATTCCTCTTACTACGATTGGTGTTGTTGTTGTTGTTATTTGTGTGTATGTCGTCATCGGGGTGGTTTTTTACGACACAGTTTTTATTGTTGTTTTTGGCGTTTGCGTTCTAAATAAAAGTCAAACAAACAATTCATAGATTATGGACAGAACATTTACAGAAAATTAAATTTATTTTTAGACAAACTTTTGTTTGAAAATTTGTTGGTGATAATTTTTTCTGTGTACTATTAACCGAGAGGTCACAGGTTCGATTCCTGCCAAGTCTCTGGCGTTTCTGCGGGAAAGCTCAAGGAGGCTTAATTGGTATATGTCCCACATTTGCAGACGAATGTGGTAGAACCATAATTTATTTAAAAAATTCTGCTAAAACTAGAAAAGCCTTTATGCAAGAAATTTCAGTCTATAAAATTCTGAAATTGCTAAGAATATCAAAAAATATTGCAGATTTTTTTTCTTCATTACGATATTTGGATTTATCAAACTTAGTGATTTGAAGATACCTTCAAAATCAAACAATTTTCGTATGAGGGTGAGCATTTCTATATAAAAATTAACACAATTATCAATTATATTGCAGGCAACTATAACTTATTGTTTCTGATTTTTACAATCTAACAAATAGAATATTCCCAGACCTGGCCTCAATAAATGCAGTTCACTAATTTTTTATAAAATTATAAAATATTGTTATTGCCAAAACACAAGAATGTGAAAAAATGCCGATTTTTGTATGATAAAAATCAGAATTTTTTACCTAAAATCGGCAAATCGCCATTTGGTAATTTTTTAATGGAAAAATCGGCAAAATGATGAAAAATCGCACTTTTGGCAGCCCTGCATACACATAAAATAACTTAGAGAATAGCTGAGAGAGTAAATATTTTTTTCACAGAATAACATTTGAAGAATTATCTGGATGTTGTTGCTAATTACTTCCTGAGAAGTCGAAAATACGCACTTATTGATTCTTTAAAATATATTTCATTGCGAAACAGCCTACATATATAAATTTTAGTTCTAAAATTAGACTTGAACTTGTTCAAGGAGTATGAATTATGGTTTGATTTTTCCTCTCAATTAATTTTTTATTTTTCATTTCAATATACTGCTGGGTATTTAGCAATAAACATCTCTGTAGATTTATATGTTTTATATTTAAAACAACTAAAAATATATTTAAAAATTTATTCATTTGGAAAAATCTTTTTTTTTGCATTTTTTTCGAGTGCTTGATTGTTGTATTCAATCAATTTTGCAATTGATAAAAAATTTCACTCTTCAGTTAGTTTTTGTTTTAAGTTTGGCAAATTATTTCTGGTTGAAGTTTTCACTTGTTTGTTTTCTATTTATCCAGAAGATCGATGCAAATTATTTTGTTCGTACTTGATTTTAAAAAAATATGAGTGCAAAATTGCAGGCATTTACTTCATAACAATTAAAATACTAATTGAATTTGTTTTAACTAATTTTTTTCAATTATGTTTTCTATTTTATTTTGTGTGCAAAAAAAATGAATGCATACATTATTTTCCTTTAAAAAATTTCTTTGCTTTTTAAAATTAAATATTAAATTGAAGCGACCGCCAATGGTTGCAACACGCCAACGGGACGTTACTGTCGACAACTGTTAACATGCAATCTTGTCCATATTGACACAAGTCTAGACAGCTGTTTAATACATTTAATATTTTAAGCAGATTCAATGACAATTTCTCTTCTCACTTAAAAATATACACACATCTTCTACTGAGTGTTGAACTCTTAAATAAATTAGTCATATTTAAAAGCATTTAACAGGAAAATTTGGTTTAAAATTAAATAAAAGATTAAATAAAAGAAAGCTAAAGAAAAAATAAAAATTAAGATTAATGAAAACTCTTACAAAAATGTGTTTTTGAAAACATTTGCCACTTCTTTAAATCCTTATGTGTATGAATTTGTTTGCCAAAGTCTTAAATGGGCCTTGGACCAAGTATGGACGCTTTGGGCAAAACTGTGCATTTTTGGATCTTTCTTAAGAATTCTGAGATTCCTATAAAAAATCTTAATTGTTTTTTGTTCTTGCATAATACTTATTAAATTAATTCCTATATAATTGCAAAATTTCGTTCGAAAATATCAATAATCAGCGATTTTATAGCATTCATATAAACTTTGATATGTACTAGACACCACATAACAAACATTTCTCCTCTTCTGTGGCAAAAAGCCTTTCAAAAAATTTCGAATTGTTAATATCTGAATAAACGATATATCTATCTTTCTATTTCATACATGTACAATTTATGGACTTACAAGTACAAACTCATACTGAAAAAGCTTTACTTGCTCTGACAGTGATAATGGCCGCCCTTGCCTATACTTAATATTTAGTATTAAATGTACGTCATACTGGACCAAAAGTGGGAAATCTTACTAGGTTAGATAGTAGGGTATTCATTTTAATCGACTTTTCAATTGTTCGATTAATCAAATAATCTAAATTGAGATTTTTAACTTACTCGAACAATCGAGTAAAACTTTTATTTCGTTCGAGTTATTCGAGTAGGCTTTACTGCTAAAAATTGTTGGAGTTAATCGGAATATTTTTGAATTTACTCGGTTTTTAATTTTTATTGTCAAAATTAAAACAAATCAGGTTTAATAATAAAAATAAAATAAAAAACAATATCTTTAGATAAATTAGGCCATAGTTTGATCATTTAAAATAGTTTTTTTTTAATAATTCACTATTCAAATGATTCTCTATGAGAAAGTTTTGCATCAGAAAATATTTAATAATATTTGGTCCTATTCTGTATTCAAAGAGGAATAAAAATTTTAACTTGTAACAACAATGCTTTGACTATTCCGAACATTTTCATCCGGCACGGAAAACAGCACAGGTCGTATATTTTCGTCCCACTTTTTACAGGATAATTTATTAAATAATCAAGCAAAATCAATACATTTAGCATTAAAAATTATGCTTTTTCTGTTTTTCGTAGAATGATATGTTTCACATTGTTAAGAATAGTCTTTCACTAATCTTTGACGCTGGAGAAATTGATAGTAGCGAATTAAAAAGCATTTCAAATTTATCGGACCAATTTTTTTTCTGTATAAAGTAATATTTTATACTACAAGTAATTTTTTGGGTTTATTTTAATAAAAAAAATTAGTCAACTAATTGCTCTCAAAATCTCTTCTTTATTTTAAATAGTTATTGCTTGATGGAAACATTCCCACATTTTTGTACAAGATATTTAAAGTAGGGAAGTAACGAATACCGATACCGATACCGATATATCGGCGATACTTCAGATTTTCCGATACATCGGTATTGGCGATATTTTACTGCCGATACGACGATACTTTTAAACATTTTTTCAGAGTTATTTTTTAATATAATTTATTTTTGTTCGATTTTATAATGAATTAAATACACTGTTTTGACAAGGGTTTTTGTCCAATATTAAATAAGAACTTCCACTAGCCTTTCGTTTGAATAAATTCTGTATTGTTTATTACAAATTAAATAATAATAGTTTTCAAAATTCAGGATAAATTTATGTAATGGAAGTATTTAATTACAAAGAATGTTTAGTGCAAGGGCTATTTATCAAAGATTAAATTGAGCGACTTTTCTGTTCGATAGTTGAATCAAAACTGAACTGCAATTTGGTGTGTATTCATTGCTGCATTAATGCATTGTTACTGCATTTGTTATTGCAATTTTGACAATGACTACATACCAAATAAAAGATGGCTAATTCAGCAAAAATGACCGCGATAAACGAATTTTTCGTATTTACACTATTTACACTAGCCTACACGACCTGTTCTGCAATTAAATATGTACATTGAAATTGATAAACAAAAATATAAATAGTAGTATGTATTCTCACTTAACATACACTTCGTTATTTTTTAAATCTTATTAATATCATTTTTAAAAATTAATAATATTTTATGCTGTTATTTTGTAAAAAAATTATTTATTTTTTGTTAATTTTACCATGAATTCAAATTCTAGCCGTTGTTTTTAAATCTTATTCCAGCAAAAAAGAGATACTCCAAAGAAGCATGAAAATGTAGAATTCGCGATCTGGAAGTATTGCAAATTTGGATAATTTCTAATTAGTTTTACATATCCTTACCCTTGCAAGAAGTTCTGTTTTTCGATTACCAATCACCGAATTGGAAGCGATGCTAGGACAAATTTCTTTTTCGGTATTCTATAATGCTTTTTCCTTAAGGAAAAAGGATAAAAAAGTACCCATTTTCACAATTTTTTTATGCGAATTTAAACTCAGAACTGTATTTTCATGTAAATTTAAGTGAATAAATATAAACTTAGAAGTCTTTTAATAATTAAACTATTAAGTTATTTAGATGAATATTAGTTGATAAATGTCCTTTAAAAAAAATCGATTTTTTAAAAAGCATGGCGAGTATTTTTTTAAATTATAAAGGAATTAAACAATCTTTCTTGCTTTTCTACTAATTATCTGCATATTTTTAATATAGATTTGTTGGAAGCAAAGAAAATGTAGCTCCTTAAAAATTACTTCCAATGTTTTATCAATTTTAAATATTCTCTATTATAATGTAATTTTGTATAATAAAAAAATTGCACTTGAGTTTTGTTAATCTAAACTTGAACTCAATTTCAATATTCGTATCGGTATCGGAATCGGTATCGGCGAAATTTATTTTTAAATATCGGTATCGGATCGGCAAAACGGCGTATCGTTACTTTCCTAATTTAAAGTTTGTTCTCCTTCCCTATTACTGCATCATTTAATTAATTCTTTGATCATGCGGTCTATTAGTATGAAATAACGTTTGAATTGAATGACAAATTCTATTAATTTAATATTTTTTTCCAATTTATATTAAGAAATCTTAAAAACGCTTTCGAAAAAAAAATTTACATAAAATTTTTTAGTCGAGTTATTCGATTAATCGACCTAAATTATTCGAATATATTTTTACTCGAAATTAGAAATTTTTGTTTGATCGAACATTATTTTACTTCAATTATTCGATTAATCGAGCAAATATTGTTCGAGTGAATACCCTATTAGATAGGTTACATAGTAGAGACCGAAGCATACAAATGAAGAAAAATTAAGAATCTATTAGAAAACTTATCCAAACCCATGTTACACAGTGGTTCCATTTGGAAAAAAAGGCTAATAAATCTTTATCTTTAAATCTTGCTATCATATTAAAATACGATGTATGTAAAAATCATAGAAGAGGACCAAAGCTTTAAGAATATTAACATTTGAAACAGGGTGTCAAAATTTGTTACCTCAGACAGGACCAAAGCTTTAAGAATGTTGAAATTTTAACTATCCTACTGAAACACACGTTGAGTTACAGGTGGTAAAAATTTACTACCTCGGGCATGGAAAACCTTGCCGTCCTCATAACTTTTGCAAATCCGATTTTAATGAATTTAAACTTGATGTAAAGTTTATAATTAGATAAAAAAAATACAGTTTTCTTTATTAAGATATCTTTAATAATTTCAAAAATATTTGGCTTTGGTTTTTAAAAATTTAGTTTCTTGGACTACAATGTCTCCGCTAATAGAAAAAAACATTGAATTTAGACTTCCTTCCTGAATTGATTTTGATTTTAGACAACTAATACCCCAATGTGCATCGCTTATAATAAAATATGTCTGGCTGCTCCTATCGTAAACGTTTTGGGTCCTTACAGCCACACAGAAGGTTTTTGGTTTACATTATTCCCATTCCGTTTATTTTCTTTGTGGATTTTACAGCGTTAAAGTTTTAATACCTCAAGATGACAGTGTAAATTTATTTTATACGCAAAGCTAAAAATACGTTTTTTTATAAGGAAAGCCGTTGGCCAAGTGCATACATTCTGCTCCTGAAAGTATGTAATTTTTTACCTTCAAGCTCAAATCTAGATAGTAGAAAAATTCCAATTTTAAAATTGTTTTGATGCCAAAACATATTTTCCAAAACAACTAACTCACTTTATTTTGTTTAATCTTGCTGGTCCGTATTGTTGAAACAAATATTGGCAAGATTTTAGAAAGTAAACAATCATTCCTTTTAGAATCTTAAGTGTATTTCTCCAACTGTTTTCTATAACACTTTCAATCTTTATCTTTATCTTTTTCGTTTTTCTATTTTAATTTAAAACCTTAATCAACAGAAAGTCATCATCATCATTGAAACCTCAATTGTTTTACTATTTTGATTCAGTATTATTACAGTAATGAAAAAACATTAACAAAAATGGGGCAAATTACCTTTGGAAAAATGTATTTAAAGTTTAAAGATCTTTTGAGTTTCTATCTTCAAACCATCATTTATCACAACAGCCACAAATTCAAATAACATTTGTTTTTTAACTGCAATTCACAAACTTAAATTGCCATCTACAGAGAGCACCAGAAAACAGTGGTAGTCAAGAAAACATAGACATAGACCAAAAAAAAAATGGTTTACACCGGCTTTTATATGCGCTAAAATCGTATACATTTATGAAAAAAATATAAAATAAAAAAAATTAAAAAGTTTATGTAACTAGAAAGCAGAAGAAACAATCAAACTATAACAATCTGAAGTAGACGTTAAAATGTTTGCTTTCAGAGAATTCAGTTCGCAGGAACAAAGGTTTAAAGTACCGCACATTAATGGCCTGATCCATAAATAAACTCCCAAATGGAAGCCTGGGATCAAGTATCTCGAAGTCACCACTTCTGTTCACAAGTTTGCTGACTATTTGGTGACACTGCCAATGAATCATCTATGCTTTTTATTTTGCCTTCAATAGCGAATCAGTACAATTTTACTATAGGCATTACCTGCAAGGGCTTTTTTACAAAACAAGAAGTTTATGTTCGTCTTTATGAATCAGATTGAACTCATTTTAAAGTTGACAAATTGTTTTGTTTTATTTGAAAACATGGTGTAAACATTGAAACATGAAAACATTGATGTAAAAAGTGCCTCTAGTGTAATTTCTTGGCTGTTTGATAAAAATGCATAGCATTCCACAAATATACTCTTTTTGATATTAAAGAACCAAAGTATTTTTGTTAACTTAACAGCTAATAAATAAGAGAAGAGACAAGCTATCTCATACGCTTGGATATTAGCTAATTGTAAATGTGGGAATATAAAAGTCATTGCCTACTTCATGTATCTTAATTGAGATTTGGAGGCTGACTGCGGGTAAAAAATATCACGATCTTAACTACCAACTTTTATAGCGGAGACTTTGGGTCAATCCAGGAGTTTAAATCTGTCGTATAATAACCTTTGTTGGAGTTGTCAACGTAAAAAGAAGGAACGCTTATGCATCTGTCACAGAGCCAAAAATCTATTGTCACTCGACAAGACCGCATGCTCCGCTGCTACCTCATAAAACCACGAATTTCTTATAATAAATGTTGGGACCATAAAATGTAGATTCTGCAAATAGCATGATTATATACCAAAGAATATCTTCATTCTTTGAGAGTGACGCGCTATAGTGACTCTTATGATTAAGTTTCTTGGAACAGCTTTGATGACTCCAGCGGAAATATTTACATTGCTTTACTCGTAACTTTAATCTGCCCCGGCATACTATATCACTTTGAATTACTAAATCACAATATTGATTGCGCCTATTGTATCCCCCAGGCTCACGGTTCTGCATCTTCGGAACTAAACACTCTTAGGTGTGGTGTTCTTTCTGGAAAAAAGTAATAAATTTTGTCGAGACATTGCCTTTAAAATTATCCTTAGAACGTATGTGTTACTTCCTAATCTCTAAAATAACAAAGCAATGGGCGTGCATATTAACTATGCGTGTCTGGTAGAATTTGAGCAGGCACCTTAGGTATTGTCCAAGATTAAAGTCGATTGAAAGTTAACATCTAGGGGTTTTTTTCCTAGGCTCAACCAGTAACCTAAAACTGGTATCGCGGATGCCGGTAGCCCCACAGATAACCTTCCTTCTAGAGGGTTAAGGAGATGATGCTCGCCAAGGAGCCTACGCTGTTCTTACACTCAAAATAAAATATTGGTAAATCTAACCAATGTCATAGGTTAGAATTGAGCTAATCCATAAAATACAGTAACAATCAACCAATGAAATTGTAGTTTAGTTGATAGTGTGTAAAACTACTAACCGGAAGGTCGCCAGTTCGATGCCTGTTAAGGCTTAAGCACTAAGTGTGTTCGTTAAAAAAGAAGTTTCTTTGTTTGTTATTTTTTGGGCTTGAACTTAGGTTCTCATGTTTATAAACCGGACGCCTTTACTATCTCAGCTAAGTCATCTTGTTAAGTAAGGATAGCACAAATTATACATAGACATGTGGTGACTTCTTTTACTTAAATATAGTAATTTTTGTGAAATAACTATTTTCGCTGTTATTATTTTAAATTGGTAATTTTAACCATTAAAATTGGTAATTTTAACTACAAAAATTGTTAAAAATTAAATTAATAATTTTAACCATCAAAAACAATTTTATTTTTAAAACGTCGTTTTTCCCAAATTTATATTTAACAATTTGGTAAAATTTAATATTTCGGTCTCGAACTTAGGGTCTCATGTTTATGAACCAGACGCCTTTACCATCTCAGCTAAGTCGTCTTGTTGAATAACGATAGCACAAAGTAACCATAGACATGAAATAACTTACAACTTTAAAAAGTTATTTTAACCAATGAAAATTATTATTTCATAAAAATTGCAACAACAATTTATATTAAAAGTAGGTTAACTATTTATATTGGTTAGATTTACCTATCATTTTATTTTGAGTGTATGGGTATAGATGTGCTGACGGACTTCGTCTTAGCCTCAACATGAAGGTCGATTCTGTGACTTGTTATTGGTGACGTGTCCTTCTACAGTTCACGTGGTGGCTGTAGCTACTACCGAAATCGCTGGTTTTATGACTGATGCACGACCAATGCTAGTGGATGGTTGGACTTCGGACAACCAATATAAGCCTATAAGAGACTGCATTGGTGGTGTTTCATGGGCGGGTGCTGGAGAAGACCAGTATGGCTGTCGTCTGCCTTCGTAGTAGACTTCTAACTTGCTGCTTATACCTTGGTTGAACTCTAACAAAGGTGTTGTGAGCACTCAACTTCACTCTGTGTCAAGATCAAGGCAAGGGAGTAACTGACCTTAATTTTGAACACGCTTTGCACCTGTTAGATGGAAACAGAACAAACTTCGTGGACCGTAGATAGACAGTTAACGGAATGAAACGCATTTCCTGTAATTCGAAAGAAAAATAGGGCGCTTTCCTTGCACTGGTGCAGTTTTATGAACCCTATTCCCAATGCACGGAAGCAAGCGTAAGAAAACTTTTATGGGCCTAACATCGAGCAGCGTAGTAAGTGCAAACTCTCCTAGCCCGGTTCGAAGGACCATAAATAAAGGCCGATTTAGCCGACCGTAAATGTAGAAAACGTAAATGTAGTTGAATGTGCTGGTCGTTTCTGTCCCATTGAAAAGCTATGAGCACATTCGACTACATCTACGTTTTCTAAATTTACGGTCGGCTAAATCAGCGTTAAGAATATGTTTAATGCATTTTGTGCGTTGATTGAAATTGTAGTAGCAATCATTTAGAATAAAGTAAGGGAACTTGTATTGATAATTATGAAGTTTTAGTTGAGTCCAGTAACTGAAATATGGTCCAAAATAGCATAAAAAATGATGAAATCCTTAATTAAAGTGTTAGTTTCTGCTTGCTTAGACCATAGTAGAGAATGGCGACCATAGATAATTATAAGAATGAAATGCATATATTGTACATTTTTGGTATCATAGAGAACCCCTTGAAAAATGAGCATTTAAAGAAGTCAAAATGATCCTAAATCCTGATCCTGACCGGGAAGTCGTTTCACTCCAGATAATTTCTAATGGCTTTAACACGGTGTTATCATTGCAAGAAGTTCTCATTTTTTATTTCTATTCAATTGACTTGAAGTCAGGTTTACAATGTTGGGAATAAAACGAATTTTTGGAAATGTTTTTATGTGAAAATTATTATTGACATTTTTACGATCTACAACACTTACAACAGATTGTGAATTTAGCAAATATATTTAAGTTTTATTCTCACTAATTAAATAATTTGATAGATATTTGATCAACTGGCACGAATTGGGTTCGAACCAAATAATTTTATTTTAGTAGTCAACGCACTTACTACCCCATCCACATCGTGATTTAGGGAAGAAACGGTACGAAAATAACGTTGAGATTAGCTTATTTGATACTTCGGAAGCAGTTAAGAAGTAGTTCCGTAAAAATGACTACTAAGTTCTTTCACTTAGAAGTTTGTTATTATTTCGTTATTGTCGTAGAACGCACCATTCAAAAATGCAATTCTGCCATCTCTAAACTATGCAAATCTTCTGTTTGAAGTCGAGATTTTCATGGATTCTTTAAATATAGTTTGTTCATACATAATTAATTAACAACTATCCATAAGTTCAGTTTGAAATCCTTTTGTTGGCGAATTACAGTAACCGCCGCTATCCCAAAGTATCTTTAATTATATAAGTTGATCCTTACCACAGCCCGGATAAATTTATATTACCCTTTTGTATGAAATGTTAGAAGAAAATCCAGTCAACTTATTAACCAACTTACTTTTGTTTCACTTTTCTTGCCTCTAGAGGTTAGTCATGCACTTACATATGTTTTTGCATGTGCCCTAGCTGAAACTTTTAGTACTATCGGTCTGCCTCCCTATATCGTGTACAACATTTCGTTAAGGGAAAAAAGAAACTAAACACCCACCGTTTCAATAAAATCCAATGATAAGATAATTTTAAGAAGCAAGATATAAATTGAAACGAACAAAACCAAGCACTACTACTTTAACAATGGCAAGACATAACCGAGAGCAGCTTAAATAACTTAAACATATGGCAGCAGCAGCAACATGATTTCCTATAATTTCTAAAATGGCTAAAAAATTTTACAAATAAAAAAAAGGAAAACACTAAGAAGTAGAAAGAGATGTGCCATAACGAGCAGAGAAAAATGAAATGAAACGAAACCAACTCCCACAGCAAATAATATTAAAATTTTTTTTGTTCCTTTCGTGTTCAGTTTTGGTTTTATAGTTTAAA
Source organism: Panzeria rudis (assembly GCA_956483635.1). Classification (NCBI taxonomy): domain Eukaryota; kingdom Metazoa; phylum Arthropoda; class Insecta; order Diptera; family Tachinidae; genus Panzeria; species Panzeria rudis. The sequence continues at coordinate 102,654,957 of OY101450.1, read as the reverse complement.
TTTTAAACTAAAAAGATCTCACCTTAAATCTACCAATGAAGAGTTTTTCTAGTTGTTTTAAGCACTTTAAAGCAGAAATAATAATAATAATAAAAAAATAAAAAATAAAAAAGTAAAAACGAAATTGAACATTTTTAAAATTGAATGCATAGGAAATGTTTGCATTTAGATGGGATTTAAACTTTAGATTGCACCAGCAACTACACGGCAATGCAGCAATATGTTTTGAAAATTTTTCTACTCTATAGTAAATTAATGTGCTTGTTGTTGTTTTTATTTAGTATAAACATTTATATTTGTATATTGTCTTGTTGTTGTTGTTTCTGTTGTTAATGTTGCTGTGTTGTGTTTCTTTGATTGATTGATCGATTTTAAAAGCAATTGCAGTATTAAACGCGAACTTTAGTCATTTGGTTTGTTAAAGGAAATTTTACAGGGAAAGGAAGTAGATATAGACAAATAGACATATGATAGTAAACATATAACAACAACAAAAACTATAATGTAGGCAACATTTTATTTTCAGTCTCTTTGTTTTGTTACTGTAACAAAAAACCATACAGTTTTTTCTGCTGCAACAAAACAATTGAAATATGTATGTAGTTGCCAGCCAGCATACGTTGCTGCAGTAAAATGAACTATTTCTATGGTTGACTTTATAAGGGGTATTCAAAGATGGCAGTTGTTAAATGTTAAAAAAGTATATACATATATGTATATAAGAGAGGAATTGCAGGGAACCCCGATAATTTTTTCCTGATGGGCACAGAAAAATATCAGCCAAAAAATAACAGTTATATTTTGACTTTTTTGAAACAAATCAAACAATAAAAGTCTTTTAAGATTTTTATTCCATCGCAATGCTCAAATATCTTATGGACAAAATCTTGCTGTCTGACTTTTTGAGCTGCAATTTTGATAATAACAATTAGTTTCGATCTCTGTTAAAATGTTATACAATCTATGCTGTTCCTGCTGTTTTTCATAAAAATATAAGCGAATGTTATATTTTAAACGTAAGGTTTGCAAGATTGCCTATGCCGAGTCACTATAACTATGTGCACAAGTGAGGGAACCTTAACTCCCCTAACATGAATACCTGATGTAAACTTTCAAAACGCAGATACGTGTATATATTTTTCGGCACCCTCTGTTAGAAACATGATATATTTTTTGTGGTGGTATACATTGTGATCGATCAGCCAAAGCAAGGAAAGGAAACACAAATGATGGAAAGACTACAAAAAGATTTTTCTCAGAAACTGGTACCTTCATTTTGCAGGAGTGGACTTCGAATTAATAAAACGCGTTAAAATCATAATGTAAGTTATATCATACTGTTAAAAGGTAAAGGCAAAAAATGCAATTACGGGAGTTTTCGTTTTATATAACGATATGCATTAGGCCGGAATGAAAATGACAAAACATATTTTTTTAATTTTTTTAAATCTCTTGTGTTGCTAATCGATGACCTTATGGAAAAGCTTAATTCATACCGAATATCAAAGATATGTATTCGGTTTTCTTTAGGGTGGTGCACGAGGGGTGAAGTTTGTAAAAAATTTACAAAATCAAAAAAAATTTTTGGCTCCGAAATTTTTATTAATTTTTTATTCCTGATTCTTGATATACTCAAGCAATGGAAACAAGCGTCAATGTGCCGTCAATAATTACGTAACGCTATTTTCGACGTATTTAACCCCCACTACCAATTCGTAACGCTTCTTAACAAAGTTTTAGTGTGAACTTTCAGTTCCGTAACAAGTTGGAAACCCCCTAACTTTGTTACGCAATATGTTAACAGTCCCAAAACTTGTAAATTGGGCTTCCGTAGCTGTCTGTGAACCAAAAATAAAAATATTTTTACTCAAAAAAATTTATTGATCCAAAACTTCAAGTCCTTTGCGCCACCTCAAGATTTTAGTCGGGGTAGCTAAACTTTTTTTCAGTATGTATCAGACTATATAGCATCGGTTTATGATTCAGGAAAATTCAAATTAGAGGTAAAAGTTTTTCACACCACCTTTTGAAAAAATTCATTGTACTGCATACTCTCGAGACTTTAAGTTCAATATAGCAATAACGAAACTGGAAGTTTTAAATTATCAAGACATTTTTCATACTCTTTACCATAGACTCTTTGCGAAAGCAAAACCGCCAGCCTAGCGCTTTTTTAAAAAAGGCGCTGAAAGATAAAAATGCGCTTTTTGGGTCGTCAAAAAGTGCTAAATCTAGCGCGAAAAGCGCTAAGTTGGCATCGCTGATCACAGCAAAGCGTTTGACACAGTAGATCATAAATTTCTGCTGACAAAGCTTTAAAAGCTTTTCAATTTTTCTATCTCGGCCTGTAAACTTTTATCATCTTACTTAACAAACCGATCTCAACTAGTGCAGTTAAGATAACATCTCAAGAGCACTCAATGTTAAAAGAGGTGCTCCCAGGTGTTGGGATCTAGGATAAGTCAAATGGCTTTTGTATTTTAATTTTTAAATCTGGGAGAACCTCCGAGAATCTTCAGATAAAAATCAATGGCAATAATATCGGTTTTGTTACCTCAGCGTCTAATCTGGGAGTAATCTTCAACTATAGACTTACTTGGTCTAACCATATTAATACTGTTGTAGGCAAATTCTATGGTATGCTACGTAAATTGTGGGCAGTTAAAGACTCAACACCTTTTAGTATACGAATGTTATTAGCAAAAACATATCTTATAACATCTCTTCTATACAGCTGCGACCTATTTGCGAACTGCGATAGTGGATACAAACGAAAACTTATTGTTATGTACAATAGTAGAGCTTGGTACATCTTCAATAAAAGACATTTTGAGCATATTTCATCATAGCAGATTTTCCAAGTAAATTTTGAGAATTTCTTATGTTTCTGCACATAATTATTACTTCGAAACAACCAACATACATTTATAATAGGATTGTGTTAGATCTAGCCGCGGTAGGAATATTATTCAGCAAAAATACAAGAGCCTTATATCTAAACGACAATCTCTAATCTATACAGTTAGTCTTTGGAAATCAAGTCTGGGAGGGGCATTGCCTCCCCCGGAAAGGTCTATCTACGCCAATGCTTAATGGTAACTTTTCATCTAGTTAAATAGCTTTCTAAAAACTTAAGGCCGAGGTCACGCAGTGAACGGCAAAGCGGTGAGCGGCATACCTGTGCGCGGCAGAGCGTCGAGTTTGAGCGTCAAAAGGCTTATTGCTTAGTGGTAGTTCTGAGAGACTAGTTGTTAAAATCACATTGTTAATATAGATAAAATTTTTTTGGATCATAAATTTTTTTGTAATTATTGTTTAATTTTATATAAAGATTATTTAAAAAAAATTTTTCAAAGGAAGCTGTATTAAAAAAACTTGTTTAACCCTTAAGCAAACACCAAAGTGTACTCACACAAACGAACTCCAGGGCCTGACTGGGACTGCTTTTATTTTGTATGCAATTTTATAGCTACCACAAGAAAATCAATAAAATGTACCCTTAGTTCTTTAAATAAACTATTTTTTATTAATATTTACAAGAAATTATATCGTCATATAAAATGCAAAAGGGCCAATCTACATTTTTTAACATTTTCAGAAGAGGTAAAAAACTGAATAAAAAGTAAACTATTGTGATTAAAAAATTGTTTTCAGCATATTTTCATTACTTTAGATTTAATTAACGATCAGATAAAACTGTTTTGATAATCAGAATAGTTAAGTTTTTATCAAGTTTTTTATCTGTCGTGAAAATTTAAAAAAGTGTGGATTGGCCCTTTTGCATTTTATATGACGATATAATCGTGTAAAGGAAAAACAACGAAATATTTTAAAAACAAGCAAATATAACAGTTAAATATAGAAAAATATCAATTTATAACCTGTTTCACAATGTCGATAGAAATTCTAAGTGATCGAAAGAAAGCTAGTCGCTCGACTTCCAATCAATTTGGATTCCGCTATGTTGATTCTTTTCATTCGAATCGAGTTCCGTATGTAATTTTTTACGTATTCTACCGTAATATTATAATGCGGTCTATAATAATTTTTCAGGTTTATATATAATAAGCTCCGAATATGTATCTCGTGTTGGACCTGCTTTATCACACTGAGACCAGAATGACCTACTATGGCTATCATCAAATCGTATAACCACCAAGATATTTTAAAATCTCTTCTATTGTTTTGGGTTACTCCATCATAAATCAAGGTCCTATAAACCAGCTAACTCTTCCATAGTAATTGGATTCCAAATTTGCTGTTTATCTGCATTACTTTTGTTGAAAATTTCATAAAATTTTTTAGCATGTTTCTGTGTTGCACGCTCTATAATTTCCTTTATGTCATTTGAAAACAATTTCAGAAACTTTCAACTCCAATGGTTTTTCATTCGAAAGAATGGAACAAAGTGGCAGAAGTGGCCTCCAGGTTCTAGAGGATTTATGGCTCAACGTATTAATGCGTAGTGGCGGAGTTACAACTGAACATATTTTGAGGTTCAGTTGTAACTCCACCACTACAAATTAATACGTTGAGTCATAAATCTTCTGGAACCTGGAGGCCACTTTGTTCCATCCTTTCGAATGAAAAACCATTGGAGTTGAAAGTTTCTGATTTGGCATTCGTTGTTATTATTTTCATCACTTTTCTTCAATATTCGAAGATTCATCTTCTATATTATTATCTTAATTTCCATGGGTCACATTCTCAATTGCCTCTGCCAGCCTTTCAAAACAGTTAGGACAAGATTTATATCTACTTCACTTGTTGTTGTTGGTGTAACAGTTCTACTGTTGTCGAGAAAACTTCCAATTTGTACAGCTGTCACTGGGTTGACAGTCTTTGGCCGAGTGGGACTCGAGTCGCTCCGGAACGTAGATACAATTGTAGTCGGAACGAGCATTCATTGTAATACACTATAATTGTCAACTGCCAACACAAAACTAAATAACTAATTGATAAAATGTTGCAAACAAAGGGATTTTGCTTTTTATATAAAAGCACAAAAATTACTATCATACTTTGCTTCCACACTCATTAACAGAAAGAAAATTTTGTTATCAAAAATCTCCATTCTTCGAAATAAAACTAAGAAAAGAGTTCTTATGTGTTGCGTGTACTTTTTTATACATTTTGTTTTGGTTTTATGCACTACAGTCTATATACAATAGTGCAGGGTCTGGCCAGGCCCTGGTGGTACAAACATGAGTAAAAATTTCTTGGGAACTATTGCCACGCCCACAGACAGAAAAATTTTTGTTTCTCTAACTTTTTGCACAGAAAACACCTTTATTTAGGAATTCATAAAAAATGCCTGGGTAGAACCTGGTGTTCTCTTAAGGGTTAACTAAAAGTTATTGGATAAATACTATTGGAAAATTAAGCTAACACAACTATTAATAAATAATTTTGCAAATAGCAAAAAATTCTCGCTCGCCAGCTTATATTGAAATCAAAAACAGCTTAGGATAATTTATTATTGTTTTCAATGCAATATTGACATGTGATTTTATTTTTATATATTCAAAACCCCACGCACGACTCTTCTGGAAGAGTTATGACTCGCTCTTTGATCAGCTGCAAATCATTTGCGCGAATTTTTCGGGTCATATCTAAGTCCTTTTGTAATCATTTGCGAGTTATTTTCGAACTATATTTATATTTTATGATCATTTGCTGGTAAAAAATTGTGTATGTGGATTGATCGATGAATGTGTTCCAAATGGGATAACGTTATGTTGAATACCTAATATATGGTATTTTTAATAGTTGATTTTATAATAAATTTTAAATAAAAAAATAAATATTAAATAAATTGTAAATAAAATTGGGAGGATATCTCAAATAATAAGTTTAATAAAATGTGTTAATTTTATATTTTTACTCACTGTTTATCTAAATTTCAACTGTGAATCGAACCAAGCTCCCTCACGTTTGCAATCATAAGGTGATTTTTGCTACAATATTCTTCCACATGCTGACTGCTTAATTGCTTAACTTAAAACAATTTGTATCGTATATCTTGTATTAAATACACTTTTTGTTGATTTTTTGTGAATACCCACAGTACATTGTATCGGCTTGTATCTTGTATTGTATATGCTGTATGAGAAAGTCTCTATAAATATCAAAACATATGATATACAAGTGTATAAAGTCTATTTAATATTTATATGGACATTTTCAGCAACAAGCTTACACTATTGTAGTTAACACAATAATATACTCGATACAAAGATATAAGAGGTTTTGTAAATGAAGCATATGTACTTTAGCACGTGAACAAAAAAAAAATCCGAATCATATGTGAATTCACATTTCTCTGCGTTTCAACGTGAATATCCCTACGCTATTTATCAGTATTAACCTCCCGATTTAGCCAATCAGCCAACAAACAAACAAACAAACAAAATCTGCACTCTAAATGCAGTTAAAATTAAGTGATGCCCATTTATAAATTTTGCTATTTGTTGTCTATGATTATGCAAAATCCTTGCATACAGGCAAACAGAAACGAAAATTAAAGAAAAAAGTCAAAACAAAAATAGAATTTGATATGATTAGTTGCTGCAGTACAATGCCATGGCAAATACAAAACAATAAAATTTTGCAACTAATACCAGACATCAGCAGCAGCATCATCATCATTTTAATAAATTTCTAACTGCTGGCTTCACCCGACATGCAGCCAAACCAAACAGCCAGTCAGGCTGGCAGGCAGTCAGTTAGCCAGTCTCTCTGTCAGTTCAAGCATTTAAGCAGTTACCACTCAAGATTTTTGATTTGGCTGGCAATAAAAGTAGAGGAATTATAACACGGATGCGAATGAATAAATACTTCAAAGATTTTTTTTTTTAATTTTAATACTTAAATGCAGACAAATCTCTTTAACACATGCCATGAGTATTAAACGTTGCATCAAATGAAAACGAAAATCTTTTAAATCAATTATTTTAATTTTATTAAAAACTAAAAAAGTCGTGATCATGAGAGAGTGTTAAAGCGAAAGAGTTGTGGGTTTGTATTTGATTTCATTGGATATTCGAGATAATCCATATGATTGTTTCAAGCTTAAATTGCGTTTTAGGCAGTTGTGAAATACAATTTACGGATTTTCTTTTATTCTTTTCAGTTTATATATTCCTTGAAAAGTTTTTTTAATAAAATTGACAAGACAACAACAATAATTGGTTTATGGTGTCGTGAAATCTATAGCAGTTTCGACTAGACAATAATTGTTAATAACAAAATGCTCGCTTAAAAGTTTGTTAATAGTTTTGTGCGATATTTTTTGCTTAAAATTTAAATAAGCTAAATTTTATTTTAAATTTATTCAAATCAATCAGAAATCATAAATTCTAATATGTATACAAATGTTTACCTAGCAGAAAAAAAACTACCAGCCGTGAAGTAGTCCCATCTCCCATCAAAAATTTTGATGATGAAGTAATGAGTTAAAATGCTAAGAATTATACTGTGCTTGAATTTGCAACTTTTTTTGTAACAAACGGGGCACCATACTGGTACAGAAGATACGCCCATTTCAACGGTGCTAACAGTTTTTCAAAGTTAGCTCTCGTTTTCGCGATATTCACGGTTTAAAATATTCGTTTTAAAAACTACTTTTTTATACTTTGGACATGATTTTCAGATTAAAATTTACGTAATTTGAGTAAATATACGGCCATGTCACAGAGTTCAATTCCGTTCGGAAACGGAATTCAGCCTACCCCATTTTTGAAGCAGCTGGTGTCTAAAAAAGAAAACTAAAATACGCAAATTTGTCAGGTGTGTCCAGACTGTTGGCGGCGCTATTATGGTGCGGTATGCTCTAGCTAGGGCTTGACATGTTAGGGTTGATTGAATTCCGTTTCCGAACGGAATTGAACTCTGTGACATGGCCGTATAAATGGAAATTATGCATTATATTTATTGAAATATCTATGCAAAATACATATTTAACCAATTTTATTCTTTCTTTTCAGGTAAGTGTGAATTTGGATATTTGTATTCCAGTTAAACAAGGTTTAGTATGAAATGTTATTGAATAAATTAAAATTAATAAAATGCATTCATAGTAACTATAAAAGAAATCAATAAAAAGTTTGCATGTAGCACACTTAAGCAATTGACTTAAATCTGTCCGCATAAAATTTCATTAGCAGCTAAATTAGACCTAAAAACTTTCGGTAATAAATTTGAGTATACAAATGAAGAAAAAAGAAACAGTTACTTACGTTGACGATTTACATTCAAAAATTATTAAAAACGGAAACCCAAAGAAATGAAAAAACCAACTATAAATTCATGACTCTCGTGACTTGGGCATGCACCATGTGTACCCAATCATGCAACAAATGAACACGTATTTTGTTGCTATTGTTATTGCTGACAATTATTACAACTTATTGTAAGTGTCGTAAATTTTTTATTATAATTTATATAATTTTATTTTTACAACATGAAAATATTCTTTTATATATTTTTTTATTTCTAATGAATAAGTTAAGAGAAATACTTTTTATGGCTGCATAAATTTGTCAGTAATTTATGTTAACGTTCAACAAGATGTTTATCAAAAAAGACAAAATTCATTATAGACAAGTAAAGGAATTATATGCGGCCGTAACGAGTCGTATCTAGGCGCACGGTAGTGCGTCGGGCCAAGTTCCGGCCACACAGTGTGTATTATTTCACGAAACAATTCGAGCTGTTTTTACACCCCTCATAACTTTGCTCCACTTCATCATAAAATATGAAACTTGAAAAATAAGGTCTCCCTACAGAGGTAACCTCATAGGTGAAATCAGATGGTATTATACCTATCAAGAGCTCGGTCATTATATTGATCTCAGTACTTTTTACGGCCGAAATTTTTGGATAGGAACTTGACCTTATTTTCACATTTATGTTTTTGTACGGATATAACCTTCACCGAATCTTAAGAAAAATTATGGGAAACGGTTGAACTTGCAGGCCATCCCTGGAACTTCCGGCTAATTACCAACTCCAAGTGTTGGAAAATCCACAAAATTTTTGGAGTACATAATTTAAAAAAATAATTAAAAACTCACCCTTTTAAGACCAAAATGGCGGTATTTGGCAAAGTTGTTCAAATCCAAAAAAGGAAATGGATCCTAATAGTCGATTTGACAAGAACTTTGGGATTTATTAAAATTAATCGCTTTTTTCGAGAGGTTTCCTCAACAGTATCTCTCGAATGAATAAATTGATTTTTTGACTTTAAGAGCTGATTAGATTTTGACTTCCAGGGAAATTTATGCGGGAATTCCCGCAGAGCTTATTTAATAGATCTCATAAATTGTAATTTGTTTTTTGTTCAAATAAATTGAATTAAATGCTATATTGTATGATTTTGTATTGGGCGGGAAATCCCGGGAATTCACGGGAAATTGAACAATCAATCCCGCTTTCTCGTTAAATGAAAAAGTCCGGGAAAAGCAAAACTCTAGTTATGATAGGTTTGCATACATACATACACAAACACACCCTCACACACACATATACATAAATCCATACGGACATCATCACAAGAACCTAGAAAATATATTTTGCCCATTTCGGTTCGAAGTCGGTCGGTCGGAGAGTATGGGTATTCAGGGATGAAAAATCGATCTAGCTTGGTTTTGTTTCCGGGAAAATCCTTTTTCGCGGTGTTTTCAGCCATTTCATATATTCCCGTGTCTATGTGTTTAATAATTTTTACTAGCCCTATGATATGTGTATGAAAGGAAAGGGTTTTTGAGCAGAGATCTGAAAATAAAACGGAATCAGTCTAAGTTCAAATTGGCATTCTCACTAAAACTGCGGCCGCCCCAAATAGACAAATCATTATTTTTTATGCACCCCATCATATGGATATCAAATGAAAGGGATTTCTGAGAAAAGAAATCAAAATAAAATGGAAATCTTCTAAATACAATATGTCGGATAAAAAAGTTGGAATGGAGAAAAGGTTTCGGGAGGAATTTTTTTTAACGGTTATATTTATTTATTGTATCTTCAATAAAATTGAACTAACAGCAAGTAATCAAATCTTAAATCTAAAAGTTTTTAATTTTTAAGTCCAGCCAATGCCAGACAAAAATTGTTTCAGCGGTTGGTTCTTTGGTTGTCTACGTCTCTCGTGTTCTTAATGATGTTTCGGGCTAGGGGATTTGGGTGCAACTCGAACTTCTTTATGTATCTTTTCACGTGTTTAGAAAACACTGACTTAACCAGCGGCACATCTAAATCTTTATGAATTCCCTTGTTTCTGATGTACCATGGGGCTGCTGTAATCTTACGGAGTATTTTATTTTGTCGCTTTTGAATTTTTTCTACATTTGATGGCGAGGCAATGCCCCAGAAGGGAGGAAATGAATTTAAATTTTGATCGAGTTATTGCTGGCCAAATGGGGAGCTCTAGTACAGGGAGGCAATTTTTTAGGTTAGGTAGTTTAACGAAAGAAGTCCTTATCGAAAAAATAATGCCAATAAAGAAATCGCACTACCAAAAAAAAAAAACATATGAAACTATACCCATTACGTTTTTTTCAAATTTTCCTCCCCTCCCCACTATAAGTCAGTCCCTCTTAACGCGTTTAGCAAAACAATAACACAAATCAATTCAGCACTCTCGAAAATTAACGGCTACTTTTTTTGCACGTCTACAGTCAAAAAACGACGATGTTATAGACTTTTTTTTATGGGAAAAGGTACAGTTACCCATAACTGTCATTAGGTTGTGTGCCGAGGTCCTGATCTAAAAAAATATCAATGATGAAACCGCAGCGCCCAAAAGCACATGAAACGATACCCATTAAGGTTTTTAATTTTAATGTTACTCCCTTCCCACGCCATAAGTCAGGCGTACCGTACCGTCTTCGCCTGTTGGCCAAAGTAATACCAGAAATCAAGTCACTACCCTTGAAAACCCCGAGCTTTGATTTTGGCAAGTCTAAGATCAAAACCAACGACTATTTTAATTTTGTCCACTCATTTTTTAAGTTTGTCACAGCGAGCGTCCGTCCGGTTTGCAAACATAAGTAAAATTGTGAAAACCCAAGTTCAAGACCGAAACATTAAAAACAAAACAACATTTTTTTAACAAAAACTTAGTGCTTAAGCCTTAGCAGGCATCGAACCTGCGATCTTCCGGTTACTAGTTTAGCACACTATCTACTCAACTACAATTCCATTGGTTGATTTTACTGTATTTTATGTGTTTGTGCAATTCTAACCTATGGAATTGGTTAGATTTACCAATATTTTATTTTGGGTGTACGGAAACATATGAGTGGTGGACAAAAAAGCGTACCTCTTTGTCTGAGAAAATTCTAAAGGAATTGTCGACATGTCTGTCTGCACAATTCCGGAAAACTCTCAAGACATAATTAACAACTATTACGAAAACAAAAATCCGACAATGTGCAGAAGTGACTGCTAAAAATTAAATTTCCTTCAGATACATAATGTGCAGACTAAGCTGATATTAATCGGATATTATTTCAAAAAATGTGCTGAAACGTCTTACCAGAAAACTTCCGACCATTCTGCCAAATATCTGAGGGAATTTTAGATGGACGACTCGGTTGATTGTCTGGTAAAGTCTTACATTTTTTTGACGTCGGATATGTCGGCAAAAAATGTTTTCTGGGTATGAAAGGTATGAATTTGTAAATACATACCTAGAAATATTTGGCAAATTCACAACCTATTGTATGTGTTGTAGATCGTATAAATGGTTTTGGTAATTTCCAAATAAACATTTGCATAAAAATGTATTCATGAGAAAATTACCAAAAACATGTTTACGATCTACAACACTTTCAACAGGTTGTGAACTGAGCAAATGAATGAATATAAAATGAACAAAATCAGAGTATGTTGTACTTTTTGATAATATTTTATAGGACTACATTTTTGTGTATCTTTAATGATATATAAATATAAAAACAAAATTTCTACAAAGTTCGCTGTTCGGTGAAAATTTTACCAAACGTCGAACATCAACCGAAAATAGTTTTTTGCCGAACTCTGACACCGAACTCGAACTAATGATGCCCTCAAAAAACTATATGTCTTACAGAGCCGAAATATAATGTTTGAAATGTATAGGAACAACAAACTGTGCAAGTTAATTACTCCGAATTTTCCTTTTTGCACTCGTAGCCATAATTTAATTAATTTTTTGGAAAATATATAAATTTCTTTTCTCCGACCTTTCTTTGTTTAAAACAATAATTTATATTTAATTATAATTTTTTTTTGATATTTTGTCGACTGACTGAAGTTTGGCTTGAAACAAGGAATTTTATTCCTTGAACTGTTTAATAGTCAACTCGTCTACCAGCTAGCGCTCAACAACGAATTTTAAAAATAAATTTTTTTTACTTTCCATATAAATTTCACTTTAAGTATTTCAAATTTGGAACGATTTTCCGTCATCCCACGTCAAATATGGTTTGAAAACAGAACACTGAATTCAATAGAACACTGAAGATGGCACATAGCCGAAACCGGTCTGTTTTCAAACCAAATTAGACGTGGGATGACGGAAAATCGTTCCAAATTCAAAAAACCCCGTCGGAAGAAAAACACAACACTTAAGTACAGGATGTTTTTTTTAGAGGTATAGAACTTCGAATTGAAATAAAACACAAGAAAATCGTTTTAATGTCCATCAATTTGGCTTTATTGGAAGGATAATTTTATGCCATTAATGTTTAAATATGATTTCGGGCATGTGGCCGCCGCGGCTGGCTCGAATAAAGCCAATTCTACAGGTCCAATTTTCAACCACTTTTTCGAGCATATGGGGCCGTATGTTGGCAATAACGCCACGAATGTTGGCTTCCAAGTCCCCTAACGTTTCTGGTTTGTTGGCGTAGACGAGCGACTTCACATATCCCCAAAGAAAATAATCCAATGGTGTCAAATCACACGATCTTGGTGGCCAATTGACAGGTCCATTCCGCGAAATTATGCGCTCATCGAATGTTTCCTTCAATAAATCGATTGTGACGTGCGCTGTGTGGCATGTAGCGCCGTCTTGTTGGAACCACAACTCATCCACATTCATGCCATCCAATTCGGGAACAAAATAGTCGGTTATCATGGCTCTATACCGGTCTCCATTAACGGTAACTGACTATCCAGCATTATTTCGGAAGAAGTATGGCCCAATGACTCCACCAGCCCATAGAGCACACCAAACAGTCAGTTTTTGTGGATGTAATGGCGTCTCAAGGGTCTCATGTGGATTCTCTTCACTCCAAATGCGGCAATTTTGCTTGTTGACGTAGCCATTCAACCAAAAATGAGCCTCATCACTGAACAAAATTTTGCGATTTTGCTTGCGGTAAACTTCGCGAACTGAACCATTATTTTCGAAATAAATTTTCACGATTTGCAAGCGTTGTTCTTTTGTCAACCTGTTCATGATGAAATGGCAAACCAAACTAAATATTAATCAGTTGACAGCTGACAAAATGGCCGCCAGTTAAAAAAGTGATGCCAACTTAAAGTTCTATACCTCAATAAAAAACACCCAATATTTCACTTTAACCCTTATGTGCGCACCTAGGTACCCGGGTACCTTTGGTGTGTTCAACCAAAATTTTTTTATTGAAATTAATGATCTGCATATCTGAAACTTTTTGAGAACTTCTAACTTTCAAAAAAGTTTGTATTTTTGCAGCCGTATAGTTAAAAAAATTTTGTAATTTACGTTAGAGACCAATTTACTCTTAACACCCTTAAATACGCACCAAGGTACCCGGGCACCTGTACGTGTTTTATATGGGAATGAGGCCATTGTAAGTACTTATATTTGTTGTTAGTTATTAGTAGCTCTGCATAAATAAATAAAAGTCTATATAAACGTGGTAGACGTAGAAATTTCTAATCAAATTAAGCATCATTTATGTGCACGATAAAAAAACACCTTCTATTGCGCCGCAGGGTACCCGGGTACCTATATAAAAGTTACGTTGAAAAGAAGTACTTTCGCACTAAATATCAAGTTGAAACCTAGTAAAATATATATGAGATTGGCTACAGATATATATTGTCAATCCCATATTTATTTTATAAGTACATATTTAGTGCGAAAATATTTGTTTTCTACGTAACTTTTATATAGGTACCCGGGTACCTTGCAGCGCATTATAAGGTGTTTTTTTTTGCCGCGCACATAAGGGTTAAATATTAGATAAAGTCTGTACCAGTATTGAAAAATAATGAGCTGAGGCCAGCCTAGTGGCACTTGGATTCTAAGGCATAAAATCATAGCTTAAAAATGACACGCTTGATGTGAGGCAAAACTCTGGGTGGTATTGGATTGGATGTAGAGTTAAATATAAATTTCACTTTAAGTATTTCACTTTAAATATTAGATAAAGTCTGTACCAGTATTGAGAAATAATGAGCTGAGGCCAGCCTAGTGGCACTTGGATTCTAAGGCATAAAATCATAGCTCAAAAATGACACGCTTGATGTGAGGCAAAACTCTGGGTGGTATTGGATTGGATGTAGAGTTAAAAGTGAATTGGATGGATATTCTACGTCTAACTATGACTGGCCATATACCAAACACATCGAATCGATTTTTTCTACACATATCACTGGTTTATTGCAACGTAGTCATATCTCAAAAAAATTAAACTTGGCAAAACACGTTTAAAGTTTTAAAACTCTTAGCAATTATATGGGTGGTGTTACCTTTTTAGTGGTTATAACTTCGGTTTAGATTAAGATATGGCTATGAAAATTTGTTTACATATAAAAAAGGTCTTAATGAAGACTTTTTCTTTAGTAACTTAAATTTTGTTGTTGTTTTGAGATATGACTACGTTGCTATAAAGGAGCGATATGTAGTTTCGTTAGATACATGTGTTTGTATGTGCTTTTTAAAAATGGATTTAAACCGGGCACGAACCTAGAAAATCAGAAAAAGAACAACGCTCAAACACATTTAAAAATGAATAAAACGTCTCTTATTTCTATTGCATTGCTAAAAGAACATTAGTTTAGTTATTTCGTTAGTTTTTCTGATATTTAATAATTGTTTTTATATTCCAATTTATCATTTCTAATTGATTTTAATTATTTATGTACATTTCGTTCAATTTTATAATGCATTTTTTAAATTGATTTCATTTAACTATTTGTAAAAACAAAAAAACAAAAAAAAATAAATTCCAAATAGAATTTACCTCATTTAAACAATAAATTGTGTTAAATTGCCAAAAAAAAGCAAAAATCACACAAAAATATTATTAAAAAATTTATGCGAATATTTTGTGAGAAAAAATGTTTTAAATAAATTTCACACATTATTGTCTAGTCGAAACTGCGGCAGATTACACAGCCTATAAACCAATTGTTGTTAATGTTTTGTACATTGTGTAATAAAAAAAACGTAAAAAAATAAATAAATCAAATATATAAAATTTTATAAATTGTTTTTTGTGTTCATGCCAGTGATGGAAAATTAGGTACTGTTGTACTATTTTCAATACTTTTTCATTTTTAAAATACCGCAGTACCCCCATGACATAGAAAGTACTTTTTTCAATCCGTAACATTAAAAAATATCGAACAAAAGTATAAAGTGGCCCACCCTCTTGCAATATAATTGTGCAATTTTTCGAACTCTACAATAATATCACCAATGTTTATGTCATATTCGAAGGTGCACAATATATTAGCAAAAATCAAAAGACTTGATTTTTCTTGTATAATAATGAAACTTGTGTAATGTGGTGGCAACATTGTTTAGACTTGTGTTTACTTTTTCACTGTCAGGAAAATTGAGAAATATTTTCTTTGAAAATATTCTGCCATTTATTGTATAATATGGGTCAAAACGACAATAATATGTACAATAACATATGCAATAATATTGTATA
The DNA here is from genome assembly GCA_956483635.1 of Panzeria rudis. Taxonomy (NCBI): domain Eukaryota; kingdom Metazoa; phylum Arthropoda; class Insecta; order Diptera; family Tachinidae; genus Panzeria; species Panzeria rudis. The sequence continues at coordinate 102,639,043 of OY101450.1, read as the reverse complement.
ATGGATGGGGCCGCTTAATAAAATCAATTACTTTTACAGAAACTACTAACAATATTCTCTGGCTTATTACTTTTCAACCCATTATTTTCAAAAGTACAATGTCCAAAAATTCTTGATTTCTTTATTTAAAGAAAACAAACCACTTCAAACCTGTAAATATAGAGAACCTATTAGAGAACTATTTAACTGATATAAAATACATTGCTATAGAGGACTATTTAAGTTGTAGTCTGCCGATTGAACCTAAATAAAATTGAAGGCATTACAATTAACTTCTTGGTAACTTAAACTTTCTTAAAACCATTTTAGTGGGACCTGTTCTGTGTTTTTTTATAAAGAGAAGTAATACAATCGGGCAATTAATGCCTACCAGTTAATTAATTAACGTGTTACCTTCTTTGGGAAAGGGATAGTGTAGAGAGAACAGGTGGTGAAGTGGAAGAGAGATAGAAAGCTTAATTCAACCCTGCTATTGCGTTTTTTTTCTAGAGCAGTGTTTCAAGCCCCTCTGGTGTCAAGTAGAGGCATTGAGTTGTTTAAGCTGTGTAGCCATTTTATTAGTTCTTTTACTTCGCCGACGGTTCTGCTACAATACCGACGAAGGAGGGGGCTGTGAAGTGCATTAAGATATGTTAGTACTACTCTCTGCCGGTACTGCGAAAGTGATCAGTGCTATGCCTTCATCACTTTAACAGTCCATCAACAACCAACACAATCCCCCTATTGTGAAAGGCGACGTCGACGTCACATCAACACGACCTCAAAAAATTGCCACTTGTCTACGATTTGTCGACAACAATTGATTAATATTAACATGCTGGACTAATTTCATAAGCTTCAGAAAATAGTAACAGACTGTCAATATCAGTCAATTGTTGTCGACAATGAGTAGACAAGTGATAATTGTTTACTGTCGTGTTGATGTGACGTCGACGTCGCCTTTCACAATAGGGGGGAATAACACACCAATGCGCATGAGAAAAATGCATGATGTTGTTGGCTTGCCTGAAACTAGTCTTGAACTCAAGACCTCAGCCAACAGCATTTGTTTTATTCGAAATGAAAATATTAAAAGTTTTCATGGAATTGTTTTTACACAAAATATTTACAACAACATTTCTTACATAATCCTCAGAATATTTATAGTGCAATAAAGAATAAAATTATACAAAAAATAAGCAGCTCTACCATCAAAAGGTGCTTCACAGAACTGCGGAAATAATGAAATATATCGGATACGGTTGACCTTACAGGCCATCCCTGAAACTTACCGCTAAGCTCAACCCCAAATGTGTCGAAAACTTATAAATTTTCTATCACTCCAGCTTTTTGACACCATAAATAAAGTTTTTGTAGAAATGTGGAATTCTACAAAGTTCTTTGAAAATCAGCTGATCACATTTTGGATTTCAACCTCATTCGAAATGAATCCTGAAAATCGATTTGACAAGAGCTTTTGGAGTTATTATTCGAACTTTTCCGTCAAGGATATCTTTCGAACGAATCAATCGGTTTAATTAAAATTTGCAGCAGTCTACTTTTTAGAGTTTAAAAGCTGATTGTATTCGATCGATTTAGTAGTTTACAAATTATTAAAAAAAAAACATTTTTTGAAAACTTTATTTCCGAAAATTTTAAAAATCTACCTAACCGAGATCTAAATAAGATCATTGTATTTAGAATAACGTAAATCTGGTTCCGATCGGTTAAGCCATTCTTAAGTTATGAGAGATTTTCATACATACACACACCCACACACATACACACGTCCATACATCCATACGGACATCATCGTAAAAGTAGTCAGAACCGATTCTCATGACCACAAAACGTCGAGATCTGATGAAAACTCGATTTTCGAAAATTGGTGTGAAATCACTGACTTCCTATTATTGATAGCGAGAAGATAAAAATATATTCAAATGTCAAGAATGATTCTTTTGTATGATATTTTGTTAATTCTTAAAAAAGTACCATTAAGGTGAAAAAAGTACTTTTAAGTTGAAGTTCAGTACCTTATCGAAATCTGTATCTTCCATCACTGGTTCATGCACAAATACTTGCAATTACAGCATCACACAATTTATAAATATCATGCAGTTGCTATTGTTTTGGCAAAAGAAATGTTTACATTAATTAGTGCTTTTATACAAATTTTTTATGTGTCAAATTTTTTATTAAATACTTTTGAACGATATGTTAGTCATTAAAATAGATTGATGCGATGCTGAACAAAGTTTTTCTATTCAAAAACAAAATGTTTTAATAAATTTTTAGATTTTTTTGCGAATTTTATTATGGAAATTGTTTTAATAATTTATAATAATAACACCTGTGTGGCTTATTTTGTTTTATTTGCTTATCGATATTGGAGTCATTGTTGAAATTATGAAAAAAAAAAATTTTGTGGTTTTATTTATCTAACGAACGAACAATTTTTTTTGTTAATAAATTAAAATATGCACATAATTAAATGTATAATACTGAATAAATAATTAAAAGAAATTAAGTTATAATGCTAAAAATTAATTAAGAAATACAAGGAAATACAAGTAAGAGTGTAGCAAAAAGCTTTACTTCAGTAAATATGGTACATGTATACATTCATGCATACATTTATGGGCGATTTTTTTAGATGTATTAAAAATATAACTTAATTTATGGGAAATTACTCAAGTTCTTAAATTCCATCAATCATGCTAATTCAGTAGCAGCCCACAGATGTCTGTCTGAATAGTCTGAAAAAATATATTTAATAAAACAAGATAAATATTTTGAATAACCAAACAATCATGGAAGAGCTTACGATCACTGGCGTCAAAATGTTTATAGGTATTCAGCTTTATGTATGCTCACGATATTTAACAGTTGGTATACTAATCACAGCGACTTGTCTCACAAGTAACGTAGACTTGTATTACCAATCACAATAATTTGTCTCATTAGTCACAACGTATTGTCTCAAAAGTCACAATTTTAAAAATTTTTGTTCTTGTTCGAACAGCCGAATAATTTAAAACTTTTATTCGAATATTCGAACGATTAAAAATTTTCATTCGGTTCACAAATGACAGAGTTATGCATGGCGGGGGGAGCGAATTTCCCCCTCCGATTTTCGACAAAAAATTTTTGACCAATTTTTGTCAAACCCTTTCAAATAAAACAAGCTGTCAGTTCAACCTTCCGTACAGCAAAATTTTTCTTGGAATATTCAATCATTACATGCTTAAGAATTTCTTTATAAAATAAAAAATAATTTGATCGAAAGATTTAATTGCAAAACGAACTTAAGCCAAACTAATAAAATAACTTTGGATAAAATCATACAGTTTGACTAAATTCATAACTTAATAATTAGTTAATAATAAAAAATGCAAGAACAAATAAAAAGTTCCCAAAATAGTTGTTGCATTTTTTTTATTTCAATATAAACCAAAAATTAAATTAAAACAATGAAAAATTATTTGCTTTTATATGGAGCGCATTGCCTGAATTTCTTCTTTGCATGTCCAAGTCAGGCAAATAAATTTTGTGAGTAAAACATTTTTTAGGTTTAATTATTATTTTATACGTTAGTTTTTTATATCAGCCACTTTAAATTGTCATAAAAATTTGTTTTTTAACCCTTAAACCCCTGAATTTGAAATACGAATTGTGCTGCGGTAATAATTTTTGTTCTAGTATATTTTTCTGCTATAAATTACGAATTTGAGTTCCAATTGCTAAAAAAAATGCTCCTGGAAAGCTCCAGGACCAAAACAAGGAAGACCGCCTGTAGACGGTCTTAGTGGTTTAGGGGAATTTTTTTTTTCAGAAATAAATAAAATATCATGCTTATAGTTGGAAAAATATCAGTTTTATTTTTAACTTTTGATATCAAAATATATATTATGTTCAAACTAAATATGATATGTAACTAAATGGTATTCCATGAAACAGTTTTTAGTCTTTGCAAAACATAGGTGGACGTTGCACTTAGTACAAAACATGTGTGTATCCGATTTTTTGCACAGTTTACAAAATTTTTTGAGCCCCATTGTTGAAAATGATTTATCTTGTCGAACCTTATAATGCCACAAGATAAATAACCTTTTTCCCAATAAAAGAGCCACCGGTTGGCTCTTCGGCAAATGAAGGACAACCTGCGAATCGTATCTCAACAGAAGCACTTAGTTCTTTTGCAATGCACCTGCAAAATTCTTGCATCATTATGCCTTCCCATTTCATTCTGATCAGAATTTTGGGGGTTTTCGACGTTAAGTCTGCCATTTAATGCAAATGCATTTGTTTTATGGACATATCGAGAAGATGGTAAAATATCCTGGTTGCCATATCTTGTGTTCTGATTTTAAGACTATACAAGAGTCAAATAGGTCTACGCCGCCCATGTGCACATTGTATTCACAGATAATCTGTAGGCAATCAATATTATGGTATGATTTTTGCTTCCGATTGTAACGGGTAATTTTAGTTGGCTGACTGACTCAACACGCAGAGACTGCGATAAGCAGAAAAATTTTAGCTTTCTTCATAGAGTGAGGGACCCAGTTCAGTGATGATGACTTTGAAGATTTTGATGACAGCATAGAAGATCCACATTATCATTGTGATAAACTCAAACCGGAAGATAATGCTATGATAACCGATTGTTTTGAGTTATTAGATTCTTATGAGAGCACGTGGCATTTATAGCCTTGTTACTGTTAGAGCAAATCGGATTCCCAGTTGTAAAGTACCAACTAACAAAAGCAATGAACTGGAGAACGCACCGAGAGATTATTCATCTGAGGTCGTTGGATTAGCTTATGGGATCGACATGACCACAGTTTTATGGAAAAACACAAAATATGTCAAACTCAGTTCAGCGTATTTTTCCACTACTAAGCCTTTCCAAAGAAGCACTTCATTCTGGTTGAACACAGTTTGATATTTTTTGTGCACTTTCATTAAGCCATAAGAGTCTAATAACTCCAAACAATTAGTTATCATAGAAGTGTCTTCCGGTTTGAATTCATCACAATGATAATCTGGATATTCTATGATATCATCAAAATCTTCAAAGTCATCACCATCCTCACCTGAGTCCATCAAAGCAGCAATTTCTTGATCACTCAATGAAGAAATTTTGAATTTTTTCTGTTTATCGCAGTATCTATTTTTTACTCCACCTGTTGACATATTTTAGAGCTATTTTTCCTCTTTCAGTAGGCCAAAAGAGTATAGGTAATAATGAACACATTTTACTCCGATAAAAAACGTTACACTAAATTTTGTTCAACTAAGTCACTAAGACCGTCTACAGACGGTGTTCGCAAAAATCTCAATTGGAACAAAATTTTTTTTTTTTAAAATCAAACTAGAAACAAATTATCAAAATAAATCTTTTAAATATTTACCACAAAAATTACCAAGGCTGTTGAGCGGTTAGAAAGTATTTTTATTTTTGTTTTAATTTTTGCAAAAATTACAACTAATATTTTTTTTCACTAAAAATTTTATTGTAACGGGTATTGCTACCACACTAATTATCGAAACGCGTTCAAACTGATACCATTTGCTACATAATTTGGTGTCGAATAAAAAAGCTTTTGGTTGTTCGAGTGTAAAAGTACTGATTTCGCATAAAATTCTTTTTGTTGATGACCGTTTGTAGACGGTCTTAGTTGTTTAAGGGTTAAATTCCATCAATCATGCTAATTCAGTAGCAGCCCACAGATGTCTGTCTGAATAGTCTGAAAAAATATATTTAAGAAAACAAGAAAAATATTTTGAATAACCAAACAATCATGGAAGAGCTTACGATCACTGGCGTCAAAATGTTTAAAGATATTCAGCTTTATGTATCTCCACGATATTTAACAGGTGGTATACTAATCACAGCGAGTTGTCTCACCAGTAACAAAGACTTGTATTACCAATCACAATAATTTGTATCATTAGTCACAATGTATTTTCTCAAAAGTCACAATTTTAAAAATGTTTGTTTTTGTTCGAACAGCCGAATAATTTAAAACTTTTATTCGAATATTCGAACGATTAAAAATTTTCATTCGGTTCACAAATGACAGAGTTATGCATGGGGGGGTAGCGAATTTCCCGCTCCGATTTTCGACAAAAAATTTTGGACCAATTTTTGTCAAACCCTTTCAAATAAAACAAGTTGTCAGTTCAACCTTCCGTACAGCAAAATTTTTCTTTGAATGTTCAATCATTACATGCTTAAGAATTTCTTTATAAAATAAAAAATAATTTGATCGAAAGATTTAATTTAAAAACGAACTTAAGCCAAACTAATTAAATAACTTTGGATAAAATCATACAGTTTGACTAAATTCATAACTTAATAATTAGTTAATAATAAAAAATGCAAGAACAAATAAAAAGCTCCCAAAATATTTGTTGCATTTTTTTATTTCAATATAAACCAAAAATTAAATTAAAACAATGAAAAATTAATTATATGGAGGGCATTGCCTGAATTTCTTCTTTGCATGTCCAAGTCAGGCAAATAAATTTTGTGAGTAAAACATTTTTTAGGTTTAATTATTATTTTATACGTTAGTTTTTTATATCAGCCACTTTAAATTGTCATAAAAATTTGTTTTTTAATTTTGTTAACATGCCCCTTATTTTCTTCAAATGATTTTCTTCATTAATTTGATCTGCATGTTACAACTTTCTCAAAACTTTATTTATTTAACGTTTTTGGAGCATTTCTGTTTTTTCTGTGTATTTTTAATAATGTTTGTTTGTTGTTTTTCTCTACTTTATAGATTATTTACTATAATCGTAAATCTTTTCTGCTGCTTGTTGCATTCTTTATGTTTGTGTCTATGAGTTTTCTTTTGTAAGCCCTTTTCTAACAATTCGTGGCATTGTTATAAATAGCGTTAGTTGGTTGAATTGTTGGTGGGTCGGTCGACTGTCGGTCGGGTCGGACTGTTTATTCTCAACATATAGTGCATTATTTATTGACAGATTTTATCACGGAAACTAGTAAACAAAAAACAAAAATTTTTATGATCAATCATAAAAATGAAATTTGTTTTCAATTAGTCAAACAATTTCGATTAAATATCTAATAGATGTTGAAATAACAGTAAACAAAAAACAAACTATATAAATTTAAAGTAAGTTACAAACTCTATTGTATTAAAAATAAGTTTGTAAGCCTTTCGAACAACAACAATCAATAATTTAGTGTCCGAGTTGAACAGCCAATGGGTCAGCATGAGTTTACATGAATTATTTCTAGTTATTTTAAAGAAATCGTGACTCGAGCTTAAAATTTATTGAATGATTTCAGAGATTTTTCTCAGACTTAAGCGAGTTATTTATAATTTTTAAATTTTAATATTTTAATTCTGTGGACTTTTGACAAAACAGCTTAAGTGTAATTTTGAAAAATTTTCAGTAGCACATAAATACTATTAACGAGCAGAATGAAATTTTTGTGTATGCATTTAATGCCAAATGAAATTAGCAATAACCGACATAGCCGATCTCGATTAGAATTTTAATTAAAATTTTTTTCGTTTTTTGATACATTCGAAATTGGCTCATCAGTCGCAATATAACAAATATAGAGATAAGTCAAAGTTTTAAACTATTAATATATTTGTGACTAAACATTATAGAAAGATGGTAATTACACCAAAAGATCCGCCTTACAATTCAGCATGTATAAATGCCGCTACTTGTAAAACTGCCATAACTCGAATTAAGTGCTTTTGTCTAAAGTCCACAGAATTAGCTTAAGCGGTTTTTTTTTTGTTTTTTCCTTTCAGTTACGTTAGCAAAATTTTTTTCCCTTTGGGCACTTTTGTTGCGGCCAAGGCGAACTCATTACCAAGGCGAACTCATTACTCGTATTTTAACCAAGAAATGTCAAAACACATTGTCGGTGTGTTCTTCTTACTTTGTGTGAGTGTTTTTTCTTACTTTGTGTGTGTTTTCTAGCTTTTCTTCTTTATGTTTTTACTTTTCTTCTTTGTGTTTTTTGACATTTCTTGGCGATTTACACAAACAAAAATGCACGTTTTTGTTGTATGGTTGTAATTTTTGCCCTAGTGCTGCCACCTGTATGAATTCGCCTTGGTTGTGGCTTAGGAGATTTTTCTCTGGTCTCGAAACTTTTAAATTTTCTAAGCTTTCTTTGTTTCTTTTTTTTGATAATTCTTCGTAAAAATTGTTTATATACGGCTAATTTTCATTTACAAAATTTTTTTCGTGTCGCTGAAAGTATTTTAAATTACATTATGTAAAAATAAAAATGCCAAGAAGTACCGCTATATTTATTTGATGTCTTATGGTCCCCTAATCGACTAAAATAGAATTTGGGTTTTTGTAAAGAGGCTGCTCTACCATTTTTATCATAACTTGGGAAGGGATTATATAATTTTGTTACCAAAAACACAAAAAAAACTTAAAATAAAATGACCATTAAGCTTTGCTAGTATAATTTGAATGCAGTTAACGGTTTCAGAATTATTTATTAAATACCAGCATTCGAAATTGCTCAGGAGCGGTGCTACGAAGTCTCAAAGTAAAGCACTTCAGCTGTGTAAAATTTTTCACCACTTGCATTTTTTTTCTCATCTGATTTCAAAATATTTTTGCTATATTATAGCCCCTGATAAGATCTAAATGACAAATGTTTGGGTGTACCTTATATTTTATAGTTAGTGAGTTTTACTCATTTGAAAATTAAAATTGGTAAATTTTTCAAAACATTGGTCCAATATTCTCTAGTATCGCTTCCAAATATCAACCGGTTTCGCACATATTTCATTTGTTAGTTAAACGACAAAATTTAAAAGATTCTAGAAAAATTTTGACGAAATTCGGCCGTGTGAGTTCAAAAATAATTAATTTTTAAGTTTAAAATTGACACAATGTTGAATTTTCCACAATTTGTGCTATAAAATGACAATCATTATTTTATGTATAAAAAAACTCTTTTGGAGCATATAAAAAATTTATACTTATCTGAAAGGTATCTATCTGCACAGACAAGAATCGACGGTAAAATAACTTTGCGAAAAAAAGAACCGACTTTAATGTAAAGATCTTATGGAATAGATTACAAAACGGATGTAACTTACCGGTAGGCAAATGGTGTGTTTGTCTACAAATGGGTTGATCGTCCACAATTTTTTATACTACTAAGCCTTTCATGTCTATTCAAATATAATATTTTTAAAATCGGCTCAAAAATGTCGAAGTTATGCGATTATTAATATATTGGGCTACCACTTAGGACACCAGTGCCTCGTTTCTGTAACTTGTAGGAAGTTCTCACATCGAGAAAAAATTAATAATTATACTTGTCATCCGATTTTTGTAGGACGATCCATAAAATATTAGTTGAATATTATATGAATCACCCTGCAAACCTAATAAAAATGCAGAAGTATTAATTTTTCTTTCTCACTCATATAGTTTTTCACAGCATGATAATAAATTTCTCGATGCGAGAACTCTCACATTAGTTACAGAAACGAGGCACAGATTTCTATGGGATCAAACTGAGAGCAAACCCAAAAAAAAAGACAGAGATAGGCATGAGGAAAGCAAATTTCCCCCTCCGCTTTACGAAGAAAGTGTGGCACCAAACTGCTGGCAAACACTTTCGAACAGAAAAATAATTTTGCAAATCGGTTCACAAATTGACAGAGTTATGCGTCTACAAACATAAAAAATACGCACGAATTGATTATCTCCTACTTTTTTTAAGTCGGTTAAAAATAATTGCAGTTCCTATTTTAGTTGGATATGGGCATTTCGGTACATGATCTATTTTACATCAACATTTTAAGTTTAGTGCATATGTTCTGAAATCCCAAAGCTGGAATCAAAAACAATTGCCACTTCTTAAAACCTTTATGTGTACGCATCTACTTGCCAAAGTGTTAAATTGGCCTTGGAGCAAGTGTGTACGCTATAGACAAAATTATTCAAAGTTGCATCTTTTGGATTTCTTGGAACTATCGACGAATTCTGAGATTCCCAGAAGAAAATCTAAAATTTTTTCTTGCATGGTACGTAAATTCCTATATAACTACAGAATTTCATTTGAAAATATCAATAATCAATGATTTTTAGCACTAAAATAAAAATTAATACTTATAAAAAAATAATATTTTTCTACCTGAAGGGGAGTTTTTCGCCCCCCTTTGAAGAAAGAGGCAAAAAGACCCATATATATAAACATATTTTTTTAATATCCTCTATTAGCATCAAACACATTTGATTTTATTGCACATTTTTACTTGGAAATCCCATCAGAATGAGTTTTTTTTTTATAAAAAAGCCTGTGGTTAACCTTGTCAAACGAACTGTTGAACTATTTTTTTTGTAAAGTTTCAAAAATTGTAGTTACAAGTTTTTCTTTTTTAATTTAGCATATGTTAAAAGCTTGTATCTACATTTTTTATAATTGTTTTTATGGGTTTTTTTCAATGGGTTCTACACAGAAAAAGTTATTGTCCAATTTTTTCAATTAACAGTTTGCTCAGTAAAAAATTAGTTTTTAAATAATTTTTTCGTTATATCAATATTTCTTTTGTTGATTTTGCTATTATTTGATAAAAGTACTGTCAACACAATTGAAAACCAACGAGTAAAAATGTTTATATATATATATATATATATATATATATATATATATATATATATATATATATATATATATATATATATATATATATATATATATATATATATATATATATATATATATATATATATATATATATATATATATATATATATATATATATATATATATATATATATATATATATATATATATATATATATATATATATATATATATATTAAATGCATAAATATAAGATTTTTTTTCTGTCTGAAAAACCTAAAATTTTTTAGACTAAGCAGCACTTGTATAGAGAAAAATATGCAGTGGTAAATGAAAAGAAGTACTTAGATAATAATCACTGATGTCAGGATGATTGTAATGTACGTGTAATCTAATATGTCATTTACTAATAATAGCTTCGATTATTTTGCACTGTGTATGTGAATATTTCGTTGTATTTCATAGAAATTATCCCTTATATGTTCTATATAAAAAATTGTGGCCTACTTTTGGGCTATATTTCAACGGCAAGCTCGCTTACATTTCCACTTATTATGTAAACGCACAGTAGCGACAGGTACTGACATCGTAGCTTACTTTGTAAGCAAGAGCGCGCCGATTAAACAGCCTATGACAAGCGTATGATAAATATAAGTGAGAAAATAAGTCAAAGCGTTATCACTAGCAGCTACTAAATATTGCTTACATCAGTGATTCCGTAATGGGTATTTCTACCACTGGGTACTTAACAAGCTTTTGATCAAGGCACAACCATACCAAGTAGGCTTGCTAGTACGACATCTATAAGTAACACAAGCATTTTGTTTTTGGAACATCATTGTACGATGCACTCTAAAACACTTTTTTTGAAAATTAGGTCGATAATAGTCGGCAACACTTTACAGATTATTATCGACCTAAAATTAAACACGCATCATTTTTCATCAAAATGTTTTTATTAAAAAAAAGCGATTGACTGCGTGCAGGTTTGAGCCGCGACCTCCTGACTGATAGTCTGACGTATCTACCATTCAGCCATAGCCGTATTATACTTTATGTTACATTTTTTCCACTTGGACTAAATATGTTTAATTGGAAAGGTTTTTTCTTTAATAAAATAACTACAAAATCGATGTAATTTTAGACAATGAGACATCTTCAAAACAAATTTAGACAATATGTGATCGTAAATTTGAAGACATGTTTTACAGTGTGTCAAAGCAAAGCGAATCACAAACCAAATAAAGAAATTTTGACGTCCAGCCATGAAAAAAATAATAACTTCAACTTCATCTGCTATGGATGCACCTGGCTTTCGATTTTTAACACTCATTCATTGATATAAATTTATTTATGTATATGGAAGAGTGGATATATGTGCACTTCTTGCTGCCGTTTTCCAACAGTATTTTTGGCCATGTGGTAGTTGCGTTGGATATCAAAGGAAGGAGCTTAGTTCGATACTAGTTGAAGTTAAAATGCCAACAGTGAGTAAAAATATAAAATAAAAAAAGTGTATAATCGATAATAAATTCAAACATAAAAAAAATTATGTAAAAATTTCCTAACAGAAAAAATATAATTTCAATTCATAATCTTGTTCGATTTATTTGGAAAATTTCAAGAAAATTTATTGCTAATATCCTATTCTATTAATTGAAAATTTTAAAAAAATTTCAACTAATTTCGTTTACTTGGATATACGAATTTTTTCATAGGTTGTAATATAAACATTTTTTTATTCAATTCTTCGGATTTTTCAATCAAGGCGCATATTAATTTTTTTCTGTGTATATACTTTAAATAAATATATATATTTTTTCATAATTTTTTTATGATCAATTCAAGTATAACATTTTATTTATTATTTCGCTTAACATTTTATATCATCCACAAAAATATAAATATTGTATGCATAAATTAAATGCATAATATGTATGTAAAAAATAGTTTTTTTTGTATTTATTGTATGTTTTGCCACAGTTTTGACTTCTCAATTTTTGCAGATATATATTTAGAGCTGTGTTTGAAATTCTACATGAATTCACAGCAAACGAAAAAGGCCCTATCTAACATTGTAAAAGTTTAACACGAGAAGCATAAAACTTGTTTACATGAAAAAATATATTGACAATTAGAAAAAATGTTTACAATAAATATAATTTCAATTTGTGGGTTCTTTTTTACTTTTATTGTAAGATTTTGCACTAATTGTCGGTATTGTTTTCATTTCAACAAGTTTTATGCTTCTGCTGTAAAACTTTTAAAATGTCGGATAGGGCGTATTGCATTTTCTGTGATGATATACTTTTTCATTTAAGTGCTGGTATATATGTATACACAAATAAATTTTATGCTTACACAAAAATTATATGGATTTTATTAAATTTTTTCGCAAATAAAAAAATATTAAGCAAATAATTGAAAGACTATTTGCAATTTTTGTTGGTAAAACTAAGGGATTTGCACCTTGGTGTATTTTTACCAAAATTGCTCAAACAAATAATATTTATATTACGCAGAAGTGCATATTATACTTGTACGAAATATACATATTATGCATGGATCAAATTCATAGCTTTAGAAAATAACCTTTTTCAACTAATCCTGTCATTGAAGTATGCAAACCAAATGAATAAATTCTCTTTATTAATAATTAATTTCTCAAAATTACTTTATATATACTTTAGCTTCTTGCGTTGCTTTTATAAATAATGATATAGCTGAGGTGGTAAACGCGCAGAAATAACATGTCTTAGTTCGAGCCCTGCTCGTGGCAAAAGAGAGCATATCAAACATGTTAATAAAATTATGTGCATAAAAATAGAAATACATATCTACAATAAGGACATACCAACATTGCTGCAATTAAAATGTATTATGGGACAAATAGAATTTATAGCAATTTCAAAAGAAAACTGCCTTTTCCAACATTGTGAGCATCAATAAGAATAAAAAAGAAATTTCTTTTAGTATCCGAATAAAATACCCATGCTTTTCCTCACATAATCGAATTTTCCTTGCTTTCGTGAAAAAAAAACATAAAAAAAGATTTGTTGCATATCAAAAGCTTGCAAAAAAAACAATCTTAAATAAGACAATCCTGACCGTGAATACCCTTACTATACCTAACCAATTAAAATACAAGCAAAAATATGTATATTTTGTTGCATATTTGTAGGCATACATATTTTATGGCAAACAATTTATGTAGAACAGAGGTAGCCATTCTCTCCATTTCCTATACTCGCGAGTATAGGCTGTTTTTTAACATCAACACACTTATATCATATTTACACTATGCAACTTTGTTGCATGCAACTCTCTTTTTTCAGTGAGAAAGACAGAGAAGAAATAAAACATGTGTACATTTCTATTTCAACACTCTCACTTAAAATGAAAATTGCATGCAACAAAGTTGCATAGTGTAAATATGGTATTACACTATGCATTAGATACACCCTATCTATTGACAGCGGCAAAAAGAAGTAGCACACACGCCTTTTGGAAGCCCTTATTTGTCAGACACAAGGCCTTATTACCCCATGACATACTCATAAATTTTTTCCACACCAAAGCCATCTGCGTTCGCTTCTTCAACAGGCCTGGAAGGCCTTCTTCAATAGTTTACTTCTCTTATTCTTTTCACTTTTTGCCATTTTATATAAATTTTTTTGTATTTGTTTAGTACTGAATCTAACAAGACATAAATTTAAAAAAATCAAAAAACCCGACCGCGTAAAAAAAAAATAAAAGAAAACAACTTTAAACCGTCACAGATATTAAATGGTCATTCGAAATTAAAAATCATAACAGAAATCTAAAGATGATTTTCAAATACCTGTCGATTGATACTCATTTTGATATAGTTCGCCGACTTTTTATTTTTTTCGTATAAACAAAATGGCGTCTGTAGGCCGCCATATTGAATTTTGATTACTGTCATATATGTAGTGACACTCCCCGGGGGATACAGATAAAAATCTGATATATTCAGAAAATATAGGTAGCTACTTCGTTATTGTGTCCACTTAGTGCCGTTTTGATATTTTCACTCTATTACGATATATGATTTTTTTTAAGTGCAATTTTTATGAAAAATAACGGACCCAAAAATCGATGTAGGGAATATATAGATATAGTAAGTATGCAAATAAGAATGAAACTTACGTATAAGAGACATCGTACATGCCGCTATTATGCCGTTTATGTTGGAGCTGATTAACTTATATTTGTTCCGGCGAACCTATTCATGTCCAATTCCTTCTTAGTAAATACATACACGAGCTTTAGGTGCATATGTATAAAAAAATACTTTGGATAAAAGGAAATAATTCCAAATAAAAAATCACATCAATCAAAAATACAGAAGTCGGTATAAAAATACCGAGATAAGAACATGCAATTCCATATTTGCGGTTTCCCTGATTGTTATATTTAGGATAAAAATTTAAAAATAAAAACTCTTCTATACTGTTAATCTAAAATTATGATGGAAAACTTATAATCAGAGCCACCGGACCATAAGCTGCCAATAGCGTCAGAACTATTTGCGTAAGTTTCATTAATGAAAATTGTAAAAGTGCGGTTATTCGTTTGACCCCAAAAAAAGCAAACACCAACACACACAAATATTTCTATTACATACCCTGGTAGTAAGTGTGAATGAGTCGATTTATGCTCATGTAGTAAACAACATATGTTTGGAGAAAATTCTTGGCAACAGGAGTATGCATAATGAATGGCTGGCTTCTGTTAGTCCCTGTCCATATGAGTCAACTTTTGTTTCTGCATTCGTGTCCATACAATGAAATTCTTGTTCTGCAGTTTTTGTTTTTTTACATAGAACTTGTTGTTTCTTAGTATTATGAAAAGAGAGTTGAATGTACAAAAGAGAGTTGCATGTACATGAAGCAATCTTCTCACCTTTCTCTCCCATAAGCTCAAAAGTTGCCCAGCAAAAATTAACTCTTATGGACAGGGACTTAGTAATAAATTCGTATTATTGCGCTTTACCCAATGCCTGCTAACGGCCAAAGCCAGCCATAAAACAATAGAACATTTAAGAGAAATCATTGTAGTTTATCCCAATTTAGCCAAAAGCTTTGTTGGCAATTAAAATTGTTTAAATTATATAAATGCAATTTTTAATTGGAAAAAATATATCTATACTTTGTGCTTTTTAGCCAAATCAAAGGTAAATTTTTTTTCTTCTAGTAAATGTCCTCATGCTAAGTTTTTTGAAAAGGTTAACAACCATGAGTAGTTCTATTGTCAAAGTTGTTATTAATTTTTTTTTAATTTGGAACGATTTTCCGTCATCCCACGTCAAATGTAGTTTGTAAACAGACCGGTTTCGCCTATGTGCCATCTTCAGTATTCTATTGAATACTAAATCGTTTTTCTGTTGTATTTTGTTTCTTTTATAATTCGTTTGTATACCCAACTTCCTTACTTGATCCCTTTTGTATTCTGCTCCCTATCTCTCTCCCGCTCTTTCTCTCTCGCCTCTTTATGCTTTTTTGTGTCTCTACCTGCTTCTCTTACTATTATGATTGTGTTTTTTAATGTTTGGATTATAATCTGCTCTATTAGTTATCAGTTGTTTTATCCCTACATAGTTAATAATCCGTAAATGTACGTTTCTGGGTAATCGTTTTGTCTTGTTCATTTTCTACTACGTTGCCTGGCCTATTGTTTTCTTTTGTGTAAAAATATTTTAACGGTTCAAATATTACGTCTGAAGCAGTGTTTATTTGTTCGTTTATTATTCTTCCGTCAACTATTTTTTGCTTGTATATTTCCATGTTCTCTAATACGTTCAGTCGCCGTCCTTTATGTTGGGAATGTAATAGTTTAACTGTTTTTCTAATATGTCCTGGTGTACATTTGTTGTCGAATATGTGGTTTGCGTAATTCGATTCTGGTGTTATTCCTGGTTCTCTCAGTTTCTTGTTGTAGTCTCTCATGTGCTCGCGAAATCTTGTTTTTATCTTTCTTCCAGTTTGTCCGATATAACTGTGTTGGCATGTGCAAGTTAATTTGTACTCTCCTTGTTTATCTAGGAAGTCTGTTTCGTTTATTCTGCTCTGCAGTATTCTACCCAAGCAGGGTGACCGTTGAAAATTTTTAAAAAGTGGCACAAAAAGGGGATTTTGAGGAAAAAAGTGGCACCAAAAAGGGGATTCTTTAAAAAAAGGGGCAACTTTTTTAAAAGGGAATAATTGAACCAAATTCTAATATTTAATGAATTTCTAGGGCATATAATGCTTTTGAAATAAAATGAATCAATTTTGATGTTTTTTCGTTCAAAAAACTGACTGCTTTTTATATAAATTTTAGACAAACAATGCAAACAAACCTTGTTTTTATAAAATTTATGTGAAAGGCACTCACATTTTTTTTTAGCAATTTCCATAACAAATTTTTTACTCAAGTCGCTTGTTTGCATATGGAAACAGCACATTAGTAAAGTATATCGAAAAGCAGTTTCGCTGAGTAAAGATTTTTGCATAGCCGGCCTTCGGTCGGCGAATCCGCTGAGTATACTGAGAGTAGAAAATCGTTAAGAGCGGCCGTAGGCCGCTTTTCAATATACCAAGAAGAAAAAATACTTAAGCCCGGCCGAAGGCCAGCTACGCAAAGAATATTTTGTAGTAAAATAAAATTTCTTAACAATTTTAATTAATTTCCAAATATTTCTTTGAATCGACGATGTCGATTGGACATATTTTAATCATTGTTGACGCTATTTGCAAATTGTGCTTGATGTTATTTCACTTTTAAAAATGCAATAACGTCAATTGATCTTCTATTACTTGTCACCGATTGCAGAAGTAAAAGGTGAATAGTCAAAAACATGTACATATATATGAATTTGTTTTCATTTTGTGGACATTATGACACATTTCAAAGTGTCATAATGGTCATAATAATAATGTCATAAAGTCCATGGACTTATTAAAAGTGTCACAATGCCATTTTTAGCAGTGACATAATGTCTTTGGACATTATATCACTGGATATTGTGACATGGCACCAAAATCTGCATGAAAATAATTTTAAAAATATTTAAAGCTGCGTGATTTTCATAAAATTTTTTAACAAGACGTTCTTGTTCGTGTTAGTGAATCAGGGTGTTATTTTTAATAATTTTAATACAATAATGAATATATATAGATCTAATTTCTTAAACTATTTCAAAATAGATTTTGTCATAAGACTTTACATGATAGACTCAAAAACAAATTTTTGTCTTGAAAATTTTTTTTTATAAAAACAGTTTTGTGCCATAAAAAGCGTATATTAAAACAAGAAGCATCATTTCATAAAAAGGGGCAAAAGGGGCATAATATTACAAAAGGTGGCAGACTTAGGCCATTTTAAAAAAGGGGCACTAAAAGTGGCAAGGCAGTTGAAAAAGTGGCAAATTGCCACTTTAGTCGCAAAACGGTCACGCTGTACCCAAGTTGTTTCTTGTTTGAAAAGCTGTGTTAATGTTGTGTTTTCTAAAAAATTTTGCCAGTTTGTATGTTGATTTTCCCATATACGTAAAGGTAGCCGAGGTTTTCTTTTCTTGTGCCTGTTAAACATGTTTTGCAAAGTGTTTTTTTTTGAGATATGACTACGTTGCAATAAAGGAGCGATATGTGTATTTGTTAATTAGTTCAAGTGTGTTCTGAAAACAAAATATTTACGTAATATTTACTATATATCTCTGTTTACTATTTTTTTAACTTTTCAGGCAATCTTTGAATTAAAAAGTAAAAGTATTTATTTTTCTGAACAATTAGTTTTTATAATAAATTTGCTACATTTTCAATGAAGATACTCATACTACAGCAGAAAATTATAGTTTATATTCTAGAGGTGCAAATATGCAAACAAGAGTGATTTCCGCTAGTATATTATTTTTTGTCATCGGTATATTTTTCTCTTCCCGCAATCAAAGATAACCCCGAATTTCGAAAATAGAGTTTTCATCAGATATCGATCAGTTTTATGATAATGTCCAGGGCTCGCACTTTCATGCAAATGCATGTTTTTTGTGGTGATAGATAAAGAGATATTGACTAATTATCTATGCGAATCATCAAATTACGCGCTTGACCTGAGATTCGAAAAAAGCGAACATTCACAACTGCGAAGAATTAGCGAAATCAAAATGTTCGCGAAATTAAAAAAAAAATTAAGTGAACGTTCACCACTGCAAAGAACTAGTGAAACAGAAATGTTCACTAAATATTCGAAAATTTAAATCAAAAGTGAACATTCGCAATAACGAAGTTTCTGCGAAGAAATAGCGAACTTAATTTTGAATAAGTTCCCACTTGACCAAGAATTTCGTTAACGACATCGATTTCGAATGTATTTCGAACATTTATCGTGTAAAACTATCGAGAATGACCAAAATGTGTTCTATTAAGTTTATACCTCGATTTTATACAAAGATTACAATACAAAGTTATCATATAGAAACAGTCTACGAAAGCAATTTCCTAAGAACTATAGGAAGCCTCTTAAGATATAAACTTATGTGAAGGTGTTAAACATGCTAAACAAGAAATGATAACGAATATATTTTCTTCGAATTTATTTGACTAAATGCCTTAAATGACTTTTTATACAGATAACAACCAACTGTTGTGCTAAAGCACTGATTGAAAAGAATAGATAATTATATATTATATGAAAAAACGGCTAACTTATTATGATAATTAAATACGATAAGTCTACTTATCAAATATTTTCGTATAAAAACGTTTGCATTTGTACGCAAATTCAACAGTTTTAGGACAACTTATTATAGCAAAGCAGCCGCAAAACAATTCAAAATGAAATTCCTTCTAACTTTCTGTTTAATTGCATCATTGGCAGCAGTTGCGTTGACCAGCAGTGCTAGCTGGGGTAGACGTGCTTACAATGATCGTTTGTTGTCTCGCGAAAATGTCTATCGTAATCCTATTAGGAACAATTATTGGAATGTAAACGTTTCTTATCCTAAAAATGTAAGTATTGGTGCCAGAATTGTATACGTCTTAATTTTAACTGTCAGTTCAGTTCACACGTCATTCGGTAAGTGTTTGTTGTTGAAAATTTTAAGAATAGATTTTACAGCAACGTGTGTACTGCGCTGTTGTCAATTTTAACTAATATAATTATCAGGGTTTGGACTTTTATGCAGATATTCACATCTCTCAGTTGCCAGTTGCCATCAGTAGTATCATTTTCAGCAATTGTCAACTTAACTGAGACTCGGTTGTCATCCATAATCGGCATATTAATATTTATTTCAAAAATTGGGAAATATGCTTGAAAAAATTTTTATAACTCCAAAAATATGCACTTATTGCAAAAAATGCAGAAATATGCACTTACCACCAAAATATGCAAATACGAATCGATGTCAAACTACTTAAAATTTTATGATTCGCACAGAAAGAATTTTTTACAAAATTATACCTCTATCTATTACTACAAAAAAAATATGAATTCGCATGAAAGTCCTAACCCTGATAATTATTATTAATAAATATAAAAAAGTTTAAAGTTCTTTAAAAAGCCAACGGCAATACAAAATGAAAGACTATAAGCGGATTTAATAGTTTGCTTTCAGCATATGTATAACAGTATGTTCCAAGAGAGCTACAATAATTCCTATAATTTTCTTTTTTGTTTAAGGGTCAATACTTTTGGAACATCACCGCAATTTTTGTCAATGACCTCTTCAGAAACAATTCTGGTGCCTATCCTTCACTCGTATCTGGTGGTCCCGGCCAAAAATATACCAACGTCGGTTTGAGAAGTCAGCATGGTAGAGGTATTAATTCAAATGTTGAAATTTATGGCAACTGAACATATTATGTTTGTGAATGAACAAATAAACGAAAATGACAACAAATTAAAATTTTAGTTTCTTAGAAAAAAAAAGAGATAATATCAATGGTTTAATAAAAAGTTGCAATGTATTTTGGCAGGTTTACCTCAATACGGACGTGGCTGACTTGTAGACACTTGTCTGCTCACATCGACGTGTGCGCTCGTTTCAATTGCTTTCTTCCCACTAATGTATAAAAAAATGCATAATGAGAAGGTACTGAAAACGGCAGAATCGATATTTGTATAATTACGGCGTAAAACAATGTTTTCTGTTTACTGGTGTCCGTTACACTACCACGTCAGTCGCAGAGGGTTAAACTTAAAGCTAATAATCTGTGTAAAGAGGTCTGTCATGACAGGGACAAAATTATACGCGTTACCTTTTATATGATCTACAGTTTTTAAGCGGCATTTAAAAATTTTTTGAGTATGAATTTTTAAAAGACACTTCGTCACTAGATTTTGATGAAATCTACTCCACATCTAATAGTACTTAAGGCCGTTTCACACTACTATACTGAATATTAAGACTTGTCAAAAACTCTATTAATATGCAAATGTATGATAGTGTGAAAACAATAAGTGATGAAAATCTCAAATAACACGCAAGAAATTTTACATCCAATAGGACTAATGGCGTTTTGTATTTTAAAACAAAAGTGTGCGATAGCTGTTACATGTGATTTGGCAACATTTTTAAATGTTCACCTGATATTCAATATGTGTTGCATATTTGACGTTTACAAAAAAACACAAGTTTATTTATCATGAGAAAAGAACGCGTTACACTTTTAAAATAACACATATTTTTCAGAAAAGAACATAAAGAAATGTAAAAGGCAGAATAAATGCAGCATATTACTCAGAAAAGAAAAGGCAATAACATTCGTTTTTAGAAAATTTTCTAAACAAAAAGATATTTTGTTCTATCAGTGTTGCATTTATAGAAAGGCAAGAGTAGAAAACAATGTGCTTTGCTAAGGCTTTCGAATCGGCTTCGCCTGTTGTAATATATTAAAAAAAAAGTGTTGTGTGTTTCTTTAATCTGTTACGATAATCGACGTATCCATTTGATTTTTAAAGATATCTTTAAAATTTTTTTTAGCTAGAATTACTTAAAGATATGCGCAATAAAGTACAGTATTGGTTTTGTAAAAAATACTATAATAAACAATAGAGCGTTGAAGAACCTACTTTTTTGTTGTTCGCAATTAAAAAATACCAAAAGTATTATAAAGTATTAAAAGGAAATATGTTACACCTTTTTTCACAACGCATGATTAGGAAATAACGAGGACTTTAACGACAAGTTTTGTATGCCGAACTTGCCGCTAAAGTATACTTTAACTTTTAGTCGTATATTGTGATTTAATAAATAACTTCCATTTATTTTTGAAGCTAACATATCTGTCTATAACATAATGTAGAGACACTAACCAACTTTTTGGAGTTTATTGGCGTTTATTGGAGTTTAAGCCTTAAGAATCGATTTTATAGTAGGAATAAAATGTGATTTCAAAATATGAATATCTAATCGAAATTCCTGAAGGCCTGTAAGACTGAAATATGGAATGTAGGCGGGCAATGGCATACAAAGAAAGGCACAATTAAGAAAGGAGAACCTTTCCTCCTCCAACCCTTCGAAAAGGGGTTGCTTATATTATTACATGTAACCAAAATTCTAAGGTACTTCCTGAAACTCTAACAAGCTGAAATATGATATGAAAACAGAAAAATTAAAAAAATGGAAACTTTCTCTGTCCAATCCTTCATTAAAGGGGGTGTAAAAGAGATGCATATATTGCATGTAATCTAAATTCTAGGGTACTTTCTGAAGCTCTAGAAGACTGAAATTTGGTATGTAGACCAACAATTGTATACAAACAACGGAAAAATTAAGAAACGGAAAACTTTTCCCTTCCAACCGTTCCCAAAAGAGGTGCATATGTTTACAGACTGTACATAAAGAAAATGTACTTCCAGAAGTCCAAAAATATTGAAATTTGGTATATAGGCTTCATTGGTGGGTTTCAAAACACCAAAAAAAATTTTATTTAATTAACTAGTCAGCAAATTTTTAGGAGTTTTCGCCACTTCCGCGAAATATGTGCTTTCTAAGATATTATACTTTCAATAAATTTTCAATAATTTTTTTAATACATAAAGCTGGTTGACGCAAAATTTTCTCATTTCCGAAATGAGAAATATTTTTGGATGTTTTTGGTATTTAACAGTTTAACCGATTCAATCAATTTAGACTTTGCTATCTTTTCACTGCTATCTTTCACTTATTTTCGCAATAGAAGTGATATTTGGAAAGTTTTTTACATATTCACAGTTTAAGCCATGTTAGTTAAATTATGGACTTGATATCTTTTCCAAATTTTCGCTGTTTAGACGATTTTTTGTGCTTTTGGCATTCTTTATGGTGTCAACGATTTTTGGCATTTGTATTTTTAAACTTTTTTCTCAGTTAGTCGAATGAATCGTTTTTTTATGAAAGGCCTTTTGTAATTTTATTTAGCAAAGACATTTTATTACGAGAATCGGCAGGTCATATGCTACTACGTCTTTTCATTATGATAGAACCCATGTTTGGTTATTTTATTTAATAGAATTTAATAACCAAACATGGTTCCTTTCATTATAAAATGATGTATTATCATATGACCAACCGATTTTCGTAATAAAAGGTCTTTGCTAAAAAATCTGACAAAAGGCCTTTCATAAACAAACGATTCATATGGGCTAGCAATTGCGCATAAGCCAAAGAAAAAAATAACGAAAAGGGAAACTTTTCCCCTCCACTCCTTCGTACGGGTGGTGCATATTTTTATAGCCAGTACATAAAGAAAATATACTTCCTCAAGTCCTAAAAGATTGCAAACGAGAAAGGGGTGCATATCTATACATAACAGGTCTTTTGTAATATATGTCCCACGATGTCGACAAGTCTATGTCGTTCTGTTATTTACATTGAAAACAATAATAAAAAATTAAAGTTTGTTTTTGTTTTCAATATAAACAAGAGAACGATATCGACTCGTCGACATCGCGCGACAGGCCGATATTTTTAAATTTTCTTTCTAATTCTCCCAAACATATGAAAAAACTTCAGGTTTTATCGTAAATAATTTAAAACAAATTACTGGTGTAGTGGAAGATTTAAGAGCAAACTTGGATGATGATCAAATGACGTTTTTAGTTTTACTAGATCACTTTAAGGCCTTTGTCTATTTTTTATCTTAAACTCTCGAAGTTATTCAGCTTTTCTCCTTTTGCGGTGAAACTTATGGGTAATTATCTCTCTGAAAGAACACAATCTGTCTGCCAAAATGGGTGCATTTCTCGTTTTTTGAAGCTTAAACATGATGTTCCACAGGGTTCGGTCCTTGGACCACTTTTATATTCGTTATATGCAAATGACTGGTCACATAATATCTTACGCCACCAAGAATTAGAACTTTAATTGCAAAGACGTATCTACTACCGACATTATTGTACGCTTCGGAAATATATGCTGGCTGCAACTCACAAGACATGAAGAAACTTACCACTACGTATAATAACATCGTTCGTTACGTTTTTGGTCTGAAAAAATTCAATAGAATAACTTCGTATTCATGCCATTTACTTCATTTACCCTTCAATAATTTTCTTAAATTTAAAAACATTATACTCCTACACAAGATTATAATAACTGAGAAAGCGAAGTACCTAAACGATCGTTTGCAGTTTGCAAGATCGCGTAGAGGAAAATTTATTATATGATTTCGTCATCGAAATCATGCAGCAGTGTGTAAATTTTTCATATTTAATATACGTCTCTGGAATCAACTTCCAAATCATTTGCAGACAACCTACAGCGCAATAAAACTTAGGAGGGGTGTAGCTTCTAAGTAAAACATACTATTTTTCCAAATTTCTTCTAGAAACTATAGAAATTTATTCGTTTTGGGGAGAGGGGGGTATCCCATTTTCCCCCTTGTATCCGCGCCTGATTATTGCCACTATCATTATTATATATATAGGTTTTTTATATTAATATTTATTATACATATTATTATTTTATATTTGTACTGTTCATTAATAAATGTTTAAGTGGTCTAATATAACCTATCTGATTCTAATACTGTAAAACAGAAGATATCATCTTCAGTTGTGTTAGAAAGTAATTCGTATAAATAAATAAATTAGAAATAAATAAATTCAAGTATTAAATACAAATTCGGCTAAAATAATTTAAAAGGTTTTGACAACAAGCTGAAAGTACAGCAATACAACTTTTCTCATTTTAAATTTTCGTAAATTTACACATGTAAATCCAAATGCCAATGAAATTTTTATTCGCGCAAAGCCGTATCCCAAAAGTATAAATACCGTTTTTATGGTACATTACCATGATGATTTCAAATCGTGAATATCGCGAGTACGAGCTCTAACTTCGAAAAACGGCTGACGCCATTGAATTCAGCGTCCTCGAATTAACTTTACCAGTAAAGTGTCAAACTTTCTAAATTTTGCGGCTAGCATATTGTTATATTTATCCTTTGTTATATTATCCTTCATAAGCCCACATTAATACCTATTGGCAAAATGTGAGACTCAATAACACCTTAAGGTGGTTTGATACTATCTGTGTTTTACATCTGACTTGTCAAATTTCATACTGCAAAAGCTATACTCGTACATGTCGTGTTAAACTTTTGAAACATTGCCACCTGAAATTTACAGAGCTAAAGTCAGGCGACAACATTTTCAATTAGAGCGCGCTCTATTTTCATCTGAGAGCAGTTGTTTTGAGTTAACAAGTATGTGTTGGCGTCACTTAGAGGTTATGTCAGATGCGATTATACATGTACGTGTGAAAGCAAAAATTAAAAATCGTCTTTAAATGGACAATTTTGACAGACACGCAAAGTTACATGTGGGTCTCAAAACTGACAAGTCAGATGTAAAACACAGATAGTCTAAATCCACCTTTAAAGCGATTTTTTTTAAATAAATTGAGTTATTCATATGTACATAAAAAATTATACTCAACACAGCCATCACACGGACAACATCAGCACAAGTTACAAAGTGGCAATAAAGTAAACCTGTGATATAGTTTTTTAAGTTGTGTTCTTTGTTTATTTACTTTTTTTGTAAAAAAATGTTTAGTTTGAAATATTTATTGAACAAAATCCACCTAAATTGGGGTTTTAACAATAATTAATGAAAATTAAAATAATAGTATTTCCCATCCCTTGATAAAGTCAACAAATAATTGACGAAACGTCGGGAAAAATGAAATAAAATAATTTGTTTTATTTGCATTATGAATCTTTAGGCCTTATTAGCTCATTTCAAAATACACAAAACAGCCATATGAAGTTTTATTTTTACTTAAAAATTGATGTATTACTATATTACAATATAATATTAAAGTTTTATTTGTTGTGGGTTAACTATGTCTATATGCCTGCATCTAATTGATAAAGCACCAATGAAATGCTGGTATATAGACATGAAATTTTGCTTACAAATGGCTTATTAACCTCTTTTAAGTTTTTATGAATAACACCGTAAAGCTACAATTTGTTTTAAATTTTATTTATTATTTCTCATTTATGCTTCACAAATATAATACGTTCGTTCACTTGCCATAAATTTCAACATCTGAATTAATACCTCTAGCATACTGGCTTCTCAAACTGATTGTGGCAAACTTCTTGCCGGGCCCACCAGACACGATTGACGGATAGGCACCAGAAGTGTTGGTGAAGCGATCATAGACATAGATAGCGCTGATGTTCCCATAGTATTGACCCTTAAAAAAAACGTTTATTCATAGATTTATAAATCCCGCTCAACCTGCTCTTATTTTTTCATATTGTGTGTTTGTTGGCTTTTAAAAGAAGTTCGAATTTTTTTATCTTTATACAATTCCTATAAGTTAACATTCACGATATGTATTAATATTCGATCTTCAAGAGGAGTCATAGTTCATACCGAAGAAACAAATAGAAAAGTTTGTTCGTTTAAACATTTAGACACTGTTTACGTCGTGACATACATATATAGTTCTTGCTGCAATACTTACATTTTTTGGATAGGCAACATTTACATTCCAATAATTGTTCCTAATAGGGTTACGAAAAACTTTTTCACGATGCAATAAATGATCGTTGTGAGCACGTCTACCCCAGGTGGTGCTGCTGGTCAAAGCAACTGCTGCCAATGAGGTAATTAAACAGAAAGTGAGAAGGAATTTCATTTCGAATTCTTTTGCGACTGCTTTGGTTTAAGAATATGAGCTAAAACTGTTAACGTTGGGGAAATATGCAAACCTTTTTATACATACAAAAAAATATGATAAGTAGACTGTATGATAAGCGTTATTATCATATCATCATGTTTATTTAAGTACAATTAATAGTTATCTGTTTTCTTCAAATTATATTAAGTGTTTATACTATTATTCATTCTATTTTTTCAGCGATTTAGAGGAACAGGCAGACGGTTTTTATCTTACTAAGAACCTATTCAAGCCATTTAATCAAACATATTTCGACGAAACTATTTTTGTTATATTTTCTAGTTTTGCGTATTTAAGATTTCGATCATATAATTATATATAATTTCTTTAGAGACGTTTTCTTTATAAAAACTTTTTTCTATAAAAACTTTTTATTGCCAACTTTTTCTATGTTTAAACTTAGTATTAAAAACTTTTATCATTCCTTTTATTTTACTTGAACTCGTAAACTAGGTGTGCCTGCTCGCTTCGCGTGCTTAAAGTTCATTTTATGAATATATGGTATCCATAGAATATAATAATATAAAGTTATTTTTATATTGCTTAAGATTCCCGTTATATAAAATAAACAGTGCTAGCAACGTTAAACAAATTCAGTACAAAGCCGCACTTTACTGAAGTTTTTCGCCTACGAATACACAAATATCCGTTTTCCTTTTTGCCCTTTTTCATTTTCAAAAATTTTTTCGTTTTGATTTTTCGTTTAATTTAGTCTAATTATTTTTTAAGTTTTTTCCTTGTTTTGGCGATTTTTTTCGCTTTTTAGCGATATTTCGTTTTTTGCAATTTTTTTGTTTTTTCCGACTTTTTTTATTTTTGTCGTTTTTCTTTTGTTTTAAAGTTTTTTTTTCGCTTTATGACAATTTTATTAGTTTTAGCGATTTATCCTAGTTTCGGCGCTTTTTTTCAGATTTGGTGATTTTTTCGGTCTTGTGGATTTTTTCGGTTTTTTGTCACACTTTTATTCGTTTTCGGCGATTTTTTTTGGGTTTTTTGCGACTTTCTTAGTTTTGGAGCTTTTTTGGTTGTGGCGCTTTGTTTTCGTTTTGGTGACTTTTTTCCATTTTTGGTGATTTATTTTGTTTTTTGATGATATTTTCAGCTCTAGAGATTTTTTTATGCTGTAGTGCTTTTTCCGTTTTGACGACTTTTTCGGTTTTTGGCGTTTTTTTAGTTTTTTTGCAATCTTTTTAGCTTTGTTGATTTTTTGCGTCTTAGCGATTTTTTAAATTTTGCTACTTTTTTCTTTTAAACGCTTTTTTCGTTTTGGTGATTTTTCGTTTTGAAATTTTTTTTAATTTTGGAATTTTTTAGTTTTAGCGTTTTTGAAAATTTCAGGAGTTTTTGATAATAATCAGTGATGTCAGGATGACATTCTTAAGCGAGCGTCTAAGTACTTAGATTGTGATGTACGTGTAATCTAATATGTCATTTACTAATAATAGCTTCGACTATTTTGCATTCTGTATGTGAGTATTTCGTTATATTTCATAGAATTTCTCCCTTATATGTTCAAAATAAAAAATTGTGCCCTGCTTTTGGGCTTACTGTTCCACTTATTCTGTAAACGCACAGTAGCGACATGTAACGACATCTTAGCTTACTTTGTAAGCGAGAGCGCACCGTCTAAACAGCCTATGACACACTTATGATAAATCTAAGTGGGAAAATAAGTCAAAGCGTTATCACTAGCAGCTACTAAATATTGCTTACATCAGCGATTCCGTAATGGGTATTTTTACCCCTGGGTTGTTCTTCTTTTGTCCATCAATACAATATTAAAAGTCGATACAAATGACACTAGGTGTTTAGAAAGAAATAAACAAAAATTGCATTTGTTGTGAATAAAGCAAATATTTATACTCTCTTCAAAATGGCGTGGTATCCATTATTTTTTAATATAATTGAAATTTTTTTTGTGACAACCTAAGAATGTTATGTTAAAATACATCGAATACTATATATCTGAATTGTATTGAATTCAGTGTGTGTTCTGGAAAAAATATTAAATTCCTTTAGAAATGTATTGAGCGTTACGTAAAATTTTTTTTTAAATATACTTTATCTATAAATTTCAGTACTTTAGAAAACGTTAACAGTAGCTAAAGGGTAGAAACAATGTAAAGAGCATTATCTGTTTACAAATGCTGCGAAAAAAGTTTGCTTCTACCGCACTGTGGGTTTTTATATTTTCGAAGAATGTATGTATTTGGTATATCGTAGTTTGCTACGAAAAATTACTTGAAATTGACATAACTGTTTACATTACTGGTCAATTTTATTAAAATTAGTCTTATTTGAAAGAAGAGTTAGCCTACTTTTTGTTAATGTATAAATATTTGTAAAGAATTATTTAAAAAAAACAATTTTTTATTATTTTCCTTGTGAACCCAAATCAAAATTGTAAAAGTGCTCATAACTTTTAATTTCGTCCTGCGATTATTATAATTTTTAGTCTTTAGAGAGTAGATGTATAGGGCTTTCAAAACCTTTACTCATTTTTAGTAGTGTATTTTTTTCCAAAAAATCGTTCCCGGGACAACCGCGAAAGCAAATATAACGATCAATACACAAAAATGTAAAAAAAATCTAAATATATAATTTCTTAATGGGGCGAAAATTATAATATGAATCCTACTTTCTGATATTTCATTTAGTTACATTGGGAAACAAAAAAAATAATATACGTTTAGAATGAGTATCAGTCATATATCACAGTATTAGAAA
This sequence comes from Panzeria rudis, assembly GCA_956483635.1. Classification (NCBI taxonomy): domain Eukaryota; kingdom Metazoa; phylum Arthropoda; class Insecta; order Diptera; family Tachinidae; genus Panzeria; species Panzeria rudis. The sequence continues at coordinate 102,609,533 of OY101450.1, read as the reverse complement.
AATCCTTTCAGTATATTAATTTTCAGTATAAAAATAAATAAATTATGAAATGTTTTGCACTAATGAAAAAATTTCCTAGAACAGTTATATTTACAATATGCACATCGATATAAAGCTAACTATCTGATAATTCAGAATCCAAAAAGAATTAGTAAAAAAGGCGAATCCAATACCAAGCCTTACACTCCTAAACATAAGTGATTTTAAGTAATGGTTATTGCTGTTATAAATTTTCTCAAAAACATTCAATCTCAAAGCATCCTTATATTGTCAATGTTTACAAAGTGCACACAATTTTTACATTTTCCTATTCGGTGGAAAGTTCATTTTAATTTTTTCACTAAATTCGAAAAATAAATTTTTAATTTAAAATACTGCTGTGTGCATCTTAAGAAAAATACAAAACTTTGGAAGAAATATTTAAATTGTTTTTAATTTATTTTCATTTTTAACAGACTTAAAAAAGGAGAAAGGTTATCAAATCGTCCTGTATTTCTTTTAATGGATGTTTCCTCAAAACACCGCCGTTTATAAACAGATTTCGAATTTTTCTCCTTTATTTAAAAGGATGTGCTTCCAGGTTGGTCCCGCTGAAAAGTGCTCACGCCCATACAAAATAAACACACATGCCTTTTCATATAATTCTAGTCAGCCGACTCCTTAAGCTTTTCTTTGAATATTACATCATGATTAAAAAAGTGGACAGTGCCACGCCCATGCAAAGTAGCTATCCTTTTTCAACAACTTCTAAACCGATTCTTGTGAAACTTTGCATACACATTTTTTATTTATTATTGCTATAATAATATATAATTATTTATTATTGCTATAATATTATTATTATTGCTATAATACAACATTATGCCTAAAAAAGTGGGCAGTGCCACGCCCATGAAAAGTAAATAGTTATTTATACTACTTCCACTTAACCAATTATTATGAAACTACGCACACAATTAGTTCTCGTACAACATTATGGTAAAAATTATGGGCACTGCCACGCCTATTTTGTAGTCGGTTTTTTGCAAGAATTATATTTCCCTCTTTCAGTAAAAAATTTTTTTATTGGCCATAAATTTCAACAGTCGAATTAATACCTTTTGAATATTGGCTCTTCAAATTGACTGTAGCAAACTTGTAGCCAGGACCACCAGACCAGAGCGAAGGTTGGGCGCCTGACATTTTTGTGAAACGGTCATAGACATATATAGCATTAATATTTTTGGTATTAATTTTACCCTAAAATAAATAAAGAAAATTAGATAATGTATAAACTATTTCACACTTTGCTTATTTATATATTAATTACACAAATACTTACAGATTTGGGAAATTTCACAATCTCACTCTGGAAGTCGCCATTTTGGGGTCTACGTACAACATTTTCTTGATAAAGTAAAGTATCATTAGGGCAATGTTTTCCCCAAGTAGCACTGCTGGTCCAAGCAACTGTGGCTAAAGAAGCAATTAAGCACAATGTTATGAAGTATTTCATATTGGTTGTTGCTCCTAGTAAAGTGTTTTGCAAATACTGCTAGAGTTTAGGGAAATTAAAAATGTTTTTATATGCAAAAATATCAAATATATTCCAAAAACGCTAAGAATGAGTAAAATGTTATTATCATATTAGTTTAATTAAGTAAAAGGTAAGTTGTGAAGCTCATATTGTTCCCTTCTATGCTGTTAAAATGTTACTAATTGATTCGATACAATTAAAGTGTGATTGATTTGCCATGGGAGAACTTAATTTTTTTAGCTATGCACAGTGGGGGAGAATATAAATATTTTGGAAATAAATCAGCCATTTCTAAAAGTATAATCCGATTACTATAAAATATCACACAGACATAGCCGAGGAGTTTTTTTTATTTAACCTTGAAAGATAAGCTTCCCACATTGCTCAGAAGCTGAGGAGCAAAGGCCAAATTAGGGCACATCATGCATAGATTTTTTTGTATCCTTATAACGTTCTAACAAAAATCAAGTTTACTTGAGCACTTATATATTATAGTTAAGGCAAAATCGTTTGGTGATTAAAATTTCTCAATAGAACAATATGAGCTACCCAATTTTAAATTGTATACATTAAAAAAACTGAATATCGTAATCTTGATAGTTAAACTTAAAGGTAAGACCGTACTGGGCGACGCGACGCGATACAGTACGAAAAATATTATTTGATTTTCTAATAACTTGCTATAATGTTTCTTATATTTCTTGCCCAATTTCTGGGAGGGTTCTTATCGTTCAGCAGCGCAAAATTTTATATACATTGTGCCACACACAGTCTGTCTAAATGTTTTTGATTTTTGATTTTATTTCTCTTAAAATGTCTCCTTCAGGGTTTCAATAATATAATCAACTTATAATAAATTTTATTCGTGACAAATCAAAGTTTTTACGGCTTCTATGAGCTCAAAATTTCCACTAAACTCTCCAAAATGTTTTCATTAATTCGGCGGAAAATTACTCGAAGCTCGTTTAAGATCGAATTATTTACTTTAGGAAACGATTAGGGCATTGTAATCATTGATACTTATACAAAGTATTCCACCTTCTTCTGCTATAGTGATTAAACGAAATTCTCTACTAAATTCATCTTCCATGTAGTTTTCGAATCTTCTTTTACCTATAGCCAGGCTATATATATATTGACAGCATCACCGAGTGTTCCGAGCGAGCGAATGTTTAGCGTTGCGGGGCTTATTTTCACGCCAAATCGCAATAGGCTTGAAGGAAAAAAGACTTCAAAACTTTTATTTTTAAAGTGCAACATTCCTCTATGAGCGTTGATTATTAATTTATCATGATATGTACAAATAGGACTTTACTTTTTATATACTAGGTGGTGGTGAAACATATTTTTGGTTTGTTTTTTCTTCACTAAAAGTAGATTATAATTTTGCGTAGAGAAAAAAGTTTTTATTAAGCTAAAATTATTAAAAATTATTATATTTTGTTTAATTATTGTATATTTTTATGTATTTGTTTTGGAACGTATGCGCAAAATATTCGTGAAATATTCGCTAGAATTTGGCAAACACGAATGTCATGAAAGAGGCGAATACTCGGCGATTCGAATACGAGTATGAACATCCCTAACATCACTAATACATATGTACACACATAGGAACGTGCCCACTCCCAAAAAATGTGAGTGCTCTAGCACATATCGAGCATTTTTTATGATTGTGCATACTAATAGACGCATTCATTCTCATACTTTCGTATACCCCTGCGCAATTTCCCGGTTGGCCATGTCTTTCAGACATCTTGCAAGACCGATGCATGACAATGATAAAGCATCGATGACCCTTTGGTGACTGCTCAAACAGATCAGTGAGGACATTTTCGAACAAATGACAACAAGAACGACACTGTCACCCATCTTTTCATTAATGACCATGTAAATGACCACAACCTCGAAAATTTCCCCATTACATTTTTTCGTTTGTGTCTCTTTTACACGTGTTCTACAATAACAATTTGAGGAATTTGTCGCTCAGAGAGTATTTAATACAAGAACTTTTAATATACATTGTAATAGAACTTTCCATCAGCTCAATTTCGCGCAATTTTTGCAAGCAGGAATGTATCAAAATGATTCAAATTGGTGACAAACTGAGCGACAATATCCACAAGAAGTTCATCTGCTGATATACGAAGAATAGTGTTTTTTGTTGTAACAAAATTATACAAAATTTTAAATTGAATGTTGTGTTTTTCTTCCGACGGGGTTTTTTTGAATTTGGAACGATTTTCCGTCATCCCACGTCAAATTTGGTTTGTAAACAGACCGGTTTCGGCTATGTGCCATCTTCAGTGTTCTATTGAATACTAAAGATTTAGTTTCGGTTTGGTTTGTAAACAGACCGGTTTCGGCTATGTGCTATCTTCAGTGTTCTATTGAATACTAAATCTTCAGTATTCAATAGAACACTGAAGATGGCACATAGCCGAAACCGGTCTGTTTACAAACCAAATTTGACGTGGGATGACGGAAAATCGTTCCAAATTTTAAATTGAACGTTGCAAGACTAGCTTGAGGACAATTCTACCAACTAGTTGCCATTTCTTTGAGTACGGTTACTGTTAAATTGTCTTAAAAGAAACTGTAATCGACAAATATCGTGCATGACAAATTTCGAAATTTCCTTACTTAGCATTTACACATTAAAGTAATTGCAAGAAAGTCGCATACACTCACTTTTTTTCACTAACACACTTTTGATTGAGCTATGAGAAAGAAAGAGAAATTAATACTATTTTCTTTTTCATTTATAATACGAAAATTTCATGAAAGTACTTTCATGTGTAAATGTAGCGTTAAGTAGTCGTTAATAAAAATGTTCTATACGACGAGTTGGCCACCCGGGTTGTTTCATACTTGTATGTATCGATACACATCTTGCTTATACCCTGGCATATCTACAGAGCTGTAAAAAATTGCAATCAAAATGACTTCAACTAAATTCTTTGATTTCAAAATGATTAAAGATTTCAAACTGAAATCATGTCAAGATTGCAATCTTTTGTGATTGCAATCATTTTGAAATAATTTTTCTTTGAAATCATTGATTGCAGTCAATTTAATTGCAATCAATTTGATTGCAATCAAATATTATTGAAATCGTGTGATTTCAATCAATTTCCCTGAAATCACTACTATAGTGTAAGTCCAACAAAATTGTATAAAAAACGTACCAAAACGTAGGTTTGTTAGCATGCAGTTTTTTTTTAATTATCAGAGTAAGCTTTATTTCTAGAATAATGAGTATCATTTGAAGAGAACGATGATTGCAATCAAATTTGGTTTCTTTAAAAAACTGCAAAATTTTTTGTATGTTCCTGATAAAATTTATTGTATTTATTTAATTTTTTTTTGTAAACTTAACTAAAATTGTTAATAATTAGTCCAGTCTTCCGTCTCTCGTGTTCGGCTGAGAGCAATAGTGTCTCTTCTTATCAACCGCGTGTGCCTTCTAAAATTAATGATGCTGCGGGCTAAGGGATTTGGATGCGATTCGTGATTTTTTGTATATGTAGTCACATGTGTTGAAAACACAGTCTTTACTAATGGAAACTCTAGGGCTGGGCAACTCTGCCCTATGCGCTTGGTGCTCATTTGTTTTTGTAAACGCACTTAGCTATAGCCTGTGTGTTTTAATACACACATAGCACTCAGCACTACCCAGCAGCTAAAGTTACCACTAGTAAGGCTTTGGGACAGTCATATTACTAGTTGTAATGACACTAGTCAAAAAACGACAGTCATTTTACTAGTTGTAACAAGACTAGTAACGTTACTGGTCAAAAAAGAACAATCATATTACTAATTGTATCGAGACTAGTAAGCTAAAATTGTATATCCGTTAGTTTCAATATTTTTTATATATCGGTTCGCATTTGTGAAAAATAATTTAAAAATAATTTTTTGCAGCATAATTAACTTTATTTTGTGATATAAAAACCAAGTTAAATCACATTAACCCTTAGCAAAAGCAGTGGTTACGTTTTTTTGGGCAAATATTTGCCAAGTGTGAACGTACCTTAAGTATAGAATTTCTTCGTATTAGCCAATTAAGTAAAACTGCTTAAAATTTCATTTGGGTCAGCTTTGAATCTATGTGGGCCTTCCATGTTAGGCGCTGATCAAGGTCAATTCCAAGGTATTTAACCTCAAAGTGCTGCGGTATAGGCGGACATGTTTCTTTGCGCAATGCAAACGGAGCATGTACACATTATTGTTCGTTTATTATTTTATAAGGCCGTTAAGCCAATACCAACTTTTTCGAAAATAGCCTAAAAATCAAATGCGTGTTACTTTTTTAAGAAAAAAAGGTATTGGCATGAAATTTTCTGCATTTTGTTCCAAATTTTATTATAAATATTGCTGTTGGTTTTAACAAATTATCGGGCATGAGGTTAGTCCACCACATCAAAAAAACTTAAGTAAGGTCGCCAAAAACTAAAAATATTTCGAAAGCAATTATGTCTGAAACTAAAAAGGTCGTGCCTGCCACACATGTAAACATGTTTTTTGTAGACATTCGGAAGAACGATCGACATATATGTAAAACATTTTAACATTCTGACAATAAGCTAACTTTTGGCGATTTTTTTTCACCTAACCTTTAGGGGTAGCCAATCTTGAGGCTTTACCCACGATCTCTCCTTGACGTTAGGAAGCTGAGCTCTTTCAGCTAAACTAAGAAACACTTTAGTTATGCCTGTGTGTAACTTCATAACTATATCTTGAACGAGTTATTATTTCCACAAAAAATGTTTTTAAACCACTGTGCATCGTTATATTGTTAATATTGACAAATTGCCAATTTTTACATTTTCCTATTCGGTGGGAAGTTCATTTTAAATATTTACTAAAATTCGAAAAATACATTTTTAATTTTTCCCAGTTAGATTGAAGAAATACTCCTGCGTTCGTCGGAAAAAAACTACAAAACTTTGGAAGAAATATTTAATTTCTTTATAATTTATTTTCATTTTATTTCCCACTTTCAATAAACAATTTTTCACATATTTTTTACCGGCAATAAATGTGAACAGTCGAATTAATGCCTCTCGAATATTGACTCTTCAAATTGACTGCAGCATACTTGTAGCCCGGACCACCAGACCAGAGAGAAGGTTGGGCGCCAGAATTATTTGTAAAACGGTCATAGACATAAATAGCAGTAATGTTTTTGATATTACCTTGACCCTAAAGTAGAAGAAGAAAGTTAGAAAATGTATAAGCTGTTTCACACTTTGTACATAGAAAAATATACTCGTATCATCAAACTGAAACTAGCAATTTCAATTGTTAATATGTAATTTAAATTCAAACATATAATTTGTTAATATAACCAATTGAGTTGTTGATACGATAATTTTCACAGACAAGCAAAAATTCGCTTTGAAGATTGTGATTCTATTAAAAAATATTGTTAATACAACAATTATGATAGTTAAAATTTGTTCGGAAAATCAACAATTCACATTGTTGATATAACAATAATCTTAATTGAAATAAATTTGAAATCAACAAAAAATTGTTAAACATTTTTTCTGATTTTCCTTTAACTTAAAATTTCGTAATTGTATTTACAAAAATCGTTGTAGGTTCAAAATCAATTAATTATTTAATTAATATAAGAAAAAAATTAGTTGTATTTACAAATTCTTTTTTCTGTGTATACATATTTATATTTTAATTACGCAAATACTTACAGATTTGGGAAAATTCACAGTCACACTCTGGTAATTGCCATTTTGGGGTCTACGTACAATATTTTCTTGATAAAATAAATTATCATTAGGGTAACGTTTTCCCCAAGTGGCACTGCTTGTCCAAGCAACTGTGGCTAATGAAGCAATTAAGCACAAAGTTATTAAATATTTCATATTGCTTGCTACTTCCTATTAAAGACTTTTGCAAATACTGTTGGAGTTTAGGGAAATTAAAAATGTTTTTATATGAAAAAAATATTAAATCATTTCGCAAATCGATAGTATGAGCAAAATTTTATTATCATATCAGTTTAATTAAGTAGAAGATAAATTGTGAAGTTCATATTGTTCGCTTATATATTGTTAAAATGTTACTATGTATGTACGGGATTCGAACTTATTTGTAGTTGTTATCGGAAATACTAGGGATATTCAATTGAAGTGTGATTATGCATAGTGGTGCAGAATAAACACATTTTGAAAATAAATCAGCAAATATTATTATTGCAATAAAATTTCTCATGGCCATAGCCGAGAAGTATTTCTATTTAACCTGGGAGTATAAGCTTGCCACATTGCTCAGGAACCGAGGCTTATAGTCCCAATTAGGACACATCGGGCATGACAAATTTTTCAACGCTAGGAAGTTTTTTTTGTTTCTGGTCCGATTCTAAGATTTTTTTGTGTTCTTATAGCGCTTATAAGGTTCTAAAAAAAAATCATATTTGGTTGAGCACTTATATTTTATAGTTAAGGCATGCCCGTTTGATAATTAAAATCTCTTAATAGAACAATATGAGTCACCCAATTGTAAATTTTAAACATTGAAAAACTAAATATCGTAATCTTGAAAGTTAAACTTAAAGGTAAGAGCGCATTGGGCGACACGACGCGATATAGAACGAAAAATATTATTTTCATTACAAGTATTAATACTTTTGACGAAAATGAAACTCTGAATGATAAATTTAGGGATGCAACCGATTCCGTTACCGATACCGATATATCGGCGATACTTCTGATTTTCCGATACATCGGTATCAGCGATATTTTACTGTCGATACGACGATACTTTTAAAATTTTTTCAGAGTTTTTTTTAACAAATTATTTATTTTTTGTTAATTTTACCATGAACTAAATTCATTTCGTTATTTTTTAAATCTTATTAATATCAATTTTAAAAATTAATTATTTTGCGCTGGTATTTTGTAAAATAAATAATATATTTTTTTGTTAATTTTACCATGAATTCAAATTCGATACGTTGTTTTTTAAATCTTATATATATACAGAAGACTTATTATTGTAATCGCTATAAAATACGCTTTATATGAAAATATAAAAATGGGTAGGTCTTCAAGCAAATTGTTGCAAAAAAAATACGCAAACTATTAAGAAATTGGAATAAAATAAAAAATTAAATTTTTCTTTTGACGATATTTACATGAAATATAAGTCAAAACAAAATCTTTTAAATATGCACGGAAAGAAAAGACCTCCTCAATTCGACACTATTTAAAAATTTAAAATCGGTGCAGAAACAACGTGAAGTCCTAAAAAATCTTTTTTTTTTATCGATAACTTCCGATTTTGAGGATGTATTGCAAAACTTTAAAATGGCAAAATGATCTACTGATCTAGACCTACAAGGCACACGAAGTCGTTTTTCACGAGTAAAAAAAACATCCCATTTTGTAACAGCGTGTAAAATGCATTGCGAGTATTTTTTAAAATTATGAAAGAGTTAAAAATTTTTATTTGCTTTTCTACTAATTATCTGCATACTTTTAATATAGATTCTTTTGAAACAATGAAAATATAGTTCCTTAAAAATTACTTTCAGTTTTTTATACTGGATTAATATTAATAATGGGTTAATATTAACTAAATAAATATTAATTTTAAATATTAGTAATCTCTTACACTGTAATTTTGTATAGTAAAAAAATTGCCCTTCTTGAGTTTTGTTAATCTAAACTTGAACTCAATTTCAATATTTGTATCGGTAACGGAATCGGTATCGGCGATATTTATTTTTAAATATCGGTATGTATCGGATCGGCAAATTGTTATTATTTTTAGATAAATCTAGATAAATTGTTATTATTTTTTGAACATTTTAAAACAATAATTAGATCCGGGAGGCATTTTCTCCAAAAGTATTAATACTTGTATTATAGTCTGAAAAGGCCTTAAGCGGCAAATGAACTATGCTACGCGACACTATCGACATAGTTGACCAATTAGGCAAAAATATCGCCAAGCCTGGTAGTTCAGTTGTGGCGTAGTGCGCTATAGCCAACTGAGCGAACGAAGCGACATGTTACAATATATTTGAATATTCAATTTAAGTAATTTTGCCAAAATGTCATTTGGCGAAGAAAAATTCATTCTTTGGATAAGTGAATATGCGAAATTATATGATTTAGCAAATGAAAATTACATAAATACCATAAGGAAAAATTACAATAGGATAGAAATTGCAAAGAATATTACATACTGAAAAAAAACGTAAATAAGTTATGATTTTCTATTAGGGAACACAATTCTCTTGAATTTGTACAAAACATCATCATCATAATTTTTGCGTTTTTCTCGCTCTTGTACCACAATTTCTTCTTGGTCGCATAAAAACGAGATTATATAAAGATTTTGCAGCAAAGTGGCGCGTCACTGTAGTTCCAGTGCGATATACTAAAAATGTGCCGTAGTTCCGCTGCGGTGGTCGTCGCGTTTCTTAGTGCGGTCTTAGCTTAATGACGTGAAATGTTTTATAGAATAACTCAATATAGTAAACTTGTTCCATTGTCAACTTTATGGCGTTTATTGTTTCTAACGAAAAGCTGTAAAAATTAAAGCGGCGAATCTACAATAGAGATGGCACGCAACCTATTCTTTCGCTCCGTGAAAGACATCTGGCTTTTGCAAACTATTAGTATAATTATAATTTTAAGAGAGATAAAATATTGCAAATTATTTGTAGTAGTTATTGAAACCATGTATTTGACTTTTAAAAACAATAACTCAAATGTCAGCACGTTTTATTTTAGCTCTTGAATACACCTTCTATGATGAAAACAATAATTAGCTTTCGTTAAGTCGAGTAGCTTTCTAAATTAGATAATAAAGTTTTTTATTTGCCGATTTCTTAAAAGCTCAATAAAAATGTGGTATACAATTTGCGTTTAAAAACTTAATTACTATTATTCCATTGCTGAGCAAAATTGCTGATAGCTAAAATAAGGCATTACTCATTTAGAGGTACTTTTTTAACAGCGACAATTTGACCGATAACGTGTGATTCACGTTTGATTTTTTTAGTTAAGTATTTTATGGCATTTTATGGGAAAATTTATTACGGACCAATGTATTATTCAGTTGTTTGCATAAGGGAAATCAGCGTCTCATGAAAATTGTACTTTTTTTCTTCGATAATAGAAGAAACACTAACGGGCCTTTTCGTAATGTATGATTAAGAGTTACCGTGGGCTTTACCGACAAGATTCTTATGCCGAACTTGCCGTTAATAGCAAATATCTTGAACAATTTTAAATTTAAGAATAGTGCCTTTATATAATAAAAAAATAGCATATAAACCAAAATTGGTTGCTATTAGACCAAAGTTCATAAAATATTTAGCCAGAAAGTATTCGACGCAGTATCGAGGGAAATATTGACGTCAATTAATTACACAATCTAAATGGCAGTACATAAAAACTTTGTTATTGGAAGCCTCAATACTCTTTCATAAATTTTCATGTGTATTTTATGTCTTTAGGCACTGGTTAGGTGGTTCGATTGTATGTGAATTTATATACTGTTTAATGACAATTAATGACTGGAAATAGTATACGAGAGTTATTTTATATTATTCCACCATGACCATCAACTTCATCTTTACCAGCATTAAATTAGGGTGCTGTTGGCTGAGTAGTTAACGCATTTGACTACAAACCCTGAGGTCTTGAGTTCAAGACTAGTTTCAGGCAAGCCAACAACATCATGCATTCTTCTCATGTGCATTGGTGTATTATTTTGTTGGTTGTTGTTGGACTGTTAAAGTGATGAAGGCATAGCACTGATCACCTTGGCAGTACCGGCAGCGATTAATACTAACGTATCCTAATGCACTTCACGGCACCCTCCTTCTTCGGTATTGTAGCAGAACCGTTGGCGATGTAAAATAACTAATAAAATGGCTACACAGCTTAAAAAACTCAATGCCTCTACTTGACACCAGAGGGCTTGCAACACTACTGTACATATCAATAGCAGGGTTCCCCTGTGGCTGAGTGGTAGCGATGCTAGCCTGTCAGTCCTGAGGTCATGGGTTCGATTCCCGCCATAGACCCTGGGTGTTTTCCGCAGACAAGCTAATCGCTTCGCGGGTTGTGTTTGTTATAAAAAAAATAATAATTAATTAAGCTTTCTATCTCTCTCCCACTTCACCACCTGTTCTCTCTACAATATCCCTTTCCCAAAGAAGGTAACACTTTAATTACTTAACTGGTAAAATTAGAAAACTGCTAATCGAATCCGGCATTATTGCTTTGTAATCAATATGCTAACTACTGTAGCCAACAGTACAGACAGCGTGCCGGAAGGACTAATGTTAGTTGCAACAAGACGAATTTAATGTAATTAATAAAATTATTTGACGTCGCAAATGATTTAAAGATATAATAACTGGCTAAGGAGGCTGCCGTGATGTGTGTTATCACAGGTATCGGAAAAATTTGTGTTGTACTTGGCTAACGCCAGCTCAGATTTGAACTCGGTCTCATACTACCATCACATGCGTGGTAGTAAGCGCGCTAGGCACTCATCCACAACACACTCAAATATACTTTATATACTCTCTGCCGTTTTCATGAAAAATACAATAGGTTTGAAATTTGTTTTAAAACAAAATTCGCATAAAACTTTTTCTTTAAATACATTGTAAATCTATTTTTATTTTTTATGAATACGGCAGCTAAAATATAGTTTGATATAAATACCAAATAACATGTATTTTATTTTGTAGTCACGTTGATCTAAAATGATATGTAACGTTAATTTTTTATTGATTTACTAAAGTAGATTCAGTTTTAATTTAACATGATAAAAATTAATTTTATTATAAAAAAAATTTAATTTTATGGTTTCAACATTGAACAATAGTGTTTTAACAGTGAAACATATTAAATCAACGAGATCAAAGGTTAGATTAATAATTTTTTCTTTTAAATTAATATGAAACAATCGTACTTTTAGATAAAGTGTGTACTTTTGCAGAAATTTAATACGATTTTGCATGAACATTACGACATGTTGATTTTACATTGCTAGCTTTTTTCATAGTACATATAGCCGAGCCACTTGAACAGTGATAAAAGACATAAAATACACTTGAAAACTGATAAAGGATTGTCAAGACTTCAGAGAACAACGTTTTTAAATTATCCCTTGATATTTTTTATCCCTTGACACTTTTAAGTTGTGTCATGAACAATCTTTTCTGGCTAACGTATAATTCTTTAAATACAAGAAAGTACCTCCAAATGAATTACATCTTATGCTCTATAGCTTATAAGGTTTTTTACAAGCCCCAAAAAAGAAAAAAAAAAACAGCTATGTATATTCTAAACGTGTGCGCAAGACGTTTAAAGTGTACATTTTTGCATTCTTTCAAGCGCAAATATTGATTGTAGTTGTAATTCTAATTGAGTGTAAAGCAAATATAGAGAACAAAGAAACATCAATGCATAAATTCAGTATAAGAAAGTTGAATAGACACTTGTGTGAATCGTACAACAAAAATCTTTTACACTTGATAATGTACACCATTTCACAATCACTTTGAACACACACACACATACATACTGCTTAAATCTTTTTGCCTTTTCTGCATAATAAAATATAAATTACATACATATGAATTATATTTTTTAGAATAAGCAGAAAACAATAGCAAAGTGTGATTGTAATAATAAAAAATTCAACAAAAATAAAGCGCCTGGCTTCTTCTTTCATATATACATATATTACCTCCCTATTGACACTATTTAATTTCTGTTGACACTATTGTCAATTGAAATGCAATATTGATATTAGATCCGACACTACAATAAATATTGTATAAATAAATATTGTATTGTGCTCACGTTTAGCATATTCACATGAGTATAATAAATTGAGTTCATTTATTATCAGGGCTCGGAATTTCATGAAATAAAAATTGCTTTTAAGCGCTTAACAAATGCCCAGAAATATGCACTTCCATAACAGCAAAGTACCAAAACTAAAATAATATGAAAATATTTTTTTAATTCTTATTATTATAAGAGAAAAAAACACAAAACAACCACAATTGGGTCTATTATTTCATGCAACCGATCTTTGGTTGAATTGCCAGTTAGCAACTAAAAGTTAATGGTTGCTAGAAAGGCCCTAAATAGCAACTGAAGTTAATAATTTTTTTTAAATTCAGAAATATGCTTAAAAAAATTTTTATAACTCCTAAAAATATACACTTGTTGCCAAAAATATGCAAAAATATTCACTTACCACCAAAATATGCAAAAAAAAATGCAACTAAAAATCGATGCCAAGCTACTTAAAATTTGATAATTCGCATAGATAAATAGTCAATAACTCTTTATCTATCACCATAAAAAAATGCAATTGCGTGAAAGTCCGAGCTCTGTTTATTATTATATTTGTATATCAGAATTATGTTTTTTGCAATGCTTGTTGGCCGCATTTTTAAAATATTTCAATCAATCAATTCTTTCGAAATCAGATAAAAAACTCAATACTGCGTATTTTTTAAATCTCAACAAATAAACCCAGCAAAAACTTTGCTTACTGGTAGGCAAAAAAGTATATGAGAACTTAAGTCGTAACTTCTAACATTTTGACTCGATAACTACTTATTTTTGGTGGAGAAGTCCAAGAAATAAGGGGTAGCCTTTACAAATGTATGTAAATGGGCACAGCAATTAGCTAGTTATTATTTGGCTTACTTGAAGGTAAGAAATAAGTAGTCAAATATACAAATTAAAAAACTTTTTATACACATATTTTATTTACTTTTAAAATATTTTTTTATATATATTTTACTCAGCTGGGATGCGAACCTGTGCTCGTTCAGATTTGACGGCAAGTACCTTACCCACTCAGCTATTATTGACTTTTAAGTTTAAGTGACATAAACTAGTTATCATATACAAACACATGTCGACTTGAAAAGTGGTTGACTACTTATTTTGTTAATTCATAACATCAAATTATAACTATTTTCAGATAATTAGAAAATACGTACTAATTGACTAATTATCTATGAGAATCATAAAATTTTAAGTAGTTTGGAATCGATTTGTAGTTGCATATTTTGGTGGAAAGTGCATATTTTTGCATATTTTTGCAATAAATGCACATTTTTGGAGTAATAAAAATTTTTTTAAGGCATATTTCTCAATTTAAAAAAAAATATTAATAGGCCGATTATGGATGGCAACTGAGTAAGCCTTAGTTGGTTTGCCAGTTGCTGAAAATGATACTACTGATGGCAAGTGGCAACTGAGAGCTGTCAATTTCAGTTGCTATTTAGTGCCTCTCTGGCAACCATTATTTCAGTTGTTGTATTAAATAATACTCCGAATTATGTTTCGTTTATGCTTTTTCTTTTATAATAATAAAAAATTAAAAAAAATATTATCATATTATTTTAGTTTTGGTACTTTGTTCATAGGTAAATGCATATTTTTGCGCATATTTTTAATTTTTAGGTGCATTTATTAAGCGCTTAAAATCAATTTTTAGTTGCATGAAAGTCCGAGCCCGGGTAATGAGATAAATAAGTACCACTCATTATTTTGTAGCCCATTATTTTGTAGTACTACAGATTACAACAATGACAAAGGCTTTTGGTATTTTAATAGCTTTAGATATATTTTTTTGGATTATTGCAACAAAAAAAAACGACAACAAATAATTTATACGTTAATGGAAAAAGCTTCACTTGTCACTATTAATATTCTCAGAAGGACCATCAAGAAAGTAAAATCAGTATTATAACTTTTAGTCCATATACAATTTGAGAAATTGATAGAATAAAACTCGTAGTTTTTTGCGTTTTATGAGTTAATGGAAATCTTTGTGCATTTATTTACCTTCAAAATATATTATTTACTGAGAGGATTTTTCCCATACGATTAATTTGACAAAATGAACTACCTACTTGGTTGGTGTTATTTGAAGCCATTAGGTTATATTCTTTGGTAATATATATAATTGCATGTTTACTATAATTTTAAGAGATCGAGAATAGCATGGTATTAATCCTGCAGTTGAAATTTATGGTTTTGAATATTAAAATTACTAGATCAGCCCTTTACGCGTCAGTCCTTTATCGTCTTTGAAATGAATTAACGCTTATAATGCAATTGACTCTGCCATGCGGTATTTAAAAATAAAAAGTATAATAAAATCTTTTCTTAAACCACAAAAGCTATTTCTGTTAATTATTATTAAATGACTGCTTCATCGCTCAGTTGCCATAAAACTTTACTTGTGCGAACATCTTTGAAAAGTATTAAAAACTGCCATAAAAATTTTGCAACGAAATGAAGTTTCTTTTAAGTTTTTGTTTTCTTGTTACGTTGAGCTCTTTTACTTGGGCCAAAACTATAACCTGGGGCAAACCTGCTGCTACAGATCGGTTGTTGTATCATGAAAATGTTATACGTTTTCCTATTAAGGATTTTATACAAGAGATATATGTGGCCTATCCAAAATTGGTAAGTTTCTGCTAAAGTTTCTTAGCAAATTAAACTCTTAATAAATTAGTTAATTTTTTAGGGTGCCCGTATGACCAGAGCCGAAAATGTAACAGCCATTATTGTGTACGATAGATTCACTAATAGTTCGGGAGCTGTGCCTATTCGTGCTATACCTTTGCATAAAACCACTAACAAGAGATTTAATTCGACCATAATCATTTTGAAAAGTCAACGTTCCAGGGGTATTAATTCAACTGTGGAGTTTTATGGCAAATTAATATAAACAAAAGCTATCAACATTTGAACTTAGTTAGTCTAGAGCGATATTGTAATTGTATGCAGATTCGAATAATATTTTATAAAAATTAAATTGTCTTAATTCTTCTTGATTAAATATAGATTTGTTCGTTCTTTTGTTACAAAATATACAATTTTGCACATTACATTGTTAATTCTAGATTGTCAGTGATATAAAATCTTACGGAATTTGGTGTTATAAAATTTTTCTCAAAAAAGTCTTTAAATCACAAAGTCGTTAAAACTTCATGTACAATGAAATAATTTCGCTTCATAAAGCCAATGAAAAAATTTCGTTGGACTTTTTTTACAAACCTAATGAAATATTTAACAATTCTAATGGAATTTCACGAATACTGTGAAATAAGTTCATTGGAAATGCTTCATTAACTTTTATAGTTTCGTTAGAAAAGTTCATTGCATTTATGACAGCAATATTTTGCCGTTTTATGGAAACCGCTTTAAGTTTGGGCAAAATATTTTAATAGATACTTAAAAATCTTTAAATATATATTATAAAAAATTAAAAAAAAATTATTATTGTATGTTCTAGAATGTCATAATTTCAATGAAATGTATTTCATTGAAAATTTCATTGCATTTATGAAATAAATAAATCATATTTGTATTTTTTTAAGCATGCCTTTATATATTTCAACAGCTGACAGTCAAAAGCGAACAACAAAATAGTTTTACATGTTTGTTGTTGTTGTACTCTTTCTTATTATTATACACTCATAGACACATTGTTTTGACAGTGCTGTTGGCTGAACTAGTTAAGACGTTGCCTATAAAGGAAATGACGAGAATCAAGAGTCTGAGTTCGATACTGCGAGCGGTTATCAACATTAAACATTTTTCTAATGTGCACTTCGTACATATATCAACCATGGAATTTGTCAACACATTAA
The DNA here is from genome assembly GCA_956483635.1 of Panzeria rudis. Lineage (NCBI taxonomy): Eukaryota > Metazoa > Arthropoda > Insecta > Diptera > Tachinidae > Panzeria > Panzeria rudis. The sequence continues at coordinate 102,592,329 of OY101450.1, read as the reverse complement.
AATACACACTAAAAAAAATATGCTAATGAGGCTACTAAGCAGGCTTGGGGGTAATGATTACATTTTGTAATTAATTACATGCTCAAATACACATTACATGTAATTTGTAATTGGTACACTACAATTACAATTACTTGTAATGTGTAATTGTCTGAAGAGCAATTACATTTACATGTAATTGTAATTGAGGCATGAACAATTACAATTACATGTAATGGGTAGTTGATATATAGCAATTACAAATTATTTTAATTGTAATTGAAGATTATCAACTACAATTACATGCATTTGGGCAAAAGTAATAGTAATTGCTTATAAAGGGGTAATAATTACTTTAACAATAAAATTTACTATAAATGTATTTTATTACAAATAAAATCTATTATTTATTTATTTTTAATATGTCTAAAATTAACTGAAAATATCTAGAGCTCTAAAAGAGGATAAAAAGTAGAAAAATTACTTACATCGCAAATATGAAAAATTTTTGGGAAAAATTTTAAACAGCCCCCTAAATTCAGTAAAGATCGTTCAATACACATTTGACGCGAAAATCGCGAAAAATTTTTAAATGGCAAATGGCCCTAAAATTGCATAAAAATAGCTAATATTTTACGGAATGCAAAAAACTCGGCAAAAATCACGCAAAAGACAAAAATTCGCAAGAACTTGCTAACATTGAAGAAACAATAAAGTTTTATATGAACTAAAAATCGGTAAAACTGTAATAAATCCAAGAACTGGTATGTAATCACTATTATCGCGGAAATAGCAAACAAGCTCTAAATTGATTAAAAATAGCTAAAAATAGCAAAAAACTATGAAAAAATCGCGAAAATTACGATAATTCTCAAAAACTTGTTAACATTAAAAACATAGAAAAGTCTTATTGTATTTAAAATCGATAAAACTGTAATAAAGCCAAGAACCGGCTAAAAAATCACTTATCGCGAAAATAGCGGAAATTTGCGAAAAATTGCAAAACTGCAAACAAGCCTTAAAATTGTTTGGAAATAGATCAAATTGTAAGGAATGCAAAAATCTCAGAAAAAATCGAGAAAATGACGCAAATTCGCAATATTCGCGATAAAAGTATTTTTTTCAGTTTTTGGGTTTTTAACAGTCTTACAAATTTTTTAATCAATATCAAACATTGATATCTTTTTTATCTTACCAAGTTTTAGCGAATTTTCTTCATTTCCGCGATTTTTCCGAGCTTTTTGCATTCCTTTAGCTATTTTTAAGCAATTTTAAGGCTTGTTTGCAATTATGCTGTTTTTTCGCGAAAAAAGTGTTTTTTTGTCAGTTCTTGTATTTATAACAGTTTTACCTATTTTCAATCACTCTCAGACTTTTCTATGTTTTTAATGTTAAGTTTTAGCGAATTCTCATAATTTTCGACATTTTTTCTGAGATTTTTGCATTCCTTACAATTTTAGCGATGTTTAATAAATTTTACGGTTTGTTTGCAATTCGGCAATTTTTCGCGTATTTTGAGAGTAAAAGTGATGTTTCGCCATTTTTTTGCTGATCGTCAAGCTTGTGAGTATAAAAAAATTTAAGGGATTGTTTCTTATTCTCACAATCTGCAGAAATTTTTCGTCATTTTGGCTATATAAAAGTCTTCCAAAAATTTGTAAATATAATTGAGTATATTGTAATTAAATTAAATTTTCCTTGTAATTGTAATTGCAATCATGCCAACACAAATTACTTGTAATTTCAATTGTTATGATTGCATTAACAATTACAAGTAATTTGTAATAGGCTTCCTACAATTACAATTATTTATAGTTTTAATTGGTGCTACAGCAATTACAATCAAAAGTAATTGTATTTGGCAGTAGTCCAATTACAATTACAAGTAATTTAGGCCATTACAAATTACTTGTACGTAATTGAAGTGAAGATGTAATCATTACTCCCCAAGCCTGCTACTAAGCAATGTCATAATTTCATAAAAACAATGAAATAATTTAATTAAAATATTGACAGAATATCATTAAAATAATGACAGAGTTTCATTAAAATAATGAAATAATTTCATTAAAATAATGAAACAGTTTCATTAAAACAATGAAGTAATTTCACTGATATAACGAAATATGTTCGTTAGCTTAGTGAAATGATTACATTGGTACAATGAAACTATTTCATAGATTTAATGAAACTTTCATTAAAATAATCTTAACGAAATTTGTTTCATTAATCCAAAAAAGCGTGACGTTGGTTGAGTTTGAATGAAATTTTTCATTGGATTAATGTCAAAATTCACAGAATTTATGAACAAAATTCTTTCAGTGTACATAAATCGAAAATCTAATGGTTGTATTTTCATGTTTACATCTTTTATGAAAATAAACTGAAGAAATTTGTAATCTTTTTTAAAGGAAAAAGTTAAAAGTGTGGATACTGCCGCGCGCATTGCATGTACAGAAATTACAAAAAATCAATTATGCAGATCGCGTCTAAAATGGTTGAAGGTACTCATTTTTACAATGTCAAAAGGTGAGCTTTTAAACAACTTTATTTAGCTTACCTTGTATGTGTCTTCGCAAAAATTTACACCCATCCTGTTGACCTATTGATCTGGTAATTTGGTAATCACTTTCACTTTTGATAACAATATAATATTAAGATTAGAAAACTGTTCTGCGCCACGCCCATACAAACTAATACATAGTTAGTTTTATCACCTTCATAAGAACTGATTGCTCTGAGATTCGGTAAACGCCTTTACTTTTGATGACAATACACAGAAAAAAAAAATTTGTAAATACAATTAAATTATTTGTAAATATAATTAAAACTTTATTTAAAATGGCACCTACAACGATTTTTGTAAATACAAACACGGTATTTGTGACATTAGAAAATAAAATCAACTCTATTAGTTCCAATTAAAAATATTGTGTCACAATTCACAATTGAGGTGTTAACAAAAACAAAATATTTTTAATAAATTTAATAAAATAAACAAAAAATGTTTTCAATTAAATATATCAACAAATATTTTGTTGAATCCCGTGGTGTACTGGCTAGTGTGCCAGGCTATTAACCGAAAGGTCCCAGGTTCGATTCCTGCCAGGGGTGTTTCTGCAAAAAAGCAAAAAAACAAACTTACGCAGTATATGTGTTGTATGCATTTTTTTAAATTTTTTTGTTAGATTTTAAATTTATATCAGTTGAAATTATTGTTATATTAACAATGTGATTTGTTAAATTTTAGAACCAGATTTTATTATTTATTATCATACATAATTGTTAAATCAACAATATTGTTTGATTCAGTACACAACGACAACCCTCGAAGCGATTTTTTGCTTGTCTGCGAAAAACACCAAATGTTTTTGGATGACATCGAACCGGCGACCTCTGGACTAATAGACTGACGTACTTACCTCTTAGCTACAGAGCAACTCGTTAATAAATAAGTAAATAATAGATACAAACAAAACGTGATTTCTTATATTTCTTCTATACAATATAAAAAAAATTACAATAAAGATTGTTGATTTTTTTCACAAGTTTTTTTTTATAAAAAAATTTACAAAATGCAAGATAGAGTACGAAACAAAATTGCGCATCATAGAGTTAAGACAGGACATCGAAATTCAAATAAAATACTAAAAACTTGAAAAGTATCTTTTCAATAATATAAATCCGTCGCTATGATCGGGCAACATCACAGAACAAACATTTACACATTTGCTCAGGTTGCGCTAGGCACCAATATTGTGCTTTAGTGTGATCAGTGCCGTATTTTGATGAAAAGAGTGATGTGGCGACTGGTACCCGGTTCTACTTAATTATTTTCTAGTTTTTTGTACAATAAAACCGTTTAACTTAATTTTTTTTAAATTATTTTATTTACTTTTGCTAACATTTTTACCAACTCTGCAAACAATTAACAAATTGCTCTTATCTCGCCTTAAAACAAAAAGACACCTATAAAATTAAACTAAATCATTTTCTATTTATAGTATTAGTTATTTTTTCATTACTTACTTTTATTATAAAATATTTTTTAATGAATACCTATCAAATCAACTAATAAAAACAATTGAGAATCATTTAAATTTGTGTCTAAAATATGTACTTTCTCTATGATTCAGTAAGTGCCACCAGTAAATGATATAATATCAACTTAAAAATTTATTTTTTTTAATTTCAATTCGTTTTTTTATTGTTTATTTTTACTCAAAATTATAAAAAAAAGAAACATGAATTACTGATAAGAAATTCTAGCGAAAAATGAATTGTGTTGTATCATTTTAAAGTTGAAAAGAGAAAATATAAAATGCGAGTAATGAGTGGTTTTTATTAGAAAAGTTACTCAAAATAATCAAAATTAAAGAATTTTTTTCTTGAAATTACTCTAAAGGCGTAATATGGTTATTTAAATATACTAAGTTGTATGATACATTAAAAGGAAACGTCGAGATAATAGTATTTGTTTATAGAAAATTGAACTATATCTTTCATGTATCTAAGGTGCGCGGTAGAGCACCATGCCAAGTTCAGGTCATGCGCACAGTGTGCAAATTATACGAAATCATTCGAGTTGTTTTTACTCCCTCATAACTTTGCTTCAATTAATCAATAAAATTATACAACTTGAAACATAATCTGGATAACTTCCAATGATTTTTACATAGTTCTCTTTTTTGATGCTTATTCATTAGTTCCGAAGTCATGTTCATGATATAAAGAAAATTTGAGCTGCTGTGTATTCTTTTTTGAATTACTTCTTAAGAGTATGTATTTTTTTATTTTTTATATATAAAAATATTTTAATTAATAGCATTTATTTCATTTGCTTTAAGAAATTAAGAAACATCGTCAGTATTTGCGAAAATTTCGAATGAGCCTAAAATTTGTATAAGTAAAATGACTTTTTAATTAATATTTGCATCTTGTTCATATTCACTTCCTGAGAATTCGAAAATGCACACCTATAGATACTTTGGAAGTACACAAAAAGTAGTCCGCCAAACATTAATTCAAATTTTTTTCACTGGTATAGAATAGTATTAAAAAATGTCGGGAAGCATATAATATCAAATCCTTCCATCTTCTCAACAATAATAGCTCCCAGCCGTAAAAGTCACTATGTTCCGGACTAATGGACTTGTTTGTATACCCTTCACCAAAAGTGGAAATTGTATACATATGTATATATGTAGGTTTGTCATTCCGTGTATAATTTCTTTCACTTGCGACCACATAAAGTATATTTCTTCGTTGCTCTGACAAAATCAGCTATGTGTTTTTTATAATGTTTTCAGGAGAGCGAGAAAAGCAATTTATATGGTAGCCTTCCGATACTTTTTTAGAGTCAAGGGATTTACTGAAGCAATTTTTCCTAAAGCATTTTTAATAAAATTAATTTTTGATTTAGACTATTTCTTAATACATAGCTGTTTTTGTTTATAGAATATAATAAATATTTTAAATTTCATCAGAAATACAGTTTTTTTTGTTTGAATTTATACACACATAACTGCTTTGTACGAACATTCTCTATATGGCTTTCACATAGCTACTTTTGTTAACCTCTAAGCCCATCAAGATATCCTGAAACGCTTTGGTGGGTAGATGTATGACAAAAGATGTCAAGAATAGTGCAATAAAAAGAATTTTGAAAATTGTTACATAACTGATTACGTTAGAGCACTGACGATATATTCTGGGTCCTTATAGATAGGAAAATCGAATAAGCGATGTCCGTCTGTCTGTCTGTATGTTAGTGAAATCGTCTTTCCGAAGCCCCAGAAAAGTCAAAACCCTCGGTGTTGAACTAATTTGTCAGGAGTTGTCTTAGCTTAGGTTGTCTTAGGTTGATATTGAAAATCAGCATAAGATAATAGGTGGTTCCCAACATTTTACATAAATACAGTTTTATCAAACATTTTTATAAATGTATGAAAAAATCTTCAGTACTGAACTCAGATCGAACGACTGGCAATTCAACATACTGAACTCCCAGCTACCGATGCTTGCTTACATTGTATATTTACTACTTCTTTTTTCAACATTTATAGGGTGTTCTAAAGCGAGCAATGAAACATGTTAAAATACTATATTACATTATATACACACACATAAATATATAGACACTTTAAATTTTCAAAGTTAGTGTTGGTGTAGTGTGTAAAATAGACTAAACCAATTAACAATTATATTTAAAACAATAAAAATCAAAGGGTGTTCTATCAAGTAATGTAATTTTGACTATGTAATTTAGACAATTTGCTGTATCTTCGAAACCGTAAGAGGCAAATTCCTGAAATTAAAGAAAAACGCTAAAGCTAAAAATTCCAAAATTAAATAAATGTCAAAACGAAAAATTGGCAAAACGAAAAACAGCTATTAAAGGAAAAATAGCACCAAAATTAAATACAAATTGCTAAAACGCAAAAAATCACTAAAACAAAAAAAAATCGCAAAAAAACTAAAGAAACGCCAAAAACCGGAAAAAGTCGTCGAAACGAAAAAAGCAGTAAAACCTGAGAAAATCGTCAAAAATGGAAAAAAGTCACCATACCAAAAATATCGTCTAAAACCAAAAAACTGCTAAAACTTAAAAAATTCGGCAAGAAATAAAAAAAAATTACAAAAAAGAAAAATTGTAAAAAACCAAAATGAAAAAAGCATAAAAAATAACATATATATGCTAATTGAAATACTAGTTATTGTAGACTAGTGCGCTTAATAGTTTATTTATTTATAGTTTTTAAATATTAACAAAAATTTTCTGAACCGTGGTATTAATACACACACAGTCCTCATATTTAAAGGCATGTACTCTATCCACTGAGCCACTCACTTTCTACTTATTATTTTCAATTAAAAAATAATAATTTAAACTACTAGTATCATTACAACTAGCGAGTTGACTGTCCTAAAACATATTTTTTTGACTATTATCGTTACTAGTTTCATTACAACTAGTAATATGACCGTCCCAAAACGTAAGGCAGAAATTGCGACTTTATGCAAAAAATATGTACCACTACAACGCTGTAAATACAAAATTACGACTATCCCGCAAGGTGTGTGACAAATGTGACTGTAATTTTCCAATACTGTGTTGATAGTAATCCAATACTGCAACAACATTCCAAATTCAAAGTTAAGACTTAACTGTCGAATTATCCTATTCACAATAATTATGTACCACTACAATATTGTAAAACCAAAAAAGTGGCTTTAGTCCAAAAATAAATTTAAATTCCTTTAAAACGCTCTCAGTGTTATTTTATGTTTACTTTTACTTTGTGCTGTTAATATTTTATATGGCTCTGTGGCTTAGTGGTAAGGGCGTTAGCTTGAGAACATATAGTGTACAGGTTCAAATCCATAGTCATTCATGTCGCACAATATAAAAAAAAGAAAATTTTTAAACTCAACTACAAAACTGAAATATAAAAAAATTTCAAATAAAAAGTAGCAATATCGCTTTTTTAATAAACGCCGTAAATTTGTATTTACAACATTGTGAGAACATTGTAAATTTAAATTTACAGTGTTGTGGCAACATTGAAAACAAGTGTCGGAGGATGGTCATTCGGTTTGCCTGCGTAGTTATAAATTTAGCTGCAGGGTATAGACAGTGAATGGAAAAAAGAATTTGTTGTTATGTATTTAAAATTTAAAATGTTTCATATTATACACCAGTGCCCATGTTCTGTAACTTGCGAGCAGTTTTCGCATCGAGAAAAATTTTATAATTATATTAGTCATCCGGTTTTTTGCAGGGTGATTTATAATATAATTAAACTGAGAGTGCTGTTGGCTGAGTAGCTAGCGCGTTTGACTACAAACCCTGAGGTCTTGAGTTCAAGACTAGCTTCAGGCAAGCCAACAACATCATATATTTTTCTCATGTGCATTGTGGTGTTATTGTGTTGGTTGTTGTTGGACTGTTAAAGTGATGAAGGCATAGCACTGATCACTTTGGCAGTACCGGCAGCGAGTAATACTAGCATATCCTAATCCACTTTACACTACCCTCCTTCGTCGGTATTGTAGCAGAGGCGTCGGCGAAGTAAAAGAATTAATAAAATGGCTACACAGCTTAAACAACTCAACGCCCCTACTTGACACCAGAGGGGCTTGCAACACTACTCTACAAAAACGCGCAATAGCATGGTTGTGAATGAATTAAGCTTTCTATCTCTCTCTTCCACTTCAACACCTGTGGGGTGAAGTGGGAGAGAGACACTATCCTTTTCCCAAAGAAGCTGCCGCATTAATCAATTAACTGGTAGGCATTAATTGCCAGATTGTGTTACTTCTCTTTATTTACAAAAAAATGAAAATAAACAAAGACAATTTAAATTTTGTGTTACTCACCCTGTGTTCTACAGCATGACAACAATTTATTCGCATTGAAAATTTTTCACATTAGTTACAGAACATGGGTACAGGGATAGAAAATAGAAATTTTTTTTTGTATTTAAAATTTCTCGTTTTTTATGTTATTGACCAGGGAAGGAAATTTATTTTTGGTACTTAAATAAAACTATTTTTTTACGCTGCTTTACATGCAAAAGTTATAAAGTTTCTAATGCATTTTTTAGGGTAATTAGGATGTGCTAAACACGAGAAAAATATAAAAAATTCCTTTGGACATTGTCCAGCCAGATAAAGGTAGATTTGTGTTTTTGGATGTACAACTTACCTTTAAAGCGCCATCCAGAGCCAAAGACTAATTCGATTAATGTGATGTCTGTTACGTTTTTAAGGCTGCAAAATTACGCGTCGAATAATGGCTTTGATCAGATAAAAAATGACTGAGTTGTAGGATAGGGGCTTAAAACTTAAAATTTAGCAAGTTTTTTGCGTTTTCACCAATTCTTTTCTATTAGGAAGATGTTTGTACCAGAAATAATAAGATGCAAATTTTTATTGAATAGTCTATTCGATTTCAAATATGATGAGCCATAGTGAATATAAATTGGATAAAAATTTTAAAATGCTATAATGAAAACACTATATAATTTTAATCGAACCAGCCTTTGACGCTGGATGGCTTTTTATAGGGAAGTATACATCGAAAAACACAAATGTACGGTAGATATCTGAACAACGAATTTATTTTTTATTTTTCTTGTGCTTACCACATCCTATTTACGCTGAAACAATGCATAAGAAACTTTATATCTTTCAAAAATATGAATTTGTAAAGCGTTGTTATTTAATCTTTTGAACTTTGATCTGATCATCACAGTATATGTATTGGTTGAAAGAGAAAAAATATATTTATACAACGGCGCAATATTTGCATGATTCCAATAAATAGTTCTCAAGATATTTGGAAATAGCTTTATAGACTGCAAAAAAGCACGTTTTTGCTAATATCTCGAAAAAGCTTTTTATGAAAAATAAATGAATGTTATATTCGTGTTCAGCCGTACCAATTTAGCGTAAAGACATATATTTTTCCGGTTCTGTTGCATAGTGTTGTTATTATAAGATTTTACCTCGATAAGTAGAGTCAAATAAAGTAATATCTACGCCATAAACTTCCTTAACATATGTATTCTACAGCATGACAACAATTTATTCGCATTGAAAATTTTTCACATTAGTTACAGAACATGGGTACAGGGATAGAAAATAGAAATTTTTTTTTGTATTTAAAATTTCTCGTTTTTTATGTTATTGACCAGGGAAGGAAATTTATTTTTGGTACTTAAATAAAACTATTTTTTTACGCTGCTTTACATGCAAAAGTTATAAAGTTTCTAATGCATTTTTTAGGGTAATTAGGATGTGCTAAACACGAGAAAAATATAAAAAATTCCTTTGGACATTGTCCAGCCAGATAAAGGTAGATTTGTGTTTTTGGATGTACAACTTACCTTTAAAGCGCCATCCAGAGCCAAAGACTAATTCGATTAATGTGATGTCTGTTACGTTTTTAAGGCTGCAAAATTACGCGTCGAATAATGGCTTTGATCAGATAAAAAATGACTGAGTTGTAGGATAGGGGCTTAAAACTTAAAATTTAGCAAGTTTTTTGCGTTTTCACCAATTCTTTTCTATTAGGAAGATGTTTGTACCAGAAATAATAAGATGCAAATTTTTATTGAATAGTCTATTCGATTTCAAATATGATGAGCCATAGTGAATATAAATTGGATAAAAATTTTAAAATGCTATAATGAAAACACTATATAATTTTAATCGAACCAGCCTTTGACGCTGGATGGCTTTTTATAGGGAAGTATACATCGAAAAACACAAATGTACGGTAGATATCTGAACAACGAATTTATTTTTTATTTTTCTTGTGCTTACCACATCCTATTTACGCTGAAACAATGCATAAGAAACTTTATATCTTTCAAAAATATGAATTTGTAAAGCGTTGTTATTTAATCTTTTGAACTTTGATCTGATCATCACAGTATATGTATTGGTTGAAAGAGAAAAAATATATTTATACAACGGCGCAATAGTTGCATGATTCCAATAAATAGTTCTCAAGATATTTGGAAATAGCTTTATAGACTGCAAAAAAGCACGTTTTTGCTAATATCTCGAAAAAGCTTTTTATGAAAAATAAATGAATGTTATATTCGTGTTCAGCCGTACCAATTTAGCGTAAAGACATATATTTTTCCGGTTCTGTTGCATAGTGTTGTTATTATAAGATTTTACCTCGATAAGTAGAGTCAAATAAAGTAATATCTACGCCATAAACTTCCTTAACATATGTATTGACTTATAAGTTCTGCGCAACTTGCTTGTTTTATTAACATATATATTCTTAAGAGCGCAATAAACTTAAGATTTCTTTTAAAGCTTTCCACTAAAGGGTACACATAATTCGTTTTCGTTTCATTTGGAAAAAAAATCTTTTGCATTTTTTTATACATATTTTACACCAATACAAATCTCCATTAATACATTTTAGAATATATATTTTTTACATAAGCTAAGCTTTGATTTTTTAAATGAAATGAAAATTAGTTTTAAAAATTGCTTGCTTCAATACGGATTGAAATTAATGTAAAAGGTCAAGAAAAATCTCAAAAACAAGTCCTCAAAGTAAATAAAACGTGTGTCATAAATTGAAATAAAATAAACGTGTTGCATGTTTAATTAAAATAATTAATTAAAATTATTACTAAGGAAAAAAATAAGCAAAAATTCTCATATAAACTATTAAGGATTTCAAAAACGAAAGCGTGTTTAACAAAATGCAAAATATAAAATTCATTTTAACTGTTGCCATTTTAAGTCTACTGGCCACCACTTATGCCGTTTCCAGTACTTGGGGTAATATATCAAATTCAGCCCAGTTATTGCATGCCGAGCAAGTATTTAATGCTTCAGCGCCGGGAAAATATGTGACTCATGAAATTAAGTTTCCCAAAAATGTAAGAAATTACAATATTTTAATTTGCATTTATAAAATGTTACTCATCAAACATTGAAGTAAAATTTTTATTTTTCTTTTACTCGTACCCTTGAAATAAGTCAAAATAAAATGAGAGTTTTTATTGCGGTCATTTTTAAATGAAAGTTTAATTGAGTGAACAAGTGGCAGCTTAAAAAATCTCTTATCAATTTTAAACATTTGAATTACTTTCTATTTTTCATCAACTTTGGTTTAATTTCATTTAAGACTGATGTCGTTTTCTTGGCATTTTAGCTTATCTGCACTTTTTTCCATTTGAAAAGGTCGATTCTTCTTTTTTTATTGCTCTTTGATGCCTATTCAAGGTTGATTTATATTTTTTGCTCCTTTTTTCTTATTGAATAGAAGATTATTATAAAAGTTTTAAATTATTTATAAATAAAACTTTATTAATTCGTTTTAAATGCTCTCAAAGCTTTTCATAGAAATTAGTCATTGTAGTTTTTTTGCAAAATTGTGTTTTCCGGCTACCGGAAATCTTTTTTTTTTTTATTTCGCCAAAGATCTTGTTATTAATTATTATGCTAAAAAACTATTTGCTGATAAGCCCAGTTCAGACTTTGTAGGGAAATTAAGTCAAACACATGCGGTTTTAAGCAGCTTTTTGCACTCTCTCTCTATTAGTTTTTTTATATGATTGTGCAAAAAAAAGAATATATAAACAATGTATATAAAATTGTATATTATATTCAGTTACAGATAAGTTTTTTTTTTCCTTTGAAAGGGAATGTTATTGTAAAATACGCATCAATTTAAGAATTCTGATTATAAATAAGTTTTCTAAATATAAACTTTAAAAAAGAATTGAACGAGAGTATCAACCCGCGAAAGTGGTCAAGAAATAATTTTAAGTAGGTACATAAATACTTTCATCGACTTGTATTTTTCAGCTTCCGGTATTTCGATTACTGTATACGCTTGCTAAATAGTTTCTTTGAGACTTAGAAGCTATTCATATTTAACAACCAACTTCCTAACAAATTTTCAGCCCATTCTCCCTTAAGAGCGTTACCCTACGTCTTCACGAGCCATCGACTTGAACATGACACGAACATGACGCCGGCAGAGCAGCTGTAAACAATTCATCAACTTCTTTGTTGTGGGAAACACGTACGATGTCCATGTTCTGCCTTGTCAATATATTTTGTGGTAGTGCAATAGGGACGGAATATTTTAAAAATTTTGTTCTGTGTCCTTTCTTTCTACTGACAATGGTTGTTGTCCGAGGATGGACGAAACATGGACATGAGCGGTCTAAATTAGCCATATGCGATGTCCGACATGATGTTCATACCAAGTTCATGGCTAATCTAGACCCCAGTTATGTAAAATATGATCTTCTTGCATTGACTTAACATTTACATTTTGTTTTATGTTACTGTTACTTGAATAATTTTTATGCCGCATGCAAGAATAATCTTTTGAGTTGTGTTTTGAAAACCAGCTTTCCTTAATAAAGGTTTTCTGCCTACCTGGACTTTGACTAGGATATATGTGTTTCTTCACCATTTTATTTCAAAAACTAGCATCGCTTACAAACAATTTTCTGTAAAGCTGGAGCTCTGTCCGTTTCACTTCCTCAACATTTATTTTGAAAGTTGCCTTTTTAAAGACACTTTTATTAAAAAGTAAATTTTCAACTTGTTAAAGTAAATTTTTACATAGTTAGTTTTTTTTTCAAAGAAATTTTATTTGAAACTTGAGCTTTTATTATAGCTTAGCGTTAGTTAAAGGTATAATTTTATCGGACGGATCAACAGGTTGTCATTATTACAACTTTACTTTAAGCTAAATGTGAACTCTAACTTTTATCGTGAGGTTTAGTCATAATTTTCATAAGCACCTTTGATTAACGTCCACTTTACCGCCACGTTAATAACAATGGCCATAAAAGGTACTTTTTTTGAGTATGTAGTTTTTGACGTGAACTTTTCTCAAAAAGTATTTTTTTCTTAAAATGGTTTTTAAGTTACATTTTCTCGAAATAAATTGTTGTCTTGAAAAATAAATTCTTTAAAAGGACTTTCTCTTAAAAGGTACTTTTTCTTTAAAGCGTAGTCGCTGTAAGTGGTACCAGTTTGCCGGACTCTTTTTTCCTGCTTTTGGAGTTACTCCGTGCATACTTGTTATAACAAGAGAAGGGAGATTTACTTGGCCGAACCAAAAGGTTTATAACGCCATCAGCAATTTCTGTATTAAGAAGCCTTCTCCTAGAACATTCCAAACGACAGTCGTATATGAAACCGGAACTCCCTAATATACTCACCAAAGTTGAAAAAATCAACAAACACTTTATTCAATTGTATGAAAGCTTGTTGTTTGTTTTTTAATAGGCGCACAGTGGAGTACTACTAACACATATTCATAAACACAATTAATAAGCTAAAAACCCATTTTTCTCGATGGCCAGCACTGCTTTAAAGGTGATTTTTCGTAAAAGGTGCTTTTTCATAATATGTCCTTTTTCCAAAGTTATTTAATTAGTTTGGCTTAAGTTCATTTTTAATTTAATCTTTCGATCAAACAATTTTTATTTAAGAAAGAAATTCTAAAGCATGTAAATATTGAACTAATTAAATAACTTTGGATAAAAACCATACAAGTTCGACTAAAAATTCATAACTCAATGTCCTATTTCTTAAAGGGTACTTTTGCTTTTTCTTAAAAATTTTTTTTTCTTTAAATATATTTTTCTTCAAAAGAGAGTTTTTCTTAAAAAGCACTTTTTCTTAAAGGTACTTTTTCTTAAAAAATATTTTTCTTATATTTTTCAGCCACGTTTTTATGTAAATTAATTTTTTTTTAATAAAAGAACTGCATTTTTGGGTTGATATTGGGTAATTTGTTAAGAAAAACTAAAGATTTTTTGATTGATTTTAAAATAGCTGTGTTCGATTAACTACTACAAGTTACTACATTTACCATATTTTTCTACTTTTACTCCCAAAGCATTCGAGTACACATAAAAAAGTAAAATTATTAAAAAATTTAAGAGACAAATAGTTTCTCTTTTACTACAAATTTACTAAGTTCCCAGCAAATAAATATACGCTTTGGGACACTCATATTAGAAGTTGTAATGATACTAGTCAAAAAAGAATAGTCATATTATTAGTTGCAACGGGACTAGTAACGAAAATAGTCAAAAAAATAACAATCATATTACTTGTTGTATCGAGACTAGTAACGATATTAATCAAAAAAGGATACAATTTTATACATAAAACATATTTTTAGCTCTTAAAAAAAATAGCATTCCATCATCCTTACGAGATGAAAATAATGATGTCATAACGGACCCCAAAGAAAAACAGAAAGTGTGGGAAAGTTCCATAACTACATGATAACTACAGTAGAAACAACCTCAATATTACACAGGCCCCTCCATCACCAAAGATGAAGAACGAAAAGATGTCAATGCATCAAAAAACAGGATGGCTGCCGGTACTGATGATTTACCTGAAGAGATAATCTAACACATCGACGAAGATAACCTAAGCCTTCTTGTAACATTGTTTAAGCATGTTTATAATACAGGAGTATACCCAAATTATTGGCTTTAGTCTGTCTTTAATACCATCCCAAAGTCATGCAACGAATTCAAGCTTATCAGTTTATTGAGTCAAGCTTTGAAGATATTTTTAAAAATTATTCATAATCCAAAGAAATTTTAATTATTTTGGCTTGAGTTCGGCTTTAATTTAGTTTTTCGATTAAATTATATTTTTATTTAGAGATACATGTGAAGCATGTAGGCAAAGAAAATTTTGACTGCGCGGAGGGTTGAACTGACTTTTCGATAGCTCCCGCTAATCTCATGGTCTAGCGCTGTAAAGAACTCTGATGAGATTAGCGGGAGCTATCGAAACGTCAGTTCAACCCTCAGCGCAGTCAAAATTTTCTTTGTCTACATGCTTTACATTTATCTCTCAATAAAAATATAATTTAATCGAAAAACTAAATTAAAACCGAACTCAAGCCAACATAATGAAAATTTCTTTGGATATAAGCACATATAGTTCGACTAAACTCATAACTTCATAATTATTCATAATCGCAGCTACAGCAAATGTGAAACGTATATGGCCAGAATGCAATTTGCTTTCAAATCAGGAACTGGCACAAGAGAAGGTTTGTTTTGCATACAGACGCTAGTACAAAATTGTATGGATGTACACAAGGACATATTGCTATGCTTTGTGGACTATAAAAAAGCATTTGACACTGTTAAACATGACAAACTTCATTGAAATATTGCAACGAATTGATATTGATCGAAAGGACATTCGCTGTATAAAAAAACCTTATATTGGAACCAAATAGCACACATCAGGAACAAAGGATATTCACATAAAGAGCGGAGTACGGCAAGAATGTATTCTCTCTCCCCTAATTTTTAATATCTATGCAGAAGCTATATTTAATGAAGTCTTAAATAAAGTAGATAAATAACATCCCGCAGGCAGATGACACCACCTTGATATCTGATAATAGTCAAGTTCTGCAGTACCTCTTTGAGACAATCAACACCCACAGCAATGAGTTCGGCTTGAAAATCAACATTGAGAAAACCAAGATGATGATAGTAAGCCGAGATAAGACACCTTATATTAATGTGCAATTAATCATTGATAATTCAATAATTGAACGAGTCACTAGGTGCTTGGCTAACTGGGGACTGGTCTGCGGATAGGGAAATGCAGGATAGAAATGGCTAGAACAGCTTTTCTCAAATATAAAAAAAATGCTATGTAGCCATGAAATAAACATCAACATTCGTTTTCGCATGATGAAATGTTATCTATGGTCGAAATTACTTTACGCAATGGAGTCATGGACGCTAAAAACATCACACATAAACAAACTAGAAAGTTTTGGAAAAACTGCTTACTTTGGCCATATGATTCGATCAAAAAGCGAATTTGTGTAGCATCGAACAGAGAAGAATTTCCAAATATGATACAAAACTTAAAAAAAATCGTGATTCGCTTATACCCTGAAAAGGATATGCACTAAAGAGAGAGAGGGAGAATATAAGTAGAAAGTGTCTCAGTGGGCAGAATACTTCCCTTGAACTATGAGGGATGTGTTTTCGTAACCCGGTTTAGCCAAAGTTTTTTCTTTAAGTTAAAAAACTATAAATAATAAAACTAGTAAGATCACTAGTTTACACCAAATATTATTTCAAATGGGAAATAACTGTATACAAATGAACTAGTTGGGCTCCTATGACAACCTAATGTTAAAATCGATAGTTCGATATATGAGAGAAGGATAGATAGGCAACTAGTCTGAATTAAAAAAATAACTAGTATAGCTCTAACTACATACTAGTTACTCTGTCTGCAGGGCTATTATTTTGACCAGTATTTCTATCTACAATTTTACTACACTTACACATTTTCTGTTTTTTTTTTATTTTAAAAATTTCTTTCTCATGAGTACAACATTTTAAACGTCTCTCCTCTACTACATTTACTACAAAAAAGTAAACAAACAAAGATACCCTGTAAAAAACTTTCATGTTTTTTGAAGCACTAAAGAAATAAAGCTCTTCATAATTCGCTTTAAAATGTGAGCTTGCTCAGAAGCTGATTTCATAGCGTCACAACAATGCAAGTTTTGAAGCGAGAAAAGTATTTGATTTTTACTTATACAAAAGCTTCGTACAAAACCTATATGAAAAAGCTGATTTTATATTGCTGATCCAAAGCAGGCTTATAAGCGAGAATGAAGAGTAAGTTTATTTGAGTTTCTTGGTGCCGTTTTGGAACAGTGTTTTTGGTCGAGTGATTGGTACGTTGGACTTCAAACCTGAAGGTTCTTAGTTCGATAATAGTTGAAGTTAAAATAACAAACATTGGGTAAAAATATGATATTAATAAAAATAAATAAAGAAACGAAATAAGAAAAATTCAAAATGGTGTTAACGACGACAATCCACATCGAACCATTTTTTAGGCCTTACCCCATCTGACTTTGATAAAATTTTTTACGAATGATGCCTCTGGCAAAGCTATTACTAGTGGCAAATTTTAGCTCCATATATTGCATTGTTCGACAAATACCGCAAATAGAAAATGGGAAAACTCATAAAATATTTATTAAACTGACTTCACAAAATTATGTATACTTAACCTAGATATTCAATTAGGGTTTCATGTTAAAGGGCACAAAATGATCTTTAAACTGACATATGTTTTATTTTCTTTTGCAATATTCAGAGTTCAAATTTTACGGACCTTATGGTATTTTTAAAGTTCTCAAAAAAATATATATATAATATATATGATAAATGATACATATGATCACAGAAAAAATTACCTCCATAAACAATTCAAACAAAAGTTTGTCTAAAAATAAATTTAATTTTCAGTAAATGTTATTTACATAATCAATGAATTGTTTGTTTGACTGTGATTGTACCAAGTTTGTTTTCTGAAGATTTTTGAGTGAATGAATTCGTTAATGTCGTTGAATAAATTCTCATTCATTTTGTAAAGTCTTTAGATAAATAGTCAGACTTGAACACATTTAACAAAGTGAAATTTTATAAATGCTTAAAGGATGAAGATGACCCAGACAAAAATATTGCTTGATATAATAAAAAAATCCAGTAAACATTTTGTTTAATATTTGTTAGTATTTTTAGACTAATTCTTTTATAAATTCAATAAAAAAATATTGTTTGATATATTTCAGAAAATCCAGTAAATCTTTTTGATTGATTTAGTAAATTGTTTTGTTTACAATTTGTAAATATTTTTAGACAAATTGTTTAATAGATTTTAAAAAATTTATTTACTGAAAAAAAAACACGATTTTTTTTCAATGAAACTTGCTTGTAGGTCCGTTCCTAGACAAAATATTTACTATTTCATTGAAATCCTTTACAGAAAATGAAATTTAGTTTTTTCTGTGTTGATAAACTTCTTCTCTTTACCTTCACCAAGTATAAATCTCGAATTAGTTAAGAAATGTGTCTATATAAAATACGTCTATTCTAATTTTGATAATCAACCAAGAGAGGTAATATATTAAATCTTAACCCTTCCGATTTTGATAAAATTGCGTACGAATGATGCCTCTGTCATAACAAGAATTATTTATATGTCTTGTCACATGTTTTGGAAACACAGTCTTAACCATCGGATCATCTAGATCTCTAAGCATACGCTACTTTCTGAAATACTAGGGGCCAGTTGTAATCGTACAGAGGATTTTATTTTATCGCCTTTAAATTTTCTCTACGTTTGATGCCGAGGCAGTGCCCCATAACTGGATACCATAGGACCATATTGGTTTAAGAATAGAATTGTATAACAGAAGATTACAATCCAGACTTAGTGTAGAATTTCTGCCAATAAGCCCATTTATTTGAGACGCTTTGCATCTAGGTGGGATTTCCATGTTAGACGACGATAAAGATGAACAACGATGCCAAGTTAACGGGTTGCCTAGAAATAAGAGGGTATTGTACCTATCAAGAGCTTGGTCCTTATTTCGATCTCAGCTCTTTTTACGAACGAAATTTTTGAATAGGACCTTGGCCTTCTTTTCACATTTATGTTTTTGTGCGGATCTCAGGTCTGTTTTCTAAGCTTTTATTTGGTAAAATAACTGCTACATACAAAAAAGGAGCACCCTAGTGTTTGGAGTAAATACTTTTTGAAAATGTTTAACGAATAAAGCACCTTCTTCAGCATAAGTTTTTTCTCAGTGTCCATTCGGACCACGTAGTGGACTCAGGGGATCTGTAACGTTGCCATTCTCTTCGAACTCTTTTTTCAGACAAAACCCGTTCAACATCTACTGAATAAATTTTATTATATCTCACCTGAAGATCGAAGAGAAGATCTAAGATTTAGAGCAGCTTGCTCTAAATATTCTAATACTGTCATCTATGTCAGCAGGCGATAAAGGCGATAAAGTGGGTGATAAAGTCTTATGCGAGTATATAGCGACAATAGTGGGTGAATTGTCTGAAGATAAATCTTAAGATGCTTAAACTTGGATTATTTCGTTTGGCACATCTGTTACTACTCCAAAATCAATTACATCATGTATTTTTCGGTGATCGGTTGATCAACAATATTCAAACCCATTTTAGAAATTGTGTCAAACAAAACACGACCCTTTAGTGTAATAAGACGAAATCCCCAGAAGGTAGGCTATTCACATATTACGTAACGCTATTTTCTGAGCTTTTATAGTACACCCTTTTCTTTAACCGTCCAATGCTATTCGTCCTATTAACACCTTGTTACTCTTAGCTCACTGCTCTTGTTAAATTTTGTCTTCCTACGTCTTCACGAGCCATCGACTTGAACATGACATGAACATGACGCCGGCAGAGCAACCGTAAAAAATTCAACTTCTTTGTTGTAGAGAATACGTACGATGTCCATGTTCTGCATTGTCAATATATTTTGTAGTAGTGCAATAGGGACGGAATATATACCAAAGTTTGTTCTGTCTCTTTTCTTTCTACTGAAAATGGTTGTTGACGGCGAATCTCATGGCGAACATTGATGCTCAGCCATATGTTCGGGCATCGATCCCAGAGCATGGACGAAACATGGACATGAGCGGTCTACATAAGCCATAAGCAATGTCCGACATGATGTTCATACCAAGTTCATGGCTAATGTAGACCCCCATTATTTTATTGTTGGAAACATATGCGGACTATTTGAAAATATACGAACAAAATATATATTAAAAATCAACAAATAACTCTGTTTCGAAAGAGCGATTATGCATTCTAAAAATCAGCATAAAAAATTAGCAAAGTGAATCGGTAGAAATCAATATTTTTAATAAAATTTGTACTTCAATGTCTGACTCAGAAATTCACCAAGTATCATATAAAAATAATAATTTTTTTAAATTTCCTTACACTCCATTCTAAATATAGGGTATTGGCAATGGTCGCATCATAACCGGAATTCGAGCTTTCGATCAAGTAACAAATGGCACGGGTGGACATGCAACAATTTATTCCGGTGGACCTGGCTTCAATTTCGTCAACATTAAATTACAGTCACAATACAATTACGGTCTACTGTTCCGTGTAGAAATTTACGGCAAATAACTAAAGTTAATTTTAATAAAAAACCTTTTAATATTTTAATTTAATAAAAAAAGCAATACTAAATTATGTTTATTGTTAAATATATTTGTACATGTATTTGTATGTTAATAAAAAAATATTATTAATAAAAAATCAAAGAAAAGTTT
The DNA here is from genome assembly GCA_956483635.1 of Panzeria rudis. Lineage (NCBI taxonomy): Eukaryota > Metazoa > Arthropoda > Insecta > Diptera > Tachinidae > Panzeria > Panzeria rudis. The sequence continues at coordinate 102,571,655 of OY101450.1, read as the reverse complement.
ACAGTAATAAAATAAGTAATAAAAAAAAGTAATCTTTGAGTAGAGTGAAACCTATATTTAAGAAATTTGTACTGTCTGCATTTAAATACAGAGATGAAAATAAATTTTGGAAAACAAACTAATTTATAAAATCAGCATCGAGAATTCTTAAAACAAAAAATTTAATTAGTCAGTACTATAGTAATGCTAAATTAAGAAAATAAATAAAAAACAAAGCTGATTAAGCAGTTTTGGCTTGGTTTTAATACCTTGTATTAGACTTCTGGCTAAGTTTAATAAGTGTCTAGTACAAATATTTTTCCAGTTACTAGAAAAATTTGCGTAAAAGTTCAACCTTCTTAATCAATTGGGATGTATTTTTAAGAAAACGTTTAATACTTTACTAGATAAGTGAAACATTATTTTCGGAATAAGCTCGCAACAATAGCAATGATGTAGATACAAAATAAACTATACGAATATGTATGTCCGATAACACCGTACAACAAAATCAAAATTTTTTTCAAAATTACAGCGATTTGATGATTTGATTCTGGTATAGACGACATAAAATGTACGTATTACACAAACAAATTTCGAATACAAGGTTAATTTAATTGTTTCGGTTAATTCTGTTAAAACATTTCTTGTATTACTATCGATAGTTTCTTCTGGTATAAGGTGATGATTTGCTTTTAATTGTTTCGGTTAATTCTGTTAAAACATTTCTTGTATTACTATCGATAGTTTCTTCTGTTATAAGGTCATCATCTGACTCATACTGGCAGAGCACGGCGATGAACATTCTCCAAAAAAAGCTTATTTTCTAGTTCCTTAGTTTCCGTTTTTGTACTGTATTTTAAAACACTGTTGCTAGAAGGAAATATTCCTGAGTCGAGGTATAAAACAATTGAATTCGTCTCTCACTAAATCTAATCCTTAGATTTTCAATTAAATCGTAAACGGTATTATTGGATTTTATAAAACTATTAAACAAAATATTCATAATTCCCTCAAGTTCAATTAGAGTAGCAGAGTCTTTACTAAACTCTTTTATAGCCACTCCAAAGATTTTAATGTTTTACTTCAGTAAAAATCAATGAACACACTTATTTGTTTTTCTTGAAAATAATTTCTAAACACATACATTTTGTATATGAGACGAAACGAATAATTAAACACACAAAAAATACTCGTACGTTATAATACTACAAAATATGAAAAAATTTGTTACGTCGGTTAATCGGTTAATCGACTGAAATTAACCGGTTTAACCGTTAATTGAAAGTAGCCAATTTTTAATTAACTGGTGGTCAGTTAATCGGGTAGTAATAGTAGTAATTGAAATAGTTTAGGTTTTGCTGTATGATTTTATTGGATAAAGTTATTTATGAGGGTGATCTGATTGTTGTAACAGTTGTATGGTCTAGAGTTTTAAAGTTGTTAATATTCTCGATTAAAAAATGTTAAGGTAAAACAGCAACAACAGTTCGAAAAACCCCAGCACAAGCAACCAATACGACAGCCATTAATTAGACCCCTGAGAATACAATTCATATTTTATTTATGATATTTTTGATGCTATAATTATTTCTTATCGATTCTTTTCTTTAATAGGAGATTAAGTTTTTCAAATTATTTAGTTTTTAATATTTAATAAGACAGGTAGGCAGGTGTTTTATTTATCGTCCAAAATATTGTATGGTGAAATTTAAAGGCTTACCACTTTGAGATTTAAGGTAAACAGTAGCATTACGATAACCAGGACCACCTTTTCTCAAAGTAGCATAACCAAAGTTTTTGCGGCCACCCCAATCGAACACTCTTACAGCTGACAAAATCGCATAATTAATGTGTCCCTAAGAAAGGAATTTTATTTTGATATAAATATTTTGTGTTAATTAATAAAAAAGTATTATGAAATGTCTCACCTTTGGGGGATAAATGACTTCAGCGGTTTTTGTGGTAAACCAGCTACTTGGCTTGGCAACATAATCAGTAGCCAAGAGACGATCGTAGGGTCCTATTGCACCCCAGGTAATATTATTACCCGTAACTACAACATTAAGCACCAGAATAGCTCCCGCCAATATATTTAATATCGTTAAGGATTTCATTATTTATTTAAAACAATTTTCTTTAGAATTTCTTCTTATTGTTATATTTCACAAGTGTTCGCGTTTTAACATTCAATATCGAACTAGATTGTTTAAACATGGTTTTGCGTACAAATATGAATTTTTATATCTTATTGTTACTAGTTATTATTTCCAGATCTTAAATGTGATTCACAACAGTTGTGGTTGTGTTCTTGATGAATTAATAAATTATTGTTTTTTTGTTTTTTAATTTTTTCCAATGTTTACTAAAATACTCTTTGTTATCTTATCAATTAAATAAAAAGTTTCTTTAACATCACACAATGAAGCGTCGTACTTTTTTCGATTTTCAATATTTTGTTCTGAGTTACATGATAGAAATAACAAAAAAATATTGCGACTTACTTATGGCCCCTACCGTGGCATCAAGATTTTGAAAAATATATGCGATCGGCGGTTAACAAACTCTTAACTTTTGTCATAACTTAATTTTCTAAGATATTGCGAGGTCGTTTCCGCTGATGCGCGTTTTCGAGATTCTCGCTAAAAACGAATTTTTCAGTTTTTTCTTTATTGCCGAAACATTTAAGGGGAGAACTATTTTATTAAAATAAATTTTGCGTTGTTACAACGATGGCTCACTACTATTTCAGCCACTATTTTCAAGTTCCATTTCCTGAAATTTTTAATGATAAATTCAAATTTAATTAACCGAAATAAAAACTAACATTTTTCCAAGAGCTCTTTTATAGACTTAACAGTCGCAGTAAAACTTGATGAAGTTTCTTCAGGACGCAAAATCTAGAAATAATGGCCCGATCCATGTTAAACATGTTATGAGAAAAATTATCTAAGAGATATACAGCCATGTCACAGAATACCATTCCGATCGGAAGTGGTTTCAATTCCGTAAGTTGCTTCTTCAGAAAACGAAAAGCGAAAAATTTTCTTCGTAATCAAACCACTTCTATATATCAAAGTAGAATTGAAAAACACTTTCCTACAGACTTCATTTGCAGTAAATATTAAAACAGTGCATACTTTAAGGAGCGCCGAATAAATATTTGGTCATGAGCTTTCCATGTTAATAAAAAGCTTAATTTGAGCTTTGCCTCTAAAACTAAGAGTAAACAAACGCCTCAAGGTATAAAAACTTTATCATTGTAAAAACGAAATACAAAATAAACGGAATCTAAAGCACCATAAATATACTTTTTCGGAATGATAACTACGGAATCAAAACCAGTCCGAACGGAATCTGTGACATGGCTTGTAGAATGGAAAAATAAGGCTACAAAAAATTAAAAAAAAAAGTAATTTTTTTTTGAAAGGGTTAAAAGCCATTGCAGGATAATCGAGAAGAGTACATGCGTATATCCAAACATATTCATAAGGTGCTGCAGGGGCCTATTTGAAGAGCAGATATGGTCAGATATCTGCAATAATTTCAGAACTTAAATAATATCGGCTTTAAAAAATTTATTTTTAAAAGAGGATCAGTGATCATAGCGGGAAAATGGGGACTAGAATACATATCTCAGGAACCTCTTTCCAGTGCACGTGATGATTAGATCACTTTTTACCCTTCAGATATCAACACTCCCCCTATCGCATATACAGAAATAAAGTATTTATTTTGAGCTTAGCGCCCTCTACTCACTACTGCCACATTTGAGAATATATCGTCATATTGACGATTTTTGGTCCTAAAAATACCACTTTGACGATTTGACGATTTTTGCCTTAAATATGACGATTTTAAAAATTAAAAGTTGACAACATTTATTTGTTGACAATATGCATTTTATCGTCTTTGTCAATCAATTCTATCGTACTTTTTTTTCATCCAACGTCTTGAACAACTGGCATCTTTGAAATCTTGTTAAGAATTTAAACTTTGTTAAGAAAATTAAAGGCTATACACTCATCAGTAGTGAAATTCACTAACTTTTAACGCTTAAATAAAAGGTAACTTTGTCTCCAATAATTACTGTTTGCATGAACGTTTATTTGATTCGTTAACTTCGTGTTAAGGCCTTTGTTAAGATTTTATATCACTTTCCAACACTATTAAAATAAACGAAGAGCACAAAGAGGAATTGAAAAAAACAAATGAATTAATGCTTGCACACAAATATATTTTCATGAATTTATTTAATTTTGAGAAATAAAAGTTAAATTAATTGTTTAACTAATATAAATATTGTTATTTATATATAAAAGATTTCATATGTATGTATATTGTTGCGGAATAATTATTTGAGTAACGACGACGTGCTTTAACTGAACAGCTGCTTGTTCTCTATTCAATAACACCACAAAAATTATTGCCGTTTAGTTAACGCAAATAGTAGTGCTTAAAAGTGTTAACGAATAGTAAAAGCAATAGTTTTGGTGTTAACTTCTTTAAACGCCTTGATTGGCGTTAAAATAAGTTTATAAATTGTACTCTTACCTTTAGCCGTTATTATGGTTGTCGTAGCCGAAACGACTCAGATGTAAAACATGTAGCAAGTGTTGACACATTAGATCGATTTTGTCACGACTAAGACAACAGTAATAAGGCTAAATATAATGCTTGATGGTTATGTTTTTCTTAAAGCTGTCATTACTCTGTCTGAGTTTTCGTCTGATTTCAATATGTAAAATTTAAATATTTTGGTATGTTCTAAATTCCATGCGGAATTACCAAAGTATTGTTGTTCTAAATAATAATTTGCAACAACAATGCTTTGCTAATTCCGCACACCCGATTGTGTCTACACTCTAAAACATTACTTCAAATTTACGATCATATATTGTCTAAATTTGAAAATTACTCTTTGTCTAAAATTACATCGAGTTTGTAGTTATTTTATTAAGAAAAAAACCTTTCAAATTAAACATATTTAGTCCAAGTGGAAAAAATGTAACATAAAGTATAATACCGCTCTGGCTGAATGGTAGATAAGTCAGACTATCAGTCAGGAGGTAGTGGTTCAAACATGCCAATCGCTTTTTTTAGTAAAAACATTTTGTTGAAAAATAATGCGTGTGTAATTTTAGGTCGATAATAATCTGTAAAGTGTTGCCTACTATTATCGACCTAGACTAGTGTTTTTCATTCGGGATTTCCCGGGAAAAAATTCCCGGGATCCCGCACATTTTCCAGGAAAAAAATCCCGGGAAATTTGTGCGGGAATTCCCGGGATTTTTTGTAATATTGTTATGTCAACTTTACTTTGTAAGCACACATTTTTAGTGCTGCTCTTAGAAAAATATGAAAAATAAAATAAAAAATATACACATAATTGAAATTCTTTGGATCAAAACCCATACAGTTCGACTAAATACATAAATAATTTCAATTCTTAACACTACAGCACGAAGCATTAAAATATGTTTGATTATTTCCAATATATCAGGAAAAATAAACACATATGAATCATAGACTTCGAAAGCAAAAGGCTTTTAAACTAGGTATGAGAAAAAGAAAAAGCACAAATAGTGTTTGGCTAAGACAAATATGGTGAAATTTTCAAGATACCAAAAAAAAAGCTTATCTAAGTTTGGAAAAAACCTCCTCATTTGTAAAGAGCTTTATGCAAATCGGTCTAAATCTGGATATTTATCTGCTTGAGCTTTAGGGCTTAGAGTATAAGAAGAACTCTGATGATGGGATCGTGGTTGATCCCGAAAATATGATGGTGTTAAGTTCGACCCTTATACAAAGTCAAGAGTTTGTCTTTGTCTTTTTCAATTATTACATGCTTTGAAAAATCATTTCTCAATAAAACTAATTAAATTTTTGGACCAATTCATTATTTCAGTTCAATTTTGCTTAGCTATATGAATTGCTCATTATTGGCCTTTAAAATAAAGCATAAATCATATTTCGCATAAATCTTTTCTGGTTATAGAACTAGAGCAATTATGAAAATGTCTCAAATTGGTAAAATTTTTACTTTAGATGGCTACTAGTCAGAAGTAATACAATAAAAAAAATTAATTTTCTTATTAAAATTAAAAAGCATGCGACACGGCATACCTTCATACATATTTGTTGGAGTTACTCTGTAAAGAACTGAAAATAAATTTTTTAACTTACTTTTAATGCATTAATAAATTTATTTAATAGATCTCATTAACTTTTATTTTTTTTTGTTAAAATAAATTCAGTTAAATGATATATTGTATGGTTTAATTGGGCGGGAATTCCCGGGAAATTGAAAAATCTATCCCGATTTCCAGGGAAATGAAAAAGTTCGGGAAAAGAAAAACTATAATTGATACCCATTTTTATATAGTTCGCCGACTTTTTATTTTTTCGTATAAACAATATGACATCTGTTGGCCGCCATATTGCATTTTGACTATTGTCATATCTCTAGTGACACTCCCCGGACTAAGACGAATCGATTGACGTAAGATTCATCGAAATCGGTCTACGCGTTCGTTCTATATAGTGCCGCAAAGGAACACACATTCATACATCCATACATAGACTGATAAACAAAATACCCTTCTTTGCGCCACGCAGTCGGGTAAAAAGACCTCAGACTTGGTGATTAAAAGTACACTGATCAGTTGGCATTAAGCTACCTTAACCCACACAAATAAACTTTTTTCAAATAGTTAATTTCTGAGAATATCTAATATTAATTTAATGTATATCGTCATTTGAAATGCAAAACGCCCTAACTAATATTTTCATAAATTTACAGGAGAAAAATAATATTTAGTAATTATATTGCTGTTTGTTCGGGAAAGTCTGATTTTGAATGTACTTTCAAAATCAGACTATGTAGTGAAATATTATTAAAAAGCCGATTCGATTTTTTTCTAGTTAGGACGTTTTGCGTTTTATTTAACGGCATATTGTTTAAAATAGTAATATTTTTATTACGATTTTTCGAAGATTTCAATAAATCATTTTTAAGATTTTGACGATTTTTTCTCCAAAATTTTACGATTTTACCACTAATATATCGGGCAGCTATGCCTCTACTACATATTTAATTAAGTTGAAAGTAGGGTTTGCACAGCGACTATAATCGTAATCGAAATCGCCATTAGTCGCACCTTTTATTCGTAATCGAATTAATCGCTCGATTACGATTAAAAATTTTGGTTTTTTTTAAGCATAGAATTTGTGTCAAACGCCTTCGCCAATGAAGTTTTTCCTAATCTAAGATACATTTAAAATATTTGAATGTGCATAAAGGGCAAGTTAAACGCATACACATATTCGGTCATGTAACACATTCCGAATGGTTTTAATTCCGTACTTGTATTCGGATCGTTTTTGTTTTGCAGTCTTCAGATTCCGTTTATTTTGTATTTCAATTTTACAACGAAAAAGTAATCGCTGATGTAAGCAATATTTAGTAGCTGCTAATGATAAAGCTTTGGCTTTTTTCCACTTAGATTTATCATAAGCGTGTCATAGGCTGTTTAATCGGTGCGCTTTCGCTTACTAAAGTAAGCTACGATGTCAGTACCTGTCGCTACTGTACGTTTACATAACAAGTTTTTTTTAAGAAACAAACACAACCCGCTAAGCGATGAGCTTGTCTGCGGAAAACTCCCAGGGTCTAAGACTGGAATCGAGCCCACCACCTCGGAACTGACAGGTTAGCATCACTACCACTCAGCCACAGGGGCACAGGTGAACTGTAAGCGAGCTTTTAGTTGAAATATAGCCCAAAAGTAGGCCACAATTTTACTTTGAACATATAAATGATAAATTCTATGTACTACAAAGAAATACTCACATACACAATGCAAAATAATCCAAGCTATTATTAGTAATAGCTGTTTTACACTATCTCACATGCCATTCGACTTCTGTAGAAAATGCAACCCTGATCTAATGAGTTTATGGTAAGTTTTAAAAAAGCAATAACAACTCATTATATCAGGGTAGCAGAAGTCGAACAGCTTACATAATAGTCTAAAAACAGCTTAAATGACATATTAGATTACACGTACATTACAATTTAAGTACTTAGATGCTGTCGTAGAACGTCATCCTGACATCATTGATTATTATCTAAGTACTTCGTTTCATTTACCACTGGGTTTTTATTAACATGAAAAGCTTATTAACATGACGCTCCTAAAAATATGCACGTTTTATGTATTTACTGCAAATGTAGTTTGGAAAAAAAATCTTTGTCAATTCCATTTTGAAATTTAAAAGTGGTTTGATTACGAAGAAAATTTTCGTTTTTCGTTTTCTGAAGAAGGAACTTACGGAATTTAAACCACTTCCGATAGGAATGGTATTCTGTGACATGGCTTATTAAATTTAAAATTTTAATATATAAAATAGATACATGCGGTCTAAACGTTCAGAGCATATTGCAATCAAATTAAGCTGCATGTAGTGTAAGATCTCATTGAAAGTTTTGTGGCCAACTTGTTTTTAGCTTTGCACCCGTTTGGTAACCGAACAAAATCGTTGCATAAGAAATGAAAATATTGTTGGCTTACCTATTTTTTCCAGTACCTTCTAAAGCGATTCCATTATTTAAGTATGTAGTTGGGTTGATACTATAAGTTTTGGAAATCACAAATGGGTCTATCTCTATAGAATTAACAATTTGACTTACACCAAATATTTTATATAACTCTAATATTATTTATTTATATCTAACATAGCCTTAATAAAATGTTGTCGTATAATATTACCGCCAGTTATTAAAAAGGCCTTGATGTTCTTTACCTACCAGATAGTTTTAAGCAGTATACTACTATCCCTTGAAACATAGGACTTTTGGATTTTACCTATCGATAGAGGAAAAATGCTGAAAAATGAAAATGCACTCGCGATAATATGAACACTTTTCCTTCCATTGACTACTCTAAAATATCAACAAAGTGCAAAATACCCAGGAAAAACTTTTGTCATTTTTGTAATCGGTAGTATTTTATTAATGGGTTACAAAGTATTGAGTGGTACTTATTTATCTTATTACTATGCTTTAAATTAGAAATACTACTTAGTTATTAAAAAATGAGTACGTATTTTTATCATCATCTGAAAGTAGTAACAATTTGTTGGTATGTATTAATAAAATAAGTAGACAACCACTTTTTGAGTCAACATGTGTTTGTATATGAAAACTAATTATTGTCGCTTAAACTTGTAAGTGAACAATAGCTGAGTGGGTAAAGTTCTTGCCCTCATATCTGAACGAGCACAGGCTCGTATCCCAGCTGGGTCAAAAAATTAAAATAAAAAAATTAAATAAAATTTAAAAAATATAAATAAAACATAATGCGTATAAGTTTTTTTTCATTTTAATTTGTTTATTCTACTACTTATTTTTTATCCTCAAGTAAGCCAAATAATAACTAGTTAATTGCTGTGACAATGTAAATACATTTCCTACATACACGTTTTAGTTGGTGCTCACATTCAGCTGGAATTTCATATTCATGTTTTAATTATAAATTTAACGTGAAAAGTTCCTAAATATCCATACTTAGCTTTTAACTTTAAAAGGAAAATCTATAATTTTAGAACAATTAGGAAAAGGTCCAAGTGCTACTTAAAGGACTATAAAATCCGGGGAAGCTGTTGTATTTTTTACTAAAGCATTAGAATGTGCCGAAATTGAAATGGTTGATCAACGAGATTTGAATGTATTGAGACAGTTAAGAGAGTGGGCCGTTTTCAATGTGATTGAACAACAGAAACAGCAAAAGAAAATCACATATTTTTTCGTATAAAAGTTTTTTTTCTTTTTTCAAAACAAATTGTTGTTTTTTTTAAATCCAATTAACTATAAATAAAAAATTTAACATAAGAAACTTTTGTTTCTATGGGGAAAACGTTTCTAAAGGCGAATTAGATGCCATTCGTAAATATGAACAATCTTGTAAAAGTGAACTGGGTTTTTTTTTTAATTAGTTCATATTATCACTGTAAATATTTTGAAAAAATGTTACTTGGTGTAGTTTACCTCCCAGCTACAGATATGTATACATAACACTAATTTGCTGTAACATCGTAATACATATCTCCAAAATTGCATTAGGACTGATAAAAAATATTTTTAATTCGGTTGGCTGATAAGTGCAGTTTTTCTTATCTTAGGGCCTCGCATTATTACAAAAACATGGAAATTATAAAAAAAAATATAATGGAATCGATAAAAATGCAAAATCAAATAAAATATGAAATAAGAAAAACAAGAGTTTGACTCTTTGATAGAAATATATTTCGTTGTAGAAAAAGTTTCCTATCAAAAGATCGAGAGAGAGAGAGTATTGTGTTCAATATTCATAGCTTATAATGTACGAACTTTATTTTACAAGCTTCACAATTTTCTCGAATTAAAAATGTAATTTAATTGAAAAATTAAATTAAAATCTAAGCTGAAGTGAAAATAATAAAATTTCTTTGGATTAAACCAATACAGTTAAAGTAGTTTATTTAAATTTTAATAAAAACGATGATAATATATTTTCTTGCTTAATCGCGATTAGCCGATAATCGCGATTAATCGCATATTTTGTAATCGTAGTTGCGATTATAAAAATCTGCGATTATTGGCAAACCCTATTTGAAAACTTAAAATGTTTGCCTTACGATATGCAAAGTTCTTTGTTTATTTTAAAGTGTTTTATAGCTTTTCACTTTCAAACATTGATAAGAAGGGGTGAAGAAATTTATTACAAACTCTTTCCTCTGGAATTTAAATTTTAATTATGTTAGTTAGTATAAACGTTTCAAATAATTTTAAATAACCGTACTAAGGTGCACATCGAAATGATAAGGTAAAATTTTGCGTAAACAAATTTTTTTAGCGAGGGCGAAAGCCTATAAGTTTTTACAAACTAAAAACAAAAAAATAGGTGCATGAAAAAGCAGCAACAGCTGGCTGAATTTTCGTTAGCGAATAAAAAACTTACGAATATTTTTTATTGTACATATATCACTCGTTTGCTGCAACAACGTCATAACTCAAAAAACTTGTTTGACAGAAAATGAGTTTAATGTTTTCAATTTATTTACAACACAGAAAAAAATATTACTTATATCCAAGGAATTTTTTCATAAATGTTATGAATCTAACATGAAACTTTTTCTCCAAATATTTTTCATTGAAGTTAGTAAATTTTACCTTAATTAATTCATATTTCTTAATAAATATATTTTAAAAAATTCAGTATTGAGCTTGTATAGCCTGTTGTACTAGGCACAACTCCTTCCTTTCTGGCAACAGACTATTTGAAACAAACTATATTTTTACTTTATATAAGTACAACAAACATATTGGAATTTGTTTACAAAAAAGTTGAAAATTTTTTTCAAAGCAACTTGGATTTCATAAATAAATTTATTAAAAACTAAATTCGTACTGCGAATGAAATAGTTCTTGTATATTATTTATAAATTAATAAAATATATGAACAATAGATTATGAAATTTTTTCATACTATTTATGTTCAAACTTTTTTCTATGAACTTAAAGGAAAAAGGAAATGTTATTATTCATTCAAAAGGTGAGAGTATAAAATATTTTTATAACATTTCTACATAATATGAAGAACCATATCACGTATAATTCTTTCTCACGTTTTTTGAATTATGACGTTATTGCAGCAAATGAGCAATACATGCATATCTAGGAAAGTGTCAACTTTAAACTTATTTCTACAGGCAAAGTTTTGTTGTCCTTTGTTTTTTTTACTTTTTATGTTTATATTTTTGTAATTCTTATTTGTCGTTGAGTTTTTATATAAACATAACATTTTCTAATTTTGATGGGGGGAAATAAGTTCCACTCCTGCTTTGGCCCATGTTTATAGTGAACATTTTTGGAGAATATTTTACCGCTCGAACTCTTCGCTGTATAGATCTTTTTGTCTCTTTCTTAAAAAAGGGATAAAAACTCCCTTTCAGCACTGATGAAGCGGGTTGAAATGTTGTATAAATATATTTGCCATAAAACTCTTCCCTAATTTGCCCTAATTTTTTCCACAAGCTGATGAACATACCCTACATTTCAGATATAAAGAACACATGGTTTCATGTACACAAAAAAAAAATACTTATATCCACGGAATTTTTTCATAAATGGTATGAATCGAACATTAAATTATTTTCCCAAATTTTTCCCTTCAATGTAGGAACTTTTACATAAATTTTTTTTATCAGGTATGTGATGGAAATCGATTCCGAAAACGAAGCACTTTTGAAAGGTGTTTTTTAATTATATTTCTTTATTAAATACAATTTTATCACAAATATTATAAAAATATCTCTTTATTACAAACGAGTTGTATCACAAAAATTATATATATTTGATGAAAAGTGCGCTAAAAGGGACTTTTAAAAGTGCTTCGTTTTCAAAATCGATTTCCATCACATACCTGTATATTTCATTTTAAAAATATTAAAAAAATTCAGTATTGAACTTGTATAGCCTGTTGTACTAGACATAACTCTTTCCATTTTGCCAAACAGACAATTGTAGATGTATTGTATTTTTACTTTTATAAATAAAAAAAAAATATTTTAGAATTTGTTTACAAATAAAGCTTCAAACATTTTTCAAAGCAACTTTATTTATTGAAAGCTAAATTCATATTGGGCATGAAAAATTCCTATATTTTATTTCAAAATTACTAAAATATATGAACAATATATTATGAACATTTTTCATACTATTTATGTTGAAACTTTTTTCTGTGTACCAATATGCTGCACGAACAGAGCAAAAGGGGGAACTTTAAGCTGCCCCTAAAATAAAATTCCCATGTGATCTTGCAATACGCCGATACACGTATAGATTTTTATATTTTTGTCTCCTCGGTTGTAAGAACTCCATAATTGTTGTATATAGTAATACGAACATTTAAATAATGTTCAAAACATCCACTTCACTTTACTTATTTGAAGACTCCAAATTATTATAGAAATTATTATTAGCTAGTGGAATGAATGGCAGTAAGGATTTTATTTTGAGCATATTATTAAACACTATTTTAATATATCTAGTTTATCTTTTATGAAATTTATTTGACATATTGTCACAATTTTATTTTAAATGAAATTTATTTGCGAGTCTAAGCAATTATCTATATGCAGCATTTCGTTGGTGCTTTGCCAACTCATCAGTAGACTTCAAACACAATTGTAACCAGTTACAAACCCTTTATCTTATGTACAAACTTTTAAAAAACCATTCGAGAATTTACAAATAACTACATAAATGATTTTCAAAAAATGAAGGTGTAGAAAAATAAAATAGATTCATATCGAATTAAAAATTATTTGCTGTGTTTTGTATAGGTTTCAAAGCCTACTATGCTTATTTTTTGAAAATCATTTATGTAGTTATTTGTAAATTCTCAAATGGTTTTTTAAAAGTTTGTGCATAAAATATAATTTTTCAGGATTTTTAAGGAAGTAGCAGGAAGCTTTGTCCTTTTTAATTAGTATTCGTTGAGTGAAGACTGAAGCTTTTCTAATGACATCAAACTTATTTATATCCGATGACGAGTTCTAAAGTTTTTCAATCTTCAATATGACGAACTTTTCTCAAAAATGGCCGAGATGCCCAAGTTTAGAGGCATATAAAATAAAAACCATAAGAAGTGTGGAAACAATTTTGCGCGCACACAATAGTAGAATATATTTGTCGAATTTCATTAAAATTGAAAAGGATAGAAATCCAGTCCGTGTCGAAAATTTCTGTTTTTACCCTTTGCACAAATTAGTATCGAAAAAGTGGTTTTTATGCAAAATTAACAAAAAGAAAATAAAATGTCTAAAAGGTAATAAAAAATTTTAAAATGCAAGAAACTTCACTTTTAAATTATTATTCTTAAAATTATATGTTTAGCAAACAAAATAACCCAGATATCACAAAATTCTATGGATAAGTTTTAATATCATTAGCAATTCAGTGAATACACCCGAAACACTTAAGAAGTACTTTGGATAATAATATTATTTTTGTTTTGAAAAAAAATTTAGGACAAAAGTGCCTTTTAAGTGTGTATTTCTCATATTTTTATTTACAGGCTTATTGAGGACAGAAAATGGTAAACATGGAGTGGATGGATATTCCATGTCCATCAATCATTCTTTTCTATTCCATCTCATATCAATCAATCAAGCCTTCATTAAATTAGATATGCCTTCCTTGAACCAAGTTTTCTTTGGCTTAAGAAATGTATTATAATTGCTCAAACTAAGTAGCGCTTGTCTTAAGAAATTCTGGTCTTAACGTAATTTTGACACCGCTATGACTTGATTTATGTACCGATGTCTTAGTTTTTCCCATGATTTTATATTACCTTTTATTTTAAGTATACAGTTTTTTGGTTTAACAATTTTTTGTCTACAATCGACAAATGTATGCTTTATTCAAATGACCATTGTGTGATCTTTGTCTTTAATACAAGCTAAAAATCTCAAAATAATATCCAAAAACACACTACCGAAAAACAAAGTTGCTGCCCAGTAAATGGGAAACATTTTTGCATTATAAAAACAAATAAGTAGCCTTATCACTTTGACGCTTACTCGATTTCGTTGACAGTCAATATTTACACGTTTTAAAGCAAATTTAATTGCAATCATTTTGGAGGGAAAATAAATTTAAATACACTACATTTGATATAAACACATTTCTGCAATAACTATTTAAATAAAGCAAAACTGTTTATATGTATATATGTCCGATATGTCATTATCTAATTAAGCAGTGATTTTGCAAATGAAAATAAACATTAAGCAAAAACTACCATAATTATCTCTCACCGCCCATTGGCTGTGACAATTGATAATGACATTGATTAAATATTTATTTTGAGTTTTATTATCTCTATTACGACACAACTCTATTATTGGCTGTATACAAATGCTTCAAGTCCAAAAAAAAAGTATTTAATTTGTAACATTTAAACTATTTGTTTTAAGATTTTAATTAAAATGTCTGTAATAAATCAAATTTTGAAAAGCAACAGTAAATACTTTTTGGCATATTGTACATATTTCATTTATGTATTTCACATTAATTAACTAAATAAAGAAATCATTGACCATAAATGTCAATAATGAATTTGTAGCCATGATTACGTTGAGATTTAATATGAATGACAACATAATTGGTGCTAGGGCCACCATCCTTTAAGGTGGCATAGCCGCCATCACCATTATTATATTGATCTGTCACCTGGATTTGTGTTATTGTTTTGCCATAATGTAAGTCTGTGGGCTAAACAAAAAATAAATAGATTAACAATTAATTAACTCAGCCATATTAAAAGTTTCGGATAATTACCTTTGGTCTATACTCATAATCACCACTTATAACACGCATGGATTTGAACTTCTCCATAACAATTTGCCGGCTAATATGCACATCTCTTTGGCTACGTGCTCCCCAAACAAAATTATGACTATTTTCACTTTTAGCGGCAAATGTTTCTTCAAGGCTTAAAACGTTAAGTATTAAAAAATATATTAAAACTGTATGCTTTTGTAACATTTTTCTTTTTATTTATTTATTTTTTTATTTATATTTTTTTTGTTAAAATCTCTTTTTAAAAAAAGGGATGTAAGCTTCAAGCAGCAATTACAATTTCAAACTAATTTAATTATCTACAACAGCAATTTACTCAAGCCATGTGTTTACTTTTCAATCTATCTTAAACATTTTGAGTGCAGAGAGTAATTTGCTTTAAACATCTAGAAAAAGCTGAGTAAATAGTATGTATTATTTAAAGTGGACGCTTTAGCGGGGCGACTTGAAAGCTATTTACCACAGTTTGCTGTATATATTTTTACAAATAGTGCTTTAAAACAACTTAGTATGACTCATTTTGATAAATTAGTACCATTTAGTACAATGCTTTACAGCTACGGTGACCATAATTTTTAAATCGAAATACAGAACTAGGGAATAGTATATTCTTAAAATTTAAAATTATAACATTTTGGTTTACGTTCGTTGTTAATTTAATTTTTCAATTTAAATATTTTTTTATTAAAAAAAAATCAAAGTGCGTAACAATCGAAAAGACAAAGAAAAATTTTGGCTGCACGGAAGGTTTAACCCTTTCATCATGATATTTCTAGATCAACCGTCACAACTATTTTCCGGCTAGAACTCACTGGCATTACGACAGCTTGCAGTTAAATAGTTGAATACCATTTATTTGACTGCAAGCTGTCGTTATGACAGTGAGGTCTAGGCGGAAAAATTTCTGATGATGAAATCGTGGTTGGGCTCGAAACATCATGATATAAGTTGAGCGAAAAATTTCCTTTTTCTTTTATAATTGTTACACACTTTACAATTTCTTTCTAAATAAAAATATAATTTAATGAAAAATGAAATAAAATTCTAAGTACGCAGGTACACGATATACACAGAAAAAAGTTTAAACATAAATAGTATGAAAAAAATTCACAACCTATTGTTCAAATATTTTATTAATTTATAAATATAAAAAAACCGGAACTATTTCATGCGCAGTATGAATTTAGTTTTTAATAAATAAATTTAAAAAATTTTTTTACTTTTTGTCAACAAATTCTAAAAAGTAAAAAATAAAATACACTTCGTATCAAATAGTTTGTTTGGCAGGGTATACAGCAGGATATAGAAGTTCAATACTAAATTTTTAAAATAATTTTATTAAGACATATGAAGCTTAAAGCGGCACGATTCCTAAGAAAATCGATAATAAATCCGTAACTTCTAAACTACTTAACCGATTGGCATGAACAACATTGCCATGCGTAGATAAGCTTTTTGCACATTGTATTTGGAGGTACCCAATTGTAACATGGGATGGGTCTAAACGGCATCAAAGTTGACAACACGGTGTGTCAAAAGTTGTTCGGGACTGTAACTTTTTTAAATGGTAGCTATTTTCCATGATTTTTTTGTAGGATAATGTTCATTAAAAGGCAAAAACAAAACATTCTTGTTTTATTTCTTATACACACAGAAAAAAAAGGAATGTAAAATCAACATTCCGCAATTTTGATTTGAAATCATATTAAAATTTCAAGAAACAATTTGTCGTTTAAGTGTGTTAGTGTTTATTTGCTTTGTTCATTGCTACAATTCATTCTTCTGCTTAGTTGTGTGACTTGTTGATTATTCTTACATGTATATGTGTCTATATAGACGACAAAAAACTAATTACCAGCGAAAATTTACTACTGCTGGTTTAAAATTACCAATGTTTCATATTAATTTTAAACGAAAAATTATTAATCTAACCTTAAATCTCTTTGATTTAAAAATTTTCATTGCTAAAAAAATTTTGTTATAAACGTTACATATCATTTTCAATCGACATGACTATAACTTTAATTTCAAATAAGTTTTATGTTAAATATTCATTTAAATCATGTTGAATTAAAATGAAATTCATTTTACATACGATGATATTTATTTAGTGGATAAGTAAAGTAAAGTGTGATGCTGTTGTGGCTGCAGTGGTTAGCGCGTGGACTATCATGCAGGTGGCATGAGTTCAAATTTTGGCTGGGGCAGCCAGCTACAGCACAAAGTTTTCTAATGACTATCACGTAAGTAAAATAATTAATAGAGTAGCTACATTAAATTCCTGTTGTTCCAATATCAAATTCACGTTATTTCCACTTGAAATAAATTTGATTCAACATGATTCTTCGTGTTGTTCCAATATCAAATTCACTTTGTTTGAACTCGAAATTACTTTGATTCAATATGGTTTTTCGTATTATTTCAGTATCAACTTCATTTTGATTTAACTGTACTGGAATACTAAATCAACATGAAATATAGCTAATTCAAAATGATAAATTTTCTTTCAAGATTATTGTAAATCATGTCGATTTAACATGAAACACCTATGAAGCAAAATCACTACCGAAAAATGTTAAATTAACCTGGTTTTCGACGATTTTACATGAAAATTTTTCTGTGTGTACTTTAAAACTAATTTTGCACATACAAATATTTTTTTTACATTCCTTGACTTATTTCAGTCTTTGGTCCACAATTTTTTTCATATCTAACAAAAACTTCCTTCGAAAATAGTTCCAAAGTTATAGGCAAAAACTAGAAAAGTGAACCGAATTTTTTTCAGGTTCAGCGATCCTTAATTAGTTTATAAACCACTTTTGTTTTAAGCTTCATTTTTATTCCAAACTACCGCAATTGAAAATTATATTTATATATTTAACTTGCTCTACAGTTTTGTCTATAACTTTAGATATAATAATTTTACCACTTTGCGGCTAAGTAGTCTCAGTAGACATGAAAGTAAAATTTACTTTTTTAATATTTAGCAATTTAAAATTTCGGGAATCAAAAATTTTTTAAAAATATTTTTGTGATCCGAGAATATATAAGGTTATATCTTTATAGAGGGGTTTTATAACCTTTCAAACGGTATGTTGCAGAGGTCTCTAACTTAAGCACTTTTGCAGATATATATTTACACATTTTTAAGTAAACTCAGCTTTTGTAGATACAAATTTTTAATTTTTATGGACTCATATCTTCACAAACGAAAGAGATAGAAATCCAAAATTTGATCTAGGCGCACGGTAGTGCGCCAGTCCAAGTTCCGGTAACACACTGTGTATGTTTACATGAAACCATTTGAGCTATTTTTACCCCCATCATAACTTTGCTCCACTTAATTAGAATATAATGAAACTATAGGGTGCCCCTTCTTTGTATGGGGAACTTCCAGTATAGCTGAAATTTGGTACACAGGTAGACTCTAAAACACTTTAATTGAAAATTAGGTCGATAATAGTCGGCAACACTTTACAGATTATTATCGACCTAAAATTACACACGCATTATTTTTGAATAAAATGTTTTTACTAAAAAAAGCGATTGGCTGCGTGCAGGTTTGAACCGCGACTTCCTGTCTGATAGTCTGACGTATCTACCATCCAGCCATAGCCGTATTATACTTTACGTTACCTTTTTTCCACTTGGACTAAATATATTTAATTTGAAAGGTTTTTTCTTTAATAAAATAATAACAAAATCGATGTAATTTTAGACAAGGAGAAATTTTCAACACAAATTTAGACAATATATGATCGTAAATTTGAAATAATGGTTTAGAGTGTAGGTCCTGATGAGCAATTACCGAAAAAATTTGAAAACGGGCACTTTTCATCTGCGGGCGATAATTCATATAGAAAATTTTATGATTTATTTCGAAATGCACTCTACTTCCAGCATTTGTCCACTATTACGATTTTTTAAATGCAAAAAAAAACCAAAGTTCGTATAAAACTATTTAAATTAACTTGGCATAAAACTCTGGAAATTCTTTAATTTAAAATTTTTCGAAAATATTACAAATTTTAACAAAAAAGACGTTCTTAGTAAAAAATGTGATGTTCTGAACACATAATTATATTATTACTCTATAACAGACGCGGATAAAACTGGTGGAAAAGGGGAATTACCCCCCCCCCCCAAAACGGGTAAATTTCTATAGAGTTTCTAAAAAAAGTTTGGAAAAATAGTATGATTTACTTAGAAGTTCCCCCCCCCCCCCCCAAAAACCTCAAGCTGGATCCGCACCTGCTCAATAAGAAATATGTATAATGGTTCAGATCATACATCCTTCTGGATTTAATTAAATTTATTATTAAAAAATGTTATAATGAAATTATTGTCACATGCATTAGTTTTACTATTGAAGCCGAATATTTCAAAATTTAAACGCATTACATTTATTATATCTTACATCTTTTATCTCATGAATAATCGAATAATTGTAAATTATTTATTTCGCTTCTAGAGCTCTGGGCTTAAAGTCACCCTTCATCGAATTTCGGAATGAATGTGAAGTGCTGGCCAATAATAGTATAGCTCTGAATATAACAAAAGATGAACAGGCCTTAATGCATCAAGAGGGTCTGCGCAAGCTGGGTACCTTTATAAAACCTGTCGATTTAAGAGATTCTGAAACGGGTTTTGTCAAAGCAAATCTAACGAAAAAAGTCTTGCCGTCAATTAGCCAAAGAGTGCAAAATCAACGACGACTTCATCCAATACAAGAGGAAATGGATCAAAAGCAAATTATCTTACTAGATGAGGATACAGATGAGAATGGTTTGCCAGCTAGTTTAACGGATGAAGATCGTAAATTTATAGTACCTATGGCCTTAAAGAACTCACAACCTGATCCTCGTTATGCCCAAACAATGGCTAGAAGTTCTATGCTATCGGCCACAACAAAGGCCACCACTACAACAACGGCCACGACGACGACGACAAAGAAGCCCACAACACCAGCTACACCAGAATTTGCCTCGAATATAGAAGATTTAAAGAAACATATATTATTTCTGCAAAATCTTACCAAACATGATAGCAATTTTCAATCAAAATTTGTCGTATTTCCCAGTTTGCAAAAGGACAAACAAAAAGTTCCTCAAACAGTAGCCACCACTATGATGCCTAAAGTACCCATGAGGCCGATTTATCAATATGCTGGCCCGCCCACACGTAAAAGCTCTTTAAATGTAAATAGTAAAGTTGCACAAATACCTCCATATGGTGGCTACTATCATAATCAGGATGATGAAGATTCTTTATCGGCTTTTTTACAGCCTGTAAATGGTAAAGATAAAATTGCCATAGTACCGCAAGTATTATTGCTTAATGATCAAAATAAAGATAGCCAAGGCCGGAGAATAAATACCAGTGCCTCGAGCAGTAGCAGTAGTAGCACTACAACTAGCACAACAACTACAAGTACTACTACTACTACCACAACCACCAGACGTCCCACCAAACCCACTAAACTGCCACCTTGTGTACGTAATCCTGAATCACCTAAATGCATTAGACAACGTAAGCGAGAGGAACAACAGCGTCAACGAGATCGAGACGCTTTGTTAAGAGAACAAGAAAAATACATGCCACGCTATGAACCCTATATCCAGACAATTAATAATACCAAACGTTTTGCGGTCTCTATTGAAATACCCGATTCCTTTAAGATCCCTTTAAATGATTCCGATTCACGTTCTTCCAGAGGCGAAGAGAGTTTACAAATTCTTTCACGATTTGTACGATCCACTCATAAGAGGCGTAATATAGGCGGGGGCTTAGCGGGTCGCTCTACTTCGAGCAGTGAGAAATTTGCTTCAAAATATGGTACAAGTGCTTTTTTAGAACGTGATGCAATGGTAGCGGCCAGTGGTGGGAGAGATTTTTTAATCGCTAATCCCGATCAGTTTGGCATGTTGCCACCTAATGCAACGACATCTATTCCAACGGTGCCTTCTTATTCGGAGCCAATAGACTTAAATCCCGACAACTGTTATCTGGTTGAAGGCATGACTTATGGCCAAAAGAAACAATGTGTTTTGCATACGAGTGTTATGCCGGCTATAAGTAGGGGTGCCAGAGCAACAATACAGGTGAGTTTTAGTTTTTTTTCAATGTATTTTTAGCGACATTTTATTACATACTTTTATTAGCTCCAATTGTGATCAATTCCTTGAACTTCATACTTAGCCTAGACACTACTTTGTCAGTGCTACGCCCATTGAAAAAAGAAATATTTTCTAACCTAATTGGGGGTCGCTGAAAAATAAATGAATGCCCATATTCATTCATTTATTTTTGTTAACAAGCGTTTTCGAAATATTCGCAAAAAATGTCAATATTTACAAGACATTGAATACACAAAACAAAATAAAAATTAAATGTCTCTGCTAAGCATTGAACTCATGCCGTTTGCAATTATTGTGTTATGTTATGCCAAGTGTTTTGCACAACTATTTTGTTGCGGGCTTAAAACTTGCTTTCACAAACATGAACACAATTTAAAAAAATCCAATTTGTGTCCCCAGGGATTGAACTGTTTATCGTCTGTATGATAAGCAGAAACATTAGTATAATAAATAAATAATAAATGGTAATTGAATCAACTACTGTAAATTAATTAAGACAGTATGTAGTTTGTGGTTGAAAAGTATGTTGTTTGGTACTGACAACACATTATCTTTGTTCATCGGATCAAAATTCATTAACTTTCAGGCCTTAAGATTTGAAAAAATTCGATGTTTAGGTTTTTTCAAAATTCACCATTTTACGCCGCTCCAGTAAAAAAATACAAATTTATAATTTATTTCAGACCCATATCTTAAAGAAAATTTTGTTCCAAATGTAGTAAGTGTAAAATTAATTACATCGGACAAAAAAATTAGAAAGTTATTATATATTTATTGACCACATCTAAATTTGAACTTTCACTCGTTGGTCCTCAGATTATTAATAAAATTTTTACTTTCACATGTTGTAAAGAGGAATGTCGACATATAAAATTTACAAAATCATGTGTAGTTTTCAACAATGTTTTCAGACTTTAAGAATTTCAATTTTTTTTAAACGATTTTTTGCAAAACTAGGAGAAAAACACCATATAGCCCATATGGGCATTCCCATGAAAATGACAACCACGACTGAACAAATTAAAAGCCTTAAAACTTTTTTTAAGATATGGTAAAAGGGAGAAAAATAATCAAATTTTACTATACAGAGGTATTTATACTTCACTAAAATTTTTAAATATCTCTTTGACTAAGTTTAAGACATTGCAATAAACTATTTTCGCTCTTCTAGTGACTAAATTCAGTTATTTGTAACATTGCAATTATACTTTAAAATTAACGTTATAATATAAAAGAACAAGTTTCTTGAGAAAAGATAAAAGACAGAGTTCGATTAGCTGTATATTTTTATTTTCTTCGGACTCTAATGTCACGTACGAAGTGCTAAAACATTATTTGTCTACATCATTTGAATTTGACCGGTCGCAAGTGTTCCAAAATAAAAGTTTAAAGCAAGATATTTGTCGCAAACAAATATTGATCGACATTTTTTTCAACTTGGTGTAATAGAAATTTTATAAGCATTTAAATTTCGTCACGTACGCTATTGTAGTACTACAAATGCAACTAAATGCAAATGAAAAATGGCGAAATTTCCCTCAAATTTCAAAAATAAAAAAACTTCATCCGTTTTCATATCATGATAGTCAGCATATATATGATTCTCGAACTGCGTATTCATTAAGCGAAAAAAATTCAAATTAATTAGTATTTTATGTACTACTCAGTAGTAGGCAAGGTGGCGCCGTAAACTCAGCGCCTAAGTACATATTATGCAGTATGAAATGAATTTGAATCTTGATTGTTTTTATTGCTATTATCACCAAATACATATTGCACGCCTCATAAACGAAGCGTACTACCCTCACTTCACGCGAAACTACTGATTTTTCAAACTTAAAATGGCTCTATTATTATCAAATATTGCACTTATAAAAGCTATATACACGCACATATTAAGAAAAAAATACTATTTTTAACACTCATGATATTTTAAATGTCATTTTCATTATTTAAACTAATTAAAAAACTGTTTAAAAAAGTTTGTCTTGGACGTCCGTTTGTCTGTATGTATGGATCCTGTATGTGGTCACAATAACGACCGAAAGACTTCACTATTTGAGTCCTTTTTTTCTTTTTACGCTTCAGTATAATTAGGAATATAAGCCTATTTAATTTCACGGTCTAAATGAGATTATGAGGAGTAAACTTTTGGATTTTCCAAACTATTTTTTATTTGTTTTTAAGTTTTACTTTACATATATTTACAAAACATATATTTCATTACTTAAGAATACTATAAGAGAAAAATTTATGGGCAATAAAGGAAAAATAGTTGGCTTCGTTTAA
This sequence comes from Panzeria rudis, assembly GCA_956483635.1. Taxonomy (NCBI): domain Eukaryota; kingdom Metazoa; phylum Arthropoda; class Insecta; order Diptera; family Tachinidae; genus Panzeria; species Panzeria rudis. The sequence continues at coordinate 102,547,844 of OY101450.1, read as the reverse complement.
GAATTAAAAAAAAACTTCACAATTCACCGATTTTTGCCTACTTTTACATACACCTTAACATCACTCTCGTTTTATGGCACGTACGCTATGGAATTATTTCCCTCGATATTTTGGACAACAGTGCTCCAAATGTAATAGATTTTTTTCACACATAGTACCCTCAGTTACTCCTAGTTTTGCAAAATCTATGCCACTTTGTAGGCGCACAAATGGCATGTACGCTGACATGGAAATACCCATATGGTGTTTCGTGCATATTAAATTTTTTCTTAATGCTATAAAATCGTTAATTATTGATATATCCCACGAAAATTTCTAGTTAGATAGGAATTTACTTGCTTAGTACCCATCAAGTAAAGTAAAGAAAACTATGATTTGTTTCTAAGAATTCCTAAGAAAGTTCAAACAAAGGCAGCACTCCCAAAATGGTGAATTTCAAATCTTAACGCCTGTAATTCAATGAAGTTTGTCGCGATCATTGCAGTATATGTATTTTCTGAAAGAAGAAAAACCTATCTATCCAACTCTGCAAAATTTTTATAATTTCAATTGAAGGCTCTGAAGATTTTTGGAAATATGTATATTTAAAAAAAAACTGCAAGAAACAGGTTTTTTGCGAATATCTCAGAAACGATTCTTGAGAAAAATTAATGATTTTCATATTCGTGTTCAACGGCCCCAAATTACCATAAAAGACAGCTCGTTTTTGAGATTCATATGTTTTGTTTTATAGTGTTATAATTTAAGGAAAGTTAAAGCATTTTATTTTCCTGCACTATTTAAGTTGCTTTTTATATATTTTTATAATGAAATAAAAATCATAATTTAAATAATTTACATAATTTAAGGCTATGCCACCACTTTCATTACCATTTTTAACCACAACACTGCACAAATGAGAGTTGGCGGAAAGAAAAATGTGTAAAAAATATGCCGAAACGAGACACGCGTTTCTTTAGTAAATCACTAACGCAAACACACGCATGTTGCAAAAACTCAAATTTTTCAGAGAAAACAATGAAATCTACGATATGGAGAATAAGAGGAATTATTGCACTTAATACAAATGATTGTGTTGTATTAAATTTTGCATTGTGGACTGATTTTTCCCATATTTTATCGACAACAAAAAATCAACAGAAAATTTTTAACATGTTGTTGCGATGCAAGAACACAGACACAGTGTAATAATGAACAAAAAAAAAAACTTCATCAGGCCAAATGAAAAGTGAATTATGGCACACTTAAATATTGATAAAACAAAAAAAGAAATAATGAAAAATAAAACCACTGTATTAAATTCAATACGAATTTTACTTTTTCATTGAAACAATATACAAAAATAAATTCAAAAGCCAAAGCTTATATATCAGGTCATGCAAAATTTCAAGTGCCAAAAGTGACGAGAACTTATTGAAACTCTTCAAAAAATTCTGCAGTAGCAGCCAACGATAAAAAAAAGATTGGAATTATTGTGTGTTAAGAAATAAAGTATTGATATTTCCCTCAAAGGATATAATATGAAAATCAAAACTGTAATAATAAGAGTGAAATTACAGCACAAATTAATGTGAGGCAATACAGTTTAAGCAGGATTTTTTATATGCAATACACATAAGAGTATTCTCAAACATATTTTTTAATGAAAAACAATCCCCGTTTTTTACAATGTAGAAAGGGAAACTTTGTTTCCTAATAAGGTTGGCTATTCAGCAAAATTTTTTTCTCTTTGTTTACATAACATGCAAGGCTGCATGTCATACGATATTTCATATTTCGTAGAATTATTACTTTTTTTTGAAAATTTAAGTATGATGGATTGATTAACATCCATTTGACTTTAAAAGAAGGCGAACAATTCTGGTAAACCATCACTAAGCATGTGTTGCTTTCAATCATTAAGCAGCTAATGTATATTCGTTATGCTGGTCGAATTAATGGTACCAGCTATAGACAATTTGGTCTTAAGTTTTATGATAAATGAACGAGATTTACATGTAAACCAAGGTATGCAGTACAACATACACTGGAATTATGGATGGGCAAAATATATCGATATATTGATATTTTCTTAAAAATATATCAATATATATCGTCGAGATTTTTAATATCGATATATCGATATTTTTTCCCAAGTACATCGACAGTATCAAATTCGATATTTTTAGCTTTGGTTTTGTTTTTCGTGCAATTTTTAAAAACATTTCGGCATAGTCTTCATCAAATAGAATATTACTAACAAAATCTTTTATTTTTTATAATATTTTGTCTATTCGAAAAATTATCATTCCTTGATTAATTATTTATAATTATTAATTATTTATAAGAAAGACATTTTTTGTTTGTTTTATTTTTAAAAAAATTTGGGGACTACGTATGAATTATCATTGTTGAAAATATATCGATATTTCGATATATAGATATATTTTATTCTATATATATCGATGGCGATCGATATTTAAAAATATATCGATATCGATATATGCATATAGATATATTTTTTTCACTTGCCTATCCCTAACTGGAATAGAGCTAACATTTTATAAAATCTAAACGGGAATTAAAGATAAACAAAAGTATATGAATTTAATTGGAACTGTGATTAGGGAATACATTGGAAGGAAAGGAAAAAAGGAGGCAGGTTTTGCGCGTTTATATGCCTCCTTGTAGGGACCTGAATCTGTCATAGAAGTGGGGAATTAGATTATTGCGGCTAAATCTACATAAAAAAAATGTGCAGGCTCAGAATAACATAAAAGCAGCTAAAAGATAATCAGAACAAGACAGTTCAATTTTGAGAATAGTCCCAATATTATTTTTTTTTAGGTTTTTCGAAGAGAAAACTGCTACAGCTCAAATTTACAGCCTATTGCATCAATTTGTTTAAATATCAGTTTATATTTAAAACTCAGTTTTCTAAACAATAATGAATGAAAATCGACATTTAAATATGAAATGATATTTAAATAGCGTTGGTGAAATAGCCTCTTAGTGTCACATTAAAGTGCAGAGATTATTTGCTTCCATGCATCTATGGGATTGTTCACATATTTCGTACTGATATTTTCGCAGTTTTTAAGCGCTCACTCCAACGCCGCAAAGTTGCTCATAATTGGTTTTCGATGGCAAAAGTTCTGTAACGTTTTTACAAGTCAAGATAATCGCCGAGCTCATAAAAAGGCGTCTAACCTTAGCGGCTGCCACAAACAAAGTAAACAATGAATGCAGCGGAAAATACTATCATACTTCAGGGACATACATAACGACATAATAGCAAAAATGCTTGACAATCGGGCTCTCCAAACCCGATAAATTTAAAAATTCACTTTATTTTTTGAGCAGACCTCGTATAATCTACGCCCATCAATGAACCAATCCAAGCCCGATTTATTTATGGCTTTTTTCAAATCTTGTATTAAAATCGGAACCGCCCATGACTACAAATGTCTAAAATTTAGAATAAATGGCTTGAAAAATCCGTTCTTGAATTAAGCGTTATGGCTTAAAAAAAATTCCTTACTTACCGCACTTTTGGCATCGCTTAGGCTGGATATAATCGCGGATGATATGATTTGATTTTTCTTTTAAGTGTACCACTCAATCTATAATTGTCATCATCCGTGTTAGCTGGAGCTTTAGTAATTCTTGGCTGTCCGCTAAGAGTTATCAAGTTTTATTCTCATCACTGAACACATAGTAATCGACACCAGATTCGGGTTCAGATCTGATTTCTTATTTGCATTCACTGCTTCGGCTTACCTAATCGCCAAGAGGCACGGCGCACAGTGGACCCTTTCACGAGAAGGCGGCTAAAAATCCATAACTTTTGATTGAATAGGAATTTTGATTAGTAGGCGGTACTGGGGCCTTTAAGTTTTGCTTTAGAAAGTTAAAATCGACTGATAAGAAAAAATGTTATAGAGGTTTTAAAATAATTTTTAATTTTTAGTTGATTTTTAGTTTAAAAGTGAAGTGTTAAAACATGTTAAAAAAAATTTTTTTTTGTTTAATTTTTGGTTACCGTTAAAACTAATACTGCCCGCATTATTCCGTAATTCGCTAAAGCTAAATCCAAATCTCGATCGCTAAAATACTGACCAAATACAAAATTAAACATTTTTGGCGATGACATAAAACACCAAATCTTCGGCGGACTAAATTTTTAAGACATTTCCTAATTTAGCAATACGCGTTGCAAAATTGCATTCGCAGCCAAAAATCGATAAATCGACCTTATAGATTTTTATCGATGGAGATTTAACTTTACCGAGTTACAGAATAAGAGGGCTGCCAACGTATCAATCACTCGACCAAAAAAAACTGTTGCAAAACGGCACCAAGAAACTCAAATAAACTTACTCTTCATTCTCGCTTAAAAACCTGCTTTGGATCAGCACTATAAAATCCCTTTTTTGTATAGCTCGTGTACGAAGCTTTTGTATAAGTAAAAAGCAAAAATTTTTCTCGCTTCAAAACCTGCATTACTGTGACGCTATGAAATCAGCTTCTGAACAAGCTCATATTTTAAAGCGAATTATGAAACGCTTCATTTCTTTAGTGCTTCAAAAAACATGAAAATTTGTTACTGGGTACTTACTCATCTAGACCTACCTGTATACCACATTTCAGCTCTCCAGTTATAGTGGAAAGATCCATACAAATAGGGGCACCTTAGTCGCTCCTAGATGAAAAGTGCCCATTTTTAGATTTTTCTTATTACATTCACACTAATACCTACCTTTATACCAAATTTCAGCTTTATAACTATTTAGCAAAACCTTTGCTTACTGGTAGGCAAAAAAGTATATGAGGATTTAAGTCGTAACTACTTACAATTTGACTCAATAACTACTTAATTTTGTTTGAGAAGTCCAAAAAATAAGAGGTACCCCTTACAAGTGTGTTTGCATTGTCACAGAAATTAAATAGTTACTATTTGGCTTACTTGAAGCCAAAAAATAAGTAGTCAAATAAACAAATTGAAATTAAAAAAGAAATTATACACATTATATTTTATTTATAGTAAAAAAATTTTTTTTGTCCAAGCTGGGATTCGAACCTGTGCCCTTTCTGATTTAAAGACAAGTACCTTACCCACTCGGCGACAAAAATTTATTTTCATATACATACAAACACATGTTGATTTAAAAAGTTGTTGTCTACTTATTTTATTAATACATATCAACAAATTGTAACTACTTTCAGATAAAGAGAAAAATACGTACTAGTATTATTAAATTTAATAATTTGAAGCATAGTATGTAATAAGTTAATTTATACCCCATTAATAAAGTACTACCGATTACAAAAATAAGAAAAGTTTTTGCTGGGTATAGTGGAATTGCCCCGTACAAATAAGGGGCACCCAAGTCGCCAGAAGAAGAGTCTGGGTTTTGAGATTTTGCAGATTACTTACTCATCAAGACCTACCTGTTTACCACATTTCACCTCTCCAGTTATAATGGAAGGGTCCATACAAATAGAGACATTTTAGTCCCCACTAAATGAAAAATGCCGGTCTAGTCCCCCCAGATGAAAAGTTTCGATTTTGAGATTTCTCAGATTATTTTCCCACCAAGATCTACCTGTCTACCAAATTTCAACTCTAGAAATAGTGGAAATGCCCCATAATATTGATGAGGCAGTGAGTTGTATGAATAAAATTTGCACAAAATATCTGACCTTGGGTAAAAAAATTGCTCTGCTTCACACGGGCGGATATACAATGGGGTATAGGAGTGTATGGTAGGGTTCGGACTACAAAATAGTGGAAGATTTCTTAAACGTGTTTTGATGGGAAGGAGTTTTGCTCTATCTAGTAGGAGATTTTCGGACAATTTGGACTTGCTAAAAATTTTTTTTTTTAATTTGTAAGACACACAAAGACTTTATTTTCCTAGCACTACTAGTTTATAAGTTACACAATTATACAAAGTTTAATTTGCTAAAAAATCTCTTAAAACAAAAAAGTTATAATCATTTAAAAATTGAAATTTTCAAAGAAATTTTTAATATTAGCCAAATACTGAAAAAGTGAATTTTGGATCACCCTGTCGCCGTAATATATTTGAAATAGAGCTGTAATTTTTTTTTCTTCCAAGGTTCACTAGAACATTCTTTCAAATGAGTGACAGAACTTTAAAATCGGTAGTCGTGAAAAAAATATTTTTCACCGCCTTGTCAAAATATGGTACACAGTGCGATGTGCTAAATTCCCTCTACTTTAATACATATATGTAGTCCTTATAACGGTTCGTCGTTCGTCTAATATTTATACTGATCTAATTTTCTATCAATCTACATATTTCGATTTATAACGAGCTTAAGATTAATTGACGAGTACAGCAAGGCAAGCTTGAGGATATTTCAATCCAAATGATCTCCTAATTAGTTGTATCAGCAACGTTGAAATAAAAACTGAATTCAACTCCCTGTATGGTGTGTCCCAAGTCTACGCGACAATTATATCGCTTTTCGTTGACTGAAGGATATCCACGACTATTGACTTGTAGCCGTGGACGCAGTGAGGCGTGTTCTTCGCAGTTTAATCATTACTACAGCGACATGTGCTATAATAAAGTCAGATGCTTAATCTTGAAGTCCTTATGTTTGGCGGACTTTTTATTTAAAACTCCTACATACATAGAGTATGTGATCACACTTCATATGTAGAATAGTCTTCCTTTACACTTGCCCACAAATTGAAGGAAAAATTGATTGTTTTAACGAATTCATCATTAATTTTGAACTAATAGACTAGTATATTAAATCAATTAACTAATTCATTAATTTTGTTAAAGATTGAAGAATAACCACATCGAATATTTTCAAAGAACCATTTTACATTAAAGTTCAATGATTATTTTTATTGAAACGGCGTGCGTATGCATACATAAAAGTATTTTAGAAAAAAAGTTATCTGTTTCAATAATATCATTCTTTGAATTTATGTAAAATAATTTTTTCAACGTAGAAGTTTATTCTGTCAATTTAAACGCGCATAAATTTGAACCGAACTCTTCTTACATATCCATTTCCTAGCTCCCGTACAATACATTGCATGTGTTGGGGTCATTGCTTGAACCATAGTAAAAAAGTAAATGCATAAAAATAAAATTTATGTCGGTTACATTACGCCTTATTAGTTGCTTGACATTTAATAATAATAATGTATGCGTGCATTATAAACAAAAGTTTTACAAGTATTCATTATGATTGTTCATTCTGATGGTAAAAAAAAATATTATTAATATTTCGAAATGAGAAATTTCCGTGCTGCGTTTTTATGTGTACTTAGCTTTTTTTGCACTCATTCCTTTTATGTGTATTCGTCCTCATTTGTTGTAAGGTTTTTGAGTTTTATGACATTGACAGTTACATTAAACACGCCTAAACATCTCTTTTATATCATTTTTTTTCGTTTCTGTTGCTTTCAAAATAATAAGCTAAAACGCAACAGACATAAAACACGCTGAAATTTATTTTAACATTGAAAATCATATGCTTTTTAATATTACCTACGACGCTACATTGTTTGTACCCACTGCTGACATTTACCCAGTTGGAGATGACAGTCGGTTTGTTTGAAATTGTTGTCTTTATTGTGAACAAAAAAGAAAATATATATTTCGTATTGTGGGTTACATTTGGCGCATATTTTTTGCACCCTTTTTAAATTTAAGCTAATTTTGTATTGCTGTTGAGGCATTTGATTTCATTCGCCATCATTAGCAAAATGTCATTTTCATATAAAGAAAAAATATTTTTGTTCGTGTGAGGAAGCATTGAATTGGGCTCACTTGCAGTATGTTTAGTTAAATTGATAAGGAGTTAAACATTGCAGCAGCTTAATAGAGTGGTTCCATTAATGTAAATAAAAACAACAGTATTTGATAAATCACGGTCATTCCAATAAATAAAAAACTGTTTAACTATCTCGAAATCTAAATAAGTAAAATATTATAAAACTAAATTAATCAAAAATGTAAAGTCGCTTAGTGGCTACAAACAAAATTAAATTTCCAAAATACTATAAATTAGTAAAAATGTGTCTACTACGTTGTCAACCTTTGTATCAGGTCATAATGCTGTCATCAACGACAATAACAATCTAGTCATCAATGGTGATGACAACTTTTTTCTAATTTTCTTACTATAAGTTGTTTCTATTTAATTTTAGTTAATAAAGTTTATACAATTAACGCAAGATATGAATTTGTCGCCCTTTTGGCAGTAAAGTATTGGAACCCTAAAAAACAATTCGACACCTGAAAGTTTAGGGTTAGTAAAAATGTAGCGTTAAACGATAGAACAATGTGTCTTCATTATTGAACAATATATCAAAAATAATGAAAGTTTGGGGGCCGCAGTAAACATAATTTTGGATCGCGGACGTTCATTCACGACAACTTTATAACGTCTCACGATCACGCAAATACACTCACGGGCAAATTTTGGGAACGTAAGTTCCATATGGCGCGCCATGCACATCAATGCTTTGAATAACAAAAATCAATGCTTGGGGGCATAGCTGCCAGAAATGACGATTTTTTACGATATGGCAAAAAGCGATATGACAACACTGAGAAAGCCATACACTATGAATGCCTTCCTCAGTGTTGTCATATCGTAAAAAACTTACGATATGAGAACACAGTATGTCATATCGTTTTTTGCCATATCGTAAAAAATCGTCATTTCTGGCAGCTATGCTTGGGGGGTAAAACAAAAATACTGGGTGTGTGGTTCTTTTTCTGTTTGTATGTGTGTATGAATGTATGTATGGATGTATGTATGTTTGTTTGTTTGTTTATTTTAAAGCTATGAACTCCTAAAGCAGTGAACCGATCTTGCTGAAATTTTCACAGTATATTACAGATGACCTGGAAGGAACAATAGTCTATATAAGTTTGAAATGCTATAATTGGGCATGGCACTTCCCATATAGAAGAAATTTTTATTTTAGGATATTTATGGAACTAATGCAGCTATAGACTTACACATTTGTGTGAGTAACTCTATTTAGTGTGTTTTTAAAGATATATTATTAAGGACTGGACAAGTGGGCGTGGGTTGTGGGAGTTACTACATTGATTTTAAGCATTTTTCTAGAGAAAATAGTAAGACAAAAATTAGTGGGCGTGGCAGCTCCCACATATCTGCCTCTCAGAAATCGATTGTGATGAAATTCAGTCTAAAAGAAGACATAGGCTATAAATTTTTTAAAAAATAGGATCTGGGCCTAAAAGAAGGCATAGGCTATACATTTTTGAACAAATGGGACCACGAGGGGAAGTAAGGGGAAATTTCGTCCTCTTTGAAACTATCTATCCGATTTTGTTGAAATTAAAAAAATAGATATATCTGAGACAGAATATAGATCTGAGATACAGAATACATAGAATGCATAGGTTATACATTTTTAAAAAACTTAGACCACGTGGGGAGGTAGGAGAAAATTGCGTCCTCTTTGAAACTATCTATACGATTTAGATGAAATTAAAAACATAGATACAGCCGAACCTAAAAGAAGACATAGACTATACATAAAAAAAACACGAGGGGAGGAAGGGGGAAATTTCGTCTTCTTTGAAACTATCCGATTTTGATGAAATTCAAAACATAGATTGATCTGAGTCTAAAAGAATACATAGGCAATACGTTTTATCAAAAATAGGACCACGAGGGGAGATGGGGGAAAATTTCGTCCTCTTTGAAACTATCTATCCGATTTTGATGAAATTCAAAACTTAGATAGATCTGGGTCTAAAAAAAGACATAGGCTGTACATTTTTCCAAAAATAGGACCACGAGGGAAGGTAGGGGGAATATCGTCCTCTTTGAAACTATCCGATTTTGATGAAATTCAAAATATAGATAGATCTGATTCTTACATAAGACATAGGCTGTATTAAAAGTAGGACCACGAGGGGAGCTAGGGGGAAATTTCTTCCTCTTTGGAACTATCTATCCGATTTTGATGATATTCAAAACATAGATAGATCTGAGTCTAGAAAACGTAGGCTATACATGTTTTCAAAAATAGGCTATACATGTTTTCAAAAATAGGAGCACAAGGAGGGGTAGGGGCAATTTCTGCCTCTTCAAAACAATCTAGCCAATTTTGATGAAATTCAAAACATAGATAGATCTGACTTTAAACAAGGCATATGTAATACTTTTTTTTTCAAAAATTGGACCAAGAGGGCAGGTAGGGGGATATATCGTCCTCTTTGAAACTATTTATTCGATTTTGATGAAATTCAAAACATAGGTAGATCTGAGCCTAAAAGAAGACATATGCTATAAGTTTTTGTAAAAATAGGACAACCAGGGAAGGCAGGGGAAATTTCTTTCTCTTTGAAACTATGTATCTATCCGATATTAATGACATTTAAAACACAGATAGATCTGAATCTTTTAAACAAGACATAGGCTATACATATTTTCAAAAATAGGACCCCGAGGGGAGGTAGGGGAAAATTTCTTCCTCTTTGAAACTATCTATCCGATTGTGATGAAATTCAAAACATAGATAGATTTTAATTTAGAAGAGCACATACATTTTTTAAAAATAGCAGCACGAGGAGTGGTAGGGGGCAATTTCTGCCTATTCGAAACTATCTAACTGATTTTGATGAAATTCAAAACATAGATACATCGGAGTCTAAAAGAATAAATAGGCTATAACTGTTTTAAATAGGACCACGAGAGTAGGTAAGAGGAAATTTCGTCCTCTTTGACATTAACATTATTGAACCTAGCACGCTCCCTATTTTTTAAACAGAGATACATACTTACCTGAATTGTACAAATAAAATTATATATTTCTGAAAAGAAAGAAACTCTTTTACTTGCCACGGTTGAAAGAGAATTTGTCATCTCGACATAAATAATTCCCACCGTTCAGAGATAGTGAAAATACAATTTCTAAAGTAAGCGAAACATACGGAGCTACATTCCTACCCGGTGTCCCATGACACCGTGCGCTCTTTTTTTAATCATGTACGTTCACGCATGAGTAATATGAAAATTTTCACGATCGCGTATGCTCACGATAAATTAAATAAGAAAAGTTTTTTAATTTTAAAATTTGCTTTTAATAATTTGTATGTATTTGTTTAAAAGTTGACTTTTAGGGTATCGGTCTATTGTGAATTGCCTTAACTTTAGATAACTACGCATAAAAAACTCTATTGTTCGTTTCACCTTCACAATATTTAATCATATTGAGTGGCATAATATAACGCCTTCCTGCTCGAAGCCCATGACGTTTAATTCGGAACAAACTTGCATAATTGACTATTTTTCTTAAATTATAATTATTATATTTCTCTTGCGAATGCATTGCTTTGAAGGTCTGTATATTTCAATTCTCCAAACTTTTTGAATAATCGCAACACTTGTTTACCCAACTGCGGCTTATGAACAGAGTCGTTGTTTTTGTCAGCTTTTCTGATTTTTGGTGAAAGGGATTCTGTAAGATTCATCAGACCTGAAAACCACACACGCACAAATGTCAAACGATGGAAATGATTGATTGTCATTTTTAGTAAGAAAAAACAAACTTTTGTAGAAAATATCCACAGTAAATTTTGCTTTGTGAAAGATAAATACATACAAACAACATGAGTCAGATGAGGTAAATAGTATGGGTTAAAAGTCATGGAAATAAATTTGAAAGACAATGGTGAAGGCCTGCAAATACTCAACTAGAAAACAACGATATTACTAATTAACGTAATCGAAACTTAAAATTCTATGTATAATTTCTTTAGGGATATGCTCTTCATGACGCGGCAGCTGGATACAAATTTTATATCGTAAAAAAATTAAGACGACACTATTACAGTTATAAATTTATTTTGTTTTGATTTCCGTTTTACGGTCCATGTACAATTAAGAGTTAACATGGACTTTAACGGAAACTTCGCCATACTTGCCGTTAAAGTCCACGTTAGCTCTTAATCACACATTGTGAAAAGGGGCGTTAATTGTAGTTGTTTGATAGAAACGTTTATGTTATCGATGTTATTTGTTTTTAATATGTAGTATGTATAAAATTTCGAAGCATACTTTAGGGATGTGTTTTTTTAATTTGAAGACAATATAGAAACCAGTAAATTTAGGCCTTTTCATACCGTAAAACAAGGTTTGAGATTTTTATAAGATTTTGTAAGACGAAAATAAAGTCAAAATCAATCTGAGTGCCAAAAAATCTTAAAGTAAATATTTTCTTCACATTTTGATCCAAAAAATCTTAAAGTAAATCTTTTCTTTACATTTTGTTCCAAAAAATCTTAAAGAAAATCTTTTCTTTACATTTTGTTTCTACACTATAACCTTCCAAAAAAACGTAACACAAATAATTTTCAATAAAACAAATTTTGTCGTTCTTCTTTTTTTATTTATGGTGGCAAACAAATGCACAGCTGTTTTTTGTTATTCCTATGTTTGTTTTTCCAAAGTGTGGTGATCTTCCATCTTGTGAAGTATTTGGAGTCCAACAGCTTACTCAACGATCGTCGCTCTGCGGAAGACTTACTGGCACTACACTCGGAAAGATGGTGCCACACCATACACCACTTCGACGAAATTAAGGTGGTGGCTCTAGATATTTCCTAGGGTTTTGCTAGAGTATGGCATGGGGCACTGTTTGTTGCTTTTGGTGTTGGTGATGTCTTCTCCCGATTTATATCGAGCTTTCTCAGGGATCGCACTATAAGAGTTGTTATAGGTGGGGTCTCGTCAAACGAGTTCAAGATTTATTCAGGGGTACCGCAAAGCTCCGTTCTTTCCTCTACCCTATTTCTTATTTTTCTTAATGACCTTCTCTGTCAAAATTCCAATCCTATCTACTCTTTTGAAGATGACAGTAGCATCTGCCATTGATATTAATTCAGGAATAGGCCAAGCCTGTTGGAGTTTGGGGCCGTGCGACAAAACATGAATGAGGTCGTGTGAATATGGTCGATTCTAATGCTCATAAAACTCAACGCTGTACTTGCTGCTCTCTCTTGCTGCTCTGTCTGTAATTATGGATGGTGTTAATGCTGGGGAATTAGAAGTTCTTGATGTTTTTGGCATGAAGATCCAGTGCGACGTTCGATGGACCGATTAGATTTTACGAGTCTGAAAAAAAGCATGCAAGTGCCTCGGTTTCTTAAGACGGTGTAAGAGATACTTCACTTCTTCTGATCTCCTTAGCATTTACACCACCTACATATATCCGTCCGAAAATGGAATACAACTCTCATGTATGGTCCGGTGCTTCAAAGTTTATTTTGAAGTTACTCGACCGCGTACAGGAGAGGGCGAAGAAGCTCATAAGGGCCAGTAGCATAGCCAACTCTGTTGAATCGCTGGAGCATCGAAGCAATGTAAGATGTGTTTCGCTGGCTTATCATTACTACAATGGATTGTGTTCTGATGACATCAGGGAACTTGTTCCCGAACCCAGCTCCTTTTTGCGAACAACACATTACTCAGTAACGCAGCGTCTTCACGAGATATTAACTTTAAGACAACATGAGAGAAAACGTCGCCAGAATAATTAAAACAAAATGCCGATTTTTCTCTTAATCCCATACAAGGGGTACACGTAGTTCCACTTTTCCCATAAGATTTCATTTAAGCAAATGCTCATCGAGTTAACATGTACTACTTTTGCATATTTAGGTATTTTATTTTTAATTTTTCAGACAAATTTTAATTTATAAATCAATTAAACACATTTATTCAACTAAGAATTTTTATCAGAAACATAGCTTTCCATTTATTTTAATAAACACTCACATATGCACACTAATTTATTTTCATGTCTCATAAAAATTCTTATAACATTGTGATAACACTAATTTGAAGTCCACACGGAACATAATTCTCTCTGCGATTGAATTTGACAATCCCATCTTACATATTATGTTACGTGTATACCTCAAGTAAGAGCACATCCATTTGTGGTGGATGCGCCAGCTAATCGCACTACGCATTGCAGAGAAAATGCGCTTTTTAGCCGAACTGTTCGTATGTGGAATAAACTCCCTGCAGAGGTGTTTTCTTCCACTTTCAATATGGGAAATTTCAAATCGAATATTCACAAACACTACTACCTCCATCTTCCTTCCCATAACCAATTTCCTTAGTTCCGGCACAATACATTGCATGAGTAGGGGTCATCCCCTGAGTGCTGGTCAAAAAAAAACTCCTGATAAAATGAAAAATGTAAGTGTTTAGAAAATATCCTAAAAATCACGAAAACCATAATAGTGTCTAATTTCTTTACGTATTATTTGACAGATCATAACAGTTTGATTTCACAATGGTGGATTGTTACTTCAGATTTGAGTTTTTGACAAATATTAAAACTAAATCTAATAGTCTGAAAGACACTTTAGAGATGATTTGTGTGAAAGCCTTTTACATCCATTTAAAATTTGTTTAACTTGCATAAAGCTATTTATTATTGAGTTTAATTATATTCGGCTAAGATTGGTACAAATGATTTGATATTTAAGATAATTTATAACCCTCCTTTTTTATATAGACAAGGAGCATAGCTTTTACCGGGTGTCCCCAAGAGACCGCTCGTGTGTTTTTAAACTTATTTTTATAAAATTTTGAATTTTTTAAGCACATAGATGTATATCAAAAACGAAATTTTTAATACGAAAATGATGGACAAGTGGTAATTTTATATAAATTAAACAACAAAAAATTTGCCTTTTTAATGTGGTTATTTCGAACTAATTCGCTTTTTAATCCAATATCTTTTTAATCCAATCTCATGCTCGCTTGCCTTCTCAGGAAAGCCCTATGGAAGGTCCAAAGACAAAATAACAATTAAAAAACCTTAATTAAAAATGTAAAAAGTGAAAAGAATAAAAGAAGTAAACCGCTGAAGAAGGCCTTCTAGCAGACCTGTTGAAGAAGGGAGCGCAAGAGGCCTTGCGTCTGACAAATAAGGGCTTACAGAAGTCATGCTTACTACTTCTTTTCGCCGTTGGTTAGCTACAATGCACTGTTGTGCTCAGTGACTTATTGTTGTTTATTTTGATGTTCGTGTTGTGCAAATGTAAATAGCCTAAAGGTACGGTCACACTTGACATATATTTGCCGATAAAAAAACTTAACCAACAGACAAGCTGAAATTGTAGTTCCTTTAATTCCAATACTTTTTTAAATATGGGTTGGCATTTATTAAAAATAATATAAAAATAGCTGTTTGAAGCATAGTGAACTTTATTTTGTGATATAAAAATCAAGTTAAACCACACTAACGCTGAACAAAAGTAGTGGCTACGCCTTTTTTTTTTTTTTTTTTTTTTTTTTTTTGTTGCAAATATTGACTTTCAAGCAAGTGGCCCGATTTCAAATCATGGTTGGGGCAGCTAACAAGGACACAAACTTTTCTGATGCCTGCGAATACACATCGCATAAGTTAATTTGTTAATAAAATAGCTACATTAAATTCATGTTGTTTCAACTTGCTACGACTTTGGTTCAACATGATTCTTCACGTTGTTTCAATGTCAAATTAAAGTTGTTTCAACCTGAAATAACTTTGATTCAACATTGAACTTCCTGTTATTTCAACAATAAATTCATGTGTTTTTAACTTGAAATAACTTTGATTTAACATGATTCTTCGTATTATTCCACTATAAACTTCCTTTTGATTTAACTGTACAGAAATATTAAATCAACAAGAAATATAGTTATTTCAAAAGGAAAAATGTTCTTTGAAGTTTATTGTAAAATAATGTCAAATTAATATGAAACACCTATGAAGCAAATGCACTACCGCAAATGTTGAATTGTTGATTTTAATTAAAAATTGTTCTCTGTTTGTGTATCTTACTTATCACCAGGTGTGAGGAGGCTCTCTTAAATGTGATTGCTATTCTAATATATACAAACTTTTCGTGAAAACTGAATATGAGAATTAAGTCACTACTAAATTAATGATAATTTGATGTTTTCTATAACATCAAACATGCCCAGTTTTCTGATTTTTTTTGTTCTACTTAATTCAAACCATTTTGGTTTGGTTTTTATACTGCAGTATAAACATATGTCTAAGCTTTTCACGTATTCAATAAATATTGTTTATTCATGTAACAAGTTTGACTTAAATAGAAGAAAAAATCAGAAAATTTGGCACGGAGAAAAATAAACCAACGTTAACATTGGGATTTGTCTTGATAAAAACCATCAAAATACATTAATTTAGTAGCGATTTAATTCTCGTATTCAATTTTCACGAAACATTTGTATATATATATAAGATTAGCAATCACATTCAACAGAACAACCCCACGCGTGCTGATAAGCAAGATACACAATATGGGCACTGATGTTGGATGTGAAACGGCTTCAGCAAACAGCGTTCTGCTGTGTATGTTGAAAAGAAATTTGATGCAGATTTTTTCCTTATTCGTTGGATATATTGATCATGTCTAACTCTTTCTGAAAATAATGCTAGGAGCCATGCCTTTGGAAGTGTTTCGAAGCAGGTGGCAGGCATAGTTTCTCGCACAAAACAACCATAATTTCCAGTTTTCTTTCTCGGTATGACCTTTAATGTAATAATATTTAATATATATGTATTTATGTTTCTCTGCAAATATCTTTTTGTGCTTTAAAATAATACTTTAAAGGAAAATGATAAACACAATGATTTGTTTGTTCAAATATAAAAAATATACTAAATAAGAACTCCAAAGGAAGAAATTAAAATTTATGAAAAATATTTTAATACTATTTTCTGAGTCACTGAATAGTTAGAATATAGCTTTGATATTTCTAAACTATTTATTAAATATTTCGTAGTATTCTTTAGCAAAAAGCTTAACTATTTTTTAAAACTTTGAATTTTTTCAACTGGATTTTTTCCACCATTTATTTCGATTAATTCACATGGCCAAATCCCCATCACTTGTTGAGAATTAAAGTGAATATGGCAAAAACACAATGACTAATACTCACAGCTTAACTAACAACAAATTGATTGGCAAAACAAAAAACCTAGATGGATAAATACAACAAAAAAAGTGAAATATATAAAAAATAAATCCCAACAAATACTCGTACTTTTATACCTTCAACTATGAAAACAACCAACAATAAACACATCGAGAAAAATAAATTTTTTAAATACGTAAATGATAAAAAATTGCAAAATAACATCTCTTTAAAACCAGCTAAATAAATAACAACAAATAAAAAAGCAATATTTAAGCTTAAAAAATTGAAGCCATTTAAAACTAGTGGCATATAAAAAAAAAAACTAAAATAATTTGTTACTAAAAATCCGGTAAACAATTTGCTTAAAAACAAAAAAAAGGAAAGATAGTGTAAAAAATACTTCAAATTGTTTAAATAAATTCAGTTTAAAAAATTGTTTATAATAAATAAGGACATAAAAAATACTGACACATTGCTTGAAAATAAATGCAACATAGAGAAAAATGAAGGGTGTCCCAACGCAGTAAGCCGGTCAACCCCTACGATTAGAGTTATTATAATGGTGTTTATAAAATAAAATATTTTATTTTTTATGTGTTGCATAACCATTGGAAGGCCGATCTCTGCATAACGTTGTTCTGTGATTTTTATGGATGCCGGTCGAAATGGAGCTTAGTACTGAAGCTTTTAATTTTATTTGGATCAGCTTTGCATCTATGTAAGTCTTTTATGATAAACCGCGATACCATTGAAATTATTTAAGCAATTAAAAAATTTTTACCTGTGCTGTTGTGGCCAACTAGACTAAATTTATACGATGAAATATTTCATGAAACTTGTGGCATGCACAGGACAACAAATTGGTTTGAAAAAGTGTTAGGAAATTTCGGAAGGGTTTTGTAAATTAACTTGCAATAAACGGATAAATAAAGTTTCATGAAGAATATTTCATGAAATATTTCATCAGGTAAATTTACTACTACAAATTTCGATCAAAATTTCGATGTTTTAAATAAACTCTTGAAGTCAACAGATTCTGTATATTTTCATCACTATCTTACAAGCCGTTCGACTTCTGTTGAAAATGCAACCCTGATCTAATGAGTTTATGGAAAGTTTTAAAAAGCAATTACAACACATTATATCAGTGTTGCACTTTGTGCAAAAGTCGAACAGCTTGTATAATAGTCTAAAAACAGCTTTATCATCACTCAAACACATCACCAATGCCTGCTTAAATCTTTTTGGAGATTAGGAACACCCTTTTAGTAAAAAGAAGATTAAATTGAATAAATTTAGAACAAATAGAAAGTACTAGTACTACTGCTCATACTTCGTTATAAAATTATGAATGTTAAAGGAATCAACGTAAATAGTAAGAAAAATAAACTGAGCAAAAAGCAGTCCAGTGGTAAGAATAGAAACTCAAAGTAATAGCGAGCATAAATACCAAAAGCACAGTGGTTATAAAGTATAAATTTTTCATGGAGAAATATAAAAAGAATAAAAAGAGTGCTATTTGTAGTATAGCGACTGCTTTAAACTTATCAACAGTGAAGATAATTCGCCACATAGTCTATGCCGCTGTATAGACAGATTGATCACAACTTATTTCTGAAAATGGTTAATATTGCTTATTAGGAGGGCCCGACTTTTCATGCAAATGCATGCTTTTTTCAGTAATACAAAGTAAATGAGGGGCTTAAAAGCAAAGTGGGACAAGCGCAAAAAAGAAAATTCTAAGTAATCAAACCTCAAAATTCTTTGTTCTCATGCAGTTCATACATAATATTTTTGGTTTCTAATTCCGTCTTTTGAGGCTATCGTATATGTCCGAATTTTTGTAGAGTGATAGATTTTGGTACTAAGTGTTGACTCCTGCATATAACTCAGTTTTTTTGGGGCACTTGTACCCCTTTGCTTTTCACTGCCTCAGTTATTAATTTTTCTATATCTGATGAGCCACCAAAGCGAGACTTTCTAAATTGGTGGTATAGGAGACTTACAGCCCCCATACAAAGTAATTTGTAATTATCCTATATCTGGAGAACCCTCATAGCGGGACTCTCTTCTAAATTCAATTTTGTTTACACTGAGAACAAATCGCAGGTTTAAACCAAATCCTGGTCACATAAGAAGGAGGACACGGGGATACAAAATAATTATATATTAATTCGCCTATATCTTCACAACAATGCGGTAGGGAAGCATACCGGGTGGGGATATTTTTTAATAAAAATCACTCATGTGATGTCTATAGGGGAATGACAATTTTACACAAATAAAAAATTTTTATATTTTATGAATTGGGACTTGTTTAGCATCTTAATATTAAAACCTCCCTGTTTCATTATTAATACAAACCGTAATCTCTGAAAAGTATATATTTTTTTGCTTTTTCTTGAATTAAAAAAAAATACTCGTCTACAGTATTCTGATGTCTACAATGGCATGGATAACAAACACTTTAAGTTCTTATTATTTTCTTATGAGTTTATCTTTATTATATCTATAATAATGAAATGAATAAAAAGTTTAAATTGCTTCGAATTTTTCAAGTTTTCATTCTAGGTCACACCTGTCGGTCACAGCTGTCTTATATTAAATATAGTTTGTTTTTAAAGAAAAATAATTATATTTTTTTCGAACCGAAATTACTTAAAGCATTCAATTGATTGATTATTTGAGATACTCTCCCAATTTTCTTTTAAAAAAGTTTTAATTTTTATTTGAAACTTTTCAAAAATATGGTTAAAGTCTACTGATGATTTGGTAAAGCACCAATGGAATGCAACAAATAAAATCTTCATTAGAAAATACTTAATACAACCTAAAAGACTTTGATCAATTAACTAAGTCATCTTTCAGTAGAATTTGTCTTTAAAATCGGCGCCGATTTCAAATTGAACTATTTCCATCACATACACTCTAAAACACTTTAGTCGGCAACACTTTACAGATTATTATCGACGTAAAATTACACACGCATTATTTTTGAACAAAATGTTTTTACTAAAAAAAGCAATTGGCTGCGTACAGTTTTGAACTGCGACCTCCTACCTGATAGTCTGACGTATCTACCATTCAGCCATAGCCGTATTATACTTTATGTTAAATTTTTCCCACTTGGACTACATATGTTTAATTTGAAAGGTTGTTTCTTTAATAAATTAACTACAAAATCGATGTAATTTAGACAAGGAGAAATTTTCAACACAAATTTAGATAATATATGATCGTAAATTTGAAGTAATGTTTTAGAGTGTACCAGAATAATAATTTGATAGCTATAAAATAATTTGTTGAATTTTCGACAGAGCGAAAGACCTTAGTGCAGGCATGGCGCACAGTGGTATTTTGGTGATAAAAAAAAGAAAATTTTCGATTATAGAGAACTTTTTCACTAAGAAAACTCTATAATTGGTTTTCTTAAAAAGTCACAATTTGTGCTAAAAAAATCTATTACACACAAAAAAATTTCATAGTAAATTCGCCGAAATCCCGGTTAATTGAAAATGTTACGGTAGTGACTTTGCTTCATGGATGTTTCGTATTAATTCAACATGATCAACAATAATCTTAAAAGAAAATGTTTCCTTTTCAAATAACTATATTTCATATTGATTTAATATGCCAGTACAGTCTAATCAAAATGAAGTTGATATTGAAATAATACGGAAAATCATTTTAAATCAAAGTTATTTCAAGTTGAAACAACCTGAATTTGATATTGAAACAACACGAAGTATCATGTTGATTCAAAGTTATTTCAAGTTTAAGCAACGTAAATTTGATATTGAGTTAACACAATGAATCATGTTGAATCCAAGTTATATCAAGTTGAAACAAAATTACGTTATTGTGGCTATTTTATTAATTACTGAATGCTGAATTTTGTTATTACCAACTTTTTATTAAATTCCCAATGCTTATTGACAAAAAATTTTTTTTGATAAGAATTATTTTATACGGCTGTTATTTTCGAATAGACAGCCGTGTCACAGATTCCGTTCGGATTTGTTTTGATTCCATAGCTGTCTTTCCGAAAAGTACATTTTTGGTGCTTTAGATTCCGTTAATTTTGTATTTCGTTTTTACAATGATAAAGTTTTTATACTTTGAGGCGTTTGTTTACTCTTGTTTTTAGATGCAAATCTCACATTGTGCTTTTTTTCAACATGTAAAGCTCACGACCAAATTTTCACGCTCCTAAAGTATGCACGTTTTTTAATATTTACTGCAAATGAAGTCTGTAGAAAAGTGCTTTTCATTTCACTTTGATATTTAAAAGTGGTTTGATTACGAAGAATAATTTCGCTTTTCGTTTTTTGAAGAAACAACTTGCGGAATTGAAACCACTTGCGATCGGCATGGTATTATGTGACATGGCTGAGAATTTTCCTTTGTGTATTGTCTACCAGAGTTGTAAAAAATTGCAATGAATGAGCATTGAAATCAAACAGTTTTCAAACAAACAGATTTTATTCTTTGATTTCAAAATGATTTCAGATTTGAAAATGAAATCTCGTCAAAATTGCAATCTTGCCATGTCACAGAATACCATTTCGATTGGAAGTGCTTTCAATTCCGAAAGTAACTTCTACAGAAAACGAAAAACTAAAATTTTCTTCATAATCAAACCTTTTTTAAATTTTAAAGTGGAATTGAAAAACACTTTTCTACTGGCTTCATTTGCAGTAAATACTATAAAACGTACATACTTTTAGGAGCATCAAATAAATATTTGGTCATGACTCATGAGCTTTCCATGATAATAAAAAGCTTAATGTGAGCTTTGCGTCTAAAAATAAGAGTAAAGAAACGCCTCAAGGTATAAAAACTTTATCATTGTAAAAACGAAATACAAAATAAACGGAATCTAAAGTACCAAAAATGTACTTTTTCGGAAAGGCTACTACGGAATCAAAAACAATCCGAACGAAATTTGTGATACGGATGAATATTTTTGAAAATGCAATTACATAATTTAATTGCAATAAATTTGGTTGCAATAAATTTTTTGTTGAAATCATACGATTGCAATTAATTCCCCTGAAATCACAACTATAGTGAAAATCCAACAAAATAATATAAAAAAGTAGGTTTGTTAGCCATTTGTTTTATTTCTATGTTAAAAAAAGTTACAATTAAAAATGATGTTTACCAATTATAAAAAAAAACTTTGTAAAAAAATTTACATTCTTGGCCATTCAAAATTATGAGAGTATGTTATTTAAGAAGGAGTTTCACTTGAAGTGAACGATGATTTTGACTGTGATTTAATTTTGATTGCAATTAGTGGATTTGATTGCAATTAAAGTAATTGTATTTGTTAGCTGATTTTTAATTTTAGTATTTAACCCTCTGCGACTGTCGTCGTAGTCTGACAGACACCAGTAAACAGAAAACATTGTTTAACGCCATAATTGTACATATATCGATTCTGGTGTTTTCAGTACCTTCTTATTATTTACTCATGTGTACGTTAGTGTGAAGAAAGCAATTAAAACGAGCACACGCTTTGATGTGAGTATACAAGTGTCTACAAGTCTACCACGTCAGTATTGAGTTAGACCTGACAAAATACGTTATAACTTTTTATTAAACCATTGATATTATCTCTTTTTTCTCCGTATTGATTAGCTTAGGTATAAGCTAAAATTAATGTTAAACTTTTTAAAAAAAATAATGTATGAAGTATTTTTTTTTGCTTTTGTACGGATGTAAGTTCTTTAATGCTAATTTATGCCATGCCAATAATTTTGTTTTTAATTAGATTTGTCGTTTTGTTTTCAACAAAAAATTACAATAAATAACAAACTACTACATTGAACTACTACTACATTAAACCCAAAATATTTTCAGTGGGATTACAAACGGAACTTGGAAAATATAAGCAGTCTAAATAGTGTCTAGTGTACTACCACGTCAGTGGAATTGTGATAAAGAAGACACGCCAGTTGCAGAGGGTTAAGACTAATTTATGTTTATTATTAAAAAAATTACCCCAAAATGAGTCACCCCTTAATAAAAATAAATAAATTTAGCACCAAAAATTTAATATTCCATAAATTTATATGTAGCTGCTACTAGACATGGGCAAACAATATCGATATATCTATATTTTCTTAAAAATATATCGATATATATCGTCGATATTTTTAATTTCGATTTATCGATATATCAATATTTTTTCCAAATATTTCGACAGTATCAAATTCGATATTTTTTAGCTTTGGTTTTGTTTTTCGTGCAGTTTTTAAAAATTAGCACAGGGTTCATCAAATAATAAATTACTAACAAAATCTTTAGTTTTATTTATAATATTTTGTCTATTCGAAGAACTATCATTCTTTGAGTGTAATTTTGTTGATGTGTGTTCCATGAAATATTGGTGGAACAGTAAGGATCTTGAAAATTAACTCTTTCTAGCTTGATTATTTGTAAAAAAGGTACTTTTTTGTTTTATTTTTAAAAAAATTTGGGGACTACGTATGAATTATCATTGTTGAAGAAATATCGATATTTCGACATATGAATATTTTTTATTCGATATATATCGAATATATATTTAAAAATATATCGATATATATCGATATATATTTTTCACTTGCCCATCCCTAGCTGCTACCCACTGTACCAAATATTTGCACGCAGTAGCCGAGTAAATTCTACTCAAATGATGGCATTATATGATGTTTTGCTTGACTGGCAACAATCTTTGCATAATACTGCATAAAGCTGCAGCACTATGCTGCATTACTCCCATTATAAATTTCCCCATTCTTATGTATGGGCGGATGTGTATGAAAGTTTTGCTGAATACATCTGTGCAAGTGTTAGCTCGTGTCTGAATGCAAATGGTTTAGTGTATAGTTTTTTTTTCAGATTTTATGTGCGGAAGGAAGCATTAGAGTGAAAGGTGACCAAGTTTTTGTAACAACAAATAACACTTTTTTCACTATTTTAGCGCTGAAGCCATCCGTAGCGTAAATAAATAAAGAAAGAAAGAAAAAAGGCAGCAAAAACGAAAGCATTCGAGTTGAAATTTATAATGGATTCATAGTTTTTGTTGCTTTTGTGAAAACATTCTATGAAATTCATAATATGAATACAAAACCATCAACATTTGTTTATTCACAATTACATAGACATATAGAAATGCACAGGGTGGATCGAAATTGGTATTTTTATAGCAAAAATTACATTCATATAAAATTTTTTTGCTAAAATTGGCTCAAGTCACTACCCAGTGGTAAATGAAATGAAGCACCTAGATAATAATCATTGATGTCAGGATGACGTTCTAAGCGAGCAATCAAAGTACTTACATTGTAATATACGTATAATCTAATATGTCATCTACTAATAGTAAATGTGAGAATTTTGTTGTATTTTTCAGAAATTATCCCTTATATGAACAAAGTAAAAAATGTGGCCTACTTTTGGGCTATATTTGAACACCAACTCGCTAAAAGTTCTATTTACTATGTAAACCCTTAGTAGCGACACGTACCAACATCGTAGCTTACTTTGTAAGCGAGAGCGCACCGATTAAACAGCCTATGACACGCTTATGCCAAATCTAAGTGGGAAAATAAGCCAAAGTGGGAAAATAATCCGTAGCTGCTACCAAATATTGCTTACATCTGCGATTACGTAATCGGTATTTTTACCACTCAGTACATCTTTTGTTATATTACCCTGTATTGCATTAGTGTATTTATGTTGTATACAACAACAAACAAACACAACACCCAAACAAAGTAAATAAAATGAAATACAACTAAAACAAAAACAAATAAAAATCTTCCGAGTACATTTTTAGATTGAATCTATAAAAAATAAAATTTGCAGTTGAATTTGTTGTTTATGTTTGCATCCATTTCTCTGCTGTTGTTCTCTTTTTTTGAATAAAACTTATGTACAAATCTGAAGGACGAGTTAACAAATGCATACAATCATATAAAATTTATGAACACAGTCATGTGCAGCATACACACGCATGTTAACAGGAACATCTATTTGTTCGCATCTGCAAAATTCCATCCATCTGATTTTACAAATCCAGCTGTACAGAACATGTATGTGCAAGTGTCTGTTTGAGTTTTTTGTACTTTTCCACGCAAACAAAGTATGAAAACAACCATCAATTATTTGCAAAATTTATTGGGAACAAGGATTATTAGTTTTTTTTCAAGACAAAGGCGCTGTTCTAAAGTTGTGTTTTGAACTAAAGCTTTTTTATTTAGAAAGCAAGCCAGAGTTAGTTAAATAATCATAACTTGATCTCATGCGTAAAATAATTTAAGCTCTAAATTTTTTTTATGTGTTATGGTCCTCAATAGTATGAATAGCAATGATAAGTTGTGAACACTTGCAGTTGCGAAAATTGGGGAAAAAGGCCCCGTTGAATGAGACACGCAAACAAAATCAATTGTACAAAAAAGAAGTCACGGTAATTATCGAAAAGTTGTGGTTCTTATTGATGAGAAGAAGTTCCACTTGGACGGACCAGATGTATATAAGTATTATGTCCATGATTTGAGAAAAGAAGATTTGTTTTTGAACCGCCACCCTAGCAGAGAGGGCAGTGGTATGGTGTGGTGTGGTTTGCATGGGGAAACCTATACAACTGTGCTTAATTCGGCTTTTATATAACTAAATGCAACTTTTATACCGATTCCGTTGATTCTAGAACAGGATAATGCTCCTATACATAACCCCAGAGCTGTAAGATAATTTATTTCAGGGCAAAACATTCGTCTTCTTTGTTGGCCACCTCACTCTTCTTGCTAGTAAACTCCGCTGCTAGTAAAATTTTTGTCCTACCCCTAAAATATTAAACAATATATGGCGTGCTAATTAACAAAAATTATGTGGGTTTAATCAATTAAACAGCAGTGAAAGAAGAAAATCCCAAATAGGAGAATTTACGAAAGTTATTGTGGTAAATTTTCAATGTTGTTTGAGGCACAGTGTGGCTAAAGTCTTTATTTTTTAGAACAGAATATATGGATGCTTTGATATCAACCAAAGCTCGCATATAGACTGCAAGCTGTATTTTTATAGTTTCTGCCGAAACTATGCCAAGTTTCATTGCTCATTCGTTTTCGGATAAGCTGTAATGTCCATTTTTAGGAAAATTATATATGGGAGGAACTTATATATCTCCACCGATTGCAATGAAATTTTGCACATAAGCTACAAGCTAAATTATTTTTGGGTATTAGTGATATTATTTTATGAGAAATCATATTATTTCTAATAGGTATATATGGGACGTATACATTAGGGTAGAGCGCTGGCGTAAGAAGATAAAAAAACGTCATCCAATTGATTCCGAATACCTCCAGAATGTTGCATCTTGTTAAATTATACACAATGAATTTTTTGAATTTCGTTTTCAACATATATTTTAGCCCTCTACTACGCCCGGAAGTTAGAGTAATATTATGAATTTCATTTTAAGTTGCTTCATTAATACAGAAAAAAATTTTTGTACTATTTTTAAGGATACGAATAAAAAATAATTTTGTGCCGAAGAGAGGAAGCTTAAAATCGAGCAGATTTGGCAAAAAAAGCAATCTATGACCCATTCAGTGAAATAAGCCGATTTTTTATCCCATAAAAAATTGTTTTTAATAAAAAATAAGTCGATTTTTTATCCCATAAAAAATGGTTTTTAATAAAAAAAATTTTTTTTATAAAAACTTAATTAAGTTAATTTTGTATGCAAAATTGTATAGCTGCTTTTAGTTAACGGCTAATAACTTTCTTATTTTTTAAACAAAATTTAGTGATTTTATGCATTATGTGTTCGTCACAAAATTATATTTAATATATTCTGTCCGAAAAAAAATATACACAATATAAGTTTGAAATTAATTATTACGGCTTTTTTAGTTCAATATTTGAATTAATGTAAATTCAAATTATTTTTGTTAAGAGTGGAGTGTTCGAATATTGAAATAAGATTAGCAGAATGGATCAGTACTACTGATTTCGACAGGCCGCTATACCTTCTCATTAGCGTTCTTGTTCACTTTTAGCACTTATGAAGGTGGATGCTTTTTACTAGGAAACATCAGCTATTTAACTAATTTTTGTCAGCAAATAGAATACAAGACTTTTTGCATGTAAATTCTTGCATTCATTTTATTACTCAATTTTAGTTAGCTTTGAAATTTCCCCATCTGATTTACTCCAAAATAATTTGAATTTATATTACGTCAAATATTGAACTAAAGAAGACGAAATATAATTTTCAGACTATTCAGTTCAAAATAAAATTACGCAAAAATAATACCAAGTATATTTTTACAACATTGTATAACATTGTACAACATTGTATACCTCATTTTATTTAGATGATCTGAAATTTTGGCAATAAATGAAAAAACTAAAAATACAAAAAAAAATTGTTTTTCGCAAATATCGCTAAAACGCTCATTAAGAAAAATTAGTTAATATCATTTTCATGTTCAACGACAAAATAGCTTAGAAAATGTTTTTTTTTTTGCAAGATATGACAAAGACTTAGAAATTCGAAAATTTACTTCATTATTTCATCTTAAATTAGTCTGAAATCTCCTCTTGTATGTGTAAAAATAGTGGATATTTTGCGAGTAATGAGTTATAACAGATATAAAGAATCTATAATGTTACATCATATGATGTTTTACAAATTGATCGATTTGATCTCAGTTTCAAAATCTTGATGCTGTGGTATCTAAAAATAAAAAGCAACGTTTTAGTGCTATTCGAAATTGAAATGATAAAAAAAATTCTCACTCTCCACCCTAGTATACATATGCTGTGTTTTTAACTAAATCTGGAGTACTAAATACAAGCTATATTTTCAGAGAATTGACAAATTTTTATTGCTCTTGGGTGGTTATTATAGCTTAAATCTGAATTTTTCAAAAGAGGATGTAGGGAGATACCCGTAGTATCCTTTTTCGAAGTTTTTTCCAAAACTCGAACTTTTTCATAACTCGCTAAAACAAGTTACCGCACCAATTTTTTTAAACGAAGTGTTTTCCTTCTATTTTTGGCCAACGATGGTCTGAGCCAGGACAACATCCTGTTAAACAAAATTTAATGCACTCATATCATTAAAATGATAACGCTGAATAGCCGTCCTCCGACTCTTGTTTTCAATGCTGCCACAACACTGTCAATTTAAATTTACGGTAGTGGTGGATTTACAATGCACAGTGGGGCAGAATCATAATATTTGGAACATAAATCAGACATGTAAAAACGGATGGTTCTATTAGAATAAAATTTCGGACATATCAGAAGAGTATTTCTATTTATATTTTAAATAGCAGCTCTTTTACTTGCTTAGGAGCATAGCTATGAAGTCTCAAATTAGAGCACGTCGGCCATGTAAAATTTTTTACTGCTGGCAGCGTTGCCAGAATGATGATTTTATCATATTTTTAATGCTTTTTAAACCAAATTTATTTGCTGAAGTTTAAGCAATTGTCTATATGCAGCATTTCGTTGGTGCTTTACCAACTCATCAGTAGACTTCAAATACAATTTTAAACAGTTACAAACCCTTTATCTTATGTACAAACTTTTAAAAACCATTTGAGAATTTACAAATAAGTACATAAATGATTTTCAAAAAATAAGCATAGTAGGCTTTGAAACTTATGCAAAACCCAGCAAATAATTTTTTATTCGATATGAATCCATTTTATTTTTCTACACCAAAATATGATTTGATGATATTTTTCCCCAAATGATGATTTTTTTCTCGCAAATTATGATTTTTTATACATATTAATGTATATCGTCAGAGAAAATGCAAGCCCCATCTAACTTTTTAAAAGTTTTGCAGGATAAGGATGAAACTTGTTTAAATTAAAAAAAATTTATTGACAATTAGTGCAAAATTTTACAATATAGCTAAAAAAGGACCAACAAAGTTATATATTACTGCGAAATTTTGCACCAATTGTCCATATATTTTTCATTTAAACAAGTTTTATGCTTCTTCTGTAAAACTTTTAAAATGTTAGATAGGGCTTCCTGCATTTTCTGTGACGATATATAAATAGTTATTGAAACATATCATTATAGTTCTTTAGATCAAATAATATATAATTTTCAAACGTTTTTAACATAACAGTTTATTGAAGTGCATTTATCAGCTTTGAAAAATGGGTTTGAATGACAAAACTATCAATTATGTTCGATGATAAAAAATTTTTGTGGCATATACAAAGTTTAATGTGCTAAATTCAAATAATCTTAAAATTTTTTTCTCTAATGTACAGATTATTTTATATTGGGCATGACTAATATTTCAAATAGCTACGTCAGTATATCTCACCCTAACTCGATAACGGATTATTCGATTTGAATAAATAAGCCAGTCATGCTTAATAATTTTTTATGTTTCCAACTGTTTCGGAGATCTTCAGAAATTACCGGCGATTTTTGGCAAAATTAATTGTTTGTTTTAAAAAACTCTTAAAAGAAATTAAAACTGCAAAAACTTTAAATTGTTATCATTAGTCTGACAGGTAGGATAACTAGAAATAGAATAAGCCTTAAATCATAAAAACCGATAGAAAATGTTGATTTTATTTTCAATTAAGTGAAGGAGGTCCATTGATAAAAATCTAAATTTCCATATAACAGAAAAAATTTTAATTTGTGTGTGAGTATTACTTCCCTCAACTAATTGTGAATAAAATCGACATTGGCTTTCGATTTGAATGGCTTATGGCTTATTATATTATATCTTATTATATACCTACATAGCTTCCCTCTTCATTTTTGCATGACTTTTTGAAAACGAAAAAACGCACTTAAATGAAAAACGAATTTTTCGCCGCTAATTTCTGAATAACTCCGAAGCAGTTGGATATGAATGGCTTAAAGGTAAATTTATTCTGCATTTTTTGGTGCATTAGTTATTGAAATTGGAGAAACCATTCTCGAGTTAGAGTAAACTCTACTAATGTATTTACTGAAAATCTTGGGAAAACACTGAAAACGGATTTGTGGATTAAAGCTTAAATGTTCCACATACTTTTATTTAACAGCTGAAAAATGGTTTTCTGTATACCAGTATATATAGTTGTATTTACCGGATTTTTTTTTGTCGCGTTGGAAGTGATTTTGTCGCATTTTTATATGTTCTTACAGTCATGGCGATATATATTATATACTTCGCTGATTGCATCCGATTTTCAAACTTGTTCACGAGTTTTTTACAAGTATGTATCTTTTTAATATAGGTTGCCAAAAAATAGTAGCTCTCTTATCTAGAAGATGACATGAAGGAAATCATATAATCTTGAAAATTTCGTTTTTGTTTTAGTTTTCTGTAAAAGTCTCATTCAGCCTTAGAATAAAAGTTTCTGATGATTTTTTATATCCAAATATGATTTTTATTTCACCAAATGCTGATTTTCTTCGAAAAGCTTCTGGCAACGCTGACTGCTGGCCAATTTTAAAAATGTTTATCTGTATCATAGACCTTAATAAGATCTAAACCACACATGTTTGGTTGTATACTTATCTCTTATAGTTAGTAAGTTATACTTATTTTAAAATTGAAATTTCTCAGTTTTCCAAAATTTGGTCCAGTATTTTCCAGATATCTGATCCAAATTTCAGCCAATTTGTAAATTTTATTTTCCGTTAGTTAAAAACTTCTTGTAATAATTCTTGTACACTTCTTGTAATAATTCTATTAAAAAAGTTAAATAAGGGCAAGTGTACACTTGTATTAATAAATATATAAAAATTTCCTAACCAATTTAATTAATCAATTCCATTGAGTCTTTCGTTCGAAAACCTTTCGATTTAATCAATTCGCCGTTCCGATTTGGAATATTACTTCTAATAATTTAAATATTTCGAATGTATAAAATCAAACCAAAAAAGGTTGTCTTGAGTAGAACAAAAATCAGAAAAATGGGAATGAAGTAAAATAAACCGATGGCAATACTGGGAAAGTGCAATTTAATATCAGCTTGAGAGTGATTTAATTCTCGTATTCAATTTTCACGAAAAAGTTGTATATATAAGAATTAAAACCACATTCAACAGAGCCACCTGACAAGTGGTGATAAGCAAATACACGTGAGCACTGACGATGGAAGTGTAGCGGCTTCCGAAAGTGGCGCTACTGTGTTCTGCTGTGTACGTTGAAAAAGTAAGTTGATGTTATTTTTTCCCTCGTTCCTTGGAATATTAATCATGCCCAATTCTTTCTGTATATAACGTTACGAACCTTAGCCTAATAATCAATTTGGATTCATTTTGAATGTTATCATTTCTATTTCCATTTGTTTTTATTTTGCAAAGCTCTTCTTTCCAAAGTTTTTCTATCACGATATAACACTATACATGTGCAGACTAATTTAGAGCATTAATATTCTTTGATGAAACCCAGTGTTTTACGCACCGAATTGTTTCGGATAAATTTTTTATTCAAAAATAATTTTTTCACAAATAAGGCTTTAGAAAGCTTTTTAGATCTGAAAATATGGTGGATGTTGTTGTTCTACAACACTGATAGTAATGTCTTACCAAAAAAGCGCCAATTTAACGTCTTATTTCATAAACGCGCTAAAGAGAGAAAAAATGCTACTTTTGCGACATGAAAAATGCCCAAACCTAAATTGCATATTCTCATTACATACTATTAAATTCTGTGGACTTTTGACAAAAGCACTTAATTCGGCATTTACAAATGCAGAATTGTAAGGCCTGTCTTTTTGTGTGAGCAGCACATTTCTACGATGTTTAGTCACAAAATTATTAATATTTTAAAATTTTGGCTTATCGCCAGATTTGTTATTCTGCGAGTTATCAATAGCCAATTTCGAATGTGTCAAAATACGAAAAATAAAAAAAAAATCTAATCGATATCTGCTAGTTATGTTTAATTTTCATTTACACAAAAAAGTCCCATTCTGTACTTTAATGATATTTCTGCTCTCCTGAAAACTTAAAAAATTACAATTAAGTTGTTTTGTGTCCACAGAATTATATTATGAAATATTAAACAAAATTTTAATCGAATTCAATAGAATGACATAATATTATATCATGTTCCAAAATTTAACACATTGCTGATGCTTTTAACCTCATTAAATCAGATACACTTTCTGACATGCATTTTATCACTACATAAAGCGATGATGCCCTGTAGCAAATTTGACATATTGCAGCAATATTTAGCTGCATACATATTTACTTATTTTATTCACTTCATTCAACCCATTCATTCATTTATGCATGATCCAGCCATGTAAGTATGCTGCTAACCATTAAGCCATGTATTCGGATTCATAATAATCTTTGTAAAGAAAGAAATATATTTTTTGTGAAGAAATTTTATGCTATATTTGAAATGTTTTCTTTAACACATACATATACATACATGCACATGTGCTAAAACACTCTATACACTTTACTATATAAAACAGTTACAACAAAAAAATAAAATGAAAATGGTTCCAAATAAAACGGATTTCCTTTTTTGCCGCCTTTCAAGTACAATTTTTTTCCTTCTTTTCTTATGCACCCTTTTTAATGCTTGTTTTCTGCAATTCCTTTCCCTCGGGCATTAAATATAAAAGAATTTTTTAGTTAAATAAATGAATAAAATAAAAAAAAAGAGAAATATTGTACTTGGCTACATTTACCCAAAGCTGTAAGCACAATTGCATTCACTTTCATTTTAAAAGAAAAGAATAAAAGCAACTGGAAATCAGAACAAAAAACAAAAGCAAATTTTGTAACTAAGGTTAACTAACTATAAAATAATGAAAGTTATTTGGGGTTGGTTAGAACAAGTTAAAACAAAAAAAAAGGTACAAAAAAAGGAAGGAGCAAAACCAACTTTAAAGGAAGGACCATAAACTAAGTTTACACATTGAATTGTGCTCGCACCACTAAATAAGAGGTAATTTAAGGACATGAAAATTATTAAGAACCAAATTAAAATGCAATCAGGAAAAGGATTTTCTCTTTTTTATTTATTTTTTGTTGTAAATAGCTAAAACTTAAAAATCTTTTGTTTGGAGGGTTGTTTAAAGTGTTTCCCTTGCAGCTGAATATTAGAGAGAAATTTTATGTTTTGTGTCTGGGAACGCAAGTTCAATATGACTCTATACATCCAAAATATGCTAATGTACGGAGCACATAACTAACTTTAATTTACATATAGAACTCCTTGCACTAAATCAAATTTCGTGTAATGTATAAATATTGATAATTCAAACACACAGTGGCTCCAATTGGAAAAAATTGCTAATAAATCTCTATCTTTGAAACTTGCGATTCGATTACAAAACGATGTTTATAAAAATCATAGAAGAAACCCTTATCTTTAAGAATAGTGAAATTTGTTCCATCCTCTTGAAACACAATGTGAGCTACACGATGTCAAATTTGGGCATGAAAAACTTTGTTAGCCTCGTAACTTTTACCAATATTATCCGATTTTAATGAGTTTCCGTAATTTCTGAAGTCTATACTTTTGAAATATTGAAAATAAAAAAAATTTAATACACCTCGGCAATGAATTTCAACGTGTTTTTTTAAATAAAACAATTAATAATTTACAGAATAAGTAAAATTTTAATTTTGATAAATAGTGTGATTATAAATATGAAAAAAAATTTTATTTTGAAAATTTTTTCAGAAAAACGTTGAACAGTTAAGCTCTATTTTCTTTATCAAAATTTCACAATTTTTTACTCTCATTTCAAAGTCTTGAATTTTATTCTTTTTCACGACTACATGAATTGAGATAACTAAAAGAGTTTTTATGCGCTATCAAAGGATGTGTTAAAAATCATAAAATATTTTGCGAAATAGAGAACAAGTGGAGATCAAAAACCAACAAGCAACAATTACCATTTTGAGTCCATTTATTATATATGCCTCGTATTTTCCTTTCTAATTTTTCTAATAGCAGCACTTAAAAAATAATATTTCGGGAACAAATGAAAAGGACAGATTATTACTAAGTGGACATTAAGGACTAAGAATAAGTTATATATTCTAAAAATTTAAGATTTTTATCTGTATACCCACATGAGTTTTTTGGCCCGTTATTTTTCATAAAAATTGCACTTAAAAAAGAAATCATATATCGTATCATTTTTCGTAACTAAGTGGACATAATTCGTAACTAAGTGGACATAATAACGAAGTAGTTGCCTATATTATCTGAAAATATCAGATTGTTATCTTTATCGCCACATGGCTTTTTTGAACTCAAGGTTGGGCATTTTTTTAAAATTAATCAATTTTCGCACTTTTTTACAGCAGATATTATTTTAGCACAATGAAACTTATGTCATGGTATCATTAGGATCCTTCTTCACTACAAAAAAAAAATAATAATAATAAAAAAATACCAATGCTTTATGTACGACAGTGTTCGCAAAGAGCTCAATTGACAATAGATAAATTGAAAAAAAACTGTGTGATTTTCAAGTCACCACTTTTCGGCTATTTAATTATTCCAGTTCACTTTTGCATAGCAATAACTAAGTGGACATAATTCGTAACTAAGTGGACATAATAACGAAGTAGTGCCCTATATTATCTGAAAATATCAGATTGTTATCTTTATCGCCACATGGCTTTTTTGAACTCAAGGTTGGGCATTTTTTTAAAATTAATCAATTTTCGCACTTTTTTACAGCAGATATTATTTTAGCACAATGAAACTTATGTCATGGTATAATTAGGATCCTTCTTCACTACAAAAAAAAAAAAAAATAATAATAATAAAAAAAATACCAATGCTTTATGTACGACAGGGTTCGCAAAGAGCTCAATTGACAATAGATAAATTGAAAAAAAACTGTGTGATTTTCAAGTCCCCACTTTTCGGCTATTTAATTATTCCAGTTCACTTTTGCATAGCAATATTAAATAATCATTACTGCCCTATAAATTGTAAAGCATAAATCGTTTCAATATCTTTTCTAGCTGGAAAAATTATAAAAATGTATGAAAGTCGTAAAATTTTTTACTTCCAGTGCCTTATACTTACCTTAGAAATTTCCCATTACCCCCTAGTGGGCTTATTTTTGAAAAAAATTATAGCGTTTATATCTTTCCAGACTCATATCTAATAATGTTTTCAAATATCAGTAACATTAGCTAGATAGTTTCGGAAGGGCAAAAAATACCCCATACTCCCCCTCGTGGTCGTTTTATTGAAAAAAATGTTTCACCTACATATGTGTCCTTCCAGACTCAGATCTATTCAAGTTTTAAATTTCATTAAAATTTGTGAGTTGGTTTCAAAAAAGGCAGAAATTGCTCCTTACCTTCCACCCATCGTTGTCCTATTTTGTTAAAACATGGATAGTTCTTCCAGACTCAGATCTATCCATGTTTTAAATTTCATTAGAATTGGTCATATAATTTCAAAGAGGCAGAAATTGTCCACTACTTCCTCTCGTGTTCCTATTTTAAGAAATATATACGCTATGTGTCCTTTTGGACGCAGATCTAGCTATGTTTCGAATTTCGTCAGAATCGGTGGGGTAGTTTCAGAGAGGCAGAAATTATCTCCTACCCCTTCTCGTGCTCGTATTTTCAAATAAAGTATGGTAGATAGTTTCAAGAGGAAGAAAATTTCCCCTACCTCGCCTCGTGGTCCTACTTTTCGAAAAACATTTTTAGACTCAGATCTAACTACGTTTTGAGTTTCATTAACATCGGATAGATAGTTTCAAAGAGGAAGACATTTCCCCTACCACCCATCGCGATCCTATCTTCGAAAAAATGTATAGCCTATGTTTAGAATTTTATCAAAATCGGTTATATAGTTTCGGAGAGGCAGAAATTGTCCCCTACCTCTCCTCGTGCTCCTATTTTTGTAAAAATGTATAGTCTATATGATCTGCTAGACTAAGATCTATCTATGTTTTAAATTTCGTCAAAATAGTATAAATAGTTTCAAAGAGGAAGAAAATTCCCCGTAATTCCCTCATAGTCATATTTTTGAAAAAATGTGTATCCTATGTCTTCTTTAAGACTCAGATCTACCTATCTTTTGAATTTCATCAAAATCGGTTAGATAGTTACGGAAAGGGCTCCATGAAAAATCGCCCAAAACCAAATCGCCCAAAAATAAAAATGAAAAATCGCCCAAAATTTTTCCATACAAATTTTAAGTTATTTTTCATATGAAAAATCGGCCAAAATTTTACACCCAAAAATTTTGGGCGATTTTTAATTTTTTTGGGTGATTTTTCATGTTGAAATTTTGGGCGATTTTTCATATTAAAAATGTTTCCATGAAAAATCGCCCAAAACTAAAAATGAAAAATCGCCCAAAAATTATTTCATACAAATTTTAAGTTATTTTTCATATGAAAAATCGCCCAAAATTGTACACCCAAAAATTCTGGTAATCATCAAAATCGAATATAGAATTTAAAATATTATATTATATTAAATAATTGAAAGTTTCTCCAATGTGTTCCATCTTCATCATTAATTGGCTTCTATAGCAGTAAAAGTTTAAAATCCGGAGGCCAGCTATACGGAAAATCGTCGAAAGCGTTTCTTAAGTTAAACATTCCAAGCTTCACTAATATAAAAAATTGTCAAAAACGAAGCGGATATTTGAAATACCATAGAGTTTAAAATCCTTCGTCCAGGTGGAATCAAGTCTTTGCATCGCTTACGACAATTTTCAATATAAGTTGCCTTCGGAATGCTTAATTTGGTACGTGCTTTCGACGACTTTTCGTGTAGCCGGCCTTTAGCCGGGCGGAAGGATTTTAAACTCTATGGTTTGTCAAATCTCGGCTTCGCTTACGACAATTTTCAATATAAGTAGCCTTCGGAATACTTAATTTGGTACGTGCTTCGACGACTTTTCGTGTAGACGGCCTTCGGCCGGGTGGAAGAGTTTTAAACTCTATGGTATATCAAGTCTGGTTTTCGCTTACGACAATTACACGGAAAGTCTACTAATATTGAAAATTGTCGTAAGCGAAGCCGAGATTTGACATACCAGTTTAAAATCTTTCCGCCCGGACGAAGGCCGGCAACACGGAAAGTCGTCGCAAGCACGTCCCAATTCAAGCATTCCGAAGGCTACTAATATTATAAATTGTCGGAAGCGAAGCCAATTTTTGATTCCACCTGCACGAAAAATTTTAAACTCTATGGTATGTCAAACCTCGCCTTCGTTTACGATAATTTTCTATATTAGTGAATCTTGGAATGTTTAACTTGAGATGCGCTTTCCACGACTTTCCGTGTAGCCGGCCTTCGGCCGGACGGAAGAATTTTAAACTCTATGGTATGTCAAATCTCGGCTTCGCTTACGACAATTTTCAATATTAGGAGCCTTCGAAATGCTTAATTTGGTACGTGCTTTCGACGACTTTCCGTTTAGCCAGGCTTCGGCCGGGCGGAAGGATTTTACTGTATTATATGTTTATAAATTTTTGTTGTATCCATGATAATTATCTAAATTGCCCTTGGAGAGCCATCAATATAAAAATTAAATTACTATAATTTTTAATTTTTTTGTGTTTTTTAATTTTGGGCGATATTTCATTTATTTTTTGGGCGATTTTTAATTTTTTTTTGGATGATTTTTCATTTTTAAATTTTGGGCGATTTTTAATTTGTTTTGGGCGATTTTTATTTTGAAATTTTGGGCGATTTGTCATTTCTATTTTTGGGCGATTTAGTTTTGGGCGATTTTTCATGGAGCCTACAGAAAGGCATAACTTGCCCACTACCACTCCTCGTGCTCCTATTTTTTAATAGACTCAAATCTATCTATGTTTCGAATTTAATCAAAATCGATTAGATTGTTCTGAGAGGCAGAAATTTCCCCCTACCTACCCTCGTGGTCCAAGTTTTTGAAAAATATAATCCATGTGTCATTCTAGAAAAAAAATATAATCTATGTGTAATTCTAGACTTTGATCTATCTATGTTCTAAATTTCATCAAAATCGGTTGTGTGGTTTATCCGTTACAGCGCAACAAACAAACTAAGAAACATACTTTCGCATTTATACTTAGCCCAGTCACAAACAATTTAGCAAAGACAAAGCACTTATTGCAGATTCCCAAAAACTTGGCCAAAAATGTCCAAAATCCCAGGAGCTCGCCGGCACTTCCCGTAAGCTTAAGGCAGCACTTAAAATCTAAAATTCCTCAGCGGCAACACCATTATGTTGTGTTATAATTAGCAGAGACACCTTCAACTAGAACAGGCACGAATAACTTAGCCAAGCCACACAGCATTTAGCAAAGCCACAACGCATATTGAAGATTCAAAAGACTAGACAAAAATCCCAAGAGTTTCACGGCACATCCACGGAAAATTACGGCAACACAGAAAATCTAAAAAATCCGAAGCGGCAACAGCATTATTTTATGTAGTTCTTACCAGTATTTGTAACCAGTATTAGCAGCAAGTATTTTTTTATTTTCAAAAATTTTTCTTTTACCACCCAAGCAATGATTTTTGTTATTCAAAGCATTGATGTGCATGGCGCGCCATAAGGAACTAAAGTTCCAAAATTATTTTTATTAAAATAAATTTTTTTTATTAAAATTAAAAGCCATGGGATGCGGCATGTCACATCTATTTGTTGAATTCACTTAGAATCAGTGCTGCCAACTTTTGAAACCCAAAACGCGTAGAAATTTTTGAAAAAGGGTCTAAAAAGGGCTAAATGGAAAAAAGACACGTATAAAGCAATTGCAACAAAAATTTTTAGAAAAAGCGAAAAAAGGCTAAATTATAAAACACGTTAATATTTTGGGACCAACTTAAAATCACAACCAATTTTAAAGAAATAGAAGATTATTCTAGACTATTCCTCTTTTTATTACTGGTACAGCAAACTAATAAAAGAAAATGAGTAAAAACGATGTTGGCATGTTAACTCACAAGCCGATGTTGCTAGAATAAAGGAAGAAATAGTCTGCAAAAACGAAAAATGTACCCATATTGACCAAAAAGTAAAAAGCGGCTAAAAGCACTAAAAGATTATTGTAAAAGTGCTAATTTAGCGCGTTATTTAAAATTAAGTCTATTTACAAATCTTTTTTTTCTGTGTAGTAAGTAAATGTTCTACTGTCACTAGGTGAATCTCAATGACAAACACATGCTAAATGTCTATAGCACAGAATATGCCTGGGGTATAATTAGTCAGTAGTACTGATGACAAAGTCAATAGTGAATCAGTACAGTTTTACTATCGACATTTCCTTCAGGGTGTATACACACTACTGTATGTGTATATGTACTGTATGTGTGTACTGTTAGTGTATACCCAGCCTTATTACCCCATTCCATATTCATATTTTTTTACACACCACCAGCGCCAGCCAAGGCCTGATAGTAGGCATTCTTCAGCAGGCCTTTGTCTTTGGAATGTGATTATATTTTGCTCGCTCACGTTAGTGCTTCCACGAAGCACTATCGTCAGTGAGAGAAGTTAAATCTTAAATACTTATGTTACTTTGCTTCTATTTTTTACATTTGAAAACTTTCGTCAAAAGTTAATAAGTGTTCGTCCATATTTGTTTGTGCTATTTTGCAAATATTAGTGCATTTGAGGGGGTTAGAGCACAAAGGATTCAAGTACCAAAACTAAAAAAATTGAGTTAGATGCTGGAATCAATACTTTATACTAATACCTATCACTTTACAAAAATTCAGACTTGCATGATGACCTAAATCGACTATATGCATTACAAAGCCGAAATGTTAAGTATGAAATGTATAGAAACAAAAAACTTTAAAGCTCAATTACTCAGAATTTAATTTTTAGTACTTGAATCGCTTGTGCCTTAAGCGCGTCATTTGTGATAGCATTTTGAAAGTTTTTGTTCTTAAATTTGCAATGCAATGGGCCTTCTAACAGCTTTTAGTGCTTCGAAATGTAGATTTTTTTTTGCTTGGATATCTTTAAAAATATTAAGGAAATGATAATGAAATAAACCGCTTCTTTATCTATTTATAAAGTCTACAATACGTTTGAATTCACAAAAATTGGATAATATTTTTTAAAAGTTATTAGGCTGACAAGGTTTTTCATGCCGGTGTTAGTCAACTTTGACACCCTGTAGCTCAAACGTGTTTCAACGGGGTGGTCGAAATAGAGGGCTGCACGAATATACTCTCAAGTACTCGTATGTATGTTTTTAAGTTTATGTATGCGTGTTTTTTCTGTATATGTATGTATATATGTATGTTTATATTTATATTTGGTCGTGGCTATGTATGTACACACATACACATGCATGTGTACATAAGAATATAAATAAGAGCATACATCTACGAAAATTCATACGAGTACATTCTACGAATACATTTCAGTACACTTCGCAGCCCTCTAGTTGAAATTTCCAAATTCTTAAAGCTTAGGTACTGTATGATTTTTGCATTGTTTTGTAATCGGGTCGTATGTTCCAAATATACAGATTTATTACCCTTTTTTCCTATTGGAACCACTGTGTAACATATGTTAACACTAAAATAATTTTACAACACAATCCTTCCAATGCAAAAACCTCAAAATTGAAGTATTTCACTACTGAAGTTCCGGTAATTTAGGGCGGAAAGAAGTCTCAAGCATTTTTCAACATATATAAAAAGAACACTGATAAAATATTTAGTAATACACAGAAAAAGTAAAAATATGATTTAAATGAAAAATATACTTAAAAAAGAGCCCATTAAAGAAGAGTCCGCAGCTATTCCGACTTCACTTACTACAGCAAAATCACTTCTTTAATACGTTGGCGAGTGTTGTCCCACCATGGGCTAGTGCTCTAAATGCACATTTAATGCGTTATTTTCCCTGATCATTTGAAAATGAACTGCCTATTTCACAATGTCGACAGAGTTGTTTCTTTCGTATAAATACATTTAAAACAAAAACAAATTTTAAAATTTTGTTTTTATTTCAAATGTAATTGTAAGAAAGAAAGAATTCTTTCGACATTGAGAAATAGGCAGTAAAAGACTTCTATTTGTTATTTTGATTTTTCACAGCATTTCAATCTCCTTTTAGATTAAAATCACTTTGAATATATTTTCAAAGAAAGCTCTATTTGAATTTAATTTCAATACCTCTTATTATATATTTGTAAAAATAATGTTTTTTTTTTTGCAACATTAAACTTTTCAACAAGATCTGAATATTTGTAGAGTATTTTTCTGATGCAAGAAAAAATTATATATTAATTCAAGTGGTTTTCTGTTAAAATAAAAAAAGATGCAAACATTTACTTTAAACAACACATCAGGGCACAAGATAATGTATATCAATCTTTAATTTATTAAACAAAAAATTTTTTTCTTCTAAAGACTATACTATAAAACGAATAATATTTCAATAAAATTTCTTAAAGAATTATTATTGTTCTTAAATATTGTTTTCATTCAAACATTTAAGCATACAGGTTTTGTCCTGTATTTATTCTCTTCCTCTAAAATTTATTTTCTTTCGCTGCATCAGGCAGTATTTCAAATTTTTCTTAATACCCAATTTTATTGTCATCTTTCCCCCATTTTGTAGGTAAGTTGACACTTATTTTTTATCCTTAGTATCATGGCTTGTTTTAAATCTATTATAATCTAATTGCTGTTTCCATTTATTTTACGAGAATAAAGTATTTTGTATAAAGAAGTGCGTTTTCATAACAACAGACTAATTACAATTTGTGATTCTAATTGTTTTCGCATTTAAACAAACACCAGAGACAAACAGGACTCTTTTAATAATCTACACGTACATATACATACATACGTATTTACTTGAAAATGCTACTCTGTGTAAAATTATCAAAACACCCTTTTTGAAAGAAAGAAAAAAAAACAAGAGTTTTGCAAGATGTTACCCAGTAATAAATGGAGCTTACATGTAGGAACGCACGTTGGTAAGGAAGAGTTTGGCGGCACGAAATAACTCGCCAAAACGAAAATCAAATAAGTATTCAGTTTTGGGAACTTGTTTTATAATGATATAAATAATATCCATTATTAGAATTAAATAAGACCATAAAAAATATGGAAAATTTGGAGATAAGAAACTAATTAAAGAATTTATACATAAGTACACTACCAGGCGAGGGCTTAAGAGCTTTCTCTTCTGTATACTTCGAATATCGATTTCGCTGTAATTAGAATATATGGATGGACTTAAATCATACACAGAAAAAATTATCCCCAAAATATTTTCAAACAAAAGTTTGTCTAAAAATAAATTTAATTTTCAGTAAATGTTCTGCCCATAATCTATGAATTGTATGTTTGACTTTTATTTAGAATGCAAACATGACAATATACACACAAATAACAACAATAACAACAATCATAGCAAGAGGAATGAAATAGTTTGTTTACAAAAGATTTTTGAGTGAATCGACTAGATAATGTCGTTGCATTAATTCTCATTAATTTTTTTAGAGTATTTATATAAACATTCAGACTTGAACACATTTAACAAAGTGAAATCTCATAAATGTTTAATGGATGACGATGATGACACAGACAGAAATTTTTTTGTATTTTTGTTTGATTAAGTAAATTATTTTGCTTAATAGTTGTTAGCATTTTTAGACTAATAGTTTATTAAATTCATACAGAAATATTGTTTGATATTTTTCAGAAAATTCAGAAAAAATTTTTGTTTGATTTCGTAATTTGTTCTGTCTACAATTTGTAAATATTTTTAGACAAATTGTTTTATAGATTTAAACTATTTGTTCATTGGAAAAAAAAACACTTTTTTTATTGAAATTGTTAGGGTATTTTTGTCTATATTTACAAATTCATTTGCAAGTCCGCTCATAGACAAAATATTTGCTATTTCATTGAATTCTTTTACAAAATATGATATTTAATGTTTTATGTGTACAGTTGGTTCAATGCAATCATTTATATGGTTAGAAATAATTTGTATGAATACTAATAATGCCATGATTAAATATAAAACATAGTTTGTTTGTTTGTCGTAAACTAAATAAGGTTCGCAATCATTTAAAACAATAAGCGATTATTTGCCACGATCATATACGACATTGTTGACGCAACCATGACACAACCATATATTTTCTCTGCCATGAAAAGAAGCATTCAAGTGCTTCGATTTCTTAAGACGGTGTAAACAATAATTGTCTCCATCTAGTTTCCTTAAAATTTATACCACCTACATCAGACCGAAAATGGAATACAAGTCTGGTGCACAGTGGCATCGTTTCATGCATTTGGTACCGTGCTATCGTTTCAAGATTTGATATATTTATTTAAATTAGAAAGGCTTATAAACATTCAAAATATATTTGATATCGGCGCAAGGATGCGTATCTTTCCCATATATCCTTAAATTAAAAAATGACATATACTAAGTTTATACGCATCGCTTATTTGCAAATAAAAACGTAAAATGATGCCAAATACTTTTTTATTTGTCTATTATTAAATCAGTGAGCACGAAATGATGAAAAGAGTACCATGCTTCACTCAGAGCAAGGATTCCTTTTGTTCCAAAATTTTACCTTGTGCGAAAATCGTGATTTTTATCAATTGTGAATAAAATTTAAAGTTAAGGATCGATTTTAATGAAATATGTCTAATTTTGAATCTAAATTGATTATTAGGCTAAGGTTCGTAACGTTATATTCAGAAATAATTGGGTATGATTAATATTCGAAGGAACAAGGGAAAAATTGACATCAACTTAATTTTTCAACTATACTTTAGTATATACTTAAGTATATATACCTAAGTATAAAATCAAACCAAAAAAGTTTGACTTGAGTAGAACAAATATCAGAAAAATGGGAATGAAGAAAAATAATCCGCTGGCAACACTGGGAAAGTGCAGTTAATGTCAACTTGAAAGTCTTTTAATTCTCGTATTCAATTTTCACGAAAAATTTGTATATATAAGAATTGAAATCACATTCAACAAAGCCACCTGACAAGTAGTGATAAGCAAAATAGATGTGGGCACTGACGATGGAAGTGTAGCCACATCCGAAAGTGGCGCTAATCTGTTCTGCTGTGTACGTTGAAAAATTAAGTTGATGTAAATGTTTCCCTTGATTCTTGGAATATTAATCATACCCAATTCTTTCTGAATATAACGTTACGAAACTTAGCCTAATAATCAGTTTGGATTCACAAAGCAAATATATTCGAAGTAATCATATTAATGGTTAATTTTGTTTGGAATATATTTACCAATATGTTTATAGAAAAAGAAACGGAATTTTTGCCGCATATTTATTTTGTACTAATTGTTAAAAAACAAATATTTTTATACTATGGCGTATGTTCTGTATTTCATGTGGAATTAAAATGTGCGGAAGTATCAAATTATTGTTGTTGCAAATTAATATTTATAACAACAGTGCTTTAATAATTCCGCACAGGTTAACTCCCCATGAAATACTGAACACAGCCGGATATGTTATTTATATTTATTTTTATAAGTTTTGCAGGAATATAATATAATAAATATACCCTCCACTACTTCTACTTTGGCATTTTAACCAATCGCTTTAACATTTCGATGTCATTGGAGGCAAGTACTTACCACATTGGGCTAAAAATAACAAGTTATGAATTTCAATATATAGAAGGCATTGAATACACAAAACACAATAAAAGTTAAATGTCTCTGCTAGGCACTGAACTCATGTCGTTATCATTTATTTTGCTATTTTATGTCAAGTTTTTTGCTCACTAGGCTACAGCAAAACATATTTTTGACGGGCTTAAAACTTGTTTTCGCATACATGAACACAACTTAAAATAATCACTTTGCTTCCGCCAGGGGTTGAACTGCTTTTTTAAGAGAAGTAACACAATCTGGCAATTAATGGTTACCAGTTAATTATATAATGTTTTGCCTTCTTTGGGAAAGGAATAGTGTAGAGAGAACAGATGGTGAAATGGGGGAGAGATAGAAAGCTTAATTCATTTACAACTCTGCTATTGTGCGTTTTTTGTAGAGCAGTGTTGCAGC
This sequence comes from Panzeria rudis, assembly GCA_956483635.1. NCBI lineage: Eukaryota > Metazoa > Arthropoda > Insecta > Diptera > Tachinidae > Panzeria > Panzeria rudis. The sequence continues at coordinate 102,502,852 of OY101450.1, read as the reverse complement.
ACTCTGGTGTCAAGTAGAGGCATTAATTTTTTTAAGCTGTGCAATACTACAATACTGATGAAGGAGGGTGCTGTGAAGTGCATTAGGATATGGTAGTATTAATCGCCGCCGGTACAGCCAAAATGATCAGTGCTGTGCCTTCATCACTTTAACAGTCCCACAACAATTAGCACAATAGCACACCAATGCAGATCAGAAAAATTTATGATCTTGTTGGCTTGCCTGAGGGGCAAGCCATCGTCTGTATGATAAACCACATTACACTCTGCCAATAAGATAATAAATGACTTGTTTAATTACTAGCTAGTAATTGGTCAACTACTGTAAAGTAATTTAAACGGTATGTAACTGGTGGTTGAAATGTATGTTGTCTGGTAATGACAACACATTACCAAGTTTTTGCTGGGTTGTTCAGCGATTGATACAAGCTGGTTTTTTTTAGATAACTTGAAAGAATAGACCCCCATTCTCCATTTCGTTATAGTAATAAGACGCAGGTAGACGGAGCTAACTTATCTTTTTCAAGGAAAACTGCAAATATTTAATTTTATAAAGCCATTTAGATACGCTCATATCTATTAAACCACATTTGTACGTAATTGAAATAATTCTTCTTATACTAAAACGAAAATCCAGTATTTTAATAAAAACGCTACTAAAATATTGGCAGTAAAAATAACTTACATACATAACGCACTCAGCTGCATAAAAATGTTCATCAGTTTATGTTCTAAAATATTTGAGTAACTTCATAAAATTTTTTCTATTAAAGTGTGGCTTTTTACGAAAACTGTCAATACATGAACGCATTTTGAATTATTTATAAACGCACTCATTGGTTTTTGATAGTTAGGAGTAGTGTTAATTGTTCCAAATTGGCAGCTCAACTTGTGTGTGTTAATGTTAATGTTGCGAAATTTGTTTATTACAATTATTTAAAGGTTACATTTTTGGCCGTCATTTCATCACATCGATGAAAATAAAGAGGTAATTGCTATAACTAAATATTAATTAAACAGTGAAGTAGGCTTTGAGAGGTAATAAACTTATATAAAAATTCAGATGTAACAAATAGTTTTGTCGCAAGATTTTTTTGTTTTGTCTTATTTCGTCATAACCTCGCCTTCCTTCCCTCATGTTTGAGATAATTATCTTTAAACTAGTCCAACTTTTTGAAATAATTTTATCCTGGGGACCACAATATTATTAATATCTGATATCACGAAAATTATGATACGGGGTGAAAAGAGAAACGTGACGTTTTACTAAGCAATCATTGGAAGGTACTGCTATTTATTTAACTATTATTTGGCAGCATTAGAAAGAATCATTTTCTGAAAAAAGAAATAAATATTTTGTAAAGAAGGAACAGAAAAAAGAAATTCAAACTTAGTTATACGATATTACAAAATAAAAAGTTCTTATAATTCTGTTCACTGGGTTACTTTCTAAACATTTCATCTTAAAAGCCATTCAAGCCATTTTAGATGTTTAAAATAACAAAAAAGCATTTTATTAAAGCTCTCACCTAAATAAATATAAATTTACACATAAATTATTTGCTTTCATACTGCAAACAATTTAATTTAATTAAAAGCAATCTTATTATGAACAAATTTGTATCAGTGACTGACAAAATAAAATCGCCTGTAAACTAATAATAACCATACCAAACTTAGTATAACAAACACCAAAACCGAGCCAAGGTCCCATATCATTATTATTGTTATTTGTTACAGAACAATACTAATTTTAACTTTTCATCTCATTGAATGAGTTGCTGTTTCCCGGAACAAAGAACTCGACCAGAGAGTGTATTTGAATACTTAAAATTCAAGGACAGCCGAAAGGACAAACAATTCGTTGTTGTAAGACTCTCGACTGACATGTGTTTGTAGGCGAGAAAGTTTTGTTAGGAAATTCCAAGTAACAAGCAAACATGTTTTAGTGAAAGTGTGAGAGTGTGTCTGTGGGTATTTGATAATAAACTTTGCCTGTAAGAAGAAAATTCTATCAAATTTTATCCAAGTTTAACAATAATCAGAAATCAGGAGATGATGATGATGATGATGTTGAGCAGACAAGCATGAAGTATGGATACAGATGTATGTATATGCATTCTTTCCTGAAGACTTGGGAATAAATATCTGTTTAATTTCAATAAGCAAGCAATAGTATTATGGGCTCGTTTTTGTTAGACAGTTGCAAAATTTAATTATGGTTGACTAACATCAAGAACATGTGTTTCAGTAAGTAAATGTGTGCCTGCTTTCTAAGGAAAATTTTAAAATGCTATGAAAAAAAGTTAAAAGAGTTTAAAGGTTGAAATCAGAGTTGCCAGTTTGGGGGTTTCCCCAGATTTAGGGGTTTTTATTTCATTTATATGACTAAAATTCTTACGGGGAAACTTAGGGGCATAAATTAATATGTAGGAGATTTCTAGGGGATTTTCCTATTTGCATGCCTATACAAGATCTAAGTATTAATATATTTTACAACTGGTCAACATCTTTTTCAGTGTCTTTGTTATTTATGATAGCTAGAAGAATTCCCTGTAACAGTAAAATAAACTATGTACATACATTTTTTTCTGTTAATTCAAGTGCAAGATTTCTAAAGAAAAGCCTATTGAAAAGATTTTGTGTTTCCATTATATGCCTAAACTTTTTCATTCCGTTAACTTGCATAAAGTTAGTGATGATGATTTGGCATCTCTTGATATTTTTGAAGAAACATGATTTCAATGTTTGCAAATGCCATTGCATCTACTTGATATAAAATTCAATTTATATTCCAACATATCGTCATATAAAATGCAGGATGGCTGGTTATAATTCTTAAAAATTTTGCAGGAGAGATAAAAAACTTAACAAAAAGCAAAGTATTGTGATGGCAAACTTTTTTTTCAGGATAGTATTATTCATTCAGGCTTTATTATAAATGATAATATCCAGAAAAAACTAATTTTTATAATCATAAAAGTTTGCTTTTTATTAAGAGTTTTAACTCCTGAACATTCTTTGAAAATAATGATAGGCTTTTTTTTAATTTTATATGAAGATATGTACATACGTAATAGTATTTTATTAGTTATTTTTTTTAATTCAAATGTATTTGGTTAAATAAAAATATTCAAGAAACTATAAAAATATTTTTGGGGGAATTTCAGGTTAGGATATTAGTACGTAAGTTGAAAATGAATCAAGTTAATTTACTTAAAGTAACCCAACAAAGCAAAACATTCGAAAATAATATTACATTAAAATTTTCCGTGCACATTTCTCTGACAAAACACTCGAGAACGGCTGTCGAAGTCGGAAAGAGAAAGGGGTGCTAGACCTTAATCGCCACTCAGTTTGTGGCTGCAAATCTTTCGATTTCAATGTTTCGCCAACAAATCAATAGTGAACCAATATCAAGATTGTTATCTTTATTTATAATTTATCTATTTTTATGTAAATGGAATACATATTTATTTATTTTAAATTTTAACTTACGTTGCAGTCAATCAGATTCGAACACGGTAACTCCAGGCTAACAGATTAGCACACATCCACCAGGCTATTGTGGCAATTTTTTTTTTCTAATTAATTAATGCACACATGAATGTAAATTACACATTCGAGTAATTATGGAAAATAGTTCGATGCTGCGAACATTAACATTTTATGAAATTTGGCAATAGCGCTTATTATCGCGACATTATCGCCAAAACCTCGCTTTAGCGAACATTCGCTGTTTTAGATTCACGAGCGTTTAGCGAACACATTTTTTTCCAAAATTATTCGTTTTAGCGAACCTTCTTTTATTTCGAATCTTAGGTATAATGTGAAACTACTTATTACATAATCTCAAAATATACTCAATTTTTGTGGTTGTAAAATTTTTTTGTGGGGAAGAAAAAGTTTACTTGGCAACACTGGTTGAAATTCAAATAATTATAAGGAGATTTGTCTTTTAGAATACTCAAAGTGATAAGACATGTTTTAGTTATAATTACTGAGAAAGCAAAAAGAGTTTATGTGTTATTAAAATTAGCTATTCACAACTTTTTCCAGCTCTCCACTTATCGAACCAATTTTTATCACCATCAAATGATATGAAGGAAATCAGTCACCATGTTATCCTAGACAGGATTACTCTAATAGCACTGAACAACAAAATAAAATTTTTTTTCACTGTAACCAGATAACAAATACATGTGTATCGTTTTAGTGCATGGGTACTAAAATCATGTACACTAAAGTAGGTGGAAAAAAAAGTTGCCTCAGTCACTACCTAGATTGACAGATATGTCAATGACCTTTCCAAAACATATATATATATATATATATATATATATATATATATATATATATATATATATATATATATATATATATATATATATATATATATATATATATATATATATATATATATATATATATATATATATATATATATATATATATATATATATATATATATATATATATATATATATATATATATATATATATATATATATATATATATTTATTTATTTATTTATATATTCAAAAGCCGGCTATACAAACGGTCTTTACTCTGCAGTACCATTGAAAAGAGCTTTATTCGCATTTTTTATAGCCATTATTTCTTTTTAAAAAGTACATACTTGAAATTTTGCAAAGCTGTCAATAAACGGGAATATATCGTTTGATGATGAAAAATTTTAAGAAATTGAGAAAATAAGAAATTAAATAATGTTAAAATCGCAAAAAAGCTTGTATAAATGTGGAAAATTTTATAAAATTTTCGATAAAAAATCGGATTTTTTTGGTTTTCTGTAAATATGATTATTAACAGAAATTTATCTGCTAATGTTTAAGCATTGTCTATATGCATTTCATTGGTGTTTTACCAAATCTTCAGTAGAATTCAACCACACTTTTTAATAGTTACAAGCCCCTTATCTTGTGTACAGACTTTCAAAAACCATTTGAGAATTTACAAATGCTTTTCAAAAATAAGCATAAAAACCAAAAAATATTTTTTATTCGATATGAATCTATTTTATTTTTCTATACCTTTATAAACATTTAAAAAAGCCGAAATATGTAGGAAAACAACAAAATATGCCACAAAAATTAAAAAAAACCTCAAAATATGCGACTAACGGCCCTTTTCATAATGTACGGTTAAGAGTTAACGTGAACTTTAACGACAAGTTTTGTATGTCGAGCTTGCCCTTAAAGTCCACGTTAACTTTTAATCATACATTGTGAAAAGGGCTGTAAGTGTGAAATATGCTAAAATATGCTATAAAGGATGAAATATGAAAAAAATATGCAATAGCAAATCGATGCCAAAATTCTTAAAAAGTTCTGAAACGTTCTTACTTATGCCTACATACATCACACAAGAAAAACATGCAGTTGCATATATGCGGTTTTCCTAATGATGACCAAGTGTCATCAATATGCTGAAAAAGTATCATATTCTCCGTTTGTTTCAATGTATTGTCTGTGCATGTATGCTGTACTGACTTAGTTCTTAGGACAAATTCACATAACACTCTGGCTAGACGAAAGTAAAACTTTCTAAATATTAGGCTCTGAATCAGAAGTATGGTATTTAGAGATGCAATCACAACAGGTTGCTTGTAGCACCAGTTTTTACTGTTCTCCCTTACAACATACTGTCTTACGAGATCATGTGTAAGACCTTCGGCATAAGACTATAAATCAGTCTCTTTCCTTTAAACTTAGTACAGAAATATGCTATTAACACAGAATTCACTTTAATATTTTATTTTTATATTATAATTAGATTTGCATTTTATTTATTGATTGCACAAATACTGCTTTTGTACGATATATTTAATAGGTAATTTCCAATATATAAACTATAATTTGTTTCAATTTGTTTTATGTTAATAAGAGTATAAAGATTTTTCGTTATTATTATTTGAAAAATTAATTTAGAAATGTCATGTTTCAAATGTGTTTGCACAATGTTTTATTTTGAAATTGTAAAACATTATATGGTCGGCCATATATTATAAATAGCTGGTATATGTATGTTTATGGGGTTCCACATAATTGAAATTAATATGCATATGTACTTCGAAATATCACTAACCGTATGAAAGTTTTGATTTACATATTAAAGTAATGACACAGTGAAAAATATGTTTAGTTACTTGTATAAATCTTATATGTATACAAATAGGTCACATAGTATTTTGCGGTAAAATTTTAAGTATCTTATTGTCCAACAATATTGATCAAGCATATATGTTAGGTATATTTCTCTAGATATGAACAATATACAGTGGAGTTTGATTAAAGCGAATTCCGCGACACCGAGCGAATTTGATCGTTAAAGTCAAAGTTCGTTATAAATGGAGTAAATAATTTTTCTTCCCAGAATTAAAACACAATTTTAAAAGAGTGCATTTTTGTTCATTTATTTCTAAATAGGTTTATAAGACATATTTGGCACATTTAAATAACAACTTACACAGGCCCTTAATTGCAACGAATAGATAGATATCTATTAGATACCTATGGTGTAAATAAAACTTGGTAGTTTTAACTCGTAGGTAAGCTTTACCGGATAGAAAAACATTGGTGTTTTTGGGTTGGTTAATCTGTTAGGTAAATAAAAATTAAAGAAAAAGCATAAAATTGTATAAAAATATCAAATTTGTTGCATACAAATTAAAAAATACCTATTATTAAAATTAATTAATAAACAAAAATTAAGGAAAGTGCGACTTTGGCTCGCATATGAATGTTCCGTACGAATACATATAGGTATATCCTTTTTTAATTTTTGCCCTTTTTTCATATTGCCAATTTTTTCGTTTTGCTTTTTCGTTTACTTTTATTTTTTAATTATTGAAGTTTATTCGTTGATTTTTTTTGTTTTTTTGCGATTTTTCGTTTTTTGCAATTTTTTTGTTTTACCATTTTTTTTAGTTTTGGCGATTTTTTGGTTATGTCGTATTTTTTTTTGTTTTAAAGTTTTTTTTTCGCTTTTTGACGATATATTTAGTTTAAGCGATTTATTTTAGTTTTGGCGCTTTTTGTCAGTTTTAACGCTTTTTCCGGTTTTTAGCGATTTTTTATTTTTTTTTTTGGTTCTGACACTTTTTTCGTCTTGGCGATTTTTTCGGCTATTACCGATTTTTTTGCCGCAATTTTTTTTTTAGTTTTGGCCCTTTTTTCGTTTTGGTGATTTTTTCCATTTTTGGCAATTTTTTTTCGTTTTTTACGATATTTTTAGTTGTATCGACTTTTTTTATATCTTAGTGTTTTTTTTGTTTTGACGACTTTTTTCGGTTTTTGGCGTTTTTTAGTTTTTTGGCGATCTCTTTTAGTTCTGCTGATTTTTTTGCGTTTTAGCATTTTTTTTTAATATTGGTGCTTTTTTTCTTTAAGCGGTTTTTTCATTTTGGCGACTTTTCGTTCTGACATATTTTTAATTTGGAATTTTTTAGCTTTAGCTTTTTTGAAAATTTCAAGAATTTAACTCTTACGGTTCCAAGATACAGCATATTGTTTAAATTACATAGTAAAATTACGTTAACTGATAGAACGTCATTTAATTTTTATTGTTTTAAAAATCAGTGTTAATTGGTGTAGTCTATTCTACAGACTACACCAATTACCACTAACTTTGAAAATTTAAAGTGTCTATATATAAGTGTCTGTATATTACATTAGTATTTCAATATGTTTCGTTGCTCGCTATAGAACACCCTTTAAACACTGTCATATATTTGTTGTTGTAGTGGCAAAAGTTTTACATATTCTGTGCGAATTTCAGGTCCGTAACTCTTATAGTTCTCGAGAAAATAGCCTGTGACAGACAGACTGGTTCCTTTACACTTTTGGTGTACGGAACCCTAAAAAATTGACTTAGAGCTGTTGGAGCTTAGATGTTTGCGGTATTTCGCAAAACAAAACTCACGAAGGGTAAAACATAATTTTAGCGACAGACCCGACGATTTTGATTTATGTAATGATTTCTAAAAAGATTTAGACTTTCAAAAAAGTGCAATAAAGGTGCTGCAAAAAATTTAATCGAAGCTCATGCATAGAGTAGAAAGACAAGTTTTCCAATATATACATTACCTGTAGTGCAAAATAATTTAATTTGACTAATATTTTTGACATAAAAAGTAACATCAAACATGAATGTTGCCAGATTGTCCAAAATATTCACCATATAGAAACACGTATATATGTAAAGTAAACGTTGAAATTACCAACGTCATTTTACCGGCTAGGTAAAGATAACTATTAGGTATTTACGCTAGTATTTATCTCTTCATTGAAATTATGGGCCATAGTGTTAAAAAATTTTTTACCAAATTGTGCTTCATTATTCAGTTTAAATATTAAAATTGCTTTAACAACATACACTAAAATAACAGCATAAGTTGAGTGTTATCAATATTTTTTAATATAATAGAAATTTTTTAGTGAATACCTAAAGAGATTATGTTAAAATACATAGAAAATTATACATTTGAATTGTATTGAATTCAAAATAAAGTTTGAGTTCTGAAAAAATATTGAATTCATATAAAAATGTATTGAACGTTACGTAAAAGAAAAAAATTATATATAATTTATCTATGAAGTTTAGGACGTTAAAAAAAGTTAACAGCAGCTGAAGGGTAGAAACGATATAAAGAACATTATCTGTTTACAAATTTCTGGCTTTCGTTAAAAAAGTTTTGCTTGTTTTGCACTGTAGGTTGTAATATTTTAAAGCATAAAATATTTTTTCCTGCGTTTATTATAGTTCTTTTTTTGCATTTAGATACTAGATGTAGTGCTTTCAAATCCTATAAGCATTTTTTGTGATGTATTTCTTTTCGCAAAAATCATTCTTGGAACAACCGCGCAAGCACATGTATCGCTCAAGACACCAAATTGTTAAAAATTCAAAATATATAATTTTATTTTGGGATACATTGAATGAGGCGAAAACTATAATATGAATCCTATCTGCGCACATATATACATATTAGTTACTTTGGTAAACAACAACAAAAAAATACAAAATGTACGTTTAGAATGAGAATCAGCCCTATACATATACATACATAGAAAAAAAATTTGTAGATATAATTAATTTTTTTGTTATATCAAATCAAATAATTAATTGATTTTGAACCTACAACGATTTTTGTAAATACAATTACGAAATTGTAAGTTAAAAAAAATTTTAAAAATTTTTTGTTGACTTCAAATTTATTTCAATTAAGATTATTGTTATATCAACAATATGAATTGTTGATTTTCCGCACAAATTTTAACTATCATAGTTGTTGTATTAACAATATTTTTTTTATACACAATCCTCGAAGCGACTTTTTGCTTGTCTGCGAAAAACACTAAATGTTTTTGGGCGGAATCGAACCGGCGACCTCTGGATTAATAGACTAACGTTCTTACCTCTCAGCTACAGAGCAATTCGTTATCAAATACGCAAATAATGAATACTCACAAAACGTGATTTGCTTTGTTTCATCTACGTGTGTGTGTTCATTTGTTATATCAACAACGGTGATTGTTAATTTTTTTCACAATACATAACAAAAAATTTGGTTAGTTCAGTTTGTTGAAAAAAATTTCTGTGTTTGTCGTATCAACAACTAAATTTGTTGTATTAACAAAATATATGTTTGAATTTAAATTACATATTAACAGTTGAAATTGTTAGTTGCAGTTTGATGATATTTTTTTCTGTGTATTTTTGCAGTGCGTGCATATATCTAACAACCACATAAAGCTTTATATATTTTTGCAATTATTTAAACTATATGTTACCGTCAGACATTATTAATATTTTTCTTGATGCTATATTTATTTCAAATTAAAATATTTGAAAAGTGGAAAAAAGTGCAAAAACAAATTAGTAAAAATTGGCTCGAGTATAAAATTTTAAGAATATAATAACTATTAAATTATTTTAATTAGAAAATATCTATTACCTATATAAATATTGTGTTTATACATATGTATCTGCTTATTATTTTATGGCAGGCTAAATGAATATTACCATTTTACGGTCATTTATATTGTAATTTAATTAAAACAATAACAAGTTTTTGGAAGCAATTTAATTCCCTTTAAAAATAAGGCTTTATTGTAATTATAAATTGTTATATATTTTTCCAGGAATGCCAATTTCAATTTAAAAATCGCCGCTGGAATTGTACCACAATAGACGACAATACAGTGTTTGGACCAATGACAGGCTTGGGTAAGTTCTTAAAAATACTGTATAAAAATACTATCAATAACACTGTGATACACTGAAAGTACTCAGAATGAAAATACCTTTAGTTTTTCCAAGTCACTTGCAAAAATTGTTTTATTAAAGTTAAAATTATAAAAAGTCATAAGTTCTTTGTTTCAAAACAGATTTCTAAAAACTTTCTAACATTTGAAAGATAAAAAAACAAACTTTTGAACAACATATTTTATTCCGCCGGCTTTAAGTTGCTTATGAGATACCAAAACACTGTAGCCGAATTCACAATCTTGTGCAAATGGTGTTGCATCGTAGCATTTGCAAAATTTTATTACTTATTGATACTCACCACTTAACAATTGTTAGTGGTGAGTATAAATATACTATACCATTTGCCAAATGCTACGATGCAAGACCATTTGCACAAGATTGTGAATTGGATTTATATATATTTGCTTTTTGGACAATCAACACTGAAATAGCTTTCCAATGCATAATTACATTAAAATCGGTTCAAAAATGAATGAGTTTTGGTATGTTTTGTGTTTTGACTTTTTTGTTTCTTATTTAGAAATAAGGCGGTCACGCTAATGTATTTCATCATAACTCGAGAATAGTTCAACCGATTGAGATAAATTAAGCAGTAACCCATATAAAATTTTTTTATATTTCCAACTATTTCGGAGTTATTCTAAAATAAGCGGCGAGAAATTATTTTTATTTTTCAAACTTTTTTTCGTTTTTAAAAACTCATAAAAATTAAGAGAACAAAAATTTTAAATTTTTATCACTTATCAGAAAGCTAGGTATATTAAGCATTATAAGTTTATAAATATATAACCCTATAACTTTGTAACTTCATAACTTTTTAACTTTACAAATTTAGAGCGCTATAACGTTATAGCTTTATGGCTTTATAACTTTATAATTTTACTATTTTATAAATTTATAGCTTTAAAAATGTTAACTTTATAACATTATAACTTCATAAGTTTATAAATATAAAGCTTTATAACTTTATATCTTTTTTTTATTTATTAATTTAAATTTAGTCAATGGAATATAATACTTACAGACTAATAACAAGATAGTCATAATTATATAGAATTTACGAATTTAGCAAAATAAAGAGTTTTTGCTTTATAACATTAGAATTTAAAGAAAACTCATCAAATGTAGACAAATAGTTATATTGACGGCATAACCTTGTAAAAGGATCAGCCATACATAGCATAATTATATCTACAAAATATAATGGCAAGAGGGTTATACTGACAAGTACTATGACAAGGTATACTAAATTTAACAGAATTTATCAGAAATTCTGAGCAAATATTACCATTGATAAGGCTTATCATAAAAGACACATTTAACATTGTACGACGACTTTTGAGAGTAGGCAGTTTTATTAATGCTAATCTACTAGAATGGGAAGGCAAAATTGTTGAGGAATTCCATCGAAGGCCACGTAAACAGAATAAGAAGAACTGTTTTTGCACAGATTAAAAAAAAAACATTTTTGCATCGTCAGCGCACATCAGTATATTGGTATATATCTTTGTAATGTTATAAATTTATAAGCTTATAACGTAATAGCTTTATTACTTTTAAAGTAATAAATTAAAATTTAATAACTGTAAAACTTTCCATTCATATAACTTTACCCAGTAAAAAAGTTGCTTCCAATAAAGCAGGTTTCTACTATTATGGAATAAAAGTAGCGCTGACAAACCTGATGATATCGCTGCTGATTTTTGTATGGCGAGTTCCCGGATTGGAGCACTATATTTTTGCTCACAAAAACGCTTTTGAAGCGCTGAAAATCATCAAAATTTTCAGCACTAGAACTGAAAATATATGAAAAAAATGGTTCGATGTGGATTGGCGTCGTTGACGCCATTTTTAATTTTTCTTAATTTCGTTTCTTTATTTATTTTTATTAATTTCATATTTTTACTCAATGTTTGTTATTTTAACTTCAACTAGTATCGAACTAAGAACCTTCAGGTTTGAAGTCCAACGTACCAATCACTCAACCAAAAACGGCACCAAGAAACTCAAATAAACTTATTCTTCATTGTCGCTTAAACACCTGCTTTGGATCAGCACTATAAAATCAGCTTTTTGTATAGCTTGCGTATGAAGCTTTTGTATAAGTAAAAAGCAAATACTTTTCTCGCTTCAAAACCTGCATTGTTGTGACGCTATGAAATCAGTTTCTGAACAAGCTCATATTTTAAATCGAATTATGAAGCGCTTTATTTCTGTAGTGCTTCAAAAACATGAAATTTTTTTACTGGGTACAGCAATATAATTCAATACCATTTTATTATTATTATATTGTGCAGCCCAAATATTCACTGAAGCAGATTAAGGTTACGCGTAAGCGTAATTATTTTGTTTGTTGATAGATTATATAATTCACTTCAAGTTTTCTAGATTCCTCCAAGAAACTTAATTCTGTGAGCCAGTAAAGGAGGACAATCGCAAGGAATGTGCTCCGGCATCTTTTCTAGAGTCTCGTAGAGTCGATAAATTTTGATTTTATAGCTTCGAATGATACATTTGTTTCTTCTTAGACCACAAGGTCCAGTTAGTTACTCCGTTAGTAGTCTGAGGTCATTTATGTTCAGTAGCAGTAAATTGTGGGATAACGTAATAATCAGTTTTGCTTGTCTCATACTATGAAGTACTTTTGAATGGCGAGCAAACCCCATCTGAGCAAAGGAAATATTTTTCCCTTTGACGTATCCACGTGATGTGCTAAAAAAGTATTCCGGTGTTATTAACCTACATTGAGCACCTCTCTTAGCTATATAGCCGGCCCTTCCGTTTCCGGCGTAGCCTTCATAGCCAGACACCCAGCATAATGCCAGTTTATTACGAGCACACAAATTCATTTAGAGATGTAACACAGTCCATGATTACTACCGACCTTATCTCATAACAGATTATTCCTCAAACATGCTCTAGCACACATGCGGATAGTGTAGACTCCCGCATGAGACATCGTAGGATATTTACCCCGTAGAAATGATTGTTTGAAAATTGGGGCCGTATGTCCCTGCCTCCGAGTTATCATTCTCCTTTTTGGAGCCGTCAGTGAACCAAATCTTGTCAGAATCTTTAGGCCATACAGTATGATTCAAACATCGGAACCTTTCAACTGTTACAACATCAAAGTTTTTAGTCAAGACAAAAATCGGTTGTAATTAATCCTTCATACAGGTACATGGGTCGTTCACAAACTGTTCTAATATGTTTATATGATCCCCCATATATCCGTTTTAATACTGGAGATATCTGGTAGCCGAAGTTCAGTTTTGCAGGCCTTCTCCTTCAATACATTTCAAAAAGGGAATGTGCAAAATAGTACCCATGGCATATATAAGACAGCTTTTCATAGCCCCGATGATCGAAATACATATTATGTGGTAGACTTTGCTAATTTCAGCCCTAGCCAAGACTTGGCCAATTTTGTCCATCAGGACAGATTATGTCCGTATTCACAGAAAAAATGATCACGAAAAAAATTTTCAAACAAAAGTTTGTCTAAAAATAAATTGAATTTTCAGTAAATGTTCTTTACATAATCAATGAGTTGTTTGTTTGACTTTTAATTAGGATGCAAACACCAACATGTGATTTCATGTGTATGTCAAAATTTGCGGTTTACATAAGGTTTATAATTTTTGTGTTCACCTGTTGGTATGTTACGTACATTTGACATAACCTATAAAGCAAAACAATCATAGCCGAGTGGTTATACATATTTTATTGTTATATATACTTCTTTTATTTAATTTTACACCTATTTTATTTAATTTAATACTTTATAAATTTAATGGTTATTTTATTTCATTTTCCCGTCCGCACACAATTGCTTTATTAAAAACCAGCTGATGACAGACGCTTTGTCACTTCAAAATAGAACTCGTTCTAAATCATGTGTACTGTACACAGAGAAATAACACAGGCTATTGTTTGAAGTGGTTCAGACTATGTGTACAAATTTACCATGTGAAAATGTGACATTCCATATGGCAAATACACAGCATATGGCAGAACACAGCTTTACTGAAGATTTTTGAGTGAATCAATTCGTTAATGTCGTTGCGTTAAGTCTCATTCATTTTTTTAGAGTCCTTAGTAGAGGTGGAAAACTATCGATAGTGTCACTATCGAAAATTTCGGATATTTTGAAAAAATATATCGATATATCGATTCTAAACTATCAAAAGTTAGAAAAACTATCGATATATCGCCGATACTATCGTGATACTATCAAAGTTTTACACTTCTTAGAGAAAGCACTAAATATGTGTGTAAAAATGCTAAATAAAACCGGTTCTGAAACAAAACAGAACTTTATTTCTTAGTTCAATAAATAACAAAACTAAAATCCTTGTAACATTTCAATATCAGAAAAATGTAGTGAGTTCAATGATTTTTAAATCCAATTTAACTAACGGACGATCGTTGAAAAACATGTCTAGCACAATAATAGTAGTGGATCATTTACTATCGATAGGGGCAAAAAAATATCGATTGTTTTTAAATAATAATCGATTTACGAATAAAACCATCGATAGTCATAAAAAAAATTAAATATCGATATTATCGATAGTGCCATCGATAGTTTTCCACCTCTACTTGTTGCATCCTTTCCGCTATGGTTCCATCCTTCCACCCCACCACAGATATGATAAAGTCGTCTGTATTTCAACACCCACAGTAGAAGCGATAGAACGCCAACTTATGGACAGCCTGTGGTTGCCCTTATGATATTCGATGACTTTGTAACTTTGTAGCTTTAAAAAATTTATTATATTAAAATTTAAGAGCTTTATAGCTTTATATTGTGATAATCCTAAATACTTTAAAATATTCGCATATTTGTACACTTTTATTGCTTTATCCTTTAACCGTTCTGTTAGGATCTAACTAATATTTCATTATAAACAGTTTTCAACATTACTCAACTTAATTAAGACGAATGACAATGGTTCAAACATCACATCAGAGAAAACAGCAAAAACTTTCACAGCTTCGCACAGTATCAGCAAAAACATCTGCAATCACACCACTATCAATTTGATTTTCCTTGCTTTCTCCCAATAAATAGAATAGTTTTTCTTTTATTCTTCCTTTTTCAATTCTACACATTTGTTGTTTATAATTTTTGCTGTCTGTAAAGTTAAACAACAAATTATTCCAATTCTGTTATTAGACAAAATAAAGGATGATACTCTTATAAAAATTGTTTAAATTTTATTATTTTATTTTCGTAAAGATTTCCTTAAGATTATAATAATAAAATTCAAAAGTTTGTATCTTTAAATCTTTCTCTTGGACTGAACAAGTAAAGCTGACTTGACTCTAAGAAAATAAATTGTATTTAACTATTAAAATCTTGTATGGCTTAAATTGTTATGAAATGTTTGCTCTACAATTTTGTTGTACGGATTTTATACAAGACAAATGGAAAATAAACTTTGCCTTAGAAAATAATGTTTTTCTGGGTGAGTTCTTTACGGATGAGGAGAAATTTGTTCTTCTTTTTTTTAAGGGAGAAAGTTATTTTATTAGAATAGAAATGTTTTACTACCTTAAAGATTTCTAAAAGTAGACTTTTAAAGGCTTGCTAAGCTCATCGAAAATTGGAAACCACAGTGTAACAAAATAGAAAGAATTTGCTTTTAAATAATTTTAATCACTTAGATTGATTAAGATAATATATTAGATTGAATTTTAATGCTTTAATCAAGTTCAGCTAAATCGCTTTGAAAAAGTCTGATCAAATGTATACTAATAAGGAATCTTATTCCCACGACACTTATTACGCAAACAGTAAACTTTGTTCGAGAAACTTTCAAACTTTGACGAGCTCTGCATTTTCGGTACGACTAACAGTAAAATTAAATAAAAATTTAAATTTAGCTTTAATATTAATACATTGAAAAAGTTAAATTGTGCGATAAAGCTTTGACTTTATGACACTTCACTATGTCTTTGTGACTGACAATAATTAAAATATATATAATATTATTCGAATAATTTGTGTTTGAATACTTTATTCAGCCAATCTATATTCATTATTCGAATAAGTGTATTAAAATAAACTTTTTTAGCAATTCTATTAAAATACTTGTGATTTGAATAATTTTTACTTGAATAATTGTGATTCGAAAAATTTTATTTTAATAGTTTTATTTCAATAGCTTTAAAATTAAAAGCTTTCGTAAAAAAATTCATTCAAATAGTTTTTATTAAAATAGTTTCATCCAAAAAATTGTTTCTCGAAAAATGTTATTGCTGTAATATTTATCGAATAGTTTGATCCGAATAGTTTTTATTCGAATAATTTTCTTAAATTTTTTTTGGTAATAATTTTTCTTCACACTATATGTATTGCAAAAATTTTGTTCGAAAAATTGTATATAAATAATTTTATACGAACAAATTATTTATTCAATTAGTAATTTTTATTGAAAAATGTGGTTCCCATATAATCATTTTCTCTGAAAAATTTTATTCCAGTAATTTTTAGTGAAATAATTTTATTCAATTTTTTCCAAACAAAATTACTGGAATATATTTTTCCAATATTTTTCCAAAAAAATAATAAGATTCGCAAGAGTATACAATTTCAGATAAATTATTTGTTAGAAATATTATTAATTTTTATTAATTTGATTAATAGTTGTTTGTCGAATAATTTTATTCGATGGTATATTTCCAAAACTTTTAATTCGAATATTATATTTCAGAAAATTTTTTTACATAATTTTTTGGAATAAATTATGCAGTAATAAATGAGTTTTACTGACATGCATAACTTGTTTTATTTGAATGACTTTAATTCGAATAATTTTATCTGTTTCAAAATTATTGTTTGAAAATTTTTATTCGCATTTTTTTTTCATTAAAAATCAAGTTCAGCAAATGCGCTTTGAGAAAGTCTCAGTCGAATGAAATAATTTGATCTAAATAGCTGTAATTCGAAAAGATTTATTGAATTGTTTTTGTTCGAATATTATTAGAAATACTTCAATAAGCTTAATCTTTATTCGAAAAAATTCTATATTACAAATATTTATTGTCATAGTTCGTTACGCATAGTTTTTATACGGGTATTTTTTATTCTAATAATTATTAACTGAATATATATTTTTCAATAATTTTGATTTGAATAGTTCTAGAATCCAAACTGATTATTAGGCTAAGATTCGTAACATTTAATTCAGAAAGAATTGGCCATGTTTAATACTCCAAGGAACAAGGGAAAAATTAACATCTACTTAATTTTTCAACGCACACAGCAGAACAGAGCAGCGTCACTTTCGGAAGCCGCTAAACTTCCATCCTCAGTGCTTACGTGCATTTTGTTTATCACAACTTGTCATAGTTTTATGTGAACAATTTCTTAAAATTTTTTTATCCCCCTTTTAGATTTTAGTTCATAATTACACAAACTAAACTCAACAGTTTGTGTAATTATTAATTAAAGTCTACAAAGGGATAAGAAGGTCAATATTTTATTAATTAATAAAACAGAATTACACTGTAATTCCGTTTTGAACAAAACTAATATTTTTTAATCAGTCTGATGCTTTCAGTTTTGTCAGTTTTTCCTATTACTTATATATATACATATATATATATATATATATATACACATATATATATATATATATATATATATATATATATATATATATATATATATATATATATATATATATATATATATATATATATATATATATATATATATATATATATATATATATATATATATATATATATATATATATATATATATATATATATATATATATATATATATATATATATATATATATATATATATATATATATATATATATATATATATATATATATATATATATATATATATATATATATATATATATATATATATATATATATATATATATATATATATATATATATATATATATATATATATATATATATATATATATATATATATATATATATATATATATATATATATATATATATATATATATATATATATATATATATATATATATATATATATATATATATATATATATATATATATAGTTTTAGTACCAAAAAAATGGGCTTTTTATAAAAATTTAAAAACTTTTTTTTCCTAAAAGCTTTTAAAAACTTTACAACTGCAAAAACAAACTAAGCCTTAAATCAAGAAAACCAATGTACAAATAGTGTACAATTTCCTGAAGGAACTCTATACCCAATTCATATTGAGTTTTTAAAAGAGGTTTTGTAAAATAGTATGTTTTATTTAGAAGTTCCTCTCCCCCGCCCCAAAAAGCTCAAGGTGGATCCACGCCTGTATAGAATACACAACACACAAAAAAAAAAGATTTGTAAATACAACTATATTTTATTTTTTGTTATATTAATTAAATAATTAATTGGTTTTGAACCTGCAACGATTTTTGTAAATACAATTACGAAATTTTAGTTTAAAAGAAAATCAACAAAGAATTTGTTGACAAAAATTAAAAAAATTTTTTTTTTGTAGATTTCAAAGCTATTTCAATTAAGATTATTGTTATATCAACAATGTGAATTGTTGATTTTCCAAACAAATTTTAGTTATCATAATTGTTGTATTAACAAAATTTTTTATAAACAATCACAACCCTCGAAGACATTTTTGCTTGTCTGCGAAAAGCACTGAATGTCGTTGGGCGGAATCGAACAAGCGATCTCTGGACTAATGGACTAATGTTCTTACCTCTCAGCCACAGAGCAATTCGTTATTAAATACGCAAATAAAGAATACAGACA
The DNA here is from genome assembly GCA_956483635.1 of Panzeria rudis. NCBI lineage: Eukaryota > Metazoa > Arthropoda > Insecta > Diptera > Tachinidae > Panzeria > Panzeria rudis. The sequence goes on along the minus strand of OY101450.1, from coordinate 102,483,781 downwards.
AAACTTTATTTGATTTGTTTCATTTACGTGTGTGCATTCATTTGTTATATAAACAATGATGATTGTAAATCTTTTCACAACTTTCAACAACTTCCAATTTCAACAATAACTTTAGTTGGCATTTCTATTAAAAAAAATATATTCAAAAATTGTTGAATTTTTGCGCCATACATTACAAACAATTTGATTAGTTCAGTTCGCTGAAAAAAATGCCTGTGTTTGTCGTATCAACCACTTAATTTGTTATATTAACGAAACATTTTTTTGGATTTAAATTAGATATTAACAATTCGAATTGTTAGTTGCAGTTTGATGATATTTTTTTTCTGTGCACCCGCACAAATTAAAATGTTACTGTTGTATGGAAATTGTAATTTTTATCAATTGAGTTTCTTCACTTAATTGTGATTAAAATCAAATTTTGTTCATCCATTTTATGATTTATGTCTTATTTTTTTCGTAAAATACTTGTTTATAGCTCATATTTCTGTGAATATCAGTTTTTGTGGTCTTAAGTTTTTTATGAGTTTTTAGAAAATAGTTTTTTAATTTTTAATAAAAAATAAAACACTATTATGTTAATATACTCATATGTTAATAACAAACCAGTGATTTGTTTACCTAATTATATTTAGATTATTTGAAGGTAATTTTGTTATGTTGATGCTTTGCGCGTTGAAATCGGACAACGGATCTTGCTAGTACAAAATTTGGCTTTTTACGAAAACCAATTATGGACTTTTCTTAATGAAACAAATCTCCATAAAACTGCACCATTAGATGTTTGAAAATTAATAGTCGAAAAATTACTTTTTTGCCACCAATCTTTGAAAGAAATCTTTAAAAATGATACTTGTCCAATAAACTGAAGCAAATTATTGTGAAAACCTCTTTGAAAATGCCATTGTGCGCATAATATATTAAAAGTTTAATATTTTTCGTCGGATCTTAACAATTGTATGCTTCCTGTTCTCATCATAAAATTCTGTTTCTCTTAAGAGTTTTAAACTATAAATAAAGTAATTTTTCTCATTTTAATTGAGCAGAAAACATCGGGAAATATCTTGATGAAAGAACAGAGCAATGGTCTTAGCACAATGTAAAATTTTTAGTGTTCAGATGAGCTGTTCTCGAGATATTTGCTAATAACTGAATAAAATGGCCAAAAATAACTTTTTCGCGGATATCTCGAAAAAATGCTAATTTTACTAACATATTGTGCAACTTTCAAACAGTCTGGCGTGCGGATGCGGTGGAGTGACTAATGAAACAGTCTGGAATTTTTTGTTTGCTACTTCTCAATGAATGTACTAATAAAACATAAAAAATGGCGGCCTTACAGGTAAATTTTGTTAAAATTTTTTACATGTTGAAGTGCATCTGCATCAATAAAAAAATTTCCAGCCTTACACGCAGACCGTTAGTCAAACTTTCACCATCTCTCCGTCTATTACCTTAATATAGAAACGCCGTAACTCATTAGTTTTTTCAAATCGATTTTTTTTCATATTTCGATAGATTAGAAGTTTGTCTATCGAAAAATGCAAAATACACTATTTGAAAAAAGTAATAATATTGGGCGTTTCCATATTACGGTAACTGCATATATATTTTATTTACTTTGTATGTGTAATACAAATATTTACTTGTTATTGTACATTTTTTCAGTCGTCCTCTTTTACATTGATGGTATTGTTGTTGTTTTGTAAATTTCTTAGAAAAGAAATATTAATTAATTAAAAATTTTTCTTGCCACTTTTAACTTTTCTTAGACATCAAGAGAAATGTTTGAAGACAAATAAATCTAAAGGTATAGTTAGACGAAGCAAATATTTGATGAAATAATAATGTAATAAACAAAATGTTGATGTCTTAAATTTAGTTTTAAGTAAGAACATCGTTTATATAATAAAAATTTACTTGAAACAAAAGATTGTTTACAAGCATTTAATAGTTGTATTGATTTTGTCAAATGTGTATTCCGTTTGTTGTATCTTAAGGTGAATGAAATACTAAAAATTATGTATGTCTATAAAGTAAAGCTTTTATTTTTGAAACACACACATATTATAATACTTTTGGTTAAGAAAACCCTCTGGTCAGGGACGGAAAAATTAATAATACTGCAAATTTAATTAGCTGCATATTTAGTTTTGCAATCGAAAAAGCAGTAAAACTTTATTGTTTTCACACTTTATATGTTTGTTAATACATTAATTACTGTTCTTGCTTTTATCTGATACCATTTAAAATTCTCCAACTTTCCACCCCTGATAAAGACTTTCGACATCCCAGGCAGAAAATGTCAAAGAAAAACTCTTTTGTTGTTTATCCATTCAACATCTTCAAAATGGCCAATTAACATAATGTTACTACTGTTGTAGTAGTTGTTCTTTATGTTCAAGTCCTGTGTTTTGACATTGTGCCACCACGTTTGTAATTCTAGCAGTAGTATGCGTGTGGTAGCAACATCGGTAGTAGTTTCCTGTCTGATTTATTATCAAACGGCAACAACATCATTAGTTAATGATTTTATTGATAAAATTTAAAACTGAGGAAAATTATTTTTAACATAGATTTCAATTAAGTTGACTTTTTATTGAAAGACTAACTTTACTTTTAATGATTTTGTTTGAATCATTTGATTTAATTACAACTTTTCAGGTTCAGATTTAATCTTTTGATATTAATTAATTTAGAACTTTGTATCAGGTAAAAACTGATTAGTAATTTAAGAACATTTTGTGCCAACGATGTTGTGAGACGACTTAATATTTGAATATGTTATTTTATTTAAGTTTTTGTGTTTTAAATATCTTAAGGATAAATTGGTTTGAGTTAATATGTAAATATTGCTTGTAAATATGTTGTTGTGGCCATAATTATATTCATTTTCTGGATAACATAAAAGATATGTTTGTATTAAATACAGGCTAATTTGTTATCATTAGTTAATGAACTTGAGGTGTGTTAGTTAAATGTATACATAATGCAGAGTCCAAATTTTGTTTTCTTTAGTTAATTTTAATAAAAGTTCATGTATGTGTCCCTGCAGAGTGTAATGTAAAAATGATAATATATGAGAAATAGTAAAAAATAAAAATGAGGTAGGGTTGAAAAACAAAAATGAGCTAGTAGAAATCCTAAATACATCTCCCCCGACAAATGAAGAGGCTGCGACCTCTCCCAAAGAGCAAACATTTTAATAAACTGCATAAATTTTTATGCAGTCGAATTAAAGTAGTCAGTGATAACACGAAATCCATATATAGCCGAGCTGCAAATTCTAAAGGAATCAGTGAGGGTCAACTGGTTCTAATTTTCAACCAAACGCGGAAGAAAGGATTGTCTCCTAAACTTCAGACTCACTGTGATTAAACCTACAAAAATTCCGACATAAAAGTTATGCAATTGGAAGGGGTACTGAATTGTAGAAAATATGATTGTGTGGCTGGCTATTCGGAACATACACATAAAGATTTTTATTCAGCGTCATTGATTACAGTGTGTGACAAAAATAAATCATTTTTATTCGTCATGAACAATTCGATAGAACTATTAATCTACAGATCAAATGTAATTATAATCTTTCAAATAATTTCTCAAATATTTTCAAAAACGGCGAAAATCCTCTGCGCAATATTATCTGTTTCTCGAGATAAACCATGTACCGGCCTCATTCGATAACAATTCTTCCGAATAGTTTAAAGAAAATTACAGAAATCCTAATTCAAGTTTCCTCCAAGTCTCATTATGGGGCATTTCCACTATACCTAGAAAGCTGAAATTTTAAACACCGGTAGGCCTTGCTGAGAAAGTAATAAGAAAAATCCAAAAGCATGAACGTTTTATCGGTGCAGTGCAATAAAGCCATGTGCAATAAGGTCATTTGGCCTTAATTTTCAATCAATTGAGAAATAAGACCATATAGCGTTATTTTCCAATTGATTGCGATATAAAGCCATTATGGTCTTATTTCTCAACCAGAGTTTTTGTATCTATATAATTAATAGACACAACGATTCGTTGTGAAGAAGTTTAAGCTTATATTATACAACCGTTTTTGGTAAAACGTTTACCATTTCAAACATATTTTTTCTGGGAGGTGTACAAGCTATATTTTGTTAAAATCGGTTCAGAATTTTTGGAGCTTTAAGCGTTTAAAGTTACTACTAATACATACACACCTATTACCGATGCAATTAGGTTGAATAAAAGACACCAAAAACAAAACAAAAAACATGTATGGATGTGTTGTTGTCCAACTAGTTTTGAAAAAAGATTAACAACAATGAGACATTTGTTTATATGTATGCATGTATGTATGTATATATATGCTCAAATAACAACAATAAAACATTTTGTTTTCTGCTATATAGTAAGAAAATTGTTGGAGAGGCGTAAGAGCAAAAGGGAAGTGAGGTCAAATTGATTGATTTAGCTTATTGGAATGTGCTTTGTTTTTGCATTTGTTTTTAGGGTTCCCGTACACCAAAAGTGTAAAGGAACCCTGCTACGCTGTACGTCTGTCTGTTCGTCTGTCTATCACAGGCTGTTTTCTCGGGAACCGTAAGACCTGCGGACCTGAAATTTTCACAGAATATGTAAAACTTTTGCGCCTACAACAACAAATATATGAACGTTAAAATTAAAGGGTGTTCTAAAGCGCGCAACGAAGCATATTAAATATTAATGTAATATACAGACACTTAATATAGACTCTTAAAATTTTCAACGTTAGTGGTAATTAGTGTAGTTTGTAGAATAGACTAGAATAATTAACATTGATATTTAAAACAAACAAATTAAAGGGTGCTTTATCAGTTAATGTAATTTAGACTACGTAATTTAAACAATTTGCTGTATCTGTGAAACCGTAAATAAAATAAAGGTAAAATCAACCAAACGTAAGAGCGCTCAAACGAAGATAGCACTAAAATGAAAAAAAATCGCTGCAACTAAGAAATCACTAAAATTAAAAAAATCGCAAAACAAGGAAGAAGTCGTTAAATTGAAAAAAAACTAAAAACGAAAAAGAACTCAAAAGGAAAAATTCCTCAAAACAAACTAAAATCGCCAAAACGAAAAATGGAATTGTGAAGGGTTTTCGAGTTAAAATCGCACTTTAGTGAATTTATTTAATTTCAGTGTAGGAAAGGTACTATCATTAACTAATTATACACGCTTGAATTATATATTCTGTGGTCATTTGTAAAGAGATTTTGACGATGCTGAATATTTTTTTTTATGAACCTTAATGAAATTATTTATATCTAGAATACGGACGATTGTGTCCGTTGGCCATACTAGTAGTTTTTAATTTGTATTTCGAGCTATTAGAATAAAAAGGTTCCATGTGAAATAAAGAAAAACAAGGTTCTAATTGCAAAAAGAACCTCTTAAATGAATATATTAACCAAATCTCCGAGTTAGAATCAATTTTAGCTATTACTTTCATTTTAAGATAGCATATGGAACTGCATTTCGCAAAAGTTGTGATACCACGTAGTTGGAACCATTTTTAACTGGTTACGGCATTTTGGCCAAAATGTTAGTTGTAACCTTTTTATTCTAAGGGCTCGATTTAGTGTGCGCATAAAAATTAGCTCTTGCCATTATAACCTGCTTTCGGGCAGTATTGAGCAAGGATGTTATCATATGGGTTCATCGAAGAGCGGCTTCGTTAAGTTAATATTTTTACACAGCCGACCTTCGGCAGAGCTAAACGGTTTTATCTGCTCAGTATATCGAAAATTGGCTTCGCTGAGTAAAGTTTTCTGTATAGCTGGCGTTAGGCCTGGCTTAAGGATTTTTGCCTCTGGTTATATCGAAAAGCGTCTTCGCTGACTAAAGATTTTTGCATAATCGGCCTACGGTCCGGCTTAAGGAGTTTCTCCTCTCAGTATATCTAAAATCAGCTTCGCTTAGGTAAGATATTCTGCCTATCCTACGCTTTACTAGTGCACAAGGATTTTCTTTCAGAAAGCCTTTATTTGACTAAAGTAGAGAAGGAAACCAATAAGCCTGCCCAAAGAGAAAATTAGCAAGAGCTAATTTTTATGCGTACACTAAATACAAATTAATTAGGGAAGTAACGATACGCCGTTTTGCCGATCCAAATCCGATGCCGATATTTAAAAATAAATATCGCCGATACCGATTCCGATACAGATACGAATATTGAAATTGAGTTCAAGTTTAGATTAACAAAACTCAAGTGCAATTTTTTTATTATACAAAATTACATTATAAGAGAGAATATTTAAAATTGATAAAACATTGGAAGTAATTTTTAAGGAGCTACATTTTCTTTGCTTCCAAAAAATCTATATTAAAAATATGCAGATAATTAGTAGAAAAGCAAGAAAAAAATGTTAATTCCTTTATAGTTTTAAAAAATAGTCGCCATGCTTTTTAAAAAATCGATTTTTTTTAAAGGACATTTATCAACTAATATTCTTCTATATAACTTATCAGCTTAATTATTAAAAGACTTCTAAGTTTATATATATTCACTTAAATTTACATGAAAATACAGTTCTGAGTTTAAATTCGCATAAAAAAAATTGTGAAAATTGGTAATTTTTTATCCTTTTTCCTTGAGGAAAAATCATTATAGAATACCGAAAAAGAAATTTGTCCTAGTATCGCTTCCAATTCGATGATTGGTAATCGAAAAACAGAACTTCTTGCAATGGCAAGGATATGTAAAACTAATTAGAAATTATCCAAATTTGCAATACTTCCAGATCGCGAATTCTACATTTTCATGACTTTTTGGAGTATCTTTTTTTTGCTGGAATAATATTTAAAAAACAACGACTTGAATTTGAATTCATGGTAAAATTAACCAAAAATAAATATTTTTTTACAAAATAACAGCATAATATATTATTAATTTTTATAATTGGTATTAATAAGATTTACAAAATAACGAAGTGAATTTAATTCATGGTAAAATCGAACAAAAATAAATTATTTGTTAAAAAAAACTCTGAAAAAATGTTTAAAAGTATCGTCGTATCGACAGTAAAATATCGCCGATACCGATGTATCGGAAAATCTGAAGTATCGCCGATATATCGGTATCGGTATCGGTATTCGTTACATCCCTAAAATTAATAAAATATATAAAAATTTAATTGACTAAATAAGACCAAATGGCGATTAATAAGACCAAATGGCGAACTACAACACAAGTTTTTCTGATGCCTATGCGAATACGCATAGGCATCAGAAAATTAACTGAAATTGCAATGTAAAATAAATTAAAACTCAATTAAAAATCGGTCTACTTATTTTTCATTTAAGTTTAACAAAGAGTTTATTCAACTTTATATGTTAAAAATTTAACAGACTTAAAACCATAAGCAATTAATGATTCCTTATTTGTTTGGATCAATTTCACTGTCAAAAGAACTAATAGCAGCTTCAGTAAAAATAAAAGAGGTTTCCTTGTTTCTGCTATTTTCACTGTTAAATAATCAAACCCAAGTTCCGTAAAAATAATTGATTTTTGCTTTATTTTTAAATGTTAAGAGGCTTATTATTTCGTATCTTTAATTATTATTTTATTAAATTTATATTTTTACTCACTGTTTGTTATGTTAACTTCTACTGGGATCAAATAAAGCTCGTTCGGATTTGAAATCCAACGTATCAACCATCTGGCCAAAGCTTAGTATGTAAATTAGCTGCACGAAGACAACATAAACTTACTCAATTTTATGCATTTAACATAACAAATTAAAAAAAACACACACGCATGGTCTTGGCTGAAATTGAACATGAGACCTCTCGTTTAATAGTCTTACGTACTAACCACTACACAACTGATTTTAAATGTGTATTTATATAATTTCAATTGCAATTTCCGTTAATTTTACGTACAGCATATTTTGAGTAGTTGTGTGTGTGTTATATCTATGCATGTACTTTTTTGGTACTTATAACATAAACAACGGACTATATTGAAAGCAACAGAAAATCGGTATAATGTGTATTTAGTTTTTTTTTGTTGAATGCTAAGCCCCGTACAGACGGTTGTCAGATCTTACAATATTGTCAGATCTGGCAATGTGCTGAAGATGTACTGATGTATTGACAATGCTTTTTCTGCCAACGTTATCAAACAAAAATTTTCAGTTCACACGAGTGTAAGAAATTTTTAGCACATTTTACTTACAATATTGAAAGATCTGACAATCGTCTGTACATAGCTTTAGAATCAGTTAAAAATAAGATTTTAAATGTTTACTCTTTTCAAAATGATTGCACGGAATACTTCCTGAACAAAATACATTCCGTTACTGTCATAATATTGTGAGTGTAGGTAAAATAATTAATAAAATAGCTACATTAAATTAATGTTGTTTCAACTTGAAATAACTTTGACTCAACATGATTTTTCGGGATAGTCACAAACACCACAAAAAATTTGTTTTAAAAATATATATTAAAAAATAATTATTCTACAGTGTTATATTCCCACGATTTTATGATAATGTAATACGTACAACTCAAAATATTGCGATTTGAATATAAAAACACCCTTAGGTATGCTATCTGTAAATATAAGGGAAGAGATCGAAAACAGCACAAAAATTTTGTTTATCAAATAAAAGCTAAAATATATATATTTTTATTATTATTATAGGAAACACAATTTAAACGAAAAAGCTTAAAAATTTTGTGAAGATCTAATAAGCAAATCTTAAAATATGTGGATTTGAAAATGAAAAACACACTCAGGCATGAACCCAGTGAAAAAAATTGGAAGTAATTTTTGGTAACTACTTTTTCTCCACTTTCAAAGTATCAAAAAGTGGGCATTTTCAACTTCTCAGGAAGTGATTATTAAATAAATTCAGATAATTAATTGAAAAGTTATTTTCCTTATATACAATTGCAACTCATTTGCAATTTTTGCAAATACTTACTGTTTTTCTTGACTTTTTTTAAGAAAATGAATAAAAGATACATTGATTCAAATATATGAATATATGTATACATATAAAACATTACACTTAATTAATAATGGAAATGTTAACAAACGAATATGTACAACAACTTTAAAATGACTTTCAAAACCATATTTTCAATAATTTGGAATAAGCGATTTTTCGTAGCTCTATAGAAGTAAAAAAAAATTAGTTCATATGCACTTATTAAAAATAACACCACAAAAATTAAATCTAATTAACACCATAAACATGACTTCGGATCCAATGAATAGAAATCAAATAAGAGTACTTCATGCAATATAAAATCTTGCCTATATAAAAATCATTAGAAATTATCCGGATTTGCATCACTTTCGGATCACAAGTTTAAGATCTTATTGGCTTCTTTGAAAGCTCTTTTCTTACTGGGATATCATAAGACATTGCGTATGCGGGTTTTTTACTTCTTCGAAGACTATAGGCGACTATTTAGGCTTTTCTGAGGATTCTTAAGAAACGCGAGCAAATCTTTTACGTCCAAATGTTCACTCAATATTTAATACGCCCTAGAAAGCTAATGCAATATTACATAAATTCCACAGTTAGGAGTCTACCGCCAAGTGAAAAGAATTGGAAGTCATTTTTGGGGAATTACTTTTTCTCTACTTCCAAGGTCAATAAGTGCGCATTGTCGACTTCTCAGAAAGAGAGTATTAATAATATCCAGATAATTAATTAAAATTCATTTTAATTATACAAATTTGAGGCTCATTCGAAATTTTCGCAAATACTTAAGATATTTCTTGATTTTTTTAAGTAAAAACTATTTCCTTTTCACTAGCTGAGAAGAAAATACAAAAAATAAAATTTTCTTAACATCATGAACATGATTTCGGATGCAATGAATAGGCATTAAAAAAGAGAACTTCTTGCAATGACAACCCAATGTAAAAATCATTAGAAATGATCCGGACTTGCACTCCTTCCGGATCATAAGTTCAGGATCTTATTAACTTCCTTGGGAGCTCTTTTTTCTACCGGGAAGTTGCTAATATAACCATAAGATTGCCATTAAGTGGCTGATGTTTTATGACATAACTTTATTACTGTTGATTGGATTGGTGCGATTTTTGTTATTTTGGAAGTTTAATAAAAAAAAAGTTTCAAGAAATTGGGGATAAAATTAGTTACATATGGTTGAATAAAATGAAAAAAATGGCAATAAAAATCTGTGTTTGTTAAGACTTCAGTTGCTTTGAGCCAACTCTAAACATTTTGCAATCGGTCTAAAAATTGGTGCGCATTAGCTTTTCGACTACTAAAATATTTCTAGGTGTGAGAATTAGAATATGAGCACCTTTTAAAATATATGCCAAACTATGTAGATATTAAGCCCAAATTTTTTTTAGAACTCGAATTGTAATTCCTCCTGGAAATGTTCTTCTTAGTAACAAATATATTGTGCCAAATAATAGGTTGATCACGTAGCGAAAAGGCGTGCTGCATATAAGGTGTACCTTAAGGGGTAATTAGGAAATTATAAGAAAATATAGTAAAAGATAGCAAGCCACAACCTGGAAAAAGAAGTCAGATCCGCACAAAAACATACATCTGAAAAAGAAATTAATGGCGTTTTCTATTCTACAAAAAATGTGAAATTTTTTTTACATTTTATTAAAAAAATTGCAATTTAACATTCCTTTAAAGGAAAAATTTCCCTGCGTAATGGATGATACAATAATTTCTAATAAAGTCACTTCTTCGAAACATGATTATATTGCAAATTTACATTAAAAACTGCAAATAGTGCAACACACTTTTGTAGAAAAGAAAACGCCATAAGTTGCTACTCAAAAATTTCGGCCGTTAACAGTATGTACTGCCTAGAAATGAGATGGCGTATAGGCCTTTGTGAAATTCAGATTATTAGAGTTGAATAATAACTATAAGGGACTTGTTGGCTTTAGCGTCCCCCCAGAAACTTTTTTGCATTTCCAGCTACGCCAATAGTTGTATCCATCAAAAACTGGTTCCTCATTTTGATCTCTGGACTTTTAGCTGCCAAAATTTTCTGATAGGAATGTGTCCTTATTTTCATATCTAGGTTTTGTGTGGATAAGTTTTGTCTGATTCACATACTTTGCATAGAATTCTGTAAATTGATCGCCATCTTGTAAAAATTATGTGTGCTATGAGAAATAATGTTAATTACATTTGTTTTGCATTTAACTATCTTAAATGAATAAAAAATATAACTAAAGAATCGTTTTAGAAAGCATTTTACGTTATAATCTAAATCCCAGTGTTACAATTACTTTATTTTCTTATTACTTTATGTTAATATGATAACAAAGTTATAGGATTTATAAGTTTATTCATCATAATTTGGCAAAAGCAAATTTTTTGAGCTGAAATATTATTTTATTTTATATTGCTTTTAGAAAACAAATATCCATCCAAAAATAATAGTTATTCCCTATTATATAAAAACTTCCATCTAAACTTTTTCCATCAATCTCTTTCACAAAGTTTTCCTAACACACCAAATGAATGGAAATCATTTACACGTTTTTCACTCAAACCAAAAATTTGTTTAACAGTTTTCATAACGACAAATATATTTTGGCTTTTTGTTTAATAAAGTTTAGCTCAAAGTTAAATTGAAATATGATAATTAAAATAAATTGTTATTATATATTTTATTGTGGCAAAATATAGTTTCAACAGGAGAGAGAGTATCAAAAAGGGAGATTTATGAAATTTTCTAAACTTACATTTGGAAATACTTTTTTAGCCAACATTAAATACAATAAGGAGTCAAGCTAAACTGGAAATCCTGCTTTTTTTTTGTTTTAAATACGATTGGCAAAAATGGAATAAATATAATTAATTTAAATAAAAGGGGTAAAATAAAATTAATAAAAAACTAAACATTTTCTTTAAAAGTGTTTAGAAAGTGCTCGTATTTGAAGCAAAAAACAAACTTTCATGCAAAAAATTGTGGCGCAATTTAAGCGTTACTAATTAAACATGAAACCGCAACTGAAAGTGCGTGAGGTATTTATTATAATAAACCCTTAAAAAAGGCACACCAAAAAATGGCATAGAAACTGGAAGACAATGAAATGATTTCACGACAGAAAGAAAAGCACAACAAAAAGGACCAACAAACCCTTAATAAACATTGTCTAAATATCAAGCTTAAACATAAATGACATGCTACAACAAAAACAAACTGAAATAAAAAGGTATAACAACAAATACAAATATATTTCTAATAAGCCTAAAAGACTTTTTCTAACAAACAAATTCAACCATAAATATAAAATTTTTCCACCCTTTTCCTTTGACATTGCACTAGCAGAGTTTCGTATATTTTAAAACAAATAGCCAACTGGGGTTTGTCGCGCAACAGAGAGACAGACCGACCTTCATACAAGTCATTCAGTCATCCAGTCGTAAATATTACTATCAGCATCATAATTTGAAACCGCAACAAATTGTTAAATTACGAGTGAGTGGTATCAGCATTTATTACATTTTACAATTCAAAATACAAATACGGTAGCATACATAAAACCCAAACATTTAAGGCGCGTTTTTGGTATGTGCTTAATCTACTTTTTGCCGAGATTTAAACAGGAAATATTTTTCGTTTATCATTTTCTTTAGCTCTTGTAACGAATATTGTATTAAATTAATTAATTGAAAGCATTATTGTATTTAGGTTTCAACGAAAGCCAAGAAACTTGAATGCTGATGAAGAATATTACTAGACATAGGATACGTACTCGATTTTAGTGTTGTAGACCTATACTGCCCTCCTAAGAAAGAAAGTCGCAAGACTTTCGTTCTTATATCAGATGACGCATTTTCTCAAAAATGGCTGTGATGCTAATAGAGGCCCAAAGAGGCCTATAATATAGAAACAATAGAGGTATCGAAATAATTTTTCGGCATGTTACGAATTTCACTAAAATCGGAGAGGATAAAAATCGGAGAGGATAAAAATCCAGTGTCGCAAATTTTCGTTTTTACCCTATTCTAAATAAAACGGACACAAAAAAGACGCCTCAGGTTAAATTTGGCAAAAAAGTACTATTTTTAAGTGTATTTACTAGAGATGTGCAAATGTCGTGAATTTTTCGTGTCAGACGTGATTCAGACGTGACTCACGCGTGATCGTGACTAAATTAAAAACTAATCACGCAATCGTGCGTGAGCGTGATTTACAAATTGAATTCAGTGCGTGTTCGTGCGTGATTTTAAAAATGTAATTTTCACGTACTCACAAAATTACATTTCGTAGCTTGCTGAAAAAATTTCCTCTTTACTCCTACAATATTTTGATATAATTTGCGAATTTTATACGACATTTCTGATAAGTTTCTAATTTTAGATAAAACGAGTTTTCTGCGACATGTCGCAAATTCCTTAAAAGATTCGTCAGAATTCGTAGAGAGTTTCGGCAAAGTTTCTAGAATTTTCTCAGACAAAGAGGTTCGTTTTCTTGTTAACCACTCATATGGACCGTCTTCGAATACGAATTCGGCATCTTGTGCAGACTTTCTGCCCTACTTCGGAGCGAAAGTACGTGTGTCGACAGCAAAAGAAACCCAGTGAACCTTTTATGCCGACATGTCTGACATCAGGAAAAATATGTTTGTAAGCTGAAGACAACCCAGCACACGAAAAGTCAAAACGTTCGAAATACAATATATCGCTTATTTACTGAAACAGCGGACACCAAGATTTTGTCTTCTATGATATTTCGCACCACGGCGTCACTTACTAAAGATTCTGTGTAATACGAATTTTTACGAAATATTTTGCAAATCTTGTACATAAACTAATTAGAAGTTGCATAACTTTCATATTCAACAAATGACAGCTTACAAATATACACCAAATGAAAGCTTGGAAGGTTCCCTATAAAATAAAATATTGAGTTCCGCTATATTGTCCAGTCTTTAAGATAGCGGTGTTTTTACATAAAAAGCCAGGCGAAAAATGCTTAAAATTCCATTTCACTCATAATGGGTTAATGGCTTTGAAAATATTGTAAGTATTTCATACAATAAACGCAACACTGACTCTCTTCATACAAACTGATGTATCGGAATTGTAAGGTGTTTTGCATCAAATATTTGAAAAATAATAGGAATTATAATTTTTTTAAGAAATTGTTGTGGTTCGCACTTATGTGTATTGAGCGTTACTCGTTTTTAGCATGCTTTAATATTCAGTTTAATTAATAAAATAACAGCGTAGATTTGCACTTCTAAATATTTAAAAGTTTTGCGAATTTTGTTAAATAGTTTAAATTGCAAAAAGTTTCATCAATCAATAATAATGTATTGCAGTTTTTTTAATTTAATTGAAATTTTTTAGTGTGTAAATAAGGAGTTTATGTTAAAACTTATCGAAGGTTATACATCTGAATTGTTTTAAATTCAAAATATAGTGGGTTCTAAAAAAATATTAAATTCGTAAGAAAATATATTGCGTTAACAAAATTCTTAAATATAATTATCTATAAATTTTAGGGTAGTAAAAAAGTTATCAGCAAGGGAAGGGCAGAAACGATATGGAGAGCATTATCCGTTTAGAAATTTCTGAGTTGCTTTCAAAAATTTATTCCCAGAACAACCGTGAAAGCAAATGTAACGCTCAATCCACAAAAATTAAAAAAAAAATCGAAAATTGTTATTTTATATTAGGATCCATTGTCAATGAGGCGAAAACTATAACACCTTCTCATATTTCTATTAATTAAATTGGTAAAGTTAAAAAAAGAAAATGAAAAACCCAAAATGTACACTCACAATGAGAATCCCCATGGATATTATTTCAAAAACCCGTTTTGATGTTCGATTTGTGTTTTTGTGGGATATAAAAAAAATAAATATCGTGAAAGCTTAAGCTTTTGTCGTGCGTGAGCGCGCGTGATAAAATCAAATTTAATCGTGAGCGTGCGTGATCGTGAGTGTCTTAAAATTTGCTGTGCGTGAGCGAAAACTCACTCACGCGCACATCTCTATTATTTACTACACGCAACACAGTACATGCGCATGAGACGTATGAGTATTATGATGGTATGTACTATCATATTACTCATACGCCTGCACCTCCGTGATAAAAATGGGAAATTCGCATTTTCTTCAGGTTTTTTTTTAATTAAAAATTCGTAAAAAAAATTAACGTTCAATATATCGTTAACATTTTTTAAGTATAAAAGTATTGCTATGTTTTTTAATAAACAATAAAGAAATAAAAACTAAAAAATGAAGTTTGGTACTATCTTCATGCAGGTACATATAATTATTATTATTATTAATTACTTTTACGCCATATCGTGGGCGCATAGTGGTAAATAAAATGCTTCTAAAAATTTTACTATTTTTAGAAAATCTGCTTTCCTGCCCACATTTTTGATCGGGCGGGTGATAATTAAAAGCCAGATTAATTATATCAAATGTATCTAATAAAATTTTTAAAAAATTTCGTAGAAAAAATTCACTACATTTGTCCTATGCTGGATCTACCCTGCATGTTTTAATCCATTTAAAATTTAAGCTGCACTAATTTTTGAAGTCTACTCTTTTGAAATAATAAAAATAAAAAGTTTTCGTTTTGAAAAAGTTTTGCGAAAAACGTTGAACAATTAAGATATATTTTTGTCAAAATTCAGCAATTTTGCACCCACGTTTCAAAGTCTTGACTTTGAATTTTTTTCAGGGCTCAACATATTATCAAGGATTTTAGTAAAAATCATAAAATAGTTTTTTGAAATTTTTGGCTATGCTTATACCGATGATATTTACGAAATAGGGAGAAAAAGTCGAGTCCAAAAATCAAAATTTTAAAATTCAAAGCCAAATATCTCTGAAAGTATTAAATATATCTTAATTTTTGTCTATTTATAATCTTTGCAAAAATTTTCTATAATATTTATTAAAGTAATGAAGCCGACAACGTTTTTCACGCCCGAGGTAGTCAATATTGACACCATGTAGCTCACAGTGTGGTCCGTGTTTCATTATTCTTTAATCTTAGGTCCTCCTCTACATCGTTTTATAATCGGATCGCAAGGCTCAAAGATACATATTTATTAACCTTTTTTCCAATTGGAACCACTGTGGGATAGATAGTAAGTAGTATGCTCAAAAACAACTGCGAGGTAAACAACACCAAGTCCTTTTTAATAATAGCAATATTAAAAGTCCTAATTTTACTACTTCTATCTTAGATTTAAAAAATTAATATAATAGTATAATTTTACTACTAATATCTTAGATTTAAACAAATAATATAAGAGCTATATAAAATATTTGCGGTAAGTCAAATTGTTAATCCAACAGAAATAGAACCATTTGCGATTTTAAACATGTTTTTTCGGCCTCCTGTAAAATTTGCAAAATATGAGTTGGTGTAGTTTACATCCCGCATACAGAATTTATGGATTATTAATCCACTCAAAAGTATGTTCCTTTTGCGTGTAATCTTACTGATGTTAAGTTTCAGGATACCTCACTGGTATTGCCAGGATGCTGAAAATTCCGCACAAAATAGATATTTCAATGAACAATTATTTGTATAAGAATTGGAAAGCTATTAAGAGGTCCAGAAATATACAGAAAATAGTTTAATATATAAAAAAAATAAAATAATATTCCATACTAAAGCACGAAAAATAAAACTACACTGACAAAATTATCACCAGAAAATCTTTAAAAGAAAAGTTTGTTTAAAATAAAATATAATTTTCAGTAAATGTTCTTTACTGAATTAGTGAAATTTCTGTTTGACTTTTATCTAGGACGCAAACACCAAAAACAAAAAGCAGAATCGTAAAAAAACAATCCCCAGCACGACACACTTATAAATAACAACAATGATAGCAAGAGGAATGGGATGTTGAAATTCATAAAATAACTATCAAACGCAACTTATTACAAGTTTGCTTACTTAAGATTTCTGAGTGAATCAATTCGTTAATAGTGTTGCGTTAATTCTCATTCATTTTTGTGGAGTCTTTAGATAAACATACAGAGCGGAACACATTTTACAATGTACAATTTAATAAATGCTTAATAGAAGATGATTTTATTATTTAAAACTTAAATATATGTATGCTTTATTCAGTAAACTATATTTTTTAGCAATTGGAAGTATTTTAAAACAAGTTGTTTTATAAATTCAGACAAAAATAATGTTTGATATATTACAGAAAATTTAGTACATATTTTTGTTTGATTCAGTAAATTACCTTGCTTAGAATTTGTAAATATTTTTAGACAAATTGTTTTAGAGATTTGGAAAATTAAAAAAAACCCCGCTTTTTTTGTTGTTGTTTGGTTACACAAAAAATTTCTAAAAATTGCTTTAGGTTTTAGAGTTAGTTCATTTATTTCAATAAATGCTTCTCTTATTTACACTAAATAGCAACAACAAAAACCAGTTTAATTTTCAATCAAAATGTATTGTTACAAAAAAATATTTTTATGTCCTATTTCAATAAAATTTTTGTTTCTTAATTTACAAATCTTTTAAAGGAAATTATTAAATTTTTTATAAAATTTTTTGTAACAAATTTTGTAAATTAGAACAAATTTTTTTCAGAATTTACAAATTGCTTTTTATAGGAAAAATAAAATTTTTTGCAATAAACAAGTTTGTAAATTTGGAAAAACGTTTGTCTGAATTTGCAAATTGCCTTATAAGTCCTAAATCATCATAATGAAGTTAAATTGTTCCTCAACGCAGCGTTACGGTTGGCATATCTTGCCATTTTTCCTCTTCTAATTTTTATTCTACTTAATTAATACTTTTTTTTTGTTTGTTTTGCCCTGTTCCTTGGAATATTAAAATTTATTTTCTATAATTCTAGTTCACTGAGTTAGTTTTTCCTGTTATTTGTTTATCGTCTTTGTTTTGAATACAGAAAATGAAAATATTTTAGTCTAGAAGCTGTGTGTTTTTAAATCTCGAAAAGTCCGGCGATCCAAAAAAATTGGAGGATTATTTAAAATTACGGAACATTGGCACTTGAAAATCTAAACTCAAGAATAAGGCATCTGCCAAGCCAGGTACTGTTTGTAATCTCTAATTTTTAGTCGCATTTTGATTACAAAAATATAGAAATATTTGTTTTTGGTGTGGTAATACAAGTTCGATTGTAGTTAAATTTCAATTGTTATAGGTGATAAAATCTTAATGGCGAGATGTGAAACATGTTCATTTTTGTGACTTAAGCTATGTCCAAACCATTAAAATGTTACAATTATGTATTATCTAGAAATATTTATTGTCACAACCATAACATAATTGTCATAACCATGCCACAAAAATATCTCTTCTAGCTATGATTTAATAAAAATTTATATTCTCCATTCATTTAATAAGTATGTATATGTTATAGGGTAATGAATAAATATCCTGAGAGATACGTGGGGAAGTCAATCGATAAGGATTTAAAGTAGTTAGTATAGAAAACGGTAAAATTGGTTTGGCTTAATATTTGTTAATTTTTTAAGACCTGAAAGTAAGATATCGAAAATGTTTTAAAAATATGTCTCTGTTACATATATAAGCCCTGCTTTTAACTCGATTCATTTTCCACTGAAAAATTTAGTTGATTAACATTCTCATCAGTTATAATGAGTCATATCCAGCCGTCTGATTAATGATTCCGTAAACCATTGACATTGAAAAATTTCACCCTTAACGAAGCGCTAAATGTCTTCATACCCCCCGCTGTAGGGAGCTAAGGAACAAATAGACAAATTCCAGCAATTGTTAGTTATAACACGCAATTTTGGTTAAAATCATAACATACAATATAAAAAACATCACTTAAACCAAAATAAAATACTCTCTAGTGAATCCTTGTGAAATATACTTAAGTGCTATCAGAATGTACTACAATAAAGGCAAAAGGTAAATACATAGTTGTCACTTATTTTTCTAGCAGTAATACTCCCTTTACTCTCTTACTTGATGTCACGCTACATTGACGCTCTTAAGTATATCCTTTGCCATTTTAGTGTTGATAAAGCATGATGATAATGGCGATGAGGACAAATATAACAATGACTATAATGTTAAAGATGATGATAAGGATGGGTACGATAACAATGTCAAGTAATTTTTGGGGATAAATAATACTTTTTTTCTTTTCCTTCGGGAGACACCATGATACAAGAACAACAGTAACAATAACGACAGAAAAAACAACTCGAGTTAATATATGCAAGCTCCTGTAATCTCAGTTTACAATAATAATTTTCTGCTGTTCGTGGTTCTGTTCTTAGAGGGGTTGGAGGGCGAAGCAGCTAGAGAGTCAACACAACGGAAGATAAGGAGCGAGCTTACAAATTTAAAATATTCAAAGAAGATGAAGCATAAAATTTAATTCCCGGTGAGGTGATGCGTATAATATTTTGTTTTCGTTTGTTGTTGGTGGCATGAGAGTTTTTGTTCCTTGCAACAGTTAAGTTTTTTACAAATTCGCTAATGTGTAAAGGGAGATTGAGAATAAACTTCGTTTGAGTAGATGTGTATGATACATATTTAAATTGAAATTGTAAAAAATTTATTAAATCCTGTGATTTTGTCTGATGGAGTAGGGAA
Source organism: Panzeria rudis (assembly GCA_956483635.1). Lineage (NCBI taxonomy): Eukaryota > Metazoa > Arthropoda > Insecta > Diptera > Tachinidae > Panzeria > Panzeria rudis. The sequence continues at coordinate 102,464,207 of OY101450.1, read as the reverse complement.
AAGTTTGCAAACGGAATTAAGCCTTATATGTGTTCAAATGGCTTTTCAAAATTCTTTATTTGTAAGTATTGCCGAGACGGAGATTTTGTGCTTATAAAATATTCTTTTGGTGGGATTTAATAATTCACAAGAATTTCATTATTTAAAAGTTTCACATTTTTAAAGTTTATTATAAAAGTTTAATATAAAATATTTTTCGAAATTAATTTCTATTCTTTTGAAAAAATTTCATTTAGTTTATTTTTTGTTTGTCTGGGGGTTTGTAATCAAATCTTCCTACAGCTTTTTTACCACTACTATTAGACCGATTTTATAAAACTTTGCTTCAGCTTTGACAATACAACAATACTATGTTTGGAAAAGTCGGCAGTTCCACGCCCATACAGAGTAAATGTTAATATTTAAATACATACCCCTGCTCAAGCGTTTCTAAGGAAGCTTTGACCTTAAAAGAAATTTCAGAAAAAGCATGTAAATTGTTGTCAAATTTGTTCTAGGAAAGTGTACTGTGGAACGCCCACACAACTACTTCTATTTAAACACATTGAAATAAATTGACAATACAATATTATGATCAGAAAAGTGGGCAGTCATATGCATCTCACTCTGCTCAGTTGTGTGACTTGTTGTTGTTTTGTTGTTGTTTATTCTTATATAGCCGACTGTTAGCCGGCGAATTACCAGCGAAAATTTAGTGCTGCTGGCTAAAAATTACCATTATTTTACATACTTTTAAATGAAAAATTATTAATCTAACCTTAAATCTCTTTGATTTACAAATTATCACTGTCAAATAGACTTTGTTATAAACGTTACATTTCATTTTAAATCAACATGACTATAACTTTAATTTCAAATAAGTTTTATTTTATTTTAAAATGAATTTCATTTTACATACGATGGGTATTTATTTAGTGTATAGCTAAAGTAAAGTTTTAAGCTGCTGTAGCTGTAGTGGTTAGCGCGTAGATTATCATGCAAGTGACACGAGCTCAAATCTTGGCTGGGGCAGCCAAACTACAACACAAAAATTTCTGATCTCTATGCTAATAACCAGGGTTCGGACTTTCATGCAACTAAAAATTGATTTTAAGCGCCTAACAAATGCACCTAAAAATGAAGAATATGCGCAAAAATATGCATTTACCTACGAAGAAAGTACCAAAACTAAAATAATATGAAAAAATTTATTTTTTATTTTTTATCATTATTAGAGAAGAAAGCAAGCTTAATTGGGTCTATTATTTAATGCAGCCGAACCTTAGTTGCGTTGCCAGTAGGCAATTGAAAATTAATGGTTGCCAGAAAGGTACTAAATAGCAACTGAAATTGCAGCTCTCAGTTGCCAGCTATAATCAATAGTATCATTTTCAGCAACCGAGGCTCAGTTGCCATCCATAATCGGCCTGTTAATATTTTTTCAAAAATTGAGAAATATGAACTAAAAATATTTTAATTTCTCCAGAAATATGCTTTTATTGCCAAAATATGCAAAAAAATGCACGTACCACCGAAATATGCAAAAATATGCAACTTCAAATTGATGCCAAAATACTTAAAATTTGATAATTCGCATAGATAATTAGTTAATACATCTTTACCTATCACCACAAAAAACATGCAATTGCATGAAAGTCCGATCCCTGCTAATAATCATTACTTAATTAATAAAATAGCTACACTAAAGTCATGTTATTTCAGCTTGATATAACTATAATTCAACATGATGCTTAGTGTTTTTTCAATATCAAATTCGCATAATTTGAACTTGAAATAACTTTTAACATTACTATTCGCATTGTTCCAATATCAAGTTCACGTTGTTTCAATTCGAAATAACTTTGATTCAACATAACTTTTCGTATTATTTCAGTATCAACTTAATTTTGATTTAACTGTACTGCAATATTAAATCAACATGAAATATAGTTAATTAAAAGCATATATATTCCTTCAAGATTATTGTGAATCATGTTGAATTATCAGGAAACGCCTATGAAGCAAAATCACTACTGAAAAATGTTAAAGTAACCTGGTTTTCGACAATTTTACATGGAAATTTTTCTGTGTGTATGCATGTATTTGCATAACTTAATCTATTTATTATTAATCTATTATGTTGCTAAAGCGTGGTACGGACTTCTTACGGAAATTCACATTTGGAAATTTACATTATTTTTTTTTTTTGTAAGACCAGCACTCAGGGGATGACCCCTACACATGCAATGCATTGTGGCGGAATTAGGAAAATTGGCTGTGGGAAGGAGTATAGAGGGAGTAGTGCTTATGGACATTTGATTTGAACCTTCCAACATTGAAACTAACAGGAAATACATCTGCAGGAAGCTTATTCCACATACGAACTGTTTGGCCAAAGAACGAATTCTCTCTATAATGCGTAGTACGATTCGCTGGCGTATCGACCACAAAGGGATGTGCTCTTAATGAAGAACCGGTAGTTCGAAGAAAAGTGCGGGTTTCGGGAACAAGTTCCCTGATTTCATCAGAACACATTCCATTGTAGTAACGATAAAACAACGAAGCACATTCCACATTGCGTCGATGCTCCAGCGAGTCAATAGAGTTGGCTACCCTACTTTCGCCGATGAGCTTCTTCGTTCTCTCCTGCATGCGGTCGAGTAACTTAAAAACATACTTTGAAGCACCGGCCCATACATGAAAGTTGTGTTCCATTTTCAGTCGGATATAGGTGGTATAAATACTGAGGAGATCAGATGGAGTGAAATATCTTTTACACCGCCTTAAAAAACCGAGGCACTTGAATGCTTCTTTTGAGACTTGAAAAATATGATCAGCCCATCGAACGTCACACTGAATATTCATGCCAAGAACATCAAGAGCATCTGATTCCAAAATATTTACACCACTCATAATTACAGATGGAGCAGCAAGTTCGGTCATGCGGTCATGCGGTCATGCATCATTTGGTCTTGCGGGGATTGAAATCGACCCTATTCGCACGACCCCATTCGGAGATTGCTATAAGATCATGATTAAGTGTTTCATTCATGGTTTGCCTCATTGCCCCAATCTCCGACAGGCTTGGCCTAGCACTGAATGAATATGAATGGCAAATGCTGCTATCGTCTGCAAAAGAGTAGATAGGATAAGAAGTTTGACAGAGAAGGTCATTAAGAAAAATAAAAAAATAGGGTAGGAGAAAGAACGAAGCCTTGCGGTACCCATGAATTTATCTTGAACTCGTTTGATGAGATCCCATCTATAACAACTCGTATAGTGCGATCCCTGAGAAAACTCGATATAAACCGAGAGAAGTCATCACCGATACCAAAAATAGTCGTGTAGTCTTCTGTAGAGAATAATGTTTACATACACACAAATTCCTTAATTTTTTAATTTACAACACAAAAAATTAATTACAACTTGCGGAAAATAAGAAATGTCAAAAATTCCATGACCAAACAATTGTATAAATATTGGTTTTTGTTTCACTTTACGGAAAAAAGTCTCCACTTATAGTTGTAACATCCCTGTAATAGGCAATAACGGCCAAAAAATCCGTGTACTTTTCTTTTGGAACTCCGTACTAGCAAACATAAATTTCTTTAAGGAATTTATTTACCGACGTAAATTTCCGTTAGTTTTTTTTACACACAGTTCTTACGGGAATGTGAATTTCCTTAAGAACGCCGTACCACCCTTAAATTGTTAACTTTGGGGAATCCCTTTTGACTAGAATTATTATCAAGTAAGTAGTTTTGAATATTACAAAACAGCACATAAGTTGCGATAAGATCTTGCACGGTATTGACCTGCAGGTATATGTTATAAAAAATGGGCCAAAGGAACTTACGGAAGCTGCAAAAAAAAATAGATAAAGAGACAACTGCTAATATTGATGAAGTTTTTTTTTATAATCTGATGCCGAAGAAAGTGAAAGTAATGAAAATAATGGAGATGATGTTTCAGAGATGTCTGATATGGCTTCAGATACTGAAGAAGTTGCAGGTGATGAATATGGTGAAATTTTTGTTGGTCAAACGAGACCCAATGGTTTTCGACTCCAAAACCTCAAAGGCGAACTCCTGCTTGAAATATTGCTTGGAGCCCATTGAACAAAGTTAGCTTTCCATCTGACAAAAGGCATTCCTTGTAAATGAAATCCTCTTTAAATTAAAATAGAACATGATTATGGGTATTTCTTATCTATTCAATATGAGAAAGATACAAAGACTTATGCGGAAAATGCTGCCAAGCTAGCAGTTTGCCTAAAAATTAGATGGTAGTTTACTTATCAAGAACTTCTCATTTTGATTTCAGTATTATTAACGGCCAAATATTTTGGATAGGAAATTGGCCTTATTTTCATATTTATGTCTTTGTGTGGATATGTATCTGTTATATATATACTGTTGGAATAAGCATTTTTCCTCTATCGATGTGTAAAATTCGGTATGTTGCAAGGGACTGCTAAAAACCATATCCGAGTTAAAGAACAACAAGTTCTTTTTTAATACATAACAATATATATGTATATAACGGTATATTACGCAAATTGATTAAGGACATCTTTGATATGAAAAAATAGTATTCGAGTTATATATACTACTAGCTATACCCGGCGTGCTTCACTACCCCATTGTTGTGCAGATATTGAAGAATTAATTAACTCACTTAAAAATAACCATCAAATTGGTTAGTTTTTTTGCGATCTTATTAGTTTTGCGAATTTTTGCGTTTTAGCGATTTTTTCATTTTGTCGATTTTTCGTTTTGACTTTTTTAATTCTGGAATTTTTTAGTTTTAGAGTTTTTTAAAATTTCAAGAGTTTGCTTCTTACGGTTTCCAAGATACAGCAAACTGTTTAAACTACATAGTCAAAATTACATTAACTTTCAAAACACCCTTTAATTTTTGTTGTGTTAAATATTTTACAGACTACACCAATTAACACTAACTTTGAAAATTTCGAGAGTCTATATAATAGTGTCTGTATATTACATTAGTATTTCAACATGTTTCGTTTCTCGCTTAAGAACACCCTTTAATCTTTAGCCCGTAGCTCTTCCGGCTCTCGAGAAAACAGCCTTTGACAGACAGAAAACAGACGGACTGACGGACAGCCTATCGAAAACAATAAGATTAATTTACACTTTTGGTGTACAGAGCCCTAAAAAGAACCTTTTCCAAAAAGTAACTTTTCAAAAGGAACCATTATCAAAAGAGTACCATTTTCAAAAAGTACGCTTTCCAAAAAACATTTTTCAAAAAGTACCATTTCTTAAAACTACATTTTCAAAAAAATAGGTTTTCGAAAAAGTAGCTTTACTTTAAAATATAACCGGTTAACAAAAAAAGTAACAAAATTATATTTTTACCCTTTTTCGCCCGCTAAATGTACAAATTTTAAAAAAGTACAAAACACCTATCCACTCATTTTACTAGCTTATTATGACGCTTTTCGAATTTTATGTCTACCTTACTTATATTCGGAGATATAAGAACACCGAGTTTACCCGTTTTTACCCCTTTTAATCCCGTTAGAATTTAAGTTTTCAAAAATTCGTTCTTAGAGGATATATAGAAACATATGCATTCAGTATGTGTATCAATGTGCATAAAAAAAAATGTTGTATGGAAAAAAGTACCAAAAAGGGCTACCAATTTTACCCATTATATACTCAAATTTGAAAAAATACAAAACTGTTTTTGAGGTCTTTTAAGGAGAGAAGAATGAATTTCAAGTGTAGTTTCTAACTTTATTACTTTAGGAGATAAACTGTTAACAAAAAAAGTACCAATATTATATTTTCACCCTTTTTCGGCCCCTAAATGTATGGATTTTAAAAAAGTTTCAGACACCTGTCCGCTCGTTTTTCTATCTTATTATGATGCTTTTAGAATTTCATGTCTACCTTATTAAGATTCGAAGATATAAGGTTACCGATTTTACCCGTTTTTACCCCTTTTAGTCCCCTTACAATTAAAATTTTCAAAAATCCTTTCTTAGTGAAAATATACAAACATATTCATTCACTATGTATATCAATTTGCATAAAAAATAGTTGTATGGAAAAAAGTACCAAAAAGAGCAACCATTTTTACTCTTTATATATTACAAAAAAGTACTAACACATGTTTGTGGGCTTCGTAAGGATAGAAGAATGCATTTTAAATTTAATTTCTATCTCCATTACTTTAGGAGATAAACGGTTAACAAAAAAAGTACCAAAATAATATTTTTAAATGTAAAAATTTTAAAAAAGTACCAATCACACGTTCGCTTACAGCATAATAAGATATGCTGTTTCGGAATTTTATGTCTACCTTAGTTAGATCCGAAGATATAAAGTTACCGAATTTACCGGTTTTTACCCGTTTCTACCCCTTTAGCGTTTGAATATCCCAAAACCCCGTCTTAGTGGCTCTATTCGCACATACGAAATTTCAACTTTCTAGCTTTAGTCGTTTGGGCTGGGCGATGATGAATCAGTCAGTCAGTCAGTCAGTCAGTCAGTCACTCAAAAACGTTACTCTTTCATTTATATAGATAGATTCGTGGTAGGGCAAATTGTAAATACTACAGAGATAGAATCATTTGTGGTTTTCCTGTAAAATTTTTAAAATGTGCCTTGGTGTTCACAGCCCACCTACATATATTTATATTGTTGAATCAACCTTACTTCCATAATATGTTTTAACACGGTCTGTGGCAGAACCAAGTTTGCCCCAGCAACTAGTACTGATATATAAATTTCTAAAAATTAAATATTTATTGTTTGTTAGGAAAACAACTTTAATTTACCCTTCTTACATTTCCTACAACCTTTTAAATGGCATGCATTCACCTTTGGCAACCCTTTTGCCACATTTGTAGCACGTTCTTAGGGGAATTAATGCATAAATAATTTATCATTACTTTTTAGTCACATTCCATTCCAACTGAATACTTATACTTTTGTTCAGTTTGTTCAAAGTTTTATTTTTTATTTTTATATTTTTTATCATTTGTGTTTTTTTTGGCTTCAACTCAAAAATGTTATTTAAATTTACTCACTCATCGAAGTGACTTTAACTTAATGCCTAAAAGGCTGCTGCTGACTGTTCTTTTTGTAATAGCAATCTAAGAAGCACATTCATTTATAAAATTTCCTCAGATGTTTGGTGGCATGAGACTACGTTAAACTTGATGGGAATTTTATTATTTAATGAACAAAAAAATTAAAAACAAACACAACAAATTTTGAAAATAACTAAAGTATAACAATACGAGTATGAATTATATCATATACATACATTCATTGTTCAAATAGTTTACCAAATTATATATTATTTATTCATATGCTCATTTACTGTTTATTGTTGTTAGTTTGCAGGGTAAGCAAAAAGGAATTAAAGTTTCGAAACCTAGAGACAGGCAACGGATTTGAATGGAAATAAATCTTGAAATAAAGGAAATGTAATAAATTTATTTGGATGATTCGCATTTACGATCCTTTTTTTCGCTTCCGTTGAAATCAGCGCAATTCGCGCTACATTTAACGTGTTTTTACTATACCAAAGAACTTCGTTGTATAGTAAAATATTTAAAACGAAAAAACTATTTACACTCTCTTCAAGCAAAATGACGTGTCCGAATTGCATGCTGTTGATTTTTTCACATTAACAAAGTATGAATTCTTCCCCAATCGAGAGCAAATAAATTTATAAAGGTTTTAGAATATTTACATTTAATTTTCGTATTTTACGCATCAAATATTTGAAAAATTATATTAATTAAGAATATATATTTTTTAATAAATTGCTGTTGTCCGTAGTGTTGTGTATTGAGCATTACTGGTTTTTAGTATGCTTCATTAGTTAGTTTAACGTTACGTCAACAAAATTCTTAAATATAATTTATCTATAAAATTTAGGTCGGAAACATATGTTAAAAGCAATAGTATGGCAGACGCAATATTGAGAACATTAACCGTTTAAATATATCAGATTTGCTTTAAAAATATCTTAATTTTGCCGCACTACGGGTTGTTTTATTTCCGAAGAAAGTATTATATTGGTGCGTTTTGGTACGAATATGACAGGCTAACGAAAACAAAATTTGTTGATCGAAGCAACAAAGTTCCTAAGAAGTTTAATGCGCTGAAAAATACTGTGTCCTCAGTTTTTTTCGTATCACCGACAGATTTTTTTAATGGGCCTGTCTAATATCTTACGAACAAAGCAAGACATATATCATGAAAATCTATGGGCAAATGTTGACTTTATTAGCAGTTAAGTGAATACATACAGATACTTAAAAGTTACTTGTGGCATTAATTTTTTGGCAAAAATAAATTTCTTATTGAAAACCTTTCAATTATCTGGATCTATTTAATGACAGCATTATGTATAATTAAAAATTGGCATGAAGATAGCATGAGTGACGAAATTGAACTTGATCTTAGCGAATTCTTCCATACAATTTGACATTAAAAATCGGCTCATAATGAACTTCTAACTCACGATTACATCCTAGCTTGATTTTTAATGTCAAATTGTATGACAAAACTCGATAAGAGCATGTTCAATTTTGCCACTTATGCTAACTTCATGCTAATTTTTCATTATACATAATGCCATTAATTGCTAAGAAAATTCACATTTGTCCATAGATTTTCGCGAAATATGGCTGATTTTGTTTGTTAGACATCTGCCCTTAACATCTTAAAAGTTTAGATTTTTGCGATTTTTAAATTTTTATGAGTTTTTAGAGAGAAAAACTTTTTAATTTTGCATGAAAAACTCTTTCTTTCGATCCTAAAGCGTAGTACTAACGGAAATTCCGGTTAGACTTTTGCATTTATTTCTACACGAACAAACAATCGTTTAGAATTCTGTAGAGAATTTTGTTTACATACACACAAATATTTTTTAATTTACAACACACAAAAACACTAAAAGTTTATTACAAAGTACGAAAAATAAGTAATGTAAAAAATTACCTGACCAAACATTTGTATGAACATTAATTTTTGTTTCAGTTGACGGAAAAAATTCTCCACTTGTTATTATAACAATAAATGTCATAATTCCATGTACTTTTCTTTGGGAACTGCGTACCAGCAAACGGAAATTTCTTTAAGAAATTTACCAACCTGCATTTCAGTTTGTTTTTTTTTACAGGTACCTCTTATGGCAGCCTGCATTTCAGGCAGAGGTGCGTACCAGGCTTAATTTGAGAATGGCTCCGAAAGTGTTGATCAAATCAAAAAACTATTTAAATACTACAGTTTGAAGGTAATTTTGTAATGTTTCCGTTGGTGCGGTTTATCGAAATGGCGCTACTCTGCTCTGCTGTGTACACAGAAAAAAAATTTGTAAATACAATTAATTTTTTTGTTATATTAATTAAATAATTAATTTATTTTGAACCTACAACGATTTTTGTAAATACAATTACGAAATTGTAAGTTAAAGGAAAATCAGAAAAAGTTTTTTAAAAATTTTTTTTTTGATTTCAAATTTATTTCTATTAAGATTATTGTTATATCAACAATGTGAATTGTTGATTTTCCGAACAAATTTTAACTATCATAATTGTTGTATTTTTTTATACAATTACAATCCTCGAAGCGACTTGTTGCTTGTATGCGAAAAACACTAAATGTCTTTGGGCGGAATCGAACCGGCGACCTCTGGACTAATGACTAACGTTCTTACCCTTCAGCTATACAGCTATTCGTCATTAAATACGCAAATAATGAATACATACAAAGCGTGATTTGCTTTGTTTCATCTACGTGTGTGCGTTTATTTGTTATATCAACAATGATGATTGTTAATTTTTTTCTCAATACATAACAAAAAATTTGGTTAGTTCAGTTTGTTTAACAAAATTTTTGATATGCTTTGTTTCATTTACTTGTGTGCATTCATTTGTTATATAAACAATGATGATTGTTCATTTTTTTCACAATACATAACAAAAAATTTGGTAAGTTCAGTTTGTTGAAAAAACTTCTGTGTTTGTCGTATCAACAACTCAATTTGTTATATTAACAAAATATATGTTTGAATTTAAATTACATATTAACAATTGAAATTGTTAGTTGTAGATTGATGATATTTTTTTCTGTGTACGTTGAAAAATTAAGTTGATGTTAACTTTTCTCTTGTTCCGTGGAATATTAATCATGCCCAATTCTTTCTGAATATAACGTTACGAACCTTAGCCTAATAATCAATTTGGATTGACCGCTATCTTTCAAAAAAGTGATCATATACTCATTTTTTGTGGTGTATTTTTTTCGCAAAAATCATTCCTGGAACAACCGCCATAGCAAATATAACGCTCAAGACACAAAAATGTAAAAAAAATCGAAAATTTTAATTTTTTTTAGGATCATTGAATGAGGCACAAACTATAATATGAATCCTACCTTCTCATATATATACATATATCTTAGTTACATTGGTAAAAAAAAAACAAGATGTACGTTTAGAATGAGAATCAGCCATATACTTCTGTTTCAAGAAAAACTGGAAAAGAGCATTATGTATATAATTATGTGTGAAAATTCACCAATTTCTTTCGTTTCTAATCCTCGTATGCTGTTTTGTGAAATAAGGAGATTTTAATTAAAATTTATGTGCAGCAACCTAAAAGTATGCAATATATTATCAATTATTATGTTATTGCAAATTATGCCTTATATTTGCTTCCCCTTTTGTGGGTTCCGTACACCAAAAGTGTAAAGAAACCCTATTGTTTTCGCTACGCTGTCCGTCTGTCTGACGGTCTGGCCGTCTGTCTGTCTGTCACAGGCTCTTTTCTCGAGACCCGTAAGAGCTACGGTCCTGAAATTTTCACAGAATATGTAAAACTTTTGCCGCTACAACAATAAATATATGAAGGTTAGCAATTAAAGGGTGTTCTAAAGCGAGCAACGAAACATGTTGAAATACTAATGTATTACAGACAGTTAATATAGACACTTATATTTTTAAACTTAGTGTTAATTAGTGTAGTCTGTAGGATATACTTTACCAATTAACACTGATATTTAAAACAATGAAAATTAAAGATTGTTCTATCACTTAATGTAATTTTACTATGTCTGCTGTGTCTTGGAAACCGCAAGAGGTAAACTCTTGAAATTTTCAAAAACGCTAGAACTAAAAAGAATAAAATAAGTGTAGTAGGCTTAGAAACTTATACATATCGAATATAAAATATTTGTTGGGTTTTGTATAAGTTTCTAAGCCTACTACACTTATTTGATTCTTTTGTGATTTTCAAAAATATTATCGTTTGTAAATTCTCAAATGGTTTTTGAAAGTCTGTGCATAAAATAAGAGGTTTGTAACTGTACAAAGTTGTGGTTGAAGTCTACTGACGATTTGGTAAAAGCGCCAATGAAATGCATATAGACAATTGCTTAATAACCATCAAGAAATAAATTTCAGCTAAAACACAAAAAATCATCAAAACTAAAAGGATCTTTAAAAAACAAAAAACGCCAAAAACTGAAAAAAGTCGTCAAAACGAAAAAACACTACAACATAGAAAAATCGCTAAAACTAAAAATATCATCAAAAAACGATAAAATCGCAAAAAAATAAAAAACTCACAAAACGAAAAAAAGTGGCAAAACCAAAAAAATAGCCAAACCAAAAACAAATTTTCAAAAAACAAAAAAAGTCGCCAAAACCAAAAAAGTGCAAAAACAAAAAAAAAAATCGCTAAAACTAAAAAAATCACAAAAAACCGAAAAAGTCCCCAAAACTGAAAAAAGCGCCAAAACTGTAAAAAAGCGCAAAAGCTAAGATAAATCGAAGAAAACGTTAAACCAAAAAAATGCTAAAACCAAAAAAATAAAAAAAACCCCAAAACTAAAAAATCGGAAAAAAAACAAAACAAATTGCAAAAAACTAAAAATCTCAAAAAATACAAAAAAAAAAAATAGCCAAAACAACGAAAAAAACTTAATGAATAAATAAACTAAAATTAAAAAAAAATCAGAGCGAAAAAAATTTTTAAAATGAAAAAAGGGCAAAAACGAAAATATGTGTATTCGTACGGAACCCTTCGTTTGCGAGCCAAAGTCGCACTTTAATGAATTTATTTATACCCAATTTTGTTTATAGCACAACTTCAATGTAAACAATTATTCTCTTTACTGTTTGTGTTGTGCTAAAATTGCAAAATAACATTTTTAACTATACGAGTACAATATTGTGAATAAATTATTTTCTCATCTGTTCATGCAAGTGTGTATGTTTTGTATAATTAAAAAATTAGCTTTTAAATAAATAGAACTATTGTATCTAGAGTTATACCATCTGCCATTTATACATTCAAAATGACAAAGAAGATGAAGATGTTTCTTGAAAAACTAATTATAAATTGATTAGTTTCTTTAAATATTTAATAAAATAATACTTAACAATAACATTGGCTCTGGAGTTATGTCTAACTATTCAAATTTATTGCTATTTAAATTTATGCATTCACCTTAAGATATCCAACACCAATTAATTACAATAATTAAAATTTTGAAGTTAACTTGGATTTTCCGAAGATTAACAGCATATTCTCCAGACATTATTTTAAGCCGAAAAAAAGGTAGCAATGCGAATTAAGTAAAGTTTGGTTTGTCTTTTGCAGAGTTCACAATGATTATTTGTTGTTATGAATCATTTGTGAAGGATATTTTTAGGAAATAAATAAAAATTACAAACCAAAATTATATCGCTATTTTTTCTAAATTTCGTATCATAAACCAATATATTTAAGAAAGTTTAAACTAAGCAAAGTTTTCTTATCAAATATGAAGTTAAAGAAATGGTATGAGGAATCCTAAAACTATCCATATAAATGGCTGTTCTAACATCTTTGTAGTACAGCAGACCTGACGCTCTTGTGGAAACTAAACCTTTAATACCTACAGTGACAGGTCAATCACCCTGTCGGACAAAACTACCACAATGTTTTTCCCCTTTAAGTCTATATCATAAATACAGGATGGCTTAATATAGCAAAGGCGTACCTCAGATTTTCATTATATAACAGGAAAAAACTGAATACTAACTCAATCAGTTATGTAGCAAAATAGGTTTTTAAGTGGTACGTTATTTTCAACTGTAGGCTACTTACTTTTCTTAGGAGGGTGCATTTAGAAGCTGACTAGCAGAAAACGTTAAAAGCATTTTTCTATATTAAGCCATGGATGAGTACATAAAACATTTAAAGAAACAATACACAAATAAGTTTGAAAACTTTTTTGTTTGCTCGTTTTCAGTAAATAAAAATTGCGTGTATACTTTTGTAACTAATAAAGTTTAAACGATTGTTATACAAACTAAATAGCTACTTACACTAAAGTTTACTATTTAAAAGTTTTGTCAACTCAGAAACTTTTCTGTTGACTATTGCTCGAAAAATAGTAACGTTTAAATTAAGTTTGTAATACAGTTACGAAATATATAAATAAAAAAATAAATAAAAAAATTATGTTGCCCGCCATCAGACTCAAGTAGAAGATTAGTTGGGGGATTCAGGCGATATTTCTCGACTTTGGTGTACTATTTCCCGTCTCTGAAATTTGCTAGTTCTCTGTCGCGTAACAGTTCTCAACAGTTATTGTCATTCGAAAATAACGATCTGCATAAGATGGATGCCTTATCGGACATTCTAGTCACAGAGACCAAAAAATATCTTGCCTATTTCTCATCTATTTCTAGTCTAGTAGAGTCAGAGGTATACTATAAATATGTACTCGAAAATGACTATGCTATATGGCGACTAGAAAGCGGCAGTAAATAAGCGACCCTCCACTTGTTAGAGAAGAAAACTCCAAAAGCGTCAGTCGGAGATACACAACTATCTTATTACCATCTGTTTCCCATGTTATGGGCGGTTGTTGCATTCCGGGCGGTTAGGACTAAAAGGGTACGGTTCCGGAATAGCAAAGCAAACATGAACAATAAAAAGAGAAGTATTTTAGCTGCAGGGAGTAATAACTTCAGTACCTGCGGCTTTGGAAAGGGTGCGAGCATGTTTCCAGTCGTCGACATCCCATCACTGCAACGTTACCCTGATTAGCTTGGCTATATTAATACATAATGTTACAAGCATAAATAACAGGGTGGAGCGATCACCTTTCGTTAGGCGCATAATGATTAGGAGAATCTACCTGTAAGGCCATAATAAACTGATGTTACCGAAAACTTTAATGTTGCGGTGGGTATTAGAGAAAAAAAAAACGTTCTACGTTTCTAAAGTTCACTCCAACTATAACAGGTTAAGATATAAAATAATAAGATTAGCAGAGTTTTTGAAAGGAAAGTCAAATGTCCATAAAGAATTTGTGACAATGACCAGAGAAATACAAGCTGTATACTTGCTTGCGAAGGAGGACGTTTTTGAGGAAAACTCTAACAACGAAGGAAGCAAAACTCTGGAAGCCAAGAAAAATCAGACAGACTTAGATGATGGCCCAAAAAAACTGGAAACTTCAGTAAGGACGAGTCCAGCGAGGCTATAAGGCCAGCAAGCCGAGGAAAAGGGACCATCCGCCTAAGGGAAATTGCAAATTGGCTGTGCAGAAACCCACGAGTGAGGTAGCGACATCGAGAGCAGGCAGGAAGGATAGGGTTGACTGGCAGAAGGTCTTGAAGAATAGCAGACTGCGGAGACGTCCACCTCGACCCTATGCCCCTTAATCAAATCCTGTTCATAGAGCTGATACGCAGACATTCTGAAGAGTATTTATAATGGGTGACGTTAAAGTGAATGCTTCTTTCGAGGATATCAAAACCATCAGGAAAACTTCTGAAAGAATTGTTAGAAATCAAAGTCATCGATGACGATGCAACCAGGGAAGAGAATCTACATCCCTGAAGATTCTGTCAGATAGAATAGAAATGCAGAAGTGTTCTCAATTAGATTAATGTAAGGAGGAAGAGGAAGCATCTCATGAGCTATTAAAGTAACCTCTTGGTAATGCCAGTAACAATTTGTTTAAATTAAGTCCTGTTTACTTAGGAATAGTCTTTTTAGAAAGACATAAATGTACTTAGGGTCCCAGTATCTTGTGTTTCATATGATTGATCTGTGTAGTATGTCCCACTGAAATATTTTAGAAATATTTACATTTCCACAAACACAGTTTGTTTGTTTGCTATTCTACAGTCTTTTTAGTCGTTTGGTATTTTTATGCTGTTCAATTGAAGTATATTGAACCCCTGTTTATTATAAAACATGATACATGTTGACATGTTTGCATAAGATTTATCAATTATGCACAATAGAAAACTTTGTTAAAGGATGTGAAATACATGCTGCCTTTACATAAATATTTGTACAAGTACATGCTTCATACAGTCTAGATCAAAATCTTATACATGTTTATATAAGTGACCTTTGTATTATTTTTTCTATTTCTACTCGTATCTATTCTATTTGTCATTTGTGAGTGTATGATACAAATACATGAACAAAAATTGAAGAAAAGCAAATAAAATTTGCATGTTATATTAAATTTTATTAAATGTAAAACATACAAAACAAACAAATTTTATTATGCACACTCCTTAAAATATCATCATATATAAAATATGACAGCTGCTTAAAAAGTAATTTCCACTATTTACCCATTGTGCAAAGTCACAAATCATGGTAAAAAAAATTATAATAAAATGCCAAAATACAAAAAGATTGTAATCAATATATTTACTTAAAAGAAAAATCAAATAAACTAACAAAAATGTTTAACTGCATTCAAGTCCATACAAATATTGTTCATTCCAATAAAATACAAAAAACTTGAAAAAAAACGTTTAGTTGTATAATACATTAATTGAAATCCTATCTATTTGTATATAGATTTGAGTTTCGTTCTAGTTTGTTCTATTTATAAGCTTGTGTGTGTGTGTGTTTTTTTTGTGGGGGATGATTAAAAGGACACATGATTTCTATAGAGATTTTTCTATTTGCCAGTTGATATAAATGTCATACTGTTTGGTTTAGCTTGTGTCTTTCTCTCCTTTTCTGACTTTGATATCATTTGTATGATAAATCAGCCATCAAAGAAGTCAATTTACATGTAAAGTTAGATGAAAATTGATGACGATGATGACAATGTGTGTTACAATAAATTGAAATTGAATGAGAAACAAAGATTAAATGACATTATGGTCGACTTAGGAAGCAGTAAATGTTGCTTGATAATAACACAGGGGTCTAATCGTCGCTTTCGATATCGAGCTGGTTCAATCGAGTTTTCTTAGTTTGAGATTATGACATTCGATACCGAACAATAAATTTCTATCGTTCGATAGCGAATGCCATAATCTCAAACTAAGAAAACTCGATCGAAACAGCTCGGTATAGAAAGCGATGATTAGGCCCCAGGCTTATAAATTGGAACTATTTTCTCCGGTTTTGAAAAAACAAAAAATTTTCTAATGAGTTTGATGCGCTGTGTCCCTATTTGTTCTCATCAGTTACAGACTTTATTTATTGTCATATCAAAGACCCCAATTATGATTCACTACTAAATTGATAGTTGAGTCGTAGTTAAATTACAACTTTCATCAAACTGAGAGAACTGGTTTTTATCAGTTGTGTTTTGGTTTTTATTTCAACTGTAGTGTTACTTTTACTTGCTTTTAAAGTGGTGATCTTAGGCGCCAATCTATCCCACTTATCAACCAATATTTTTGCCAAATCCATAAAACATAAAATCTCAAGAAAAATAGTAAGGCCAACACTAAAAATATTTAAAATATTTTGTGATGTCTACTATGGTTTCAAAAAAAGAGAGTGTAGATTAGAACTTTGTTTCGAACATTATTTCGAAGACAACTAAAATTAATTGTGTATCATAATGGGTGTTTCCACAGAAAATTACCCCTTACAGCTTATTATATTATTATAATATTATTTTTAATTTATTTTTCCACTAATATTACACAAAATAAATGTATCTGCCACTTTCCGAAGGATTTAATTTAATTTTCTTTATACTAATAAAAATATGCTACTTTGAATTTAATACACTGTGCACGTTTTTTTTCCTGTGGTCACTGCATGGTCACTTTTTAAACCCTTTGGCAACACTATTCTAACGGTGGTTTAAGAACAAAAACGCCTCTGAAAGCTGAAAATTTTCTTCATGCTCAGCAACAATTTTGAAAGCGACAAGTTAAAATCAAATTTTTTGTGAATAGTTCAAAACAACCTCACCGACTGTAACGGCCGTTACCCCAAAAACACAAAAGTTTGTTTTTTCGTAATTCATTCAAACGATTTAATTTTATAGTAGCGGAAAATAAGAAGGTAAGTAAGATGAAGAATTTTGCAAGGCCAAATAAGCATCACAAGCCTATTTTTATTTTATAAAAATATTTTTTAAAGATGTAACGACCGTTACCTTCTTATTCGGCGTTTTGCATTTGAACTGTTTTCGTCTTACTTAATTGGATTCTTATTGATTTTAGCTGAAAAATCATGGAGCAACTTACCAAGATGCAAAAATACAGAAAAAACGAAAAGAAGACGCAGGTAAGCATGAGGCTTACTTGGCAAAAGAGAGAGAGCGCTCAAAAACAAGAAAACTGGATCAAAAAGATGATGACTCAGGAACGAAAAAACACATGCGAACGCGTAGGAAAATTTCGTGGAAAAAAGAAAGAAGAAAATAAAAAATTTGTAGTGGCTGCGCCCTCATCGGCCGTAGGAAGCTTTAAGTCAAATCATTCTCTTCAAAAAGCTATATTAATAGTCAAACGCAACCTACCAATTAGCCCGTCAAAAAAGATGGCAGTTGTTAGAAAACTTGCTTTAGATGTAGCTTGATCCAACCTCAATTTTCATTGTACTGAAAAAAGAAAACTCCTCAAATTCGTGATGCCGATAGAGAAAAAGCAAGAATATTTTATTTGAAAGATGACATAAGCTACCAAATGCCAGGAAGGAAAGACACAAAGGGCGTAAAAGGAGTGCAAATGCAGTTAAAATAGATGACAATGTCGGTTGGAGAATGCTACCAACTTTTTAAAAAAGAAAATCCGAAAATAAAAATGGAAAAGTCTATTTTTTACCAAAGCCGGCCAGAGCATGTTCGCCTCATTTCAAAGACACCACCAAATCAGTGCGTCTGCATTTACCATGCTTATCTTGAATTTTTGCTGAAATCTTTTTCCGAAATAATCCCAAGCGTACCGAGGGTTGCAAAGGATTTTCTGAATGAAATTTGCTGTGACACAAAAACGAGGCTTGTATGACAAGTAACTGCAAATATTGCAACTTAATTTGCGACATATTGCCACTAAAGTTCGAATTGGATCTAAATGCACGTTGGAAGCAGTGGACACAAAATGAAAAACTTATGGAAGTAAAAGATGAGGAGGGCACCTTTCAATTGCTTCTTGAAACACTGGAAAACAAGCTCAAAAAATTCAAACAACATTTTTATGTCCACCACACCCAAAGTGGTTATATTCGCGATATAAAAGAAAACATTAAACGCCATGAAGCAGTTCTTCAAGTGGACTTTGCTGAAAATTTCACGTTTGTTTCCCAGGACGAAGTGCAAATCGCTCACTGGAAACTGGTCTCACATCACATTATTTTGCTATAATCAGCAACGAATTGACACACAACAAAGAAAGCGTTTGGTATTTTCTAAAACTCATCATGGCTTACCTTAAGACCAAAATAGAGTTAACTACCATTTACGTATTTTCTGATGGATGTGCCGCGCAGTTTAAAAACAGATTCATGGTAAGGGTGCTGTAGATGGTATAGGGGCCACCGGCAAAAGATCCTTGTGGTCTGCAATTATGTCCCGGCAAGCAATAATAAACACTCCAAAAGAAGCTTTTAGCTTCTTTAACACTACAAAAAAGTTGGTAGGTATTATAGTACTTTACTGCGAAAAAGACGACATCAAATCCGAAACTGAACTTTTAAAAAACTTTGGGAAAATATTAAACCGATCCAAAATATTCAACAACAACATTACTTTCAAAAAGCTAACATAAATTCAGTGCAATCGGGCTTAACAGTCGCATCGACTTTAAAAATGAACAGCCTTAAACGCTTACATTATAATGACGTTTATTGTTCATCTGAAAACGAATAAAACTATGCAGTAAACTCAACACACTAATTTTACGCAATAGAATATAGCTTTTCGTTTATGTTTTTTTTGTTACCCATAATAAATTTATTCAAACACAAAAAACGTTTAACTTTTTATAATGTAACGACCGTTACTTTAAAGAAAAATTTTTATTTTGGTTTGAATATAAACCCATTCCTTAAAAAAGCATTTCAAAGACTTTAATAAGATTTTTTACTTGCAAAATTTTACAATACATGATGTTTGTTTCCGAAATTTGAAAACAGCACATTTGTAAAGTAACGGCCGTTACTTTTTATTTGTCAAAAAAGTATTGAAATTACATTTTTTATGAATTCTTTCTTTTGATACCGATGCTTGAACTTTCGTAGGTCCAAAATTAAGCAATCCTCGTGACATATTTGCTTAGGTTGGAATTTTATTTAAAAAATCTCCGAAAATCGTTAACGCCCATTACTTTGAAAACACCCAATACAAAAAAATGGTTGAGTTGGGTCGTAACATTGCAAACTCAACCTAGTTGATTTGTGAATCATAATAGGGGCCTAATATATCCACTACCCAGCAGAAATATCCGTCTACCGGAAGCAGATTTGTAAGATATAGAGATCCGTACTCTCCCTTACCAACCTGCTTTGGGATTACATGATTTGTGTATGGGATGTTCCACTTGGTAGGTCTCCAGGTATGAGCTTGAGCATTAACCTCATGCCCTTTTTATATGTATATAATTAAAAAATTTTCGCTCTTTATATGTGTCACAATTTGATTAATTCCTTATTGGCCACTATTTTATTTATGTATTATATTTTATTTATGTATTAAACGGTTACAAATACAATTGGCAACTATATTGCACTAAAACTTACTTTTATTAAATACTTTTTGTTCGCGTACTGAATCGGGAATCGAGCCAACGATCTCCGCATGGTAGACTAGTATACTAACCACTAAGCTACCGAGGCACATATTTATACTCATATACAATTCAATGAAAGAATAAAAAATCAAACTAAGAAATAAAAATCTCACTCCGTATTTGTATCCATGTGAGCGAGAGATGGATGCACTATAAAAAAAATATAAGTTAAAGAAGCTAGGTTCTAACGACTGATTCTGGTAGAGAGCACTAAAAACTACATGCTTCACGCAAAGAAACAACATGGTTGAGGGAACCATAACCTAAGAGCAACATATTATGATTGAATTATATGGTTGGAATCAAATCATACTATTATAAAAATAAATTTGCTCCAAACATAATATTGTCGTCTTATATAACACTAATATGATTCATACAACCTAATGTTTATTTGAATGCATATGTACTATGATTTAAACTAATCATACTATATTTGTATATAAAAATAGCATTGCTCTAAATAACCACATAAAGATTGTTTTCTTAATCATATATTGATCAAAAATGGACAGAAGCTAAAAATATATATATATTTTTGAAATTAAATATAAAATAAAATATATTGGATCTGAAATAAATGTTATTATCTGTTTTCACATAGCTAATACACACATATGTACATACACACATATTTGTTGACACATGTTTTATTTGCAACCGGGCATGCTCTGTAGTGCAATTCACAAACTTATTTTAACGCTAAACAAGGCGTTTAAAGAAGTTAACACCAAAATTATTGTTTTTACTCTTCATTAAACTTTTAAGCACTACTAGCTGCGTTAATTAAACAGCAATAATTTTTGTGGTGTTATTGAATAGACAACAGTCAGCTGTTCAGTTAAAGCATGTCGTCTTTTGGCAAAACTCAAATAATTATTCGACAACAATATACACACATATAAAATC
This sequence comes from Panzeria rudis, assembly GCA_956483635.1. NCBI lineage: Eukaryota > Metazoa > Arthropoda > Insecta > Diptera > Tachinidae > Panzeria > Panzeria rudis. Next base: position 102,443,267 of record OY101450.1, on the reverse strand, counting down.
TTTTATATATAAATAACAATATTTATATTATTTGGACAATTAATTTATTTTTTATTTCTCAAAATTAAAGAAATTCATGAAAATATGTTCGTGTGCAAGCATAAATTCATTTGTTTTTCCTCTATTCCTCTTTGTGCTTTTCGTTTATTTTAATAGTGTTGGAAAGTGATATAAAATTTTAACAAAGGCCTTAACACGATGTTAACGAATCAAATAAGTGTTCATGCAAACAGTAATTATTGGTGACAAAATTACCTTTTATTTAAGCGTTAAAAGTTAGTGAATTTTACTACTGCTGGAAACTATTTCGTTTAGAAATCGGCATCTTTCAGGAAAGTAGTCAACCTCGGTAGTCAATCTCGGAAGTTTCATATAATTTATCCAAACTAAGCTACGAATGTACTAAATTGCTCGATTAAAAGAACAATGTTTTTCGTTTTTGAAATGTAGCAATTTCCAAAAAGAATTGGTTTTCAAGATATGGCTGAATTATTTGCTAGCTTTTATCCGTTTTTGTTATTTTTTATATTTTTTTTTACTTTTTTTTCAAGTGACACACAAAAACAAACCAATAGCTCTCAAGTAAAACAAAAAACTAATAAAAAAATTCAAACAAAGAATAGAACAAAAACTTTTTTGGAAGCAGAGAGCCATGTCTCTTTTGTAACCATAGCTTGCTTACAAAAAAACTGCTTTAAAATAGTATGAACAAGAACCATATTTTTTTGGTATGGCCATACTGTTATTGAATTTGTAAATATACCATGATTATGGTAGAATTTTTTTAACAATAAATTCAATCATGTTGCAATCAATATGATTGCCAATAATGACATAATTAAATGTAAGCACAAGTTTTTTTTTTGTCGTAAACTAATTAAGGTTCACAATTATTTCAAATAATAATAAGTTATTTGCCACAACCCTAACCTATATCGGGAAACATGACATTGTTGACGCAACCATGCCACAACCATAACTTTTTTCTGCGTTTGCGTTTTTCATTGGCGTTTTAAAAGTTTACATCTAGGATTAATTTTAAGGGGAGTTAATTTGCTCATAATTATAATGACACGGCTTAGGAAATGTTGTAAGCCTAACGTTTAAGGTATAAGACGTTTTCAGAACTTTTATGTAAAATACCACGGGGAACATTTTTGTAATCTTTTACATAAAAGTGATGGGTGATGAGTAGAAAGTACTGAGCTCAAAATAAGGACCAAGTTCTTGATAGGTACAACACCATCTCATCTCTAGGTAACCTATTAGCTCGGCAATATTTTGTTTGCCATTCTAATATGGGAAAGAATTATGGTAAAAATATTGCCAAGCTTATAGGTTGCATAGAAATGAGACGGTTTTGTACCTATCAAGAACTTGGTCCTTATTGTGATCTAAGTGTTTTTCACGGCCGTAATTTTTAGATAAGAGCGGGCTTATCTTATACATTAAACGCAACTCGTACAAGATTTTCTTTTGGAGTCACTACAACTATGACTAAAAAGGGAGGTATTTTATATCACTGTAAAATGAGTCCCAGAGGTAAATTTTCCAAATGCCGATAAACGTATAAATTTTTTTGGTGCTCTCTGTCAGAATCAGGCGTAAGAACAACGTTGTTTTTGTGTTGTACAGTGTAATTTTTAGTCAGGCTGGAGTTGCCATTTCTATGCATTATTGAGAAAGATTATTTTTCATTTGACTATGCCTAAACTTGCCCACTTGCCCACTTTGACAAATATAGGGTAACTTAATAAAATATGTATTTATTAAAAAAGACCGAATAATAAAACCAAAGAAGATTGAAAAGATTGAAAGACCTTCAAGGGTATAGAAGAGTAAATCTGTAAATATTTATTTATTAAATATTTATTTATTTATTGAAACAAAAAAACACAGCTGTGACCAGTCACTGTGATGGAAATTATGAATGTGTAAAATTTTCGAGTACTTTGGAATCATTGGCATCTATTCTATTTTCTGGCAATTTTTTTTATTCTTATTCATTTCATGCAAATAATCTTTAAATCAAATCGTATGATATCTTTTAACAAATGCCAATAAGCAAAATTCAATCATTGACAGATGCAAGGAATGAAGAATGAGAATACAATTGAACGAGTTGAAATTGGAGAATAATAATTGCATGTATTTTTTTCTGTCTGTTTCGTCATATTAAAGATTTTCTATTATTATTATTTTTTTCAAGATTTTAAATGCTTTTTATGTATGTGGCAATGTGTTGTACTACTATATGTCTGATCATTGCCTGCAGTTAGCTCTACTGGGAATATTGGTCGTACGAAATTTGTTTTTGTATTATAGTTTTTCGTTCTTGTTATATCTGCAATAATCAGTTTATGAGCCAGTTTTATTGAAAAATCAATAATCGAAAATACTGTATTGGTTTAAATACTATTCCTTGCATACAAATTGGTTTTTATAGTAGAAAGAGAGTCTGCAGTATGTATGTCTTTGGGTTTTTGATGGATTAAATTGAAAAACAAAATTTGTCTAATTATGCTCCAAGACAAATACATAATTCTGCTGATACCAACTGCAGTTGAATGTTGGTCAGATATTCGTATGAAAAGTAAGCACAAAATATTTCAGTACATCCAAATACCGATAAAACGAATTGCATGCTATCAGGCTCATTCGTCATATAATTTTTTATTATTTTGTTACAGACAGTAAGGCAACAATTTTGCTACTGCAAGTTTCAATCTAGTAAGTTTGTTGCGCAAAGAAGCTTGGCTTTTTCTTACAAACCTGTTTGCATTGAGAAAATTTCTCACATGGAAAGGTTAAGGAATACACCTTCAAAATCGAAAGTTATCGATAAAAATGATTTTAGTTTTATAAATACTTTTTATAAATACTTTTGTTGTTAAGTCGCGGTTTAAACCTGCACGCAGCCAATCGTTTTTTTTTAGTAAAAACATTTTGTTGAAAATAATGTGTGTGTAATTTTAGGTGGATAATATTCTGTGAAGTGTTGCCGACTATTATCGACTTAATTTTCAACAAAAGTGTTTTAGATTGTAGTCAACAGGGGATTTGATGTATAATTATATTTTACATTTGTATTGGTTTCAGTAATCGTATTATATCTTATTAGATGCGTAGATTAGTCTGGCGCAGGTGCTGCCAACTGTGCTTCCAGTTAGGCTTGGTCTATACTCAATAGCTACACTCTAAAACATTACATCAAATTTACGATCATATATTCTTGTCTAAAATTACATCGATTTTGTAGTTCTTTTATTAAACACACAACCTTTCAAATTAAACATATTTAGTCCAAGTGGAAAAAATGGAACACAAAGTATAATACGGCTGTGGCTGAATGATAGATACGTCAGACTATCAGTCAGGAGGTTGCGGTTCAAACCTGCACGCAGCCAATCGCTTTTTTTAGTAAAAACATTTTGTTAAAAAATAATGCGTGTGTAATTTTATGTCGATAATAATCTGTAAAGTGTTGCCGACTATTATCGACCTAATTTTCAACAAAAGTGTTTTAGAGTGTACCTTATGATGACTTTAGACGACATGTTTTTTTACATATAGCTTGTCAAATGTGTGAGACATATGTAACTTCGCATGTTTGTCAAAATTATCAATTACAGACGGTTTATAATTTTTGCTTTCACACGTACATGTGCAATTACATCTGACATAACCTCTGAGTGTTCACAACAGCTGAGTTTTTGCACAATTTTCATAAATATATAAAGCGCTCCATGCTTTTTAATGTTTTTCAGCCAAATACAGCTGATGTCATATGCCTTGTCAGATGAAAATAGAACACGCTCTTATTGAAAATTTGTCATATGACTAGGCTTCAGTAAATGTCATATGTTTCACACAATATTTCATATGTTTCACACGGCATGTATAACTTTTGCAGTGGGAAATTTGACAAGTCAGATGTAAAATACATGGTGTCTAAAGTCAGCATTAGCGATAGGTTTAAGTGTAGGCGCACACATACTTCTGGAAACGCCACGATTCCAAATGGCCAATCTGGTCAGCTATAGACCGCCGCTCGAGTTCGCTTTCGCCTTTGACTTATGAGGAGAGGACATCGCGGATGCAATGTTTTCTTTGCGTGCAGATTTATTACTTTTTCTATATATTGCATTTAGCACTTAATAATGATGCATATGGGCACTTCCAGCGAAAAGTAACGTAATGTCATATTAGAATTAAGCTTGTATTTCAGAACCTTGTCGTTCGCTTTTTCCTAAAATTTTATTAAATGTAGAGCTATGCACGACCTACACAAATTGTACAAAGAACTAAACAAAAATTGGGTTTTCTTTGAAATACAGCTTAATTTCATGTTGGCGTTACGTTACGAAAAGTGAACTTTTCCCTGGAAATGACCATATATGTATGTTTGTCTACCAAAACTGATTGATTGTATATTAATTTGTTAAATTTTGTAAACCATGACAACATTTAAAATTATTAACTTGTCATATGGATTAAATGCAAACATCCAACCACCCTACAGCAAGCATCCTTTAAATTCTTAATCGATTAGCGATTTGATGGAAATTTCCAACACACCATGACACAGAGATCATACATATTTGAAGACAATAGAAGTGATTGATGGTATTTAACAACCTGTTGTTGTCCACATTTTTCCGTTTTTCTATACTTCCAGTGCTTGGAAAATTTGCTACAAATCATTTTAGTGTCACTATCATTTGACAATTCATCATGATGGGTGGGAGCAGCAACAAACGATTAAAAGGAAAAAAATATGATGAAATATGTATTGCGTTTTATTATTTTTACTTTTAGGGTTTTGTTAAATGGGGGTGCAATTGAACCACCCCAAAGTACAATTTTTGCTCATTTTTAAGTTTACTTCTAGCTTATTATTCATGCACATTTGTATAAGCGGCTTAAATAAAGTTTTTTATTAACATTTACTCAACCGGATAAATACAAGTCAAAATCAATGTCATTATGGTTTCTTTGAATAAGTTTTCAATGCTTATGTATGATGATGGGGTTTTTTGGTTGCCAAAAGACGTTAAGCTGTGATGATAGTTTGTGTACAGCAAGAGATATACAGACATATGAAAGTAAGAATGCAAAGCAACCTCCAGGAAGAGTTGTATTTGAAATAAAATAATGTAGTTTGTTAAAAATGTATAAGTGGCTGATTGCCATTCTTCTCGATCATTGTACCATAAAAATGCCCTTCTAGACCATCTTCATTCATATTATGTCACATCACTGAACGCAATCCAACAGTAGTTGTTATAAAAAATGTTTGTATAATTTTTTTTACAATATTTTTCAAATATTATTACATAAAGTTTTGAAATTTATTTCTTTTATTTATTAAGTGTTTTTTTTTCTTTCTATTTTTATTAAAAGAAAAACTTTACCAAGCAGCATTTATGATTATAATATGACGCATTTACTGTTGAATAAGTGGGAAAAATAGCAAAAAAAAAATTAATTCAACTCCCCAATTTAGATGGACAAGTATACCTATTAGGCATTATTGCGAATATGTGGTTATAAGTATCATTTTTATATGCTTTGTACAGTTTGTTTAGTAAATTTTTCCAATATAAAGAAAAGCAAAAACTAAACTCATGGGCGACACTTCTTACTAAACGTACCGCTGCTTTACAAACATAAACATTAACTTCTGTTTGCAATTTTGTATCGAAGATATTCAGTTCTTTTAATCGTTTTTTATAGAAATTGTTTAGAAAAATCAGTCACTGGCACTTCTCTTTATTTTAGAAGTAATAACTCCCATGCTAGAGGGATTTCCTTCTCGAAGATACTGCCTCAAAATGTAACAGACAGCCTTCAAATTTACTATGGGAGCTCTGTTGCTGTTTTCTGTGGCAAAACTTTTTGGCGTACATTATGGTAGTGTAGCATCAGTTTTGTTTTAATATTAAAAAATATTTTTTGCGACGAATCTCGAGACAAACTGTATAGAAACATTTATCTGTTTTTGTTTGTACGTTTGTTTAAAAGCTGTGGAGTAAACAGTCATCCATAAATAAATAAAAATTTAGATAGAAATAGGCGTGGCACTGCTCGTAAGAAGTAGATAATAATTGTTCTAAATCTGCACGCAGGGAAGAATATAGTTGTGGCATGGCACCTTTATTCACATGAAACCGGAGAATTGAGCTTATTATTTGACTTATTATTATATGGGCGTTAATATTATATACTATATACATATATGTGGCGAAACGCACCGGGTAACATCCAGTACCTTATAAAGTAATGCTGTGTTGTTCATTATATGAAAGGATGTGTTTTGTAAAGCGTAAAAATGGTTTCTATTGTTAAAAAGCACTAAAAAAATATACAAATAACTTAAAAACTTTTTTGTATGGAAGTTATGTTTAGAAAATACTGTGCCAGCATTATTTTAGTTTTGCTAATACTAAAAAAACTTAAGGAATGATGAGGGGTGGCTGTTATCTAAGTATTCATTTAAAATATGAAGGGTGGCAAAAAAGGTCTCTTAAATTATTGACCAAAGATGTTAAAAAGAAACTTATTAAAAACAGTTTATGTATTAAAAAGTCAAGTTTATATGTAAGTCATAAGTAGTCTTCTTTTCTCTGGTATTTGAAAGTTTTCGAAGCCATGAGACCTCTTTAGATAATGGGCACTCCTCTTCACCTCTTTAGATAATGGACACTCTTCTTCTTACACAGAAAAATTTATCACCAAAACATTTTCAAACAAAAGTATATCTAAAACAAATTTAATTTTCAATAAATATTCTTTACTGAATCAGTGAGCTTTTTGTTTGACTTTAATTTAGGACGCAAACACAAAAAACAAAAACCGGTTTTCTGTGTAGTAAAAAACAAACCCGATGACGACACACATATTAATAACAACAATAACAATGATAGCAAAAAACTCCGATTGTAACAAGTTTGTTTACTGAACCATATAGACTTGAACACATTTAACAAAGTGAAATTTCAGCAAAGCTTAATTGACGATAGATGATTTATTATTTAAAACTTAAAAATATAAAAAAAATTTTTTCTTGCACAAAAAATTTGTTTGATATATGGGTAATTCCATGTCAAATCAAGTAAGAGTTAGACACGACCCCTTTCAATTTTGTTGAAATTTGGTCAGATGTTGTCATTCATCCTATAACGAGTTTATATTAAAGGAAAAAAAATCAAAATGTTTATTTCAAAAGTTATGACATATTCAAAATGTCATTATTTCGTCAAATTTACAAAATGTGTTGAGCTTAGTTTTTAATTGTCTCTAAAACTATTTTATGTACAATCATGTTTTGTATGCCATTTTAAAGAGGATATTTGAGGCAACAAAAAATACTTAGAACAAAATTTTTTTTTGGAAAAATGACTTATCTGCAAAGTTTTGAAAATTTCAAAACTGACTAAATCTAAAATCTATGTTTTTTTCGTCTGAATTTTTTTTCTATAATACCTCTAAATGTCCTTAATAAATCGTGAAAATTTTTGAGGAGGTGTTTTTTTCTTTTTGGAGATATGATTTTTTTCTTTCGCAACCTTCAACAATATAGTATCAAAAATAATTTAAATTTGTAATTTTGAGCAATATGCATTAAATTTAATTTAATTTAAAGTTTTTGAAGGGGAAAAGTAATAACATTGACAAATTTGTGCATTTGTGTTTTTCGGTGAAATTTTATGTTGGAAATTTAGTGTTAAAAATGTATATTTTTGGTCATATCTCAAAAAAGAAAAAAAATCACCTCCTTAAAAATTTAAGGATTTTTTAAGGACGTTTAGAGACATTATATAAAAAAATTCAGCCAAAAAAAATATAGGTTTTTGATTTAATCAGTTTTGACAATTTCAAAACTTTGCAGATAAGTCATTTTTTCCAAAAAAAAATTATGCCCTATACATTTTTGTAGCTCCAAATATTCTGCTTAAAATGACAAACCAATCTTGTATATAAAATAGTTGTCGAGATATTTAAAAACTAAACTCAACACTTTCGGTAAATTTGGCGAAATAATGATATTTTGGATATGTCATAACTTTTGAAATAAACATTTTTAATTGTTTTCCTTTAACGAAAATTCGTTATAGGATGAATGATAACATCTGACCAAATTTTTTCAAAATCGAAAGGGATCGTGTCTAACTATTAGTTGATTTGACATGGAATTACCCATATTACAAAAAAATCAAGTAAAATATTTTGTTAGTGTTTTTAAACAAACTGTTTTATAAATTCAGACAAAAATATTGTTTGGTAAAATACTGAAAATTCAGTAAATATTTTTGGTTGATTCAGTACATTATTTTGTTTAGAATTTGTAAATATTTTTATGCAAATGGTTTTATAGATTTAGATAATTTTGTTTACTAAAAAACCCTTTTTTCCATGAAATTGTTAAGACATTTTTGTCTGTGTTTATAAGTTTGTTTGTATATCCATTTCCAGACAAAGTAAATATTTGAATTTCTTTATTGAAAATGAAATTTAGTTTTTTCTGTGTATAAAACTATATTCTAAGCACAAATAGATTTTGAACATATTTGGAAATTATTTAGGCGCCCGGTAGTGCGCCAGGCTTATGACTTAACCACTCAAACACTTTGAGGTTCACCGAACTAGCTAAAAAAAAGGAAGCCCTTGTGCAACTCCTGATTTTTTTAACTAATCATATTAAGTTAGTTTACAAGTAATTTTATCGTGCATTTTTGCTGTTTAGTTGATCGAAATTCTTCAGCTAAGGTTAAATATACTGGTGTATTAGTGAAAATATTATATTTATCCATAAAAAATCTATATCTGACTTGACCAAACTGAGGAGAGAGTATTTTTTAGCGCATTAAACTGATTAGAAAGTTTGTAGTTTTGTTCTAAAAGGAATTTATTTAAATAAAGGAAGCAAGCGTTTTAAGTCAGCGCAGTGCGCACAGATTTAATAAACACTGAACAAATTATGATAGCTTTTTATTTTAACACACATGTATTTCAATTTGTTTTTAAATTTTATTATTTTTATGTCTATATGCCAGCATTTCATTTGTGCTTTACCAAATCATCAGTAGACTTCAACCATACCTTTGAAAAGTTTCAAACGTTTGCTTGGAAAAATCTATCTCCTTGAAAAAGGCTATGTGGAAACATAAACCTGTTAGGGAAATAAATAACGGCCATATTTTAAATTATAAGCTAATGTCCTTTATGGAGATTATTACACAATTCTTGTCCTACCAAATGAAAACTTTTCACATTTCTATTAAGAAATATGCTACAAGATAAATAATCATTACCTTTTAATTACAGCCTTCTTTAAAAACTTTCTTCTCATCTGGCAATAAGTCTGGCGACCCCTAATCTAATGACGTGTTAATAATTCAAAGATTTTTCATAATATTTACCAAACATCAAAGTACCCAGCGCTCTCGCTTAACAGAAATAAAATTAGATGGTGATTTCGCAGAGTAAATTATTCATAAAAATTAATTTACTCTATTAGGCAAATAAACAAGCCATTGGGCTTAACTTAAAACGAAGAAGGCGAAAGCAGAAAAAATAATAAATGTCCTTTCAACAAAATAATTACACACAAAAAAAATGTAGACGGCATAATATTAAGAAAAAGTATAAAAAATAAGAATGTAAACAGATTCATTATTAATTAAATGTCATTGGCCATTAAAAAGAAACCTTTAAAGATAGAAAAAAAACTTTGTTGCTAATAATGTTTCATGGCAACAAAAGCAGAAAGTTTATCCTTAGACTTTTTATAACTATGTTACTAAGACGATACGTGAGAGAGTGAGCAGTTTAACAGGAAAGCAAATACGAATATTAGTAATGAACCTTAGTTTACTTGGCATTCATTATTTTCTATTAGATATTGCTGTCACAGATTTTCTTGCTTCAACATCAGGTGACTTTCCTTATTTTTCGCAGTGACTTGATAACATTATGAGCAAATAACAAAATAGAAGAAACTTAATAAAAGGAGCATCATTAGACATTGATTAAATTGTTATTTGCATAAGTGAGTTGAGTTGTTAAAGTGAAACTTTTAGCAAATTAATGTGTTTTTTCCAAGCTGCTGTTAATTGTGTAGCACATTGACTTTGGCAAACTTGGAAAAATAGCAAATGCAAATAATGAGACAACATTATCAATATCATGAATTTTTTACACTTTTATTATAATGTTAATGGACATTTAATTAATTTAAATATTACAACCTTGTTTTGTCCTGTTTTTCTCTCCGTTAAAGGTTCACCGGAAATGGCTTTTATACATGCTTTGGCTGCTGCCACAGTTACTAGCTTCATAGCACGTTCCTGTCGTGATGGCCAATTGGCATCATGTGGCTGTTCTAGTGGCTCCAGACCCAAACAGTTGCACGACGATTGGACCTGGGGTGGTTGTGGTGATAATTTGGAATATGCTTACAAGTAAGTCTTTTATTTATGTTTAATATTTTTTTATTGTACAGCGTTTTCTACTACAAAAACAAACATTTAATAATTTATGCAAAGTATTTATTTTTAGTCTGTATTATTTACAATTAAATTTGTTAATTAATTAATTGATTTAATATTTATCCATACTTTTTATATACTAGATCAGCTATTAAGTTTAATATATAAAAATGCGATTTAAATTAATTAAAATTATCTGATAAAGCACTACAAACAGATAAAACAATCAAATAATAAATTGATGAGGTTGTGCGCTATTAGCGAAATAAAGGCATTAAAAGAGTTTTTAATAGACTGGACGACGAACTAAACTAAGATAAAATATACTGCGAATCGAAATGTATTTATATTTTTTTCTGAAAATTTTTGATTCCATGGTATTGAGCCCAGCCAAATAAGACATAATAAGGTCAATTGAAGAAAATAATTCCCGGAGTTTTGAAAAATGCTACAGTTGGTCCTTGGTACATATTAGTGTTGTCATTCGAAGAAGAACTATTCGAATAATTTTTTTTCACATTTGTTCGAGCGAACAAGTTTTTCAATTTCGAATAAAAAATTATTCGAACAGTTTAGGCCGAATATTCGAGTATTCGAATAACATTTTTAAACTGCCTTTTATAAAAAATAGATTAGATTTACAAATGTAAAATAGAGTTTTAAATTAAGTACTTACATTAATTACTGTTATGTAAACAAATTATACTATGTTCAGACATGCGCCTTAATTGAGGCAATTAAGTTTTAAATTGAGTTATTATTTTGAAGTCTTATCACTATCACAGCTGACTACTATTTTTGCTATCCTATTTTCACATTGCAAGCAATTTTCGCGATGCAAGCAACAAGTTATTATATTTGTTTGTATGTATTTCTGCAAGTCTTACATCTATTTATTTATTAGTTTAAATATTATTTAAGTTTGCCGTGTAAGTGGGTAAAGAATAGATAGTCAGCTGTTCTAGTGAGTTCACCTTTTAGATACGCCTTACGTTGTACATAAGTCTGTTTGGTAGAGGTGCCTCTATTGAACAGATTTATGAACTCTGTTCAGTAGAGGCTACTCAATTTATGAAACAATTAAGTACTAATTGCTAAATTTAATAATGGAGCTCTTGTATGGTAAATTGAGCTAGCTCAATTAAGGCCTTAGCTGTGTAAATTTCCTAATTGCGCAATTAAGGTGCATGTCTGATAGGGTATTACACCAAATTATAAATACTTGTGTTCTTGATATATTACATAACTGCCTTAAAGATTTCGTTTTAAATTACAGCATGATCTTAGTTTGAAAATGTTTTGAGGAACACAATTAAGAAAACCAAATTGTTTAAAAAAAGGTGTTCAAATAGTTAGTATAAGAGCCAGTAGCCGTCTACCTGTATGTAGTTGACCAGACCTAGATTTTTTATAGTGAGTCCCCTATACCTCTCCTAACTAAAGTATGAGCGACCTCAATTAGTTTTTCGTCCCAAACATTTTCTTATAACATACTTGCTCTTTATCCCAACTTCTTAAAGGGCTCCCATACAAATATGGCGTTTAATGAAATTGTTAAATTCGCCTCTGCACACCCTAGGATGCCCCTAGAAGGATCAAGTGTATGACCAACTCCCATTGGTTTTCTAGCACCAACATTTTTGTTGAACATACCTACTCTCTATCTTCATCCTTAAGGGGGCTCCCATAGCTTATACTATAAGGCTTACAAAATTCACGGATCAGCAACTTATCCCTTTTGCACAATTTTCGTCAAGTAAAAATATACAAATTGAAAAATTCAGTGTAGATCCAAACATATCTGACAAGAATAATGTGGTATCAATGACAACATATTTAAAGAAAAGTTATCTTAATTCAATTGAGGACATAATATGTAGAAAGGAGTTTGGCGAATATCCGTTAACACCTTTAAGAAGCCGAAACTACCCTAGAGGGAAGAGAACCTGTCACAAGACAAGTCACGTGAATGGTTCCCAAGGACGAGCATCCGGCTCGGGTTTTCGGATTTTTATATGAAAGCGACCGCTAAACCTATACATGACGTTGTCATTAGAGGGGTTCAATTAACATAATTAAGATAGTCAGTGATAGGTTCTAGACCCAAACTTAGGGCACTTGCCCTGTGTTGGTTTCTTTAATACTACACTTTAAACACTTTTGCTGAAAATTAGGTCGATAATAGTCGATTATTATCGACCTAAAATTAGACACGCATTATTTTTGAACAAAATATTTTTATAATTGTACGTAATTATTATTTGAACTGAAAATGTGTATAAGTCGGAAGTTATTATTATTCGGCTTAAGTTCACAATAATTGAATTAATGTAAATTCAAATAAAATTTTTTTATTTTTTTTTAAGAGTGGAATATTAGAATATCTAATCAGACTAGCAGAACGGATTAGTACTACTAATTTCAACAGCCTCTACGCTGTCATGTTCTTACTAAAAAAAGCGATTGGCTGCGTAACTACTAGTGATGTTACGAATATCAATTTTAATATTCGCGAATATGAATACGAATATCTGAAACAATATTCGCCGAATTCGAATATTATTTAATCTAAATAGTTAATACCACTTAATATTTCAAATTTAATTGAAAAAAATACCCTTTGCATCAATAACAATAAATTGAGAAAAACTGTCACAATACTATAGGTATTTAACATGACGGAATTTGAAATTATTAACTTAGCACCTGAATGCCACTTTTTAAAATTTTTAATGTAAAGTAAATAAGGGAAAATACGAGCTTCTTTTACCTATACCCAGGCAATATTTAGTGACACCAGCGGCGAGTGTTCTGAGCGAGCGAATGTTTAGTGGTGCGGAGCTTATTTACACACCGCGCAATAGGCTTGATGGAGAAAATACTTCAAAACTTTAATTTTTGAAGTTCAACATTCCTGTACTGAGCTTGGAGTGGTACTTTAACGTGATTAATAAATTAATTTAACAGGACTTTACTTTTTTAATGCCATGTCGTTGGGAAATATATTTTGTTTCTTTTTTCTTTACTAAAAGAAGATTATTGTTTTGCGTTATAGACAAATTTTTTTTAGTAAAAATTAATAATTTTTGTTTAATTTTCGGTAGTTTTTATGTATTAATTTTTGGAACGTATTCACAAAATATTCGTGAAATATTCGCTTGAATTTGGCGAATACGAATACGAATATCATGAAAGAGGCGAATATTCAGCGATTCGAATACGAATACGAATATTCGTAATATCAGTAGTATCTACCATTTAGCCATAGCCGTATTACACTTTATGTTAAATTTTTTCCACTTCGACTAAATATGTTTAATTTGAAAGGTTTTTTTTAATAAAATAACTACAAAATCGATGAATTTTAGACAATAGAGGGCTGCAAAGAGTACATAAATGTATTCGTAGAATGTACTCGTATGAATTTCATGTGTGCGTATATGTATGTTATTATGTTTGTCCGTATGTGTATATGCATGTATATGTATGTATGTATATAGCCACGACCAAATATACATATAGACATACATATATACACACATACATACTAAATAATATACATGCATACATACAAAAACATACATACGAGTACTATCGAGTATATTCGTGCAGCCCTCTAATAGACAAGGAGAAATTTTCAACACAAATTTAAACAATATACGATCGTAAATTTGAAATAATGTTTTAGACAAACAAATATTTTTGATTTGTAAAAACATCTGCTTGTATAGTAAGGATATTATGCTAAAATGCTTGCTATAATTTTGTGATATGATCTCTTTTCACCGGTCACGACTCAGGAAAATTTTGTAATATTGCCATTTTCAGCAGTCCTAGGATAAGTACGTTCATTCAATACAATTGGTACAACCTTTATATACTAAATCGTGGTTTTAAAGTCTTTATTCGAATGAAAATATTTATATAAAACCCGAATAATTGACGATACTAGTACATATTTATATGTAAAGCAGAGCTGACGATGCTTTTCATGGCCCACGACGTTCGTCAGCTTAATAGCCGACATGTACACAGCCGACAATTTGTATGTACACAACACAAACAATCAAAATAAATAACAACAAGAACACAACAGTCAACAACGGAAACGTAGTTAGCCTTAAGTTAACTTTAAGCTACCTATTTCGCAACTAGTGCTGACTGACACTTGGATTACTTTCCAATGGAAACAACTAATTATTTTAAAATTGCGATGTCCTCGGCAGTAGTCCATTGTCCCACTACACGCAAAGAGCAATATACCATGATTGAATATATTGTTGAAAACAACTATATATATAGTTCAAAACAACTCTATACATGGTTCAAACAACCATATGTACGTTTGAAATTAATGATAAATATGGTTCAAAATTACAATAAATGTTTTGAAATAACCATATATATGGTTAAAAACAACCATATGCATGGTTCAAGCAACCATGTATATGGTTCAAAACAACCATATATATTGTTCAAAATTACAAAATATGGTCTGAAATAACCATAGTTAAAATCAACCATATAAATGGTTCTAAATAACCATATATATTGTTCTATATAATCATATATATATTGTTTTCTTAACCATAAGTTGATTCAAAAATTGACAGGAGCTAAAAATTTTATTATTTCAATTTAAATCAAAAACAAAATTTTTCAACTGGTCAGTGTGTTGAATCTGAAAAAAAATTATTATCTATTTTCACATGGATACATACATATTTGTTGACACATGTTATATTTAAAATCGGGCATGTTCTGAAAAACATTTCGTTGTGAAATCGGCAACTTTCAGGATAGAATCCAACTAAAAATCTGACTTATTGGAGGTTTTCAGTTGGTTTTTGTGTTTCAGATATTTCACATATTTTATCAGAACAAAGCTACGAATGCACTAAATTGTCCGATTAAAGTAGACTTTTCTTCGCTTTTCAAATTTCGCTATTTCAAAACTAAATGGACTTCAGAACATGGCCGGACATTAATTGCTGGAATATATCACTTTTTGTTATATTAATTTTTATTTTTTTATTTTTTCACACCAACCGCGCGCAAAAATAAACCAAACGCTGTCAAGTAAAACACAAAACTGACAAAACGCATTCAACAAAGGGATAGAACAAAAACTTTTTTGGAAGCAGAGAGCCATGTTTGTTTTATAACCATAGCTTTATTTCAAACAAAATAGTATAGATGAGAACGATATTTTATTATTAAAGAGCCATTCCGTTGTTGAATTTTTAGATAAACCATGATTGTAGTCAGAATTATTTCAACAAATATATATTGTTCAAGCCAACCATCTGTCAATTTTCATTAAATCTAATAATTTCATGATTAAATGTAAACGTTAGTTTTTTTGCCTTAAACTAATTAAGGTTCACAGTCATTTAATACAATAATAAGTTATTTGCCACATTCAAAGACTATGTCTGTAAACATGTCATTGCTGACGCAACCACTCCACAACTATATCTTTTCTTTGCGTGTATGTTTTACTTTTCAATTATCTTAAAGTTGACTTTATTTAAGTCACCTGGTAGTTAGTATATTTACAAAAAGATGTTGCTGGGGTTCGAACTATGTATCACACGTTTTATAGTAAACGCGCTGACCACCCAGCTTAGCTGGGTACCTTAGGTACCATTTAAAATAATACGAGCCCTAACCACTATTAATTCATACACCAAACATTTTTTGACAAAACAATATTTAGAATTACATATTTTGTAATTTTGGAGACCCGTCCTCTGTTTTCAACGTCATCACTATAATTTTAATTTTATTTATATTTTTTAACTATTTCTTGCAATGTTGACCTGGGAATTTCAACATCAGCGGCTTCCCGATTTGAAGTTTTTAATAGTTGGTATTCGAATATCTTCGCAAACTGGATTAACACGCGTCATTGTGTAGCAACTAGTCCAAATTAAGATAAAACGATATAAAAAATTATGGTATTCTCTGACATTTCTATGCTTTTATTATAAAACAACATTTTCATTTTTTGTTTATGATCTAGTTTTTCATGTAACCTTAAGACCAATTTATATACTGTACGAATTAATAGTGGTCAAATAATTTCTCATACAAATAATGAACTTTAGTCTAAGTATGTTTTTTCAAAACATTTATCCCAATATGTACTAAAATCGTTTTATTAGTTTAAAGAGAATAAAACAACCTTTCAGAAAATGTAACTTTTGTGACGCATTCAATATTTTTTTTATAAAATATGTTGTTTTGAATGTTGAATTGGCATAAAATGCTTGGTGTATGAATTAAAAGTGGTTACGGCTCGTAACAGCAAAAACTTAATAATTATAAACAAGAAATGAGTTTCAAAATAGCTGAGAATAAAGTTGTTGGCTCTCACAAAATCGGATTATGTACTCAACTTAAAAATTGATTTTCTGGATCTCATTCTGGATTGCATTGTAGTTAGCTTTTAGTTAGTTTAAGAAAAGTTAACAATAAGTTGATTATTTTTGTAGTCGACTAGTAATTTTCCGACAGGGTATCAACAAAGCAATTAAACACCAGCACACTTATACTATGTTCCGGCATGCGTTTTATTGAGGCAATTAATTTTTAAATTGAGTTATCAATTTTGGTGCTCACACATATGCAATTTAGCTTACTCAATTAGCATTTGAAGCAACAAGTTTTAATATTTGCTTTTAGATATTTTTGCAAGTTTTACATATACATATTTATTTATTTATTTAAATTTTATTTAAGTTTGCCGTGTAAGTGAGTTACGAGTAGATAGTCAGCTGTTCTAGTGGGTTCACCTTTTAGATACCGCTTGCGTTGTACATAACTATGTTTAGTATAGGCTACGCAATTTATGAAACAATTAAGTAGTAATTGCATAATTTATAAATAGAGTTCTTGTTTGGTAAATTGAACTCAGTTAAGGTCTTAATTTAGTAAATTTACTAATTGCGCAATTAAGGTGCATGTCTGAACAGGCTATTAAACAGCAAATTATTTCTCATTTATTTAGTTTTCTCTTTGCCTGGCTCTGATGTAAAGAGACTATAGAGTCCTCGTCAGGCCTGCCATATTTACCGATTTATCGGCATTTTGTCGATTTTTTGCCTCTAAATTATCAAAGTGCCGATTTGCCGATTTGCCGATTTTTGCTCCAAAGCTGCCGATTTTTTGATAAACACTTAACACACAGGGTAACTTTGTTTGTTTTTTATAATATATTAATTTTGGGCAACACTGGAATAGAATAAATACACTGTTACATTAAAAAGAGACAACTGTTAATCAGTCAGCGCCTTTACTAAAGAGAAAAAGAGTTTAGTTTATTTACAATGACCCAGTAAACATCTGACATGTCTAACGTCAGTTAAAATCTGAGACTTTACCAGACAATCAACCGGATTAGTCGGCAAATTTCTTGCACGATGTTTCTGCAAATTTTCTGAAATATCCGATTAATTTCCTTTAAGATATTTAACATAATAGTCTTCACATTTTCTGGTCTACTTCTTACGAGTTTTAGCAGCCATTTCTGCACATTGTCTGATTTTAGTTTTTGTGATAGTTCTCATTTTTCTCTTTAGAGTTTGCGCATAAATGTTTGAATGTTTAAATTTGTAAAATATTGGACAATATTTTCTGATGAGCTGCCATTGTCGGCAGAAAAATGTATGCCGGAAGAAGGGTCAAAGAAGTCTTACAACATTCTGATTCTATGTGATAATTTTATACGATATTTCTGATAGATTTCAAATTTTAGCTCCGAATTTTTTAAGATATTTTCTGATGTTTTGTCAGACATTTTTCCGACATTGTTCAGACATATCGAAAATTCCTTTTGAATTTCCCTAGAAAATTCTTCAGAGTTTCTACAGAATTCTTTGAGACATTTCGGCAAAGTTTTTAGAATTTCCTCAGACAAAGAGTTCCGCTTTCTTGTCAACAATTCAATTGAAATTTCTTTTTCTATTTTATTTTAATTGATTTTTATGTTATTTAATATGCTATAAGCATTAGTTAATCCTGAATTGATCTGTTTTGTTATTTTTTGTTAATAAAAATATGGTTTATTGTATTTAAAATGGGTATTTTGAATTACCGATTTTTTTAATTGAAGTGCCGATAATGCCGATTTTATTTGGAAAATATGCCGATTTTTTGACCAAATCATCTTCACCCCTGCTCCTCGTTTATGAGCGAGCTAGAGGGAGGAGAGCGCTCTTAAACTTTGTTTGGTCCCATAATATTTTTCAAAATTCGGTGCGCGAATTTGCTCCCCGAAATATTGGTGAAAGCATAACTCCTCCATTTATAGACTGATTTGTAAAATGCTTTTTTTTTTGAAAGGGTTTGCTTGAAGCTTGGTTCCAAATTTTTTATTTCCCCGAAAATTAGATGGGCAACTCTGCCAATTATGGACTAATGATAAATTTTTTTATATGAATGGGCATGCAAAGTTGGTTCTTATTACTGAAGTCGGTTTTTTCTGGAATTATTTAATCACTGCATTGGTGACAGAATTGCCATCATATTAATTGATTGCAAGATGACCAAAATATATGAACGTTGACATCGCAGTGATGACAGAGATCATGGGGCAAAAACGATGGCACTTCTCATAGTATTAATATTAAAGTACATCAGCGTTATAACGTGCTTTCTATCAGTATAGCCCCACGGTAAATTGTAGGTCATTCCATTCTGTCTGCTTGTGTTATTTATCGGAAAGTAAGTTAGCGTTTTTTTATACATCATTTTTTCAAACATGTAAATTTAATAACTGAGTTTAAATGGGTATTAATATATTTCATTCATCTAGAAATAATTAAAATATTATTTTCCATGATCGCTGCTTGGTTTCTAGTGAATATTAATTACTATTAGACTTAACTATCGTTGCATTTGAGAATAATAAATTATTCACTCGTACTCATATCATAACATTTTTAAATATAATAACTTTGTTTGTTTAACTTGGAATATAATCTCGCACAAAAATATAAAAGTTTTTCAACGTTTTGACGGATATTAAAAAACAAAAATTTTATTAAAACAAAATTTGAATAAAAAAAATAATAATAATAAAAATAAACAAAAACTTTTGTTTAAAAACAAAAGAAAAATATATATGTTAACATAAATGTGTACCCGTATGAAGAGAGATGTTTATATTTCTATTTTTATTTAAAAAGGGAATTAAACTACCTTCTCATTTACACATGTCTATATACGTATACATATTATACATCATGTTATTAAACTAAATCGAACGAAAAAAAAAAAAAATAAAATATTAAATATGAAATATAAAACAAGACATTCATGTATGTAAATTCAATTCCATGTTAGTGCACGAGTAACTTTTCACTGAAAGTAAAAATACTTGTTTTTTCCTTTTTTTTGTTGAAAAGGATTGTATTTGCTTTGTGTTTGTGTTGAGGTTTTGCGGTAGAACACATTGGCCACTAAATTCATTTGGGTGTATGATAATGGAATTATAAGTTTTATTAAAGCATTTTTTTTAACATGGATTTGATTTTTTTTTATTCTAGCAGGGTATTGTCAGTAGTGGATTTAATGTTTGCCATTGATCTCTATGTAAAGGTTATCTATCAATCATGAGTGAAATTTTTTTTTTGTATGCAGCGGCGCTATATTAAATTAATAACCATAGGGGTGATTTTCCCTTTAACCGTACACTAGGGTAGGTAAAAAAAAATCATTAGTCACCCTGTCAATGACGATTCTACAAATCTAAAATAAATTTTGCCACGCCTTAAATTAAGCTCTAAATGATTTTTTGATCTCGGATCGTAGTCTCCTAATGTCCATTTTTCAGAAATGGCAGAAAATCCCTTCTAAAACGGTGTAACTTCAGTTTTTAAAATATTAAATTTTTGCGAAGCCGTTTTGAATCTGATCGAAACTTAATTCTTATAAGTTGTTGTTGTTGGTTTTTCTGGAGGTTCTTTTTCTTTTTAAAATTCGTTCTTTGAATTCGTTCTGGATTTCAGCTGCCCCTTGTGAAACTTTGAAAACATTTTAAAAAATTTATTGAATATATTTGAGATATTCTCAGAAGTTGATTATTAAAGTACAACTTTGGCTCGCACACGAAGGGTTCCGTACGAATACACATATGTATATCCCGTTTTTTTTTGCCCCTTTTGTCATTTTGGCAGTTTTTTCTTTGTGCTTTCTTGTTTAATTTTATTTTTTTATTTTTTTAAGTTTTTTGGTTTATTTTTTTTTTTGGCTTTGGCGCTTTTTTAATTTTCGTGATTTTTTCATTTTTTTCCGGCGATTTTTCGCTTTTTGCAAATTTTTTTCCGATTTCTTTAGTTTTGGCGATTTTTTTGTTATGACATTTTTTAACGTTTTCACTTTCTGGCGACATTTTTAGTTTTAGCGATTTATTTTAGTTTTTGCGATTTTTTTCAGTTTTGGCGCTTTTTTTTGTTTTTGGGGATTTTTTGGTTTTTTGTGGTTTTTTAGTTTTAGCGATTTTTTTTGTTTTGGTGATTTTTTTGGTTTTTGGCGATTTTTTTGTTTTAGCGCTTTTTTTTGGTTCTTGCGCTTTTTTTCGTTTGTGTGATTTTTTCTCATTTTTGCGATTTTTAATTTTTTGATGATATATTTCGTTTTAGCGATTTTGTAGTACTTTTTTCGTTTTGACGACTTTTTTCGGTTTTTTTTTATTTTTTTTTGGCGATCTTTTTAGTTTTGGTGATATATTGCGTTTTAGCGATTTTTTTAATTTTGGTGCTTTTTCCTTTAAGCGCTTTTTTATTTTAGCGTTTTTTCGTTTTGAATTTTTTTTTAATTTTGGATTTTTTTAGTTTTAGCGGTTTTTTAAAATTTCAAGATTTTACATCTTACGGTTTCCAAGATACAGCATATTGTCTAAATTATATAGTTAAAATTACATTAACTGATAGAATACCCTTTAATTTTTATTGTTTTAAATATCGGTGTTAATTGCTGTAGTCTATTCTACAGACTACACCAATTAGCACTTACTTTGAAAGTTTAAAGTGTCTATATATAAGTGTCTGTATATAACATTACTATTTCAACATGTTGCGTTGCTCGCTTTAGAGCACCCTTCAATTTTTAGCTTTCATATATTTGTTGTTATAGCGGTCAAAGTTTTACATATTCTGTGAAAATTTCAGGTCCGTAGCTCTTACGGTTCCCGAGAAAACATTACATTAGTATTTCAACATTTTTCGTTTCTCGCTTTAGAACACCCCTTAATTTTTAACTGTCATATATTTGTTGTTGTAGCGGCCAAAGCTCTACATATCCTGTAAAAATTTCAACTTCGTAGCTCTTACGGTTCCCGAAAAAACAGCCTATGACAGACAGACGGACAGACGGACAGACAGACGGACAGCGTACCGAAAACAATAGGGTACCTTTACACTTTTGGTGTATCGAAACACTAAAAAAGATTATATATGACTGCAAACATTTATTTTGTATATTTAATCATATTTTTTCTAGTTTTTGAAATACAATTATTAAACCTATTCGAGATATTCTCAGGAATTTCTAATTCAAGCCATGACAAATAAATATATTTTTGAAACATTACTTTAGTATGTTAATCTTTTTTATCAAAGCTAAAAAATAAAAATGTTTAAAATAGGTTGATAATTGCGAAAGTTTACAAGAGTTTTAAAGTTTTCCACATGCGATGTCTTTAGTTTTAGCCAACTGTAGAGCCTGCACATCTTTGTAAACAGTTTATATAAAGCTTCTCATCTACTGATATGTTTTGATAAATCGTATAGCAGAGACATAATCTACAGAAAAATCTAAGAAATGTTTGTCTAGAAACAATGGATCGAAAATGAGTTCCTAGGCCGCGTAAAAGGACATGAAGTTATATATATATATATATATATATATATATATATATATATATATATATATATATATATATATATATATATATATATATATATATATATATATATATATATATATATATATATATATATATATATATATATATATATATATATATATTGCAGCAATGCTAGCTTATTAGTACAGATGTCAAGGGTTCGATTCCCGCTAATGATCCTGGGTGTTTGCCACGCGGGTTGTGTTTATTATTAAATTAATAAATAATTTATACATAGCTAGATTTGGAAAAAACATCATACCAAGTGAAAATCTTATTATATGTATATCATTGGTCTTGGGATTGTTTAAAGGAAATTTAGTCAGCTTTCAAAATCTGTATTCGCTGAAAAGTAAAATACGTTCAAGTAAAATTTTACAGACCTACCCGCATATTCATAAATGATTAGTAAAGTTAATGTGTGTAGTAAAACCGGGTTTCCCATACAAAATTCGTATAGTGAACCGATATTAACTTCAATAAATTTTTATGAATATGGGGGCTAGTGCTAAAAATCGGTCATTAATCAGTTTGCTATTCTCAACTTACTTATGTGTATTAGATGCTATTTACTACGTCCAACAAAATAGCAAATTTTGATAGTAAAATCTTTCAAAATCTAAAAATCTCAATGTTTTTGACCATAGAAATATGTGCTCAGAGCACGTATTTCGTTAGGACAGGGATAAGGAATTAATTTCCGACCCCTTAGCGAAAAATTCTGAAAATTGTCGGTAGACTATGTTTCTGCTATACGATTTTAATTTTTGGTCCCAAACAAATCGCACCGTTCTGCTATACATTGAAATAATAATTTAATTGAATACATACAGTGAAACCTCTCCTATCGAATACCTACCATAAACGGACACCTCCCTTAACCGGACAAACTTTTTAGAATCGATATATTCATCAGTTTTTCCATACCAAATGTATGTCCATAACCGGACATCCTAATAACCGGACGCGGACACAAAATTTTAGAAAATTGTGCTCATAAGCGAACAGAAGCGTTGAAATACACCAGCATTTTATTAACTTTTTTTGTAGTTCATCTTTTTTTCAACTATGGCAATGAAATTGGTAATTCCGACGTTACCACAAATTTACATACTGGAAGAAATGTTCACTAAAACTAGATGTTTGTTAGAGCGGGTGGTTCTGAAATAGACAAAATGTACATTGATTGGTTCGTAAAGCAAAATTTTTTGAGTCAAAATAGAATAGTTCTTTATTGCTTCAATAATATGTATCATTATGAAATAAAATATTTTAAATAATAAATGTGTTCCTCTCTCATAAGCGGGCACCTCTCATAACAGGGAAAAATACTGCGACGGAGAGAGTCCGGTTACTTTACAGGTCAAGTTTTGTAAATACTAGGGTATTCATTCTTTTAACCGTTCCGGTTAATACCGCAATTAACCGATTATTAACCGATTAAGCCAAAGCCTCGATTAATTAATCGAGCGATTAACCGATTAAAGCAGAAACCCAATTAAATGAATACCCTAGTAAATACAAACGCTTTGTGTATTTTAAAATTCGTATGGAAAAAATTTTTTTTTAAACGTATTTGCGTTATTTTTCATACAAATTTGAAATGCTTAGAAGCGAAATTTTTTACAAAATCTGCCTATTAGTTAAGCATTAAACTTTTTCGTTGTCCGAATAAAAAGTGTTTGATATCATTAATAACAAGTGCTTGAATTTGCAACTTCCTTTCTCTAACAAGCTGGGCTTCCTACGGATATATATAATTTTAGTACGCAGGATTCAATGGTGATAGCCAGAAAATAATTTTTTTTCCATATGAATCTATTTTTTTATAAATACTCTTATTGTGATCCAATGGATTTCTAATTGTATGAAGGTGTAGAAAAGTAAAATAGATTCATATCGAATAAAAAATTATTTGCTGGGTTTTGTATAAGTTTCAAAGCCTAGTATGCTTATTTTTTGAAAATCATTGATATATTTGTAAGTTCTCAAATGGTCTTTAAAAGTTTGTATATAAGATAAAGGGTTTGTAGCTGTTCAAAATCGAGCTTAAAGTCTACTGCTGGGTTGGTAAAGCACCAACGAAATGCTGCATATAGACAATTGCTTAGACTCCAGCAAATACATTTCATGTAATCTTTTTCGCTAAAATGTAATACTTCATACCATTAATGAAGTTATTCGTTGCATTAATGTAATGGTTAAACGTAATGGCTTCATTCCCGTTACGAAGTACTATTTTTTATTGCAATTATAACACGGTAATAAAAACTGAAACAATTATGTGTCATGGGGCCATTTTTTATTTATATAATTTTCGTGACTTCCATAATAATATAATTACTTAACTAAATTTTACATTTGGGCAATTCAAAGCGATCTAGCATATTGTTCTATCCCGTATTTTGTATTTAAATATTACCTGATACTTTCAACAGCTTATATCCCATAACAGTTATAATTTCTTTAATTTTTCCCGAAAAGTTAACTTTAAAATCGCCACGTATTAAATTGCGATGTCTATTATATTTTTATTTTTCACAAACACTTTTTATATATTTTCTACATTTTAATTTAATTTATTTTATATTAAACGTCAAAATTTGAAAGAAAATTATGAAATATGTAATACATTATTATTAAAACACTGCCATTTATGTGTAAAATTTTATGAATTTTTGGTTTGAAAATTTTCAATAAAATTTTATACATGCATAAAATAATATGAAATATGAAAAATAGGACTGATATGGCACCACTTTGAATCGCCCAATTGTTAATATATTGTTTGCATAGTGTATCTGAAATTTAGGGGTTTCAATTAGTTGTTTGTCCGTGCTTCTTTTTTATGAAAATATTTGTTCTTTATAATTAAATAAATTTTAATGAATAGAGTGCTTAGACCATGGTCCTGTCGTAGTCCTTTTGTGTATAAATAAAAAATGTAAGCTTTTTATATAATATATATTTTCGCCATAAATATATATGTTCTTTTTTCCTTTAAATTTTTTTTAAACTCTGCACCTATTTTGGCAGGTATGGGCATTAAATTGATTTATATTTTTTAATCCTGTGTAAAAAGTTACAACTGGATGATTGCCGTGATTTATAAACGTTGGCTTATGTGTATTTTTTTCCTGGCTACTGCTGCCTTAAATGTGAAATAGTGTAATTTTTGCTAGCCACTAAATCTACTTAAATAAAAAATATCGTTAGAGAAGTTCATTGCATCAATTGCTGGCTGGCTGGCTGTCCATTGCTCGCCTTTATGATCCGCAGTCTATGATTGTGATATACGAGTATTCACTACAAATAACTCTATTTTATTTTATTGTGTTTTATGGATATTTTCAAGTCTGATGTATGAGCATAAATAAATATTTTACATTAAAAATAAATGAATTGTGAAATTATATTTACAACCTGTTATAAATTATAATGGTTATGTTGATAATGCAAAAGGGCAATTCAGAGCAGCAGTCCAGTTGAGACAGTTGATTTTTTGTTGAGATTTTTTTTCCAGAGATTTGTGGTGCAGAGTAATAAATTTATTGCGGTAAAGTAATTAATTTAAATGGTATTTTTTATTAATGTCATTAAATAAAAAGTAAAATAATTAATTGTTTCTTTATTTCAATAAGTGAAATTTTGTATACATAACAAGCTTAAGAAACACCCGATACAGGTAATGCTGCAGCAACAGTTCAAGGTTACAATGTCATTTTAATATAATTGAAGTAATACAATTTTAAATTTCCATTCAAAAGTTTAGCTGCTACAAATATCAAAATTATTTCATTGTTGCTTGGAAAATTTAGAATTATGTTAAATGATGGTGTCTTTTATCTAAAATTGTTAGTTGTAATCAAGAGTTGGGACTTGGACTGTCAGGATTTGTCCTAAATAGATTGGTATTGAAAATCAACGAAAAAAGTAATCATCTCCCGTACGATTTAAATACATGGCCGTTGGTGAAGGGTATATAAGATGTGGCATAGCCGAATATATACTTTAACTTGTTTTCAGTTGTAGAATTTTGTGTTTGTACTTATATCTATGCTTTTTGCTTGATAACTTTAATTAATTTTTTTTTCTGGCGCATTTTTGAATTTAAAAGAATTTAAGGATATATGGGAGGTGGGGGATACACTTAACTCATTATAAGTGACTATTGTGCCAAATTGCACAATAAAATTAATATTTTTGTTTCTTTTTTAGTTTTTTATAAAATTATATTTTTGAGGCAGCCATATCATCGCTTCCCAGAAAAAAAGTTGCTTTCAATAAAGCAGGTTTCTAGTATTATGGAATAAAAGTAGCGCTGAAAAACCTGCTGATTTTTGTATGGCGAGCTCCCAGACTAGAGTATATGAAAAAAATGGTTCGATGTGGATTAGCGTCTTTAACGCCATTTTAAATGTTTCTTATTTCGTTTCCTTATTTATTTTTATTAATTTCATATTTTTACTCATTGTTTGTTATTATAACTTCAACTAGTATCGAACTAAGAACCTTCAGGTTTGAAGTCCAACGTACCAATCACTCGACCCAAAAACACTGTTGCAAAACGGCACCAAGAAACTCAAATAAACTTACTCTTCATTCTCGCTTAAGAAACTGCTTTGGATCAGCACTATAAAATCAGCTTTTTTGTATAGCTCGCTTACGAAGCTTTTGTATAAGCAAAAAGCAAATACTTTTCTCCCTTCAAAACCTGCATTGTTGTGACGCTATGAAATCAGCTTCTGATCAAGCTCATATTTTAAAGCGAATTATGAAGCGCTTTATTTCTTTAGTGCTTCAAAAAACATGAAAATTTTTTACTGGGTTGGAATTAAACGAAATTGCGACGTAGTATTAAACATATTACCAAGCAAACAATCGTACTTGCTGGAAGCATTTTTGGAAGGGAGACAACAGAACGGAATCACTTGCAATTCCGCTTTTATAATGCATGATTTTTGTTCGTGATGAGCCGCTTAGAAACAATAGTTTCTGTGTCCACAAAATGCTTTTATTAGTGCTGAAAATCGTAAAAATTTTCAGCACTAAAACTGAAAATATTGGATTGTTCAGGATAATGGATAGACGTGCTTACACGGCTTATTATTTATTATCTTTAATTATTAATTTTGTATTTTTACTCACTGTTTGTTATTTTAATTTCAACTAGTATCGAACTAAGCACCTTTAGATTTTAAATCCAACGCACCAACCACTCAGCTAAAAACAGTTGCAAACTGGCAGCACGAAAGTAACATAAACTTACTCTTACAAATACATTATTTTATTTACTTTATTTTTAAAATTTACTGTTCGTGTATACACGCATACTGTATCTGTGTGTATTGTTCGTGTGTGCAATCGTAGAACATATATTGAGGGCCTCGCTTACGTTAGTGCCTCCAAGCAGCACTATCGTCAGTGAGAGAAGTTAAATCTTAAATACTTATGTTGCTTTGCATATATTTTTTACAATTTAAAATTATCGGCAAAAGCTAATAAGTGTTCGTGCCTATTTGCTCGTGCTCATTTGCAGACTTACTGCATTTGTGGTAGCATTTTTGGAAGTATTTGTTTTTAAACATGCAATGCATTGCTGCTACCTGTTTTTAATACTTCTAAATATCGAATATTTTTTGTTGGAATATTGCTAATGTTTATAAAATTTCATTTAGCTATCGATTTTTTGCCCTCTGCTATTTCAATTGTTTGTTATTTTAAGGATATATAAGAAATATGTGTGCCAAATTGCATCACTTTATGATAATTCCTTCTAGTTTTGGTCATTCGTTATATGAAAACACTACACTGTGCGCCGTTTTGCTATGTGCCGCCTGCAAACTCATTTGTTTAATTTGTCATTACCAGGGCTCGGACTTTCATGCAACTAAAAATTGATTTTAAGCGCTTAACAAATGCACCTAAAAATGAAAAATATGCGTAAAAATATGCATTTACCTACGAACAAAGTACCAAAACTAAAATAATATGAAAATATTTTTTTAATTTTTCATTATTATTAGAGAAAAAAACATAAGACAACCATAATTAGGTATATTATTTAATCCAACCGAACGTTAGTGGAGTTGTCAGTAGGCAACTGAAAATTAATGGTTGCCAGAAAGGCACTAAATAGCAACTGAAATTGACAGCTCTCAATTGCCAGTTGTCATCAGTAGTATAATTTTCAGCAAATGACAACCCAACTGAGGCTCGGTTGCCATGCATAATCTGCCTATTAATATTTTTTTTTTAAATTGACAAATATGCATTAAAAAATTTTAATAACTCCAAAAATATGCATTTATCCCAAAATATGCAAAAATATGCACTTAACACCAAGATATGCAAAAATATGCAACTACAAATCGATGCCAAACTACTTAAACTTTGATGATTCGCATAGATAATTAGTCAATAAATTTTTATATATCAGCACAAAAAACATGCATTTGTATGAAATTCCGAGCCCTGGTCATTACAAATGTGATAAAGTAAACAAATAGAGGAATAAAATTTTAGCAGTCCGCATGAACAAACAAACATTTACAGACTAGAATAATCTCACATTTTTCGATAATTTTGGTGTAACCTCTACAATGCAAATAAATTTATAAAAATATGACTTTCAAATTTGCAGATGCTACTTTTTGTGAGCTAACATGATTAAGTCACTTTAATGTAAGCAATATTTAGTAGCTGCTAGTGATGACGCTTTGGCTTAAGCGTTTCGTGGGCTATTTATTCGGTGAGCTCTCGCTTACAAAATAAGCTACGATGTCAGTACCTGTCGCTACTGTGCATTTAAATTATAAGTGGAACTGTAACCGAGCCTGTCGTTGAAATATTCGCCAAAAGTTGACCACAATTTAGTTTACTTTGAATATATAAGGGATAAATTCTATGACAT
Organism: Panzeria rudis; assembly: GCA_956483635.1. Taxonomy (NCBI): domain Eukaryota; kingdom Metazoa; phylum Arthropoda; class Insecta; order Diptera; family Tachinidae; genus Panzeria; species Panzeria rudis. The sequence continues at coordinate 102,413,953 of OY101450.1, read as the reverse complement.
ACAACGAAATACTTACATCACATGCAAATTAATCGAGGCTATTATTAGTAAATGACATATTAGATTACACGAACATTACAATCTAAGTACTTAGATGCTCGCTTAGAACGTCATCCTGACATCTTTCATTATTATCTAAGTACATACTTCGTTTCATTTACCACTGGGTATTTCTCTTTTTAAGCCGAACTTTGTTCTCATTATTTCCCAAAACTTAAATGTAATTCAGATAAATATATTATTACAATAAAAGAGCTGCAATAAGTAGAATTTCTAGAAATACAAAACCTTCAAATTTTTCTCTGAGTATAATGCACTTTATTTAAAAAATTAAATTAGAAAACGAACTTAAGCCAAAATAATTAAAAAATCTTTGGATTAAAATTAATATACATACATATAATAAAAGTTATATCAACTAAAAATTCTAATGTAGTTGGCTGGAGAAAAGTTGCACATTTTACGTTGCCAGCAACTGCATTAAAACTGACCTTTAAATAGTTTCCAAATATTTTCTGAAATTTCTTTCTCTCGCTCACTTTTTTATTAGTGTTTAGTTTAGAGTTCAAAACAACTAGATTTTACCATGCCCAGAAAACACATAAAACATTTTATACGTAAAACCAGAAACTTAAAAAGTAAAAAAAAACTCTTGAACTTAAACCACCCAAAAAACAAAGAGCCAACAAGATGAGTCAGGCTCTTTGGTTGGCAGCAAACCATCGTATCTAAAATCATGTTGCAAATTTAACCAACTGTTGTACTCCCTGGTGGCTTTTTAAAAATTGGTTCATGTGAAAACGTGAAAGTTTTTCTTTTCAGTTTGTTTCCTCTGCCCCTCTCTCTCTATCTCTTTATCCATCTATCTCTAACCATATTGTTGTATGTCTGCAGTTTTCACACAATCCTTTAAGCGTTCGGGGGAATTAAGCTTTAACAGGAACGCAATAGAACATAATTGCATAATGTTTCATAGAAACGTGACAATACATCCATCCGTACTTAGAATGATTGGATGGTCGGCTGACTTTACACAATGTTGTAGGAAGGAAATATGATTCCTTGTTTTAAGGTTAAGAAGAAGTAATATAAAGATACATACTTTTTTATTTTAACTTCATTGTTTATTTGCCAAATGTAAGTTTTATTTGAGTTTGATAAATCCCTTAGAAGAAATGAAGAAAACAGTAGATTTTTGCTAAAATTCAAATAGTCTGTTGATGGTGGAAATTTTCAAAATTATTATTTATATATGCGTGAATGGAACGGGGGAAAAACAATGAACTACCATAAAAAAATATGAGATTGTGATGGCATCGGTCAACTTTATGGTAGTACTAATGGTACTAAATATGCTTAAAGGAAATCTGTTATAATTTGGGGGTGAATTCAGCACTTTCTTTTCAAAAACGTCAATATTCGCTAAAAGTCGCTTTCGCGATAATGCTACAAATTGAACTTCTGCTATGTCATACACAGACGTTGCACAATGGTTTCAATGAGAAAAAATGAACCTAAGCCTTAAAGATATCACAGAAAAAATGATCACCAAAAAATTTTCAAACAAAAGTTTGTCTAAAAATAAATTTCATTTTCAGTATATGTTCTTTACATAATCAATGAATCGAGTAGTACACTTGCAAACACCGCTAAGTCGAAAAAAATAAAAAGTCGCTAAAAGCCGGCATTTTATTTGTTATTTGAAATTTTAATCGATTTTCTAGAAATTTCGATATTTTAACATAGCGGTGTTTACAAGTGGACTACTCAACTGTTTGTTCGACTTTTATTTAGCACGAAAACACCAAAAACAACAAGAAAAACTGTGTCGAAAAAAACAACCCCGATGACGACATACACACAAATAACAACCACAACAATGATAGCAAAAGAAATGCGATTGTAACAAGTTTTTTTACCAAAGATTTTTGAGTGAATCAATTCGTTAATGTCGTTGCGTTAATTCTCATTAATTTTTTTAGAGTCCTTAGATAAACATTCAGACTTGAGCACATTTAACAAAGTTAAATTTCATAAATGCTTAATGGATGATGATGATGATGACCCAGACCAAAATTTTGTTTGATATATTACAAAAACTCCAGTAAATATATTTGTTTGATTCAGTAAACTATTTTGTTTATTACATTAATTTTAGTTTTGTAACGTGCTTTTTCCCAAATTAATATTTTACTTTTTAAGTAAAATATTAAAAATTTATTAAAATACATTGAAATTGATTATGGAGGGTTATTAGCTAGTGCCTATGCGCATTTCATTGGGGGTAATGCAAAATCGTCAGGGTGCCTTTACCCAAAATCTCATAGAAAAACTAAAGATATTATATTAAACTCCTAATCATATGAATAAGAAGCTTATAATATCAAAGTTAAAACATGAGCTCCACAATCAATCATGTTTTTTATTGTCTTTACTTGCGTACTACAATCCGTTGTTTTTTTTTCAACTCTAAATTGTAATTGTAAAGGTAATTGAAAATAAATATAAGCAACAACAGCTACAAATTGTTTTCGCAATGAGCTGTGATGTCAACATGTATTTTTTCTTTTGCGCGGGCACTCGCATATTTATAATTAATTTGTTATTTACAATTATTTTGTTTATTATTTTGTACTAGTTTTAGACTAATTGTTTTAAAAATGCAGACAAATATATTGTTTGATATTTTTCAGAGAGGCCAGTAAATTTTTTTGTTTGATTTAGTAAATTGTTTTGTTTACAATTTGTAAATATTTTTAGACAAATTGTTTTATAGATTTAAACAATTTGTTCACTGAAAAAAAAACTTTTTTTCAATGAAATTGTTGATATATTTTTGTCTATATTTACAAGTTTGTTTGTACCTTGCTAGACAAAATATTTACTATTTCATTGAATTTCTTTACAGAAAATGAAATTTAGTTATTTTTGTGTTTGACGTATGCGGAATATGGTATACTATCCATCATATTCCGCATGCGTAGTACACTTTCGCCCTTAAAATTTAATATTCTTATTTTCTTCACATAGTTTTTCTTAATTAAAAATTAATAAAAAAATTCCATTTAAAAAATCGTTAAAAGTTGTTAAACTTAAGAAAGTTGCTATGTTTTTTAATAAATAGCAAAGAAGCAGGAATGAAATTATGTATATAGTTTAGTACAATTTTCATGCAGTTAAATAAAATGCTTTTGAGAATTTGACTATTTTTAGAAAATCTGCTTCCCTTGCCAAGTTCTTGAGTGGACGTGTAACAATTTAAGGTCAGTTCAATGACATTAAATTTATCTAATATAATTTGTAAAGAAATTTTAAAAACTCGATGTTACTTTTTTTCTTAAGCGACAAATATAGAATTTTGTAGAAAAATTCTCTACTTTCGTCCAGTGCTGCATGTAGCGTGCATGCTTTAACAAAATTAAAATTTCATCAGCAGCTATTTTTGAAGTCTATTATTTTGAAATATTAAAAAAGAAACATTTTAGAATTGACAACTTTTTTAGAAAAACACCCCACAATCAAGCTCTATTTTTTCAAAATTACGGCCATTTTGAACTTTCCTTTTAAAGTCATGAATGTGATAATTTTTCACGATCGTCAGGGATTGTATATAAAATCATAAAATATTATTTTTTTCAAATTTCGCAATGCTTTTACCAGAGATATTTTCGAAAGAGAGAATAAAATCGAGGCCAAAAATGAAAATTTCAAAGTTCAAAGCTAAATATCTTTGAAAATATTTAAGTTATCTTAATAAAACAAAATGTATTTTCTTTATCTGGGTAAAAACATTTATAACCAGCCAATAAAAGTAGCCTTTTTCCATGCACCTGCTACCTCGCGTCTGATCACAGACTTAATGACTAATTGCTTGACCATAAGATCAGATGACAGTCTATGCACCATTGTGAAGAGTGCTTTTAATGAGGAGGTGCGTGGAGAGCCTGTAATCATCAAAGTGGATATGCGTAGGATTCTTGCTATCATCCCACAGTAGTTGATATTATCTAGTGCAGTCAACTACAATCGTCCATCATGTTGATGAGTGAATTGGAGTTCCTGGAATTTAATCCTCAGGTCTTCCGTATGGCAATTCTGCATGTGTTTATGGCCAGCGCGGTCTTATCCATCCTCACCTGGGCGTTACGGGGCCATGCCATTTTTGAGTCCAGATATATGACTGTCAGTCAATTAAGTTCTGTTCTGTTTAGAATCGAAATCTTGTCAAAAGTACAAGATACATTTTCTGAGGATTTACACTGAGACCACTTTTGGCAGTCGTCCTCTTGGTAGTTATCAGGGAAGGCTGCAGACGCTGTGAGAGGCTCTCGGGATATTTGCGCATATTACCACCGCTATATCATTGGCATATACCACGGCCTTAAACAGCATGAAATTAAGTTCCATGAGCAGAGAGTTTAAAGCAAGGCTCCACAGAAGAGAAGACAGAACACCTCCCTGTAGAGCAGCTCGGTTTGGTACCTCCAGATCGTAGCTCGCACTACAGCGGATACGTTGATACTATGTCTAGGGGTACCTTCGTAGTGCAGTGGATAGTATTCTAGACTATTAACCTGGAGGTCGTAGATTCGATTCCTGCCATGACCCGTAGTGTTTCTGCAGAAAAGTAAAAAAAGGCTTACGCAGTATGTGTGTATTGTCGGATTTGAGACGATCTTGTCCGTTGGACTTTATTTCTAAAAATAGAAAGGGCACCAATACATATCCATCGATTTGTCGATAAAACTAACAAGCGAGTGGAACGCAGTCTCAACTGATTTGCTTTAGTGTGAGAATGCAGATAGCAGGTTCGGTTTTATCTCCATTTTGAGATGGAGATCAATCAGCCGTTCCATGCTTTTGAGAAGAAAGGAGGACAGATTGTAGGTCTGAAAACTTTCGGAGAGGTGTAGAAAGTTTTAATCCCTTTAGGGATGAAGACCACTGAACACCTACTCCATGAAGCTGGTATATACGACAGCCGAAGTCAAGCCGTATATTCCTCATTTGCCATGATACAATAAGTGCCGCATTTTGCTGTAGATCTGGTGGTAAATGCCATCCAGACCCGATGACTTGTATGGGCCAAAGCTATTTATCGCCCAGATAAGCCTTTCCCTGTTTACGGGAATTTGTGGTGATATGTGGCTATTTTAAACAACGATCAAGCATTCACACGTATAGGGATGCAGCCAGGGAAGTGCGAGTCCATAAGCACCTCAAGGATTTTATACCCACTGGTTGTCCAACTACCACATTCTTTCTTTAGAAAAATTACGGTGGTAGGGACGGTTGGTAAAATTTTTTGAAGTAGACAGGTCTCGGATATGCATTCTACGCGACTGCGGAAGGATTTTTAGGACTTGCGCTTCGCATTTCTTACCAACTTTTTAAAGTCGTTTACCGAGGGCTTATAAGCCCGCCAAATATTTAGCTTTCTATCCTCATTGAAAAGGCTGCGAAATTCTTTGCGAGCTTTGCAATTTCACAGTTCCACCATGGTGGTTCAATCCTGCCTCTGCAAATATTAAATGTGCTACATTCTTATATAGTTAGTTTAAACGCATCTCCGGAAGAGGATTAAAAAGGGTATCATGTTGCTATTCCCAATTTGTTTAACTAATTCAATATCTCTATAATGAATTCAATATATCTATGGTTAAAAAACGAGCAATCATTTGACACCGTCCATTCCATAACTATATGCTTACCAGCGTAATGTCAAGAACCTCCCTTCTTTTGACCAGACGTTCGATACGTCTAACTTACTACAGAGAATGAAATCAAGCAATGACTTACACCTCGTATTTGAATCTAACATGACAAATACAATGTGATGTGCATTGGCATCAACTCCAGTTATTTTTTCTGGTTCGGCAAATTTACTATCTCGCGAATCTTTGGCGGTGGTGGGGGTGATTCGTTGTTATGCGCCGTGTAGCTGGAAACTAATGTGATAGTGCTTGCGTCGGTCTCCCAAGCTCTGCTATAGTATCTTCATCACTGAAATCAGAGAGGAATAAAATATTGTGGCCCCTCCTGGCTAAAATTCACTAGCTGATCTTACCTGGACCATTTGGATGTATTATCCTGTAACGTTTCATAACCAGTCCGTAGACTATATTCTAGTATGTCCAGGGTTCTTGCACCAGCAAAAGCTCCTCCCTTCTCTCAGCCATCCAGAAGAGCGCCGCAACTAGGGTATTCATTTTAATCGACTTTTCGATTGTTCGATTAATCAATTAATCGAAATTGAGGTTTTTAAATTACTCGAGCAATCGAGTAAAACTTTTATTTCGTTCGAGTTATTCGAGTAAGCTTTACTGCTAAAAATTATTCGAGTTAATAGGAAAATGTTTGAATTTAATCGGTTTTTTTGTACATTTTTGTGGACAAAAGAAGTTATGCTGCAAAAAACTATTTCTATATTATTTTTAATAAATGCGAACCCATATTTAAAAAAAATATTGTAATTAAAGGAAATACAATTTTAACTTGTCTGTGGGTTACGTTTTTTTCGGCAAATATTTGCCAAGTGTGACCGTACCTTAAGGCTTTTATAATTCCGAACATTGCATTCGATATTTTACGAAACATCTAGTTAACTAGTTGCTGTCGAAATATCTTCTTGATTTCAAATAATTTTTGTTTGATGTTTATACTTTCGAATTTTTTTAAAAGACATTTGAAGTTGGTTTCTTTCTCCCTATTATTGTTGCTACATTATTTACTTAATTTTTTGATCATGCGGACTATTAGTATGAAATAACGGTCGAAATTTCATATAAATGAAAAAATTTTTCCACTTTTTATTAAGTAATCTTCAAAAACTCATTAAAAAAAGAAAATTTACTTAAAATTCTTTAATCGATTTATTCGATTAATCGACCTAAATTACTCGAATAAATTTTTACTCGAAATTAAAATTTTTTGTTTGATCGAACATTATTTGACTTTAATTATTCGATTAATCGAGCAAACATTATTCAAGTGAATACCCTAGCCGCAACCGAAACTGCTTTGGAATGCAGAATATTGATTTGCGGCGCTTTCACAATCCCAGTGGATAGCAATTAATAATTGTGACGATGACGTGATCTTGGTCCGAGTCCAAGACGTCGTTCGCGTTAGCTGCCTCGTCTAAGTTCCCAAAGAATTATCCCACCAACTTGGAGTTGGAGACAGTTTCCTCATAGGACATTAGACTACCAGTCTCCTCAGTTGACACTGCATTTGTAAGAGGTTTCGTATCACAACTTTCCTCAACCAGGCAGCCCATCTTATCAGACCGACAGATTTCGAGGAAGATTACTCCAAACCTGTAGTATATCTTCCCCTTTTACTCTCGAAGTGGTGCTAGGGACTCTCTGGTTCAGTAAGATTCTAATCTTTCTTGAGAAACCTGTAGGTTCGGAAACCCTGACAACATGCCAATCGAGGTAAGTATGTCAGGATTTTCTAGCTTGGCTACCTAATTGTATGATCTGTCAAACTATCTGTGGGGTCCTTTCTTCTCGTTTTCGGGCTTCTAAAAGTACTTTAAATATTTTTTAAAAGTTTTTGCAAATGAGGAATGAAATTTAATTAAATTTTTCACTCCCTGTTTGTTACAACCAAACGTATGTGCCTTAAATACAGTATAGCAATCGTCAATAAAAGTTAAGTCCATAACAAATTGACGAATTATAACATAAAGGAAATATATTTCATTAGGTTGAATTTCTGGATATTAATTTTATTACACAATAAACAAATAAATTACTTTAGCTCTAAAATAGAAAAAATATCTCAAAGGAAAAGAATTTGATCAACATAAAAAATGCACAAAATTTCTTAAGCCAAAAAATACGTGTATGAAGGAATGAAAGAAAGTGCTTGCTATACATGGATTAAAAGGATATTTGCTCATCAAATAAATTTATTATAGATTTCTTTGACCATCCGTTTATATTGCTTTCGATAATGAAATAAATTAAAACAGATGGTCATTTACGTGTGTTTTTTTATAGATGGCTTTTGTAAAAATGACAATAGATTAAGTTTGCAACAAATAGTTCCTCTATTGTTTGAAAATATCAGATATAACACAATGAAATCACTATAAGGAACACTAAGTAAAAGTCTATGCGTGATAAAACCGTATTGAATTACACTATTGATAAAAAGTCAAACATAGTTTGATGGTACTAAAGAAAAGAGAAATATTGCTGGAGGATAAAAGTTCAAATTAAAAACGAAAATACCCAGAAGGGCCACATCAATAAATAAGGACACTTGTTGAAAACCGGACGTGAAATTTTTCATCTGTATAGGCTGTTAGCTTGTTGCAAATTGACCAAAAGAAATAGCAAAACTATTTTCTATAAAATTCAAGCCGATTGATTTTTGTGTCCAAAATTGGCCTAAATTTCGTCAAATTTAGTTTAAATTTTAATCATTTATTGCCTGTTTTACTGCTCTAGCTGCACGAAATATAAATTATACATATATGTGACCATTAGTTAGTGTATATATAAAATATCTCACATTCATGTCTTATTGAGCTGTTTTGCAGTTGTTATATTATTTTACCAACAACTTTATTTCAAGTTTTATTTACTTGCAATTTGTATTACTGTTATTGCTTTTTTTAAACACCATTGTTTGTTATCATCAGGGAGATCGGAAATGTGCCTTAAAAATGTGTTTTAGGCGCATTATATATGCACTAAAAACTTAAAAGTACGGTCCCAAAATGTAAAAAAAATATGCTCTTAAAACTTTATTATCATTTCGTTTATAATTTATATGATATTAATTTCTGATGCCACGAATTATGTACAGATATTGGTGGCATGCAATAATGTCCAAGAAGATAATGTTCAGTGTTGTGTTTTTCTTCCGACTGGGTTTTCTTTTTTGAATTTGGAACGATTTTCCGTCAACCCACGTCAAATTTGGTTTGCAAGTGTTCTATTGAAGATGGCACATAGCCGAAACCGGTCTGTTTACAAACCAAATTTGACGTGGGATGACGGAAAATCGTTCCAAAGATAATGTTCACTTACATTATTTCCACCTCAAAAATGAAATAATCTCAATGCAAATGTCGAATATTGGCTTCGCAGAGTAATGATTTTCTGCCCAGTCAGAAATCTGAACTCTACGAAGCCACACAGCAAAAACTTTGCTTTCTGGTAGGCAAAAAAATATACGAGAATTTAAGTCGTAACTACCCTGGAGGTAAAAGAATCTGTCACAAGACAGGTCACCTGACTGGTTCCCAAGGATTAGCAACCGGTTCGAGTTTAGGAACTTTATATGAAAGAGACCGGTAACTTTTACATGGCATTGTCATTGGAGGGGGTCAATTGACATACTAAAGACACTCAGTGATAGGTTCTACACCCAAACTTAAGCTCCTTGTCGTGTCATGGGTTCTCTAATACTAGCTAAACTAGTGTACTTTAAACATATACTATTAATTTTAAAACATCTGCTTGTACAATGAATATATTTTGCTAAATTTTTTGTTCTAGTTTTGTGATATGTTGTGATATAATTCTTTTAACCGGTCACAACTCGGAAGCATTTTGTGACATTCTCATTTTCACCAATCATAGGACATGTATGTTCAAGGCAATTGGTACAACATTTCTCGTAGGATACTTACTATTGGACTCGATAACTACTTTTTTTTTGAGAAATGCAAAAAACAAGGGGTAGTACCCCTTACAAAGGTATTTACATTGTCTCAGCAATTAACTAGTTATTATTTAACTTACTTGAAGCAAAAAAAAATTAGTAGTCAAGTAAGCAACCCCGCAAAAACGTTTGTCATATTTGTAATAGGTAGTACTTTATTAATGGGTTACAAAGTAATTAGTGGTGCTTATTTATCTTATTACTATTCTTCAAATTAGAACTACTATTTAGGTTTTAATAAAATTAGTACGTTTTTATCATTATCTGAAAGTAGTTACAATTTGTTGATATGTATTAGATCTGTGCAGCGAGTAAGTTTTTTTGGTATTTGTGAAGTTCTATACTTTTTCGAATACAGTACATACTCGCTCCTTCACTCATAGCACAAGCAGTGAACAGAATTGAATGACTGCTTATAAAATAACTATAAGTGTGTAGTGGCAGCCATACATGTTCCTTTGAGATGTATTAAAAAATAAGTAGGCAACCACTTTTTGAGTCAACATGTGTGTGTATATGAAAACTAATTTTTGTCGCTTCAACTTATAAGTGAACAATTGCTGAGTAGGTAAAGTTCTTATCTTTATATCTGAACGAGCACAGGTTCGTATCCCAGCTGGGTCAACAAAATAAAAATAAGAAATAAAATAGAATTGAAAAAATATAAATAAATCATAACGCATATAATTTTTTTTTAAATTCTATTTTGTTTATTTGACTACTTATTTTTTAGCTTCAAGTAAGCCAAATAATAACTAGATAATTGATGGGGCAATGTAAACACATTTGTAAGGGGTACCGCTTATTTTTTGGACTTATCAAACAAAAATAAGTAAGTATCAAGGTAAATAGTTACGACTTAAATTCTCATATACCTTTGTGCCCACCAGGAAGCAAAGCTTTTGCTGGGAAATTAAAATAAAAAAACATTTCTATACATATTTACATATTATTTATATATTTTTATACTTTTTTTCGTTTTTTTTTCTTTTTGATCCAGCTGGGACAATCACTTTCCTCACTCAGCTATTGTTGACTTATAAGTTTAAGCCACAAAAATTTATTTTCATATAAAAACACATATTGACTTAAAAAGTGCTTGTTTACTTTTTTTATTAATACTAACAACAAATTATAATTACTTCCCGATAATGAGGAAAAGGCGTACTAATTTTTAAAACCTAAATATTAGTTATAATTTGAAGTATAGTAATAAGATAAATAAATACCACTCATTACTTTGTAACCCATTAAAAAAGTACTACCGACTACAAAAATGAAAAAAAGTTTTAGCGACATTCGACATACCCAGAGAAGAAAACAATTAATCCTGTCCAAACCCTGGCAATGCAGTCAATCTTCACTCTGCAGTACTATTTGCATGCACTTTATTTTCATTTTTGATGGCCATTACTTCCTTTTCAACGTGGAAATAACGTCCATAGATAATATTTCATTGGACGATATTGTATGCCATCTAGTTATATATTCCGGTTCCTTACGGTTACGGGAGTCGATTTAATAACGCCAGCCTGACCTTGCATCCGTCCGACCAAGACACCAAGACATATTTTTTGGTTAGGACCAAATCAGCAAAATCGCATAAATATGCGCAAACGCGACTATTCTCGTCCTGCTATTTTCCTATGAAGTGCAAGCAAGCCAACAATCTCGACAAAATTTAAATTGCTCGAAAAATCCTCAAAACTACATAATTGAAAAATTTTAAAGCCATGAATAAACTGTGAACAAATCAGTGGAATGAGGAAAATTTTTAAGAAATTGGGGTAAAATACATTAGAATAAATTTAAAATCGTAAAAGCAAAATATTTTTATATGTGAAAAATTTCCAAAATTTCCGATGGCAAAACAGAACTTTTTTTTGTTAATATGCATATTAAAATTTAAAAACCGAACTATGCAGGAAAACAGCCATATAAACCACAAAAAATAGAAAAAATACTTTAAATATGCCACTAAATGTAAAATGTGCAAAAATATGCATTAACCAATCGATGCCAAAATTCTTAAAAAGTTATTTAAGCCTACATGCACTGCACAGGAAAAAGCATGCAATTGCATATTTGCGGTTTCCCTGGTTATCATAAACTCTATTTCGAGTTTATCATTTGAAAATCCTACCAGAAACTCATAAAAAATAAACTAAACAATTTTCAAACTATTCGTACGAAAATTTGCTTAAACTTGCCAGGAATAAATAAGAAAACTTTTATATTTTTTTCAACAATAAATTTTATTTTGTTTATCAAAACAAATAAAAATTATACGAAAATAAAATAAAAACTTAAAAAAGTATAAAACCGCCAGTAGTCCATAAAAATATATAAAAATTATGCTAACTTTGAAACGAAATCAGTGCTACCATTACTAAATCCAATAAAAATATACACAGTACGAATGGTAATAGAAGTTAAGGAAAGAAAAAAAACATGTTTTTATCTTTTTAAAATTAAAAAAAAGAAATAAACTACTTACGAACGAAAATGTAATGTGTGTATAACCCCGCATGAAAAACAAACAAGAATTTGTTAGAAAATAAAACAAATCATATCCTTCAAATTCAAAGAAAGTATCTAAAAAAAATCATAATAAATTCAAGCCATTTTATTTAGGAAACATACTCGTAATATAATAAGTTTGAAAGAAGTTGAAAATAATAGGTATTAAACGAAATTTCTTTACACTTTTTTATATAACATATTCAAAAGTGTAAATAGAAGTGCTTTAAAATTTTACGCCTAAACGATGGCAGTAAAATTGAGGCTTTGACACTTGTAACAATTAAGTTATGAATTTTAGGCGACCTGTATGGGCTTTAATCTAAAGAAATTTAAGTTCGTTTTTAATTTAAGTTTTCAATTAAATTATATAATTAATGTACAGAGAAACTTGTAAAGCCTGTAGACAAAGAAAAATTTGACTGCACGGAAGGTTGAACTTACATGTGTCGAGACCACCCGGTCTTTTCATCACTATCAATGAAGGTGGTTTGCAGTCAAGAATTTGAATATCATTTATTTTAATCAATTCATGCTGAGTCACTGCCCAAATAAATAAAGAAGAAAGCAAATATTCACACGTGATGCCGACGGCAAACATACTAAAACAGAAGGAAACAAGACGCTTAATACAATATATAAGTAAAAATAGTGAATATCAATAACCATTAAATGAAAAGCTGAAAAACAACTCAAAATTCAATTGCTTGACTGCAAACTACCGTCATTGGTAGTGTGGTCTAAGCGATAAAGAACTCGGATGGTAAGACAGGGTTTTCTCGCAAGATGTAAGTATAACCTCTTCCGTTTGTCTACATATTTTACAATATTCTCTCTAAATAAAAATATAGGTTATTTGAAAAATTAAATTAAAAACGACCTTAAGGCAAAACAATTAAAATTTATAATTTTGCCTAGCTGATATAAAAACAATTCACTATGGTGGTATATCTGGTCATAGAGGGCGCTTTCAACATAGTCAAATATTTGCCAGTTTGTAAAGAAAAATACGTGACCAAAGACTAGCTAAAATTGCATTTTCTTTAATTCCAATATTTTTTAAATATGGGTTCGCATTTATTAAAAATAATATAAAAACAGCAATTTGCGGCATAATTGACTTTATTTTGTGATACGAAAAACCAAATTAGTTCAAACTAACCCTCGGCAAAAGTACTGCTTACGTTTTTTGGCAAATGTTTTCCAAGTGTGACCGTACCTTAAGAAATAAGGTCATAAGTGCATTGGTTGGAAACATTACTGAACATAGGTCAGTCAATCATGGCACTCCTCTTCTACTTGATTGCTTGCGTGCAGTAGGCAGCGACGTATACAAATCTCAAAGAGAGGTTCTAATACCTTTCCTGTGCAACTTGGAATGATTTTCCGTCATCCCAGAGGTCAAAGTTGGCTGATGAACAGACCGGTTTCGGCTATGTGCCCTCTTCAGTGTTCTATTGAATACTAAATCGTAGACTTGTGTCGTTCCGGAACGACCTATTGCCATAGAACGATTCCCTAAATGGAACGGTATGGACCGATCCAAACCTTCCTTTTTTACCGTTCTTCGTTCCGCAATTGCAAACCGTCTTGAGCAGTAATTAATTTGCTGTGACAAACGTTCAAGACAACAAATTTGCTTCGTTCACTTATTTGTCTACACTTTTTTGTATAGAGAATGATTTATTTATTTATGTTTATGATTGATTTTATTATTTTCAAAAATTTATTGCTTGTTGTGGGCTATTTTTTTTACAAATATTTTTCGAAAACAAAGAATTATTTTATTGTTAGTATGTCAGAAAATGAAAATAAACCGTGAAAAATGTTTGTTGACGTTCTTAGGAGCGACGGAGACATTCTCTCACTGTTCAAACAAAAAAAACCGGAACAATGAACGAAAGGAACGGTCGGAACGATTCCATAAAAGGAATGATTTTGCCCAACTCTACTAAATCGTTTTCTGTTGTCCGTTAGTTTCTTTTATAATTAGTTTGTATACCTAACTTCCTCCCTTGACCCCTTTGTATTGTGTTCTCTATTTCTCTCTTTCTCTCTCTCTCTCTCTCTCTCGCCTTTATATGCTTTTGTGTGTCTCTACCTGCTACCTGTTTCCTTATTGATAATAATCTGTAATTTTACGTTTCTGGGTAATCCTTTTATCTTGTTCATTTCATACTACGTTGCTTGGACCATTGTTTTCTTTTGTGTAAAAATATTTTAACGGCTCAAATATCATGTCTGAAGCAGTGTTTATTTGTTCATTTGTTATTCTTCACTCAAATGTTTTTTGCTTGTATATTTCCATCCCGACTAGAAATTTTCGCGCAAACACATTTGGGATCTAACTGGGATCCCGATTCCGATGTAACGCAGAAACGTATTTGGGACCTGATTGGTTTTCTGTGGAGAAATATCAAACTCTTTCAAAAATTGGCTCAAATCGGAAAAATATCAAACTCTAATATTGAATTAAAATTGCTGAAGCTATCCAAGGGACAAAATTATGTAACAATCACCTCTATTGAAGATGAGCAATTAATATGATTAAAAATGTTTGCTAGATTTTCCCAAAAAGTTCCCAATAGTTTCCCACTTGGGAAGAACTTATGTTAACCCGACTAGAAATTTTCCCAATACTCATATTGGGGCCCGATTGGGAATGCATGTGGCACATCCAAAAGGGTTATCCCATTTGTGATTTGATCGGGAAATTGTTGGGATAGCCCATCTACAAATTAGTGACTTAACAAAAGTTCTTCCCAAGTGGGGAACTATTGGGAGATTGTTGGGAAAATCTAACACAGATTTTTAATCGAATATTTTGCTCGTCTTCAACAGAGGTAAATATTAATACTTTGGTCCCTTGGATAGCTTCAGCAATTTTAGTTCAATATTAGAGTTTGATATTTTCCCGATTTGAGCAAAATTTTGCAAGATTTTGATATTTCCCCACAGGAAACCAATCGGTTCCCAAATACGTTTCTGCGTTACATCGGAATCGGGATCCCAGTTAGATCCCAAATGTGTTTGCATAAAAATTTCTAGTCGGGAGGTTACTAATTTG
Organism: Panzeria rudis; assembly: GCA_956483635.1. Taxonomy (NCBI): domain Eukaryota; kingdom Metazoa; phylum Arthropoda; class Insecta; order Diptera; family Tachinidae; genus Panzeria; species Panzeria rudis. Next base: position 102,398,682 of record OY101450.1, on the reverse strand, counting down.
CAGATGGGCTATCCCAACAAGTTCCCGATCATAACCCAAATGAGATAACCCATTTGGGTTTGCCACATGTATTCCCAATCGGGCCCCCATATTAATATTGGGAAAATTTCTAGACGGGATGTTCTCTGATACGTTCAATCGCCTGTGGAACTTGACTATTTTCTCTTTGTTGCTAAGCTTTGAGCGGAAGATGGTAAAGACTTTGTATAACCGAGAAGTATTAACTAGATCTTTCCGACTGTAATAAGGCCAAAATTTTTATGGTGTAGTGGTCTGGTAGGATGCGGTAAAGTAAGAATCTAATTGTATAACATTTTAAAAGAGTAGTCCGGCTGGCAGCAGCACTGATAACAGGTTTCGCCCAGGTCTATTCCAACGAAATCCATTTTCATGATGATGCATTGGCTCCCGTTAGACGTTTTGAACGATCAGCTAGCTATATTTTAGCCGGTCAGATTAAAGGCTATATGAATCAGCAAGGTGAAAAATTAGGACAACTTGAAAGAATCCATGACAATATCGAATATTGCATATCTTATTTTGGTGGGACATTTCTTTCGCTTGTTCGCAATGTGGAGCAGTATAATACACTTCTCAACCCTGAAGAAGCGGTCGAGGCGCTTACGGATGGACTCATAAAGGGGAATAAGATTGGCGAGGTTTCTATATAGAAAACTTCAATATAAGAGTTGCATTTAGACTTCAGGACTAGGATATCAGAGGATTTAGGAGTGGCATTAGTTTGCGTTACAGCACACTCAGTTTGTCCTGACAATTGTACTGAGGATAGTGTTGCCATACAGCGAGTGACTTTAAGCAACTCCATTACTTGAAACTTTTCTGGCGTTCCTCTATCTAATTGCAAGTTGCTGATTCAATACGAATCACACAAACTTGCACAACAAAGGTAGAAAATCGTAAATACCCCCCTAGTGGATAGCTCTACGCGGAGTATGATAATTCAACACGAATTATACAAGCTTGCACAACAAAGGAACGAAATTGTAAACACTCGCCGAGTGGATATGCCTACGCGGCTCCACTGCATCTTTCGCAGGCTCGGTAGAGGCCACATGAGAGTACTAGTAATAGTGTTTAAAGGGCACTGTAATATTGGTACATATGTCAGAAGGAATGGTCTTCTGTGACATTGACACGATACTACAGCAATAATTATGCCTCATCTGCTCCAGGGTAAGACCAAGGTACTAGAATTGACGGGTCCAGGTGAGTCAACTATTAAGTATCGACTGCATTTTCAGCTTAACCTATACTGATTTAATAAAACTGCTTGAAGAAAAATTCCAAACTACCATAGAGGGATTGGAACTGACACAGAACCTGTTGCGTGACTATTCCTTTAGTAATAGCGAGCAGTTCTACGGTAAATTGAACTGACAAAAAACAAGTCCCGTGACTGGTCCCCAAGTGCTAGGGAGCGATCCGATTTCTAACACTTCCTAAGAAATGGACATGGAGATGAACTAGGATGGGGTTAATGGTGTGGACCAGTCACTTTTACATGGGAATGCCCTAGGATTGGGTTAATCGATACTTTGTATGCACCTTGCAACTTGTTACTGAATTATCGTAGAGAGACGCAGCCGACCACAGGCGCACTGATTGTTCAAAATTATAAATACCAGTTAAGCTGAACTTAATATCTAAATATATATACGGGATTGGTTCCTGAGTGACATGGCGGTCTCATTGGAGGAAGACAATTAACATTATCTAGATAGGATAAGTCTTAGATCCAGCCGCATCAAATTTATTGAATGCCATTTACTACAATACAAGCCCGAGTGACAACTAAATTGACTAAAGATTCAGATGAAACATCACGAAAATTGTTAATATGTAACCACCATTTACAGAATATGTTGTTTTTAAGATTCACTTCTCCTTACTTTTGGTACAACTCCCCCTTTTTCAAGTCATAGGAGAGATACGTTTGGATCATTTGTCAGATTTGAATGAAAAAGCCGATCACTTTAATATCCCCTTGTCATAGAATGGAGCAATTAATACCTTTTATGTATTTTGTGATAGGTCACTTAACGGTTACGGTTTCTTGCTAGTATTATGGTTTCGGTTTCCCGCCTTAGTTATGGTTTCATTTGTGTTTGTGATGACTTTTTAATCCGACATAAAATTCTAGGCGCCGCTTATGCCATCTCGGATCCTTCCCTTCTAAAACTTTGCACCATTCAGCCTATTTTCCGCTAAACTTACATACATTTGACGTACATCGCTTACCTTGGCTTATGAATAAACAACTATATGCAATATTTTATGATCGGACTACAAATGGCGGCGTACTGTAAAAGAAACTAAAATGGCGCTTTCAAGGGGCGTAGCAAAAATAAATAAAAATATGCCTGGAATCGTCTGCAACTAGTCTAGGGGTAACTGGATCAACTTTTTTTCAAACCACCCTAGTGTACATACTTACATTAATTACCATTGGTATAGTTCCTATAGCTCTAATTTTCATTGAAGTTTTGAGACATCAAAAAAAAATTTAAGGCTATTTATACTGGCATGCAGCGTTCTTTGAAATAAGAAGAACCATTTGCCTAATATCTCACACTCACTTTTTAACATCTCATCTTCCGCCGATCTGCCCTCATAGAAGAGTACAATACATACAGGAAAGTTTGTCCTTGATAACTGTTTCTTCACAAATCAGATTTATTGGAATTCAGATATATGTAATCAATTGCTTAAATAAGCACACTTTGCTTCGAGTAATAAAGGGCTTGAAGCATTGACTTCAATCTAAACAAATCCACTAAATAAAAATATTTTAAAATGTTGCTAATTGTATGGTAAACTTGTATACTGCAACTTTTGATGTAGCAAAAAAGATATAAAATATTAAATTTAATACATTTATAGATATGTGCTAGACATATAAATGTGTCTGTTGTTATTTTTTAGAATAAAGCATTATGTGCATATGGGTTACATTCTTTTTTTATAGTCACTGATTTTCACCATTATTGCTGTAGTGGGACAATTGATAAGTCACTAAACAGACGGTTGTCTCATTTCAAACACATTCGGTATGAATATGTATGTAACGAACTGTAGCATACAATACCAAAATAACAAGGCTCTATTCAACAAAAATAAACTTGATACAAGGAAGCAGTAAGATTAATTAGAAGGGCTTCGGAGATGCGCAAAAGCATACAGTGCATCCCCTCTGCCTTACGAGGATGCAATAACGTAAGCGCGTGAAGAAATTTACGACACACACGACGCAGTTGGTTGGCTATTTATGTTTTTTTCCTCTTTTTTAAGCCCGAAGTTTTTTATTCAACTCTCACTTTTTTATAGTGCATCCTCTCTCGCTTACATGGATACAAATATAGATGCGAATTATGTATGAAATATATGTGCCTCGGTAGCTTAGTGGTTAGTGCTCTACCCTACCGTGCGGAGATCTTGGGACCGATTCTTGATTCACTACGCGAACAAAAAAGTATTTAATAAAAGTAAATTGTAGTGTAATATAGTTTCTAATTGCATTTGTACCATATAATGCATAAATAAATATAAAAACAACATAAAATAATGGCAAATAAAAAATTAATCCAAGTGTTGGTAAAATTGTGATTAAAGAGCAAAATATTTTTTTATTATATACATATAAAAAAATACATGATTATAATGCATTTAGGATGCGCAGAAGGAAGCTCATTCCTCGAGACCTACCAAGTAGGACATCCCATACAAAAATCATGTACTACCGAAGCAGGTTGGTAAGGGAGAGTGCCGATCTCTCCCCCTTACAAACCCGCTTCCCTTAGACGGATATTTTTGCTGGGTAACGACTAGTTCTGGTAAAGGACAACCCAACAAAATATATAAGTGTTTCGGCGTTTTGAAAGCTTAAATTTGGGACTCCTTTTAGGGGTGTTCAATTTCCCCCTATGTTGTACATAGGAGCTTAGAATGTTATGGGAAATATTTTCGTAGAACATTTTAGTCCCCTATTTAAGAAAGTGATAAAACGACACATACAACGACACATACATAAAAGTGTTGAACACATATTTTACCTTTAACGTACGGGTTCATAAGATTTCATGTGCAGCGTCACTATAACTATGTGCAAAAGGGAGTGAACTCGCCCGAAAATTAATCTCTAATTTAAACTTTCAAAATGACATATACGTACTACATATTTTGTTGCTGCCCTCTGCCATAATCAGTCGTTAGAACTATCCCAGTAGAAAACTTACTTCCAATAAAGCAGGTTTCTACTATTATGGAATAAAAGTAGCGCTGACAAACCTGCTGATATCGCTGCTGATTTTTGTATGGTGAGTTACCGGATTGGAGTACTATATTTGTGCCCACAAAAGCGCTTTAGAAGCGCTGAAAATCATCAACATTTTCAGCACTAGAACTGAAAATATATAAAAAGAATGGTCCGATGTGGAATGGCGTCGGTAACGCCATCTTGAATTTTTCCTATTTCGTTTCTTTATTTATTTTTATTAATTTCATATATTTACTCAATGTTTGTTATTTTAACTTCAACTAGTATCGAACTAAGAACCTTCAGGTTTGAAATCCAACGTACCAATCACTCGAACAAAAACACTGTTGCAAAACGGCACCAAGAAACTCAAATAAACTTACTCTTCATTTTCGCTTAAAAACCTGCTTTGGATCAGCACTATAAAATCAGTTTTTTTGTAAAGCTTGTGTACGAAGCTTTTGTATAAGTAAAAAGTAAATACTTTTCTTGCTTCAAAACCTGCATTGTTGTGACGCTATGAAATCAGCTTCTGAACAAGCTCATATTTTAAAGCGAATTATGAAGCGCTTTATTTCTTTAGTGCTTCAAAAAACATGAAAATTTTTTACTGGGATGTTATCTATTTTTATTTAGTTTTGTAGCTGTAAACTACAACTATCACTTTGAAGTAAAAATCATTGTGGTTGGTTGGTTTATATGGCTGCCTACTGCGCGCAAGCATTCAAATAGAATCAATACGATTTCGTTTTGACAGACCATTCCACTCACCACTGTCAACTTAGGTAGGCTTGAATCTATATATTGGATCCGGTAATAAGTACATTGAGACAGCTGATCAGGTCACCTAAACTAATCCCTGATAGCTCAGATAGGTCACCTAGTAAGTTGTTGCCCAGGAATTTGTGTCTCAAGAGGTGAAAGGCCGGGCGCTCGCAAAGAATGTGTAACGGCCTATCTTACTAGCATGTCTGCAAATCGCCCAGTGCCCCGACACTACTGTGATGAGCTTCGAAATGTCCCTACGGTTTCTGTTCATTAGTTGTGCTGTGCCCTTATCGTTATATTAAAGCCACACCTTCCTAGCTACCTTGCATGTACTGAAGTTGCGCCATCTGTCTTCTGGTATATAATATATAGTTAATAATAGTGCCAAGCGGATGGCTAGCGATTCAGCATCGTTGCCAGGGAAGTTAATGTGAGAGGGAACTCAGATGAGGGTAACGTCAGTCTAGATAGCATATTCATGCACTGGCTAACTAAAGTAGAAAAAGCAGTATGTGACCTAAGAGACAGAAGTGCTACCTGGCTGTCGACGAAGATGCCGATTCTCTCTTGTACGCTCCTGTCAGTCAACACTCTGCCCACCTCCCTTATAACCAATATTTCAGCCTGAAATACGCAGGCTTCATCTCGGACTCGGACGGAGAGTCTTAGCCCAAGTTTAGTCGAGAAGACTCCAGAGCCCACACCGCAGATCATTCTTGATAAATTAGTATACACCCTAAAGTTGTAGTTGTTATGTTACCTCCCTTCCACTACCTTTTCGATGGAATAAGATGAGGTGCCATGTAATCAGAGGGTTTCCTCAATATCGGTGGTAATGGACTTAAAATTCTGGCGTGGCCATAAGTCCTTGATATCTTCCTCCAAAATGCTGCTAGTCTTGTCGCACTGCTCGAGGATACAGATATGAAGGTCAATCGAAAAAAAACCATTAAAAACGCATGTAATTTTTTTCACTTTCCTGACTTTAGCAGTGTCCCGAAACTACAAATCTCAACTTAAAGTCTTGAAAGTTCAACATGTGATGTCTATCGATCTGCGTACTTAGTTTTTATGTTTTCTGTAAATTCAGTTTTGCCATTTTGGCCAGCTTTTTGGCTCAAATACTCCTATGCGTGACATCCATTTAAACATGTTAGGGCAAAGGCCACATTTACAACCAAACATCCTCCGGTTGGAGTAGTAGGCAACTCTGTGGCCTTTTTAGCTCTGTATGCACTTTTAGTTTTCACGATAGTTTTGGATCCAGGAAAACTGCTAGATATTTTGCGCTGTCTGAAAGGGGCAGTAGGAACTGTTGTATGAATCAGGAGATTTTCTGATTGTAGTAAATAGTACCAGTTCCGTTTTATTTGGGTTCACTCTTAGATCGCAGCCTGTAGCGGGGTTTAGGTTGAACAGGCCGGTTTCTAAAAACCGGACCACTTGGGTACTTTGGTCCCTTTGTGATGATGTAGCGGAGTTTAGTTCGAAAAATAATCGTATTACATAAATAAAAAGCTTTATTTATAACAGAAAATATGCCAGAATAATGAGATCTTGAAAACAAACTATTTCGTGGAAAGTTATAAAATTATCTTCACAAGGATAATATTATTTAAAACATTCATAAAAACTTATTTCTTAATTCAGGAATTTTCAAATTCACCTACTTTCAACCACAATATGTGGCAGTAAATAAACTATTGCAAATATAACTTTAAATAGAAAAGGAAAACAGTACAAATACTTATACCCAGCTTATCTGTCAGTAAAATGGCAACACTCATATACAAGTAGAAAAAAGAAACACAACCACATATTCATGCAATAATAACAATAATATTAAACTACTCATGCACTCGTATCTCAACCGCACAAATAGCACTTTGAAATCCTTAAAGGCCTTCTAGGCAAAAGAAAAAAATATATGTGTGCATGAATGTATATACGAGTAAAAAGTCTTTCAGTTACATTTTCAAATACAATCATCATCGCACAGTACAACGTATATCAGCAAACAAAAAAAAAATACTTACATGTAGAGAATCCTTCTTACAAACATTATCCTGGCAGTGTTTAAATAACAGTAAACAGAACTTAGTAATAATAGTAATGGCTTGAACTGTGCGCAAACAAGTAAGAAAAGGCAGAAAAGGCGTAAAATAAGGTTATTTTAGATTAAAAACAGCAACAGGAAAAACACAATGGATATTCATGTCTTTGTACAAGATTTAAAATACGCAAAAAAAGAACAAACAAATGGAGTATAAAAAACTAAGCTTATTTTTTATATATGTATGTACAGTAACTGATCCTTTACAAATATTTAAAATGGTTTGTGTTATGTATGTGTATATAAGAAATCGTCCTTTTTCTACATACACAAACATTCTCTTGCATATGTTAGCTTTTTTCAACGGGTAGCAAGTCATATTTAATAAAAATAGGATATAATTGAAGTTCATTGTAGCACTCCAATTACATGCTTTTTAAATTTTTTGATAATAAAACTTTTAACTGTTTGCCTTGGAGGAAAGAAATTTATTTAGAAAAATTAATTTTATAATGGATTTTTTTGAATTATCTTCATATATATAAATTTTTTACAAGTGCAAAAAGGCCAGAAGAAATTGTTATACGAAAAATGTTGTATGAGTTGGCATTAGCACCCAACAAAATTCAGGCATAGTGATGAACTAACATACAACAAAAAAATTTATGTATTTTTGAAATATGAAAAAACAAATTTGTAAATTGCTTTAAGGTTAAAGAACATATGAAACATAAACTCGTTTAGACCCAACAAAAATAAGAAAATTGTAATCCAGTAAGTGAAAAAGTCCGAAGTTATCTTCCCTATAAAATTGCTTAATTTCAGTTTATAGTTAAAATTTTATCCAAAGATTTTTGATTATTCTGGGCTAAGATCGTTGAATTAACTTTTTGGAACAATCAATCATTTTTAATGTTACGTGCCTTACTCGACTTCATCACAATCACAGTGAGAGCAGGTATGACAAGAGCTCTGATGATGAGATAGTGATTGATCTCGAAAACAATAGTTCGACGCCTTTACATACTATAATTTGTCTTATCAGTTTATACATTCTTTGGAAATTCCTTTCTCAATAAATATAATTTAATAGAAACATTTAATTAAAAGAACTAAATCCTAAATAAGTAACTTCCGAGTGCATAAATTACGATTTTTAACTGGACGAGGCTCATGGCTATATTCTGTGATTAATTCCCATTTCAAAATATATGGAAAAACTCAGCAAGATCGGGTTCAATTTCGTCACTCATGCTAACTTCATGCCAAGTGTTCGCTATGCAAATGCCCCTAAAGATCTTTGAATTAGAAATTTTAATGTAATGTGATTTCAAGCAACGTCTAAAAATGAGTTTTACTGCAGAAAGATTTTTTTTATTCAGTTGAAAATTTTTCCAAATTTTTGACAATAATTAAAAAAGTTCAAACATAAATTTTAAAACTCGAAAAAGCGGGAGAAAGCGGGATGAAAATTCTAGACTGGATCGAACTCTTAAAAGCGCGATAATCCCGCCTAAAGCGGGATGTCTGGTCAGCGAGATATGGCCCATATATTCCCACTTCTTCTGTAACTATTTGTCGACATCATGTCAACAAAACACCAATGAATTTTGATTCAAATTCTCGTTGTCGACAACTTCGGAAATGGTACTGTAAGAAAATAGTACTTTTTTAAAGCACTTTTTGGAAAAGACTTTTTTGGAAGCAGTTATTTGTGGGATATATTCTTCTTGGAAATCTTTAAAATTTTAAAAAGTAATTTTTGAGAAGCCATGATTTTCAAAAGTTATTTTTTTCAATGGTATTAATTGGAATTTTAATTTGTTGATAAGGTAATTTTTGAAAAAAAAGTACTTTTATGAATATGTCGCAGTTTTGTAAAATAAAGTAAATAAATCCAAAAAACATTTTTTTATTGATTTTATCTGAAGTTCGTGATCAGTTTTATGTATTTGCCCAATAAAATGCGAGAATAAAAGTATTTAAAAATTAATTTCCTTGGATATAAACCCATACAGTTCGACTAAAACTCATAACTTAATAGTTTTTGGAAATTATAATCTGTCAAAGGCCTTAAAAATTTAATTTTGTTAAATCTGTTTCAACCTGTATTCTCTCCTTCTCTTTGTAGTATTTTCAAAAACTTTGCCAATAATAACTCATACCACATGATTGTTGATTAATCAAATTTTCTGCTTAAATTATCCTCCCCCATTTAAAGTTCATATTGGTAAGAAAAATAACAAGCGCAAAACTCCCTGCTGATGTTTTATTCGGAATTTTGTGATTAAGGATTGTTACAAGCAATTTTAGAATTTGTGCAAAGTGTAAATTTTAACGCCTTGTAAATGAGATTCCTTATGGGCATTGCAATTACCAAGCCATTCTATTCTGTCAGTCAGTCAGCCACTGAGTGCAACAAATGCAATTAAGTTTCAATGAGTAGAATGTTGCATGTTGTCATGTATTGTACAACAACATTGTACATAAACTGCTGTCAGCTTGGTGTTCGATGGCGGACATTATAGTGGTTGCTTATAGGCTATGGAAGAGTAAAATCTTTAGTGTAATAAATAAACAGTTTTTTTTCTAAACACATTTCACAACAATGATTAACAGTTTGTATTTATAAATAAAATACTGTTTTTGTTATTTAAATTTTTATACAAGAAATAATTTTTATTGAAACTGTTTCTATTTTAATATTCACAACATGACGTGTATTAATGATTTTTTTTGTATGCCAAACACAACCCGCGAAAAGATTTAGCAGGGTCTGTGCCGGGAATCGAACCCATGACCTATGGACTGACAGGCCAGCATCGCTACCAATTAGCCACGGCGGCACTCAATAATACATATTTTATTATTAGTTCGGTAATTGAAAATTTGTGCAAAGTATTCATTGTTTTAAGTTTCTGTTTCCCGTTACTCAACATCTCATTTGAGGGATGTTAAAGCCTATTTAAGTAATTGCGTTTGCTTGGCTGTGGGTTGCCAGTGTGTGTTGTTAAAAATCCAGTTACTTAATTTATATTGTAACAATAATAGCAAAAAATTTAAAACAAAAACAAATTGTTATTGTAAATACATTTTGAGTTTTTTACTAAAAATACAACCCTCTGGGGTTCTGTAACATAAAAATAAGAAGAGAATTACTGAGAGGCGTATTTATACAAACACCCTAAACAAAAGGGCGCAACGCAACACACAATTTTTGCATCTAATTAAAACACACAATTCTAATGGAGTTTTAAGAATTTTAAATAATTTATAAGCATTAAAAGGGACCTAACAACCATTTCTAATAACAGGATGTAAAAACGAAACAGGAAATTGAGCGAAAAGTAAGGCAAATATTAGACAAGGAATGACTCTAAAGCTATTTTGCAAACTTCCAGACTTTTTTGTTAGATTAAGGACATGTATTTTTGAGGGAAATTAAAGCCGATAAGTTTTATTTGAGGGACATTTGCTAAAGCCTAGCACACTATGACTTTGGAGTAACATACAAAAATTTTTTGATGAAATTATATTCTATAGCTATGGAACTCTGACTCGCATATAACTCATTGAATCCTCCTTTAGAGAAACTTTCGAAAGTAATCCAAAATTTTCTAAAGTATTTAAAACCTTTTTATCCAAATTGACTATTACACTCACAATATTATGACAGTAACCGAATGTATTTTGTTCAGGGATACGCTATTATTTAAAATCATGATAATCAAATTAAGCATTTATTTGTCAATTGAGTTTAATTTACATTTCTTTTTCCCCAAACATTTTTATTAAGAAATTGATGTTTTTAATAGAAAATTGTTGATTAAAATATGAATCATATTTGGCTTTTAAAGGCTTGATTCTTAATTTATAAATAAAAATAAATATATAAATAAAAAATTAAACAAACACTTGGTTTTTGACTTTTTAATTTATTTGATTGATTCAAATGATTTTATTTGATGTTTCTGAAACAAGTTTTTCATCTGGCACATACTGTTGCTTAAAAATGTATTACATTCCATATTTATTGAAAAAAATTATAGAACATACTTTATTTTAGCAAATTCTATCATCGTATTTTCTTTATATTTACAGTCAAATTAAAACTTACTTTTGACTTTGGAATATAGGCCTACTAAGGTTTCTTCTTAATATATTTTTTTAATACAATCATCTAAGCATCTTCAATGTTGAAACCATGCTGGAAAGCCAGCTGATTTTTTTTATTTGTTTTTTCATGGTACGAACTGTCAAATGTTGTGTGTATGTGCAATAACTACGTAGTACACACAATACCACACGTATGTTTGCTGCTTATATTCTACAAACACATACACATACCCTCTCTATTAATGTTTGACATTTCCTACCATAAAATGTACATTTGTATTAGTTATGCGGCTACCTGTTGTATTAATCAGCCTTGGTTGAAACTCATTATTGACGTTTAAAATTTTTTGGCACAATTTGCAATTGACAAATGGTGTGTTTTTTGACTCTGGTTCAAAACTTTGTTCTTATTTTGTGGTCTTCAAATATAATTTTTTTGAACTTTTTTCGACTTAACATTATTGACCATGACATTTCAAATAATATTTTTTTTTTAAACTGATATTGAAATGTATATTATATATGAAAATGGGAATCGGAAATCCCGAAAACACCGGAATTCAGAATTTAGAAATCCGGGGATTAAGAATGAGATATTCGACATAAAAAAATAATAATAAAGTTATGTAAAATATTCGGGGTAAGACAAATAATTAATACTGCAGAGATAGAACAAATTTTTGATTTTTAATATGTTCTTGTGGTCTCTTGTAAAATGGCCAAAATGTGACTTGTTGTAGTTTACCTACCACCTACAGACATTAGCACGTTAATTAAGTTAAGCATTGATTTATAAATAAAAAGAGTTGGACTATGTTGTATAAAATTAAGCAGTAAAATCGAAACAAAGATAATTTTATAATTATAAAGGACTTAAATTGTAAAAATAATTTAAAAATAAATGAAGCTTTGCAATTTCTTAGCACTTTATTTTTATCATTTAAGCTTGAAAGTACAATGTCAAACTGTAAGCAACAAAAAAATGAAATAAATAATTTTGCTTTATCTGTTATTTTTAGATTTGCTACAGATTTTATCGACATACGAGAAAAGGAAACAAGACGAGGCACACGTGGTGTTGGTAATCCAGAAAAACGTGGCAGAGCAGGACGTTTACATCAAAGGCGATTACAACAGCAGCAAATGTTAGCAGATGATGCTTCAATTTCTACGACCTCTTCACAAAATAATGAAACCATGACACTAGCCAAACAACAAAAGCAACAGCAGCAACAACAGCAGTATCAAATGCAATACAATAAGAACACAGATAATGATAAAACTAGCAATGGAACATCATCATCCTTAGCATCAGATGTGCTTATGTCAAGTGACTTTAAATCTTTAGAAAATACCAATAAAAATGTCAGCGCCGATGCATCACAAACACATACAACGTCAGGAGGAGCAAAAAATGCCAATAGTAACATTACTAACGGTCGAAATAAAATTGTCATGCCATCGTATATACCAGGCAGTAATATGACACACTCTTCCATAACAACCTCCTCATCAACGCAACAAATCAAACAACAGCAAATGCCCTCAACAACACGTTCATCTTCAGTGGCACCTCCTAGACAAGAGGAATCATCGGAAGAGTATATGGATAGTGGTGGGGGTGTTCGTATTAAACCCGAAGATTTATTAGAATTACAAGAACGTATAACAAAGGAAATACTCAATTCAAAATTACAGGAAAAGGAAATGCTTGAATTACAGGTAGAATTTTAAGTAGCACTAAAAACACGCTACTTACAGTACAGTACACAGTTTGTAAACATTATCAATGTTTTATTGTTAGTGTGTGCGTGCATTTTATGTTTATGGGCTGCTTCTTCTCTTTATATTTAATTTATTTACTCTTTTTTATTTTTCGCTGTTTTGTTGGTGAATGGGTGTTTATATATGAGAGTTCGTGTGTTTGTTTGCATGAACAAGTGGGTGTATATTTGCCGGCGGTATTAGTGGCCAAGCGATAAATATTTGTATTTGCATTAGAATATATTTGCCTTTGGTTTTCGTTGTTGTTGTTGTTGTTATTGTTTTCTTGTCGTTCTAAATACTGTTTTTTTTTGTTCTTTTTTTTTATTAACGTTATAAATTTAATTTTTAGCTGTTTGTGGCTTAAAGACTGAAAGTTTTCTGTTTCAACTCTAGTATATTCATTTGGTGAGGTATTCATAAAAAAATTTAATAGTTATGTGTTGTGTTTTATGTGATAGTCTATATGTCTGCTTGTCATTGGTGCCTGGCATTAATACATACACCTTCTCTCAATATCTCCAAAATAAAAATTATATCCTAACTAGAAGGAGCAAGTTGTTATTTTCTTCAGTTTCTCAAATATGTATGTTTCACGATTTATAAGTTGTTAATACATATTACACTAGTCTGCATAAAAAATCGAGACTTTCAATAAAAATATGTTGAATATACCAATTTTAATGTGCTAAACTCAAATCCGTTTTAAGTTGTTTCTATCACGTACAGATTTTTGAATGGGCATGTCTTATAGGTATTTCCTCTAGGTGCATCAGTATATTGGACCCTAACTTATCAAAAATTAACTTAGATCGGCTTGTTAAAATTATGACAATTTTTTTTGTCAAAAGAAATATTTTTTGGGGTGTCTAGGAAAATTGAATTTTTAACGACCACCCTCGTGTGAAATGATTACAATAAGTCATAATCATGGAAATCGATAATTAAAATCAGAATTACCATACAACACTAAAATTTTAATTTGTATGTGTATGTGTGTTGTATGGAAATTAGGGTATTCCTTTTAGTCGACTTTTCAATTGTTCGATTAATCAATTAATCGAAATTTAGTTTTTTAAGTTACTCGAGCAATGGAGTAATACTTTTATTTCGTTCCATTTATTCGAGTAAGCTGTACTACTAAAAATTATTCGAGTTAATCGGAAAATGTTTAAACTTAATCGGTTTTTTGTAAATTTTTGTGGACAAAAATAAAACAAAACAAGTTTTTTCGCGTTTTTATACATTTTAATAATAAAATCAAAAGAAAACACAACATTTCTACATAAATTAGATCATAAACTGGTCCTTTAAAATATTTTTTTTACTATTCATATGTCGCGCTTTGAGTAAATTTTTGCGCCAGGAAATATTTAATACCATTCCGACCTGTCCTGTATTCAATGCAGAAAAAAGAATAATCGGAATTGGCATAACATTATTGTTGTTATAAATATAAATACGGTTACACTTTGGAAATATTTGCCCAAAAAAACGTAACCACTACTTTTGCTCAAAGTTAGTTTGATTTAACTTGTTTTTTATATCACAAAATTTTTATATTATTTTTAATAAATGCGAACCCATATTTGAAAAAATTTTGTAATTAAAGGAAATACAATTTTAATTTGTCTGTGGGTTACGTTTTTTTTCGGCAAATATTTGCCAAATGTGACCGTCCCATAATGCTTTTATAATTCCGAACATTACATTCGATATTTTACGAAACATCTAGTTAACTAATTGCTCTCGAAATATCTTTTTTCTTTCAAAAAATTTTTGTTTGATGTTTATATTTCCGAAATTTTTTAAAAGAGATTTGATGTTGGTTGCTTTCTCCCTATTATTGTTACTACATTATTTACTTAATTTTTTGATCATGCGCACTATTGGTATGAAATAACGTTCGAATTGAATGGCAAATTTCATATAAATTAAAAAAATTTTCCACTTTTTATTAAGAAATCTATAAAAACCCATTAATAAAATTTACATTTACATACAATTTTTTAATCGAGTTATTCAATTAATCGACCTAAATTACTCGAATAAATTTTTCTCGAAATTTAATTATTTTGTTTGATGGACCATTATTTGACTTTAATTATTCGATTAGTCGAGCAAACATTATTCGACTGAATACCCTAATGGAAATCCAAATTTTTGTCAACTAAGTTCCCTCGCTTAATTGTGAACAAAATCGACATTTCCCAATCGCTTTTGATGGCTTATGGCTTATTTTATTACTAATATACTGATTATATATCAAAATCTTACATTTTTGCCCTCTTAATTTATGGTTAGTTTTTGAAAATGAACAAAGATAAATTTTGTATGAAAGAACGAATTTTTCGCCGCTTATTTCTGTATAAATCCAAAACAATTAGAAATATGAAAAAAATTTTATATAAAGGTAATTATATTATTATTTATTTTATTTATTTATTATACAAATAGGACAAACTGTTCTTGAGTTAGGGTCCAATATACTGATGCACCTAGAGGAAATACCTATAAGACATGCCCATTCAAAAATCTGTACGTGATAGAAACAACTTAAAACGGATTTGAGTTTAGCACATTAAAATTGGTATATTCAACATATTTTTATTTAAAGTCTCGATTTTTTATGCAGACTAGTGTAATATGTATTAACAACTTATAAATCGTGAAACATACATATTTGAGAAACTCAAGAAAATAACAACTTGCTCCTTCTAGTTAGGATATAATTTTTATTTTGGAGATATTGAGAGAAGGTGTATGTATTAATGCCTGGCACCAATGACAAGCAGACATATAGACAGACTATCACATAAAAATTCAAAATATCTCTTAAAGTAGAAAATTTTTAGAAGAGATTATAAAACCAATTTTGAAATGAAACTCTTTACAAAAAAGGTTGCAGTTGATATTCTAAATAATTTACGGCACAAAAAAGTTATTTTCCTCATCTACAGAGTGTCCCATAAATCAACGTCAAGCCGAAAGCGGGTAAGTAGGAGGAAAAAAATTATGTTACCTATTTTAAACGGTGTTGCCACCCTGTGATTATCTATATATTGCTGTGACTACAAATCTTCACTTTTTTATTTTTTTCTTCTATATTATTGTGAGATATCCTTCTGTAAATGACAGTTAAAAATTCATACTGCAGTGGCCTGATTTCTAAAGAAACTCTTACGTTTTGCCAAACGGCGTAATTAAAAGTATTACTACTCCCGACTTTAACCGGCTAGTACATTTTTTTTTCAACACGGCCAGTGCTGATAATTTTAAAATGGCGAAATTATTTACTCAACTAGACCTTAAAGTCTCACTAAGTTGTTATTCAAGCAAATTTTCACTGTAACAGCGTGCAATTATTATATTATTTACAATTAAACAAGAAAAAAGTTTCACCAGTATTAAAAAAAATATCACACCAAAGCCTATTGGGTATTGAAATTAGGGATGTAACGAATACCGATACCGATACCGATATATCGGCGATACTTCAGATTTTCCGATACATCGGTATCGGCGATATTTTACTGTCGATACGACGATACTTTAAAAATTTTTTTAAATTTTTTTTAAACAAATTATTTATTTTTTTGTTAATTTTACCAAAAACTAAATTTATTTCGTTATTTTTTAAATCTTATTAATATCAATTTTAAAAATTAATAATATTTTACGCTGTTATTTTGCAAAAACAATAATTTATTTATTGTTAATTTTACCATGAACTCAAATTCAATGCGTTGTTTTTTTAAATATTATTCCCAGCAAAAAAGACATTATAAAGAAATCATGAAAATGTAGAATTCGCGATCCGGAAATATTGCGAATTTGGATAATTTCTTAATTAGTTTCACATTTACTCGTCATTGCAAGAAGTTCTCTTTTTCGATTACCAATCACCGAATTTGAAGTGATGTTAGGACAAATGTCTTTTTCGGTGTTCTATAATGATTCCTCAAATAATTCTGGCAAAAAAAAGCCGACTTCAGTATAAAGAGTAATATACTAGATGGCCTTCCATATAAACAATTTTGAAAATCGGTATGCAAATGGAGGAATTGTGGTCTAATAAATATTTTGGGTGGAGGCGTGGAAGACTTGCCCCACAGATTTTCGTAGAAAAATTATGCGACTAAACTCTAGGCAAACCCTTCGAAACAAAAAATAAATTTTGGAACTCGGCCCATAAATGGAGAAGCTATGCGATAATCAATATTTCTGGGGGAAGGGGAAATCCCGCACAGATTTTGGAGAAAAATTATGGTACCAACCTGAAGGGGGGTTTGCAGCAAATTTCGCAACTGATTTTCGAAAAAAAAAAACTGTAGTCAAACCCTTTAAAATAAAAAAAACATTTTGATAATCGGTTCCCAATGACAAAGTTATGCATGGGGGAAGCAAGTTTCCCCCTCCCATTTTCGAAAAGAATTTTGAAAAGCTGTTCACAAATGACATAGTTATGGATTGGTGGGGAGGGAGAGGAGGGGGAGCAAACTTGCCTCCGATTTTCGACAAAAAAAAATTTGGGACCAATTTTTGTCAAACCCTTTCAAACAAAACAAGAATTTCGAAAATCGGTTCACAAATGACAGAGTTATGCATGGAGGGGAGCGAATTTCCCCCTCCCATTTTAAAAAAAAAATTATGGGACCAAACTGCAGGCAAACCCTTTCCAGCAAAAAAGAATTTTTTAAATCGCTTCACAAATGGCAGAGTTATGCGTGTACAAACATAAAAAAGTAAAAAAAAAGAACATACACACGAATTGATAACCTTCTTCTTTTTGGAAGTCGGTTAAAAAAGGATGAAAAATAACCCATTTTCAGAACTTGTTTCTTTTTATGCGAATTTAAACACAAAACTGTATTTTCATGTAAATTTAAGTGAATAAATATAAACATTTAGAAGACTTTTAATAATTAAGCTAATAAGTTATTTAGAAGAATATTAGTTGATAAATGTCCTTTAATAAATCGATTTTTTAAAAAGCATTGCGAGTATTTTTTAAAATTACAAAGGAATTACAAATTTGTACTTGCTTTTCTACTAATTATGTGCATATTTTTAATATAGATTCTTTGGAAGCAATGAAAATGTAGTTCCTTAAAAATTACTTCCAATTTTATATACTATGTTAATATCTATTTTAAATATTAATAATCTCTTACACTCTAATTTTGCATAATAAAAAATTGCCCTTCTTGAGTTTTGTTAATCTAAACTTGAACTCAATTTCAATATTCGTATCGGTATCGGAATCGGTATCGGCGATATTTATTTTTAAGTATCGGAATCGGTATCGGATCGGCAAAACGGCGTATCGTTACATCCCTAATTGAAATACCCATGTCCTATCCCAGGTGTGTGAAGAGGTAAAATTTTTTTTTACTCCAAGTAACTTCTACGGTCACTTAGATACATATATACAAATTTAATAAAAATCGTACGAGCGGATCTATGGGCAGGCATTAATGGGCTAAGAAAAAAAACGCCCATCAAGTTTTTAAAATTTCTTTACAAATTATATTAGATATATTTAATATAATTAATCTGGCTTTTAATTGTGATATGCCCGCTCAAAAATGAATTTTATTGATGGCTATGTGATATATTTAGTTCTCAGAAAGATTGTCCGGTTACATCCACGTCACTTTGTGTATCTGTTTATGAGAAATATCGTCCCATTGCGTTTTCTTGTTGTAAATTGTCTCATTTCAATTGAACGTTAAAATCTCCAATTAATAAAAGTATATCTCTGCGGTTTCTGAATGCAATAACAGTTACCAGGTAATTCCAGAAGTCCTCCTTGGTCGTTCACATTTATCAGTTCATAAAAAATAGGTATTCATGGTATTATGTATTGACTTACAATGTTCTAGCTAAAAATATACAAATTTATGTTTTATTAGCTGTTGTTAGCTCAAAACTTTACTTTACTTTAGAAATTCTTGCCCATTCGGTTTTCTATATTCGTTTACTTTTTAGGACTGCACCAATTGGGTACTCCAAAAATTGATCAGTTTCTTATGGCGCTTAAAGTGAGTGGAAGTTATGAAGTGTAACATAAAAGGGCCAACATTTTCTCACATTTCTTTTATTTCAATATGAAAATTTTAAAAGAAATATATCGTCAGCTGAAATGCGAATCTCTTAATTAATTTTTAATTAATTATTGCGTATTACATCGAAACGCATGTCCTTACAAATTTTCAAACATTTATCATAAAAATAAGCCAAGCTAAAAAAATATAAATGTACTTTACTGCATTCAGTCACTTGAAGTACAGTGAAACTTCGATATAACGAATTCCAAAGGGATCCGAAAATAATTCGTTATAGCTATTACTTCGCTATAAATATAATGAGCAAAGCCTTGATATATCGAAAATTTAAGAGATACGAAAACAATTTGGTATAACTATAGTTTTCTTTGTCTTACATTTTATTCTTACTTCGTTGTATAGAGGGTTTTGTACGAGCACTTCGTTGTATAGAGGCTTTATAAATGCCTTTTTAAATACATTTAGACTTCGCTGTTTTTATAACAGGACTTTACCACTTATAATTTATTCTGATTTCGTTATATTGAGGCATTTGAATGAAGATTTCGCTATATAGGGGATTTTTTTGTTAGAATTTGTTCGTTATAGCTATAGTGTATTTTTGTATGAAAAACTTTGCAATAAAGAGGTTTTCATAAGGGACTCAATAAAACATACGTTATATTGAGTTTTTCGTTATAACGAAGTTCGTTATATCGAAGCTTCACTTTACTTTATTACATAACAAGCTTTTTAAACTTTTATTTTTTAAAGTTAAATCAAGTGTAAAGTAATCTTATCTGCTTTGTAATTGATGAAATTAGAAAATAATTAAATTGAAATAGAAATATAAAAAAATGTTGTTATTGCAAATTACACCTTAGAAAATAATTGCTATGCAAAACTTTATACGCCGAATATTAACCTGGCAAAAATTTAACAGTCATAGAAAAAAGCTCTTCCAAAAAACACTTTTATTTGCATTTAATTGCCATTCACATCACTATAACTTTTTACTTTATTGCCAGGACAACCGGAGAAATATAAAAACACATCCGCAGTAATAACAGCACAATATTTTCGAGGAAAAACTAGTTAAACGATTTTTAATTTTGAGCTTTGAAAATAAAGTTTTCATACAACGTGAAAACAATAAACGAAGTTTTCTTCTTTTAGTTTTTGCATATTTATTTTGTGGTGATCCTGAGTTTTATATTTCTTTATTATTGCTATTGTTCAAAGGACATTTTTGCTGTCAAGCCATATTGCGTGTGGCGTGTGTCTGTGTTTCTTATGCACTTTGGCAGCCAGCGCACAGTGGGGCATAATTAAAATATTTTTGAAATAAATCAGATATTTTGTTTCTTTTGGGATAAAATTCTAATTCTAATTACAAACCAAATTCTAAGTGGGATGACGAAAAATCGTTTCAATAAAATTTCATCTGATATAGTAGAAGAGTTCTGCAGCTTAAATCTTTAAGACAAGTTCCTCAGACATTCAATAGCCGAGCTATGAAGTCTCACAGTAGGGCACTTCGAAAATGAAAAGTTTTTTCAATGGTGCAATATTTTTCTTATCAGATTTGAAAAATTTTTTATACCAATATAGCTCTCATTAAAATCTAAAAAAACATGTCCTTCAGTTAGTAAGTTATACTCGTTTCAAAATTCAAACTTTTTTCAAAACCATGGCCTAGTGTTTTCGAGATTTGGAATACAATTATCAAAAGATTATTAAAACTGTTTTGTGCTAATTAAACAAAAAAAATATATTAAACAAACTAAATAAAGGCAATATGTATTACTTCTGAGTTCGACAGTATACAATCTTAAATTGGAAAATTAAAGAAATTGAAAATTTTCGACCAATACTACTCTTTGTTAGGGTTCCGTACACCAAAAGTGTGAAGCAACCTTATTGGTTTCGCTAGCTGTCCGTCTGTCTGTCCGTCTGTCTATCTGTCTGTTTTAGGCTGTTTTCTCGGAACCATAAGAGTTACAGATCTGAAATTTTCACAGAATATGTAAAACTTTGGTCGCTACAGTCGCAAATATATGACAGTTAAAAATTAAAGGGTATTATAAAGCGAGCAACGAAAAATGTTGAAATACTAATGTAATATGCAGACACTTATATATAGACACTTAAAATTTTCAAAGTTCGTGTTAATTGGTGTAGTCTGTAGAATAGACTACACCAATTAACACCGATATTTAAAGCAATAAAAATTAAAGGGTGTTCTATCAGTTAATATAATTTTACTATGTAATTTAAACAATATGCTGTATCTTGGAAACCTTAAAAGGAAAATTCTTGAAATTTTCAAAAACGCTGAAACTAAATGAAAAAAGAAAAAAAGCACCAAAATTAAAAAAAGTCGCTAAAACGCAAAATATCACCAAAACTAAAAAGATCGCCAAGAAAAACTGAAAAAAAACTCCAAAAACTGGAAAAAGTCGTGAAAACGAAAAAAGCACTACAACATAAAAAAATCGTTAAAACTAAAAATATCATCAAAAAAAGAAAAAATCGCTAAAAATGAAAAAAAATCATCAAAACGAAAAAAAAAACAAAAAAAAACGTCAAAAACCAAAAAAAAGCGCCAAAACTGAAAAAAGCGCTAGAGCTAAAATAAATCGCTAAAAATATCGTCAAAAAGCGAAAAAAAACGTTGTAGCAAAAAATAAATAAGAAACCCCGAAACCAAAAAAACCCCAAAAATAAAAAAATCAACAAAAAAAAAAACAAAAGAAAAATTGTAAAAAACCAAAAATCGCAACAAAAAAAACGAAAGAAATCGCCAAAACGAAAAAAAGTGTCATAATAAAAAAAAAAGTCCCAAAAACTAAAAATATCACCAAAAACCGAAAAAAACCTCAAAACCGAAAAAAGCGCCAAAACTAAAAAAGTGCAAGAACTAAAACTAAAAATATCGTCAAAAATCGAAAAAAAAGCCAAAAATAAAAAAATCTACAAAATAAAAACAAAAGAAAAATTAAAAAAAGCAAAAATCGCCAAAAAACGAAAAAAAATCGCCAAAAGCCAAAGATATCGCCAAAACGAAAAAAAGTGTCATAATAAAAAAATCGCTAAAACTAAAAAAATCACCAAAAACCGAAAACAAAATCCACAAAACCGAAAAAAGCGCCAAAACTGAAAAAATCTACCTAAGTCTATGTCCATACGAGTCAACCTTTGCTGCGCAACTTTTGAGTATTTGGAAGAGAGAGGTGAGAAGATAGGGAAGGGGTACACTGCTTCATGTGCATGCAACTCTCGTTTGTTTTCTTCTTCGTAATATTAAGCAACAACAAAAGCTGCGCAACAAGAATTTCATTATATGGACACGAATGCAGCTTCAAAAGAAAATTTAAGAAAGTTGCAGAAGCAAAAGTTGACTCGTCTGGACATAGACTAACTAAAATGAATCGCTAAAACTAAAAATATCGTCAAAAAGTCAAAAAAGACAATAAAAACCAAAAAATCGCCAGAAAAAAAAACGACAAAATCAAGAAAATTAAAAAAATGGACAAAAAACAACGAAAAATAAAAAAACCTAAAATAAAAAAAAAAACTTAAAATAAAAAAAAAACTTAAAATAAAAAAAATTAAACAAAAAAGCACAACGAAAAAACTGCCAAAATGAAAAAAGGGCAAAAACGAAAAGAAATATACATATATGTGTTTGTATGGAACCCTTCGTGTGCGGGCCAAAGTCGCACTTTACTTAATTTTTTTTTATAAAAAAAGTTTGCTTGGGAATATGTAATAATTGTATATTCAGTTAAATAGTATACCGAACGAACCACCTGTTTGGCATGGGATGATTTATTTCCAAAATGTTTCGATGCAACTCCATTGTGCAACGCATACTGCAATTTCAATACCTGAAAGTTTAAAATGAAAATATTTTCCGTTTTTATTACACAACTTGGCACTTTATATTTTTAGCTCGTTAAGGGTCCAGGACTTTTTTCCTTGTTTTTTTCTTTTTTTTGGGGGGGAAACGTTTAAAAACTTCTAACGATGAGTGTAAGCAAGTGATTTTGAATGTTCGCTATAGTGGCTTTTGCATGCCATGAACAATACTGTTTCAAAGTCCAGGGTTCTTGTTCACGTTGTTTGGTTAATTAAGTAACTTTTTCCAACCTTTGGCAATTGTTAAGTTAAAATTTTTCTACTTGCAATATTTCTTTGAGTTTTTAGATGAAACTAATTTATAAATTTGTTTTTTTATTTATTTTAGGAAAAAATCAATCGTGAAATTTTAAATTCAAAAGTTTTTAATATGGATGCTTATAATGGTCAAAGTGGTGGCAAACGTAAAAAGAAACGTAAAAATCAACGTGCTGTCAATGGCATGCTGGCCGACGTCGGCAGTTATCCTAATAATCCTAGTGCACCGGGTGGCAGTGGCGGCAGCAGCAGCACTATAAGTGGTAAATGGAAAAATGGCATTTCAGCTAAAGCCAGAAGTTTAATGAATTTACACAATAACGAGGCTGGCAGGAGGGTAAGTTTTTAAGTACTAAAGCTAATGCTTGTTAAAATGAAATTTTTAATGTTGTATTTCAAAATTACATTTAGAAATATTTGAAAACAACTGTAAGCTAAATTATGACCCTTATTATGATATACAACTCAACTAGGTTGAGTTGTCAATGTTACGACCCAACTCAACCATTTTTTTGTATTATGATTTAACTAATTTTAGTTGTCTTCGAAATAAATTTCGAAAAAATTTTTCTTATCTAAACTCTCTATTTTTTGAAACCATAGTAGCCATCACAAAATATTTAAAATATTTTCAGTTATAGCCTTACTATTTTTCCTTGAGATTTTATGTTTTATGGATATGGCAACAATATTGGTTGACAAACGGGATAGATTGGCGCCTAAAATCACCATTTTAAAAGTAATCAAAAGTAACACAATAGTCGAAGTAACAACCAAAACACAACTGACAAAAAAATTGTCTCATTTTGATGAAAGTTGTGATCCATAATAAGAATTTTACAACTACGATTCAACAATCAATTTAGTTGTGAATCATAATAGGGGCATATGTTATTATTAAAGTTATGAATGTTTGTATTTGCTTAGTGGGAAGCTTTTATTTTAAGTTTATAAGATTTTGAATATTGCAATCAAATAATTTTAATAGAAACATCAAATATTTGAAATAATTATTAACAAGTTTTGACCAAAGTGCAACATGCCATACTCTATCAAACGCCTTAGAAATATCTAAAGCCTCCACCTTACTCTCACCAAAATAGTGTATGGAGTGGCACCATTTTTCCGAAAGGAATGCCAGTAAGTCACCCGTAGAGCGTCCTTTACGAAAGCCATACTGCCGGTCGCTGAGTAAACTGTTGGACTCAAAATACTTCACAAGATGGAAATTGGCCATACTTTCCATCACTTTGAAAAGTGCAGAACTTATTGCGATTGGGCGGTAAGTTTCAGGTTTATTAGCCTCCCCCTTTTTTTGGGATTGGCGTCATATTGGCAACCTTCCAATACGATGGAAATTCACCAGCATGGTACAAAGTGCTGGAGAGAGTTGCCAACGGACGTGCTAGCGTCGAAGATCACTATTTCAAGACCAGTGCTGAAATGCCATCCGCCCCAGGAGACTTATTTATATTGAGATCCGCTAATTAAAATTAACACAAAGTGAAAAAATTATACAAAAGTTAATTTGCTACTTTATTCGACCTTACACTGGATAAATATTATTTATTATTTGGGCTCAAGGTCACTGTTTTTATTTTTAATAAAACTCTTATTTTTCGTTTTATCAAATTTTATTTATTTAATTTTCAATATTTCAATCACCGTCGGTGATCTTCTTCAGGAAAAAATGCAGAGTAAAGCTGTCCAATTTCTTTTTTCAATTATACAAAAGTTTACAGCAAATGATCAACCTTTGACCATTCATTGGGACACTAAACTGTTATCGACAATAACAGGAAGATCAGAAGACCGTTTGGCTATAATTGCTACGGCTCCAGGCCTAGAGCTAATTATAGATATGCTTGATATTTCCCCTGGAACGGGAGCGAAAATTTTTGCTGCAGTTTATGATGCATTAGAAGTAGGGTATTTATTTAATCGGGTTTCTGCTTTAATCGGTTAATCGCTCGATTAATTAATCGAGGTTTTGGCTTAATCGGCTAATAATCGGTTAATTTCGGTATTAACCCGTTAACCGATTAATAAAGTTTTTTCATAAATCAAGTAATTTCAACAAATAAAAATGCATAAATTATCTATTAGTTTGAATTTATTAATAAAAAATGAAAGTATAACATAACAAACATAACAATTTTTGAACTAAATCAAGCAAAAAAATCATAAATATGTATTCATTAAAAAACTAAAAAAGTTTGTGAGATCATTATGTCAGTTATTTCAATAGATTAAAAGTATTTTCTAAAATAGTTTTTCAGAAAAATAATTTGTTTTAAATGTTTAGGATTTAAGCGATTCTCTTCTTTAGTTTGGGTAAAACTTGACTTTGAAAAATCCTTTGACATATCGTAGATGTTGAAGAAATCGTAAGCAATCCATAATACAGAATATCTAGTTTATCGGTCCTTTTCCTGGATTTCTCTTAACATATAAAATCTTCCATTAGCCCAGTACAGTCCTGTTTTAATTTTTTTTCAAATTCTTAACACCTCAAATTGTTTCGGTTAATTCTGCTAAAACATTTCTTGCATTACTATCGATAATTTCTTCTGTTGTCAGGTCATCATCTGACTCAAACTTGCAGAGCTCAGCGACGAACATTCTGCAAAAAAGTTTATTTCCGAATTACTTGGTTTCCGTTTTTGTACTGTATTTTAAGACACTGTTGCTAGAAGGAAATATTCCTGAGTGGAGGTATAAAACAATAGAATTTGTCTTTCATTAATTCTAATCCTTAGATTTTTAATTAAATCGCTGGCAATAGTGTTATTGGCTTTTATTAAATTTTTAAACTAAAATTTCATAATTCCCTCAAGTTTAACTACAGCAGCAGAGTCTTTACTAAACTCTTTTATAGCCACGTCAAACGATTTTAAAGTTTTATTTAAGTTGAGTTCACTGAACACACTTCTTTGTTTGTCTGAAAAATAATTTCTAAACACATGCCTTTTGTATATGCGATGAAACAAATAATTTAACACACAATAAATTCGTTATAATACTACAAAATATGAAAAAATTTGTTACGTCGGTTAGTCGGATAATCGACTGAAATTAACCGGTTTAACCGATAATCGAAAATAGCCAATTTTATATTAACCGGTCAGTTAATCGGGTAGTAATTAACCGGTTAGCCGATTAACGGTTAACCGAATGAATACCCTATTTACGCCCCTTTTCACAATGTATAATTAAGAGTTAACGTGGACTTTAACGGCAAGTTTTGTATGGCGATGTTTTCGTTAAAGTCCATGTTAACTCTTAATTGTACATTGTGAAAAGGGCCGTTAGAAGATAAACATATTTTGGAAAAACGGAAGCGTTTGTTTTTCTTACAACATCATCCAACACTGGTAGACTGAAAAGTGCATATGTGCTTTTGGAGAGATCAATTGGAAGAGAAATTGTATTTTTGGGCTGCAGACACCATATATTCGAAACTGCAGCAGTTTTTACAAGGGTCCTGTGGTGGAGTATCTTCTGGAACGGACAAACCGATTTTAAAAAAATTCAAAAAAAAATTGGCCAGTAATAAATAGCTCATCTACGAATTATGGAAATTCAAAGCGATAATGTTTCTGAACTTTTAGATTTTGCTTTTAGAAAAATTAACGATTCATTTCCGAGAAATGATTATAAAAAATTCCTTGGTGACAATCCTTCTTTAGGAATAAAATTCAGAAAAACCGGTGCATTACACTATGCTAGATGGATGGCGAAGGTTATATACTCTTCGAAAATAGTAATTTTTTTTGTAATAAGTTTCCTGAACTGACCGATTTCGAAATCAATGCTTTGGTAGAATTAACTGGTTTTATTGTTTTGATTCGAATAAAGCGGATAGAACTGCTAAATTGAAAAACTACAAAATAATTAATCAAAGTATTGCGGACAAAACCATTTCAAAGGTACTTAATCATCTGTTTTAGTTAAATGAAAGAATAGACAACATAACAAAAAGCAAATTAGTGGCGAAGATGTCTCCGGAAACTAAGATGAGGAAATGCCATAGAAGCTCATTATAAAGAAGGAAAATTTAAACAGTTTCATATTCAGAGAAAACTCTGATATTTTACAAGATTTCTTTTCAAAAACACTACCAAAAAATTTTCAAGAGATTTGGAATTTCTATGGCGATTTTCAACAACGAATCACATTCTAGGAATGTGAGTACGTAAGAGCGAAAGAATATATAAAAAAACTTGAGTGTTGTCACTGATTGTGCTGAAAGAGGCATTTAGTTAATTCATGAATACCATGGCAAAATAAGAAAAGATGAAGAGCAGAAACAACATTTAATGAAAGTAGCTATCTTTTTTTATAACTTGTTTTAATATTTTTGTCTTGACATGTTTGAATATTTTACAGGTGGGACAAACATATATGCAGCTTTATTTTAAAAATGCTATTCTGCATTCACTACAAAGAGATTTCGATCTGTAGTGAATGCAGAATATTGACAGTTTTTATCTTAATTTTTTCTTGGAATATTTTTAAGTTATTTTATCAAAAGTCTGCAGAATTTATATACTTGTGTACGTTGAAAACAATGATATATATTAAAAATTTTTGCAATACAATAGTTTTTTGGGTCACTTTGACCCAAAGGAGATTTGAGGGTTAATTCCCAAAAAATTATTTTATTGTCCACTGTATTAAAACTCTACAGAATACAGAAGTTTTTTGTAAAATGATGAAGAAAATTAATGAGTTGCCCAATTTTAATTCCTATTAACTGTGAAATATGTAAATATCTGACCTTTAACCTTTGTGCGCGTCCAGAAAACGTTGTTTGATTTGTGTCAAGTTTTCAGCAGAGAGCTTCTAGACCCATTGTTACAATATTCTGGTGAAAGCACTTTAAAATTCGAACAAAAATTTTCATGCATACAAACCATTGTCACTCTAATGTACATATATACATTCGTATGTCCAACATATTCACACGCATAAGCAAACTCATAAAACTAAATCTCCACCTCTTGATTCGTTTATGAATTTCAAATTTGAATTTTTAGCCTCAGGTCAAATAATATTAAATCTCTTTTCTGATTTCCTTCTTCCAGCCATTTAGAAACAAAATTTGTTTGCTTGTTATTAAATAAATAAATGAATTGTAAAAAATATAATAAAAAACTTAAGCAAAAACAAAATGGAGCAATAATGGCACACAAGCATTCATGCATACCTACATAAATTGTTATTTGTGGGGATTCAACATGCACTGGCACAAATACATTTACATACCAAAAAAAAACCAATATTTACACACTCAATATGTTAGTTTTTGTAATAATATTATTACAGTTATTTTTTGTGTATGTGCTTGTTTTTGTCATTTATTTGTTTGAAACTTCTCTCGGCCTTCCCCCCAACAAGTTACTCTTCTTTTTTTATCGAATTTGTATTCTGAATATGCAACAGGTTGGTTTTGTTATTTTTGCACATCATGCAGAGATGTACTAATTGAGTCCTACAATTGTACTTTTTGCACTTCATTATACCAAAACACAGCGTTAGCTAATTTTACATTTATATATGGGACATTCCGTGCCAAATCGGGCAGTTTGTGCCCGACCCGATTTTCTTCATTTTCGGATATGCTTTGGCACGTATTAAACGCAATGTTTACACCAATTTTCAGTATTTTGCTTCTATCAGGTATGGAGTAATAGATTTTTCAAAATTTTGACAAAAAAAATTTTATTTAATTATAGATCAATAATAAAAATTAATATGTTAAAAAAGTATGGTATTATTTTATTCGTCTTCCAGAAAAAAACAAAAAAAAAATTTTTTTTGTAATTATCAATCAGCTTTTAACGTTTGAAAATGAAAATCCACATTGCAAAAAGTCCGACCCCTTTGTTTTGTTTTTAAATTTCCAAAAATTATACTCTGAATTCCGCTACTTTAAGCGAAATTTCCAAATGTGATCATCTCAACTTTTTCTATTTTTTTCGAATATATTAAATTTTATTTTTGTTATAAATTTATCTACAACACTACTTAAAATGATAATGAAGTCTAAAAGATATATTCTTTGAGGTAAATTGAGTTCACTGACCACGAATATTATATTGATATATTATAATAAAATAGTTTTCCAGATATTCGGTTTAAAAAATGTAATTTTTGGGTTTTTAAGTTATTGACGGAAATCTCTAAGAAAGTGCATCTAAAGCATCAAAATTACTAACACCGACAAACAAACAAAAAATGGTCTATACAGTTGTCCAGATCAACCTACTTAAACGCACTTCGATACGCTGAGTCCGAATCTTTAGTTCGTTTGGCTCGTACGTACTCAAAATTTCAAGTAAAAACTGCATATTTTTGTAGCCTTTTTAATAGTATTTCGCAATTTATTGAGTCCGAATTGCGGATTTTATGTAGGTACACGCAAAGAAAAAATATGGTTGTGGCATGGTTGCGTCAGCAATGACATGTTTTCCGACACAGTTTTTGAATGCGGCAAATAACTTATTATTGTATTAAATGACTGACCCTTAATTAGTTTAAGGCAAAAAACTAACGTTTACATTTAATCATGAAATTATTAGATTTCATGAAAATTGACACATGGTTGGCTTGAACAATATATATTGTTGAAAAAATTCTGACTACAATCATAGTTTATTTAAAACTTTAACAACAGAATGGCTCTATAAAAATAAAATATCGTTCTTATCTATACTATTTTGTTTGCAATAAAGCTATGGTTATAAAACAGACATGGCTCTCTGCTTCCAAAAAAGTTTTTGTTCTATCTCTGTGTTGAATGCTTTACGTTAGTTTTGTATTTTACTTGACAGCGTTTGGTTTATTTTTGTGAGCGGTTGGTGTGAAAAAATAAAAAATTATAATTAAAATAACAAAAAGTGATATATTCTGGCAATTAATGTTCGGCCATGTTCTGAAGACCATTTAGTTTTGAAATAGCAAAATTTCAAAAGCGAAGAAAAGTGTTCTTTAATCGGACAATTTAGCGCATTCGTAGCTTTGTTCTGATAAAATATGTGAAATATCTGAAACACAAAAACCAATTGAAAACCACAAATAAGTGAGCTTCTTAGTTGGATTCTATTCTGAAAGTTGCCGATTTCACAACGAAATGTTTTTCAGAACATGCCCGATTGTAAATAGAGCATGCGCCAACAAATATGTATGTATCTATGTGAAAATAGATAATAGTTTTTATTTCAGATTCAGCACACTGACCAGTTGAAAAATTTTGTTTTTGATTTAAATTGAAATAATAAAATTTTTTAGCTCCTGTCAATTTTTTAATCAACTTATAGTTAAGAAAACAATATATATATGATTATATAGAACAATATATATGGTTATTTAGAACCATTTATATGGTTAATTTTAACCACATATATTGTTATTTCAAACCATATTTTGTAATTTTGAGCAATATATATGGTTGTTTTGAACCATATACATGGTTGCTTGAATAACGCATTTGGTTGTTTTTAACCATATCTATGGTTATTTCAAACCAGTCATTGTAATTTTGAACCATATATATCGTTGTTTTGAAACATGCACATGGTTGCTTGAACCATATATATGGTTGTTTTGAACTATATATAAGGTTGTTTTCAACCATATATTCTATCATAGTATGTTGCTCTTGGATTATGGTTGCCTCAACCATGTTTTTTCTTTGCGTGTAGGTGTGTCTTGTCAAATAACTGTGGTCACAAGCCTTAACCGCCTAAGTCGAGTTAGGACAAAACTGGGTTATTGGTGCTATCGTGTTCGGCATGTATGAATCTACTTGATATCAATTTTTGGTAATTGTATCCTTTTTGATATAACATCTATCCATAAAAACCTAATAGCTTAAGTAATTTGTTTAAATTATTGTTTTGGATTAATAGCTTAACTCATAATTCACCGACGTTAGTTTCCTAACTCAAATTAAGTGTTTCATAATTCTATATTCTTACTTTGGAATAATGGCCTAAATCAATTTAAGATATGATAATTAGAAACATACAGTTTTTATTATTGCCTAAATCAAACTTATGTCGTTATTCCGCAATAGAAAGTAAACATTTTATTTTCCTAAGTTGAATTACTTCGTTATTCCGAATTACAACATCGATTTTTGATAGGCATAACCCATTAAACGCCAAGACCATTAAAAATGCAAGAAATAAAATTTCATTGGTTTATTTATGACTAAATGCTGACAAAAAACATAGAAAAAAATTAAAAATTAAAAAAAAATTCTGAAAAGTATGTTTTTAGAGCTGTACTCAGATGGGTACAGTGGCGTCATATGTATGCTAATTTTTTTATGTATGAAAATTTTTGAAACATTCTTTTTCAACACAAAGAGCTACATCGCAATGCTCACATAACCACCTTATTCTATTATGACACTCACGACATCGTAGTTGATTTTTTATTCTTTTAGGAAAGTGGTTTCCTCCACTAGTTGCAACACCGGGAGCCAAAGACCGTTTGGAGATATTGACTTTTTGGGTATAGTTTCGCAAATAAAATCTTGTGATGTTGCGCTGAAATTCAAGCAAGTCCATTTGAGAATTGTTTGCAGTTTTAAACAGTTTCCAAGCATTTACTACAGTGGAATTCAACATTGCGGTAAATAGCGGCCACCACCATTTCTTTCCTCGGAAATTTATTCTATAGTTACTCACAGCTTGATCGTGGAGGTCAACGCCACCCATTCCAGCATTATACTCTGCGATCAATCTGGGTTGGCTCACACTAATTTTGCTTTTTTCAGCTGAACACCATCTGTAAACCATATGCATTGGCTCAGCACATTCAAAATTCGACCCTACGGTTACCGCGCTGTTGTCGTTCCATTTAACAAATATAATCTTCTTGGTCTTGTCATATCTGCTCTCAAAGTAGCCTCCCTTTTCTTTCTTGAAAAACGAATTTGTTTCAAGTGGACATTTTTTTGTTCTTGACTCACGAACGGTCCCAATTGCTCGAAATCCTCTTTCTTTCAATTCTACAAGAAGATCGTATGACGTAAAAAATTGTCAAAAAACACAACATGATCTGAAGGGTTGGGAACATTGTCCAAGAAATCTAGTACAACCCGAGATCCAAGTGGCAGTTTTAATTTTTCAACACTTAGTCCTTTGGCCCCACAGTAGGTATCAAACTGGTATAAATAACCGCAGCTACTCGTCAGCATCTAGTTTTTAAATCCAAATCTCACTGGCTTGCCTCTTATGAATTGTTTAGAAGAGTGGCTACCAAAGTATCGGACCATGGATTCATCGACTGAAAGCTTTTCATGCATATAACCAAATTGGCAAAATTTTTTTGTGAGAATTTTTGATAATGGTTTAACTTTGGCCATTTTGTCAGTAGCATCTAAATTAGTGTTATCAGCCAAATGAATGAAACGTTTTATTACTCTAAATCTGTTGCGTGACATATTTTGGGAAATGATTGGGGCATGCGTATCCTCACAGAGCTGCCAATACATATCCTCTCGAGGCATAGAGTGATATCCACTATACAGCAAAATACCTATGAATACTTTCAAATCTGCAGAATTGAAGGAAAAATTGTGTTCGTTTGCTTGTGATGCATAAATGCAAGTTTGGTTAACGATTAAATTTACAACCTCTTCATCAAAAAGAGTTTCAAAAACATCAGCTGGAGATTTTCCTTTCAATTCAGCGATCATAGTGAAATCATTCTCTAAAAATAAATTGGTTTTCTGCATTTCAATATCGCATGCTCTCTTTGTCCACTTTGGACCGTTTTTGCTTGAACTTGAAGATTTAATTCTCTTTCGCAATTGTTCCAGAGGAATATCATCCTCGCTATCACTACTGAAAAATATTTCGACTTCACCAGGAACATCATTTGGAATGCGATCGTTGACAATATCATCAGCGTTTCCCTCCTCTTCATCGGTATTACAGTCCGGGTCTGGTGGAATGATCGCTATGTCAAAGTTCTTGTGAGAATCTATTCCTACAAAATCAAGAGCGCTGTTCAAATTTTTGAAAGTTCTGCCATAGAAACTTGACGGTTTGATTGTTTTAAATTCCATTTTGATCCAAGAAAAATTCTAAAAAAAATTATACATATCATGCCATTGTACTCGCTTGGGTACAGTGAATTTGGTACTCACTTTGCGTTGAGAAAAAAAAATTTTTCTCTTTAAGGTTTTAATTTAATAAATACACATACACTCTTCTATAGAAAAAAATAAAAAACTTTTGTTTCAACGATGCACACTTTACTCTACTAAAGTCAATTGCTACTGACCTACGTAAAAATCACAAAAATGAAAAAGTGTTGTAAAAACAAAACAAAATACAAAATAACGGTATATTTTTCTTTACGAGTTTTTATGAGTGTGTTTTATGCACAATGTATTTAATGCAAACACATAATAAAAATTGACAAATTTCATTTGCAAACAAAATTATGCGTATTTGAATATTGCCTTTTTTCTGTACTCAAGCGAGTACAATGGCAGGGAATGGGATAAATTGAGTTGATTTCTTTTTCCAAACTAAAAAATCGCTTTACGAAAATATTATTTCAAGTTAAGTTTTTATTCCAAATTTGAATTAAAAAAAAATTATTGCTTAAGTAGACTTTAGTCTTTATTTCAAACTATGAATATTGAAAAATTGTAAAAAAATTAGTCACTAAGTCGAGATATACCATTGAGGAAAATTCTACATCTTGGTGATTGATTTAAAAGTTTTAATTTTTAACAATTTTTGTAAAAAATTATATGCAAAATGTCTGACAGAGCATTAAAGAAGATAGAATTAGAAAAGCTTCAGGAAGAACGTCCTAAGAAAAAAAGTAAGCGTGGATAAAAGTTAGTTTATTGGTATTTTTAGATTTTTTTTTAAATTTAAGCTTCATTTAAGAACGAGTATGTTACGTAAGTGGATATTGCTGATCTGTAAAATATATACTGATGTCACATACCTCTTACGACAAAAAAATCCTTGTAAAACTTTTATTTTTAAATAAAATAGAATGTGTTTTTTAAATTAAATATCTTAGAAAAATTTTGTACGTTCAAGGAATCCAAAGTGAAAATATAACATAAGTCGACAAATTATGAATTATCAGTAAGAAATAAGAACTTAACTCAACATGAGAGATAAAATCATACAAATGTTGACATAAAATAAAGACTTAAGTTGACTTAGGTGTACTAAAAGTTTGTTTTTTCTTGTGGCACAGAAGCCTAACTCAACTTTAGCATTTTAAATTTTTTGTACTCAATAAGCCATAAGAGTCTAAGTGCCTTATCTCGCTCTTATCTGTTGACTGCAACGCTAAAGAACTATTTTTTTAAAGAGATGATTAAAAGAATACCGTACCTTGGAATCTGTAAAAAAAAATAAAGTGAGGGCTTTAAACTTTAAACTCTTCTCCTGAAAACCTTGGAAAACAGACTTAGGCGGTTAAGGCTTGTGACCACAGATATACAGACCACTTGTCTTAGTGCTATTAATTTAACAGTTTAATTTTTCGCTTTTTCGTAAATTATTTTCGTTATTTTATGGCCACATGACCCAAAATAGATCTGATCAACAATATTATTAAGTATTTTTAATGCATATACTCTAAAAAGTATGCCGTTCCATTATTTGGTTCGTATATGTTTTAGTGAGTCCATAAAATAACTATGAATGATTTTTTGTTTTGCCCATTATTCTATTAAAATGTAAAAATTTCGAATTTCAAGTTAAATATAATTTTGAATGGAACACAGGAAACATAAAGTTTTTAAGATCTGACTAAAATAAGAAAGTTATACGGCTGGCTGCTAATATATGGAATTTCGTTTTCGTCGATGATTATGGTGTATGAGGAAAGGAGCCTTAAACGAATTCGAATAAAAATCCGAAGTTATCTTTAATACAAAATTGCTTAAATTTAGTTTGTTGTCAAAATAATATTTTCGATAAAAACCTAATTTGTATCGAAAAAAATTGGATCTTTTCACTTATTGGCTTTGTATAATGTATTCGGCCCAAAATGATCTTTAACTTTTGGCTTTCAAAATGTTTTTAAATTTTTAGTCCATTGTAGAAACTTATAAATAATGAATTTTGAAGACACGTTTAAAATTAACTTTTTTCAATGTAAAAGTTATTTAACTCAATGAGCTTTAATCCGATCAATACAATCGTTATACTGGGTGAAAAGGGAGAAAGATATCTACGAAACAATGTAAAATCTTTTTTATTCAGTTAAACCATTTTCAATATTTTTGGCAATAACTGAAAAGCAGGAAAATCACATTTTTACGGTTATGCCGAAAACGTTTGCTAAGAAAAAATAAATGAATGAATGAATTCATATTCGTCTTCAGTGAACTCAGATAAATTCTAAAAATTCCATTTCCAAGTTCATTTGTTTTTGTAAACTATTGTATTTCAGTCACTTTGTAAAGATTATTTGGTGTTGTATTGTTTGCTATATTCAGCAAAGCTTTATTATGTTTCGCATTTTTTTATATGTTTTCCTACATCAAATTATACATTTTCATACTTGAAAAAGTGGGATAGAAATTTTAGGTTGGATCGACCTCTTAAAAGCGGAATAATCCCGCCAAAAGAGGAATGTATGGTCAGGCTACGTATGACTAACATGATAACTTTATCGTAATACTATCATATTACTCATACGTACTTTTGCCCTAAAAATATGTAAATTCACATATTCTTCTTTTCTTTTGGAATTAAAAATTCATAAAAAAATGCTCGTTTAATGTATCATAAAAATTTTGTTAACATAAGAGAACTGCTATGTTTTTTAATAAATTCTAAGGAAATAAAAATTAAAAAATTAAGTTTAGTAGTATTTTCATGCAGGCAAAAAATGCTTGAGAAAATTTGACTATTTTTAGAAAATCAGCTTTCCTGCCCACATTTTTGAGTGGGCATTGCGCATGATTAATATTCCAAGAAACATTAACAATAAACTAATTTTTCAATATTCATTTTTCTCTTGTTCCTTGGAATATTAATCATGTCCAATTCTTTCTGAATATAACGTTATATAATCAATTTGGATTCACAAACAAATACGTTCGAAATAATCGTATTAATAAAAAATTTCCTACTGGCTTGAGCTTTTCACATGTTTACATGTTAAGAAAGTGTTGAGAAAATAAACAAAATAAATAAAAAGCAACATACTGATATTTAATATCATTTTCTATTTTTAGATATTTGGATCACTTAAGCAAAAATATCAATTATTTCAATTGTATTTTTGTAAACTAAAATCATATTTTTCATTTGTTATTGTTTATTTATTTTGCAAACAGCTGATTGTTTTGGACTTTACACAATCTGCCCGAAGAATAATATCAGGCTATTTCGTGCAAGAAGAACAATAATTTTCTCTTAAATTCACTTTCATTTACCCAATCTTGCAGTACTGGAACAGTTTTGGTGCAAATTTGTCCCTCGCGGGATCTCAATGATGAGTACGGGATCGGTCCTACAGATATATTGGGTTTAATTTACTCAGAGCTTATTCATACGTATACGTTATGTACAAATATGTTAAAGTCTATGTGAAGTATGGATAATGATAGTAGAAATATTGAAATATTATTTGTGTGAATTTTGATTTTTGAAACTTTTGGGAAAGCTTCTTTCTACAACGCCAAAGCAAATATGTATATAAAATTTCAGCTTAGAACCTTATATGACCAGGTTCTCCACTGATTATCTGCTAAAGTTTCACATCATTTCTAACATTAGACATGTCGGTCAAAAGTGTTTACTGGGTAGACATACAAACTTTCATGTATTTATAGCAATTACAATGTTATTTTTATATGAAAATAATGGATACAGAAAAAAGAAAGAGTATTCTTTGTTATTGCGATTACATGTGGCTTCCATATGAGACAGATTATTAAGAAAAATCTTTTTATAAATTTCAAAATGTTAAGCTAAAAAGAATGTGATATAAAAAAGTTTGTTATCTAGTAGCAGTTTTATTTTATTAACTTCTTGACCATATCATATACGCCCACTAGTGCAGGAAATTTTATATATAACGCATATGCCCACTAGTACAGTGAATCCATCCATACAAATAAATAAAATTGAATGTCCAAAATACAACTTTTTACCCCCTCATACAAAATTTTTCTTTAATTTTCCATATCTGGAGGGGTGCAATAGTAAAATTTTGCAAAAAAAGTCAAAATTAGCAAAAAAAAATAGAAAAATAGCAAAATTTAGTGTATGCTACTTTCAAAATAATATGCTTAGTCCAATAGCAAACTGCCGGTATAGGAAGAGGAATAAAGATACCTCATATAAAAAAAGAAGAGCGGTGTGTTGGGTACATCCGCTTAGAGCTATGCTCCTTCGCTGAACCAAAAAGGTACATAAATAATGGGTGTTTTTTATTGAGGTATAGAACTTTAAGTTGGCATCACTTTTTTAACTGGCGGCCATTTTGTCAGCTGTCAAGTGATTAATATTTAGTTTGGATTGCCATTTCATCATGAACAGGTTGACAAAAGAACAACGCTTGCAAATCGTGCAAATTTATTTCGAAAATAATGGTTCAGTTCGCGAAGTTTACCGCAAGCTCCGTCCATTTTATGGTCGACATAATCGTCCATCAGAGTAATCAATTCGGTTAACCATGGATCGTTTTCGCACTACGTTTACTCTATGTGATAATACGCATCCGCAGAGACGTCGAACAGTGCGCACCGAAGAAACAATTGCCGCTGTAGAGCAAAGTGTTGAAGAGGACCCGAATAATGCTGGAGAGTCAGTTACCGTTAATGGAGACCGGTATAGAGCCATGATAACCGACTATTTTGTTCCCGAATTGGATGGCATGAATGTGGATGAGTTGTGGTTCCAACAAGACGACGCTACATGCAACACAGCGCACGTCACAATCGATTTATTGAAGGAAACATTCGATGAGCGCATAATTTCGCGGAATGGACCTGTCAATTGGCCACCAAGATCGTGTGATTTGACACCATTGGATTATTTTCTTTGGGGATATGTGAAGTCGCTCGTCTACGACAACAAACCAGAAACGTTAGGGGACTTGGAAGCCAACATTCGTGGCGTTATTGCCAACATACGGCCCCATATGCTCGAAAAAGTGGTTGAAAATTGGTCCTGTAGAATTGGCTTTATTCGAGCCAGCCGCGGCGGCCACATGCCCGAAATCATATTTAAACATTAATGGCATAAAATTATCCTTCCAATAAAGCCAAATTGATGGACATTAAAACGATTTTCTTGTGTTTTATTTCAATTCGAAGTTCTATACCTCTAAAAAAAACACCCGTTACAAGGAAAAAATTTATGGATTCAACGAATTTATTCCTTATTTCTCAGCTAAGGAACTGGTTCACTGAATTCAACGGATGCCTAGCATTGGCTGAAAGTTAAGAATACATACGGTGAAACCGTACCTAAATTCATTAAACCTATATATTGAATTCAATGAACTTATTGCTTGAACTTGTATTTAAGGAACCTATTCCTTGACCCAATTAACCCATTTATTGATTTTTAATAATTTATTCTTTGAATCAATAAACCCTTGGCCTAATCCCATTCTTTGAATTATACCTTGAGCCAATGTACATTACATTCAAAATTTCACTATAAATAATTAAAACAATAGGTTGGTTCATATAAAACTGATTACTTTATTTAAAAAGTTCATATTAAAATAGATAATTTACATGTATGCGTGAATGTGTATTGAATGGGCAAAAGTGTTATTATTTCCACTCCCCACTCATTTTTAGTTAAGTGGGTAGAAAAAATACGAAATGCAAAAAAATAAGTTTCTAAAGTGTAAACCGTCCAGTCCGCTTGCATTTTAAGGTTAAAATTTTCCAAAAGTATCGTACAACGGTATACGGCTTAATTTACCTATAACTCTTAAACTAAAAGGCTTGAGCGATTAACGGCCCTTTTCACAATTTATGATTAAAAGCTAATGTCGACTTTAACGGCAAGTTTTGTATGCCGCACTTCCCGTTAAAAGGGCAGTTAGTTGCATAATCTTTTTTCCTCCAGAAAAATAAGAAATATTTTCTTCATACAAGTTTTTAGCCAACTATTAGAAATAGATTTTTCCAACTTCTACATTTATGCTGAGGCCACATGGTCGTTTTTAAAAGGCGGCGTTTCTACTTTTTATATTAAATTTGAAAAACGCCCGTGTGGCCTCAACCTTAGGGAAAAAGGGAGCTCAACATTTTTTTATAAAGAGAAGTATCACAATTAGGCAATTAATGCCTACCAGCTAATTAATTAATGTTTTCCCTTTTTTGGGAAAGGGATAGTGTAGAGACAACAGGTGGTGATGTGGGAGAGATAGAAAGCTTAATTTATTTACAACTTTGCTATTGAGAGTTTTTTGTTAAATTTTATAGTGCAGGATTGCAGCCACTATGGTGTCAAGTAGAGGCATTAATTTGTTTAAGCTGTGTAGCCATTGGGTTTGTAGTCAACTGCGCTAACCATCTTAGCCAACAGCACCCTCATATGAAATGTATTGTGGATGTTAGGCCCCTTTTCCGAATGCAGTTCTTATACACAATATTGTGTACTTCAGTTTTTCACTCATAGAAAAAAACGGAACATTTCAGAATAAAATGGATTGCTGATTTCATGCAAAGTCTAGGAGATAGAACTATTTTAGAATTTATTAGCTGGTCGGTTATATTAATGCAAAAAATCTTTCACAATATTGCCAAACTATATCTACACTGAAAAAAAAACAATGCAACATATGAACGAAACCGTTCGTATATTTTACGAAAAATTTTGTAATTTCGCACCACGAAATTCTTTCGTAAAATGTACGAAACGAACCAAATTTTCGTTTACGAAGTATGTTTTGTGTTTTAAGAAATAATTTTATATATAATACGAAAGAGTTTCGTAGAAAACAGAAACAAGTTTTACATTTTACGAAATATTTGCATAGTTTAAGATAATATTTAGAGAATATTACTAAATATTTTTTGTGTTTTACGAAAAAATTAAACAACTTTTTTACATTTTTCTTGTTATTAAAGTTTTTTCTCATAACTTTTATTTTTGTGCCCATTTTATTATCAAAATCCCCTTTTTGTACCCCTTTTTGAAAATTTTCAACGGTAACGCTGTCTACAACTTATATGTATACGGGTCACTTAGCGCCCAATTTTATATGATCCAATAATTTTAGAACAACTTATGTTGTCCATAATTGATTTCGTAATATGTACGAAATTTTAGTATATTTTACTAAAAAACGTACTAGTAAATGTTTTCGTTACTTACGTAAAACAATAAAATTCTGGTGTAAAAATTTATTCCATAATATGTACGAAAGTTTCGTATATTTTACAAAAAGAAATAACTACGAAAAGTTTTCGTTACTTTCGTTAAATAATAAAATTCTGGACTCAACCTAATTCGTAATATGTACGAAAGTTTCCTACATTCTACGAAAAAAGTAAATACGAATGGTTTTCGCTACTTTCGTAAAATAATAAAATTCTAGACTAAAACTTTTTTCGTGGAATGTACGAAAATTTCGTATATAAGACGAAAAAAGTAACTACGAAAGTTTTTTTTCGTAAAATCTTGCATGGATTATTTTCAGTGTAGGTTTAGAAAAAAATCAATTTCGTCCTCCGGAAAACAAGGTGCCTTTTTTGTTAGTTGTTAAATTCTTTATGCACATACAAATTTATAGTGCAAATGTACAAATGAATCTTTATGAACATTGGTTAAGTTTGAATAACTATGTTGTAGGCAATTTAAATGCCTCTTCACACTATGATACATGTAGTAATACTTTTCACGAAAATTCCTCCTTGATCTAATTGTTGTTTGCAAAACTTAAAAAAAATAACAATTTATCATGTCAGAGTTTCATTTTCCTCAAAATTATTAATACTTGAATTATAGTCCGAAACAGCCTTAACCAATATCTTTTGAAACAGTATTTTAGAAGTATGTATTACCTACCACCCAATAAATATTAAAAAGGGCTATGATTAAATTCTGCATTTATATTTGTAAACGTTTTTTAAGTTCAGCGTACTTCTTTGAAACAAAAAATTTTAGTTCCATTTATTTTTCATTTAAACAAAGCACAACATAATAAATTGAATTCATTGATAACACAAAAAAAAAGAGATAAAAACACTCCAATCATACGAAATCAAATCTAGTCACCATGGTGCTATTAGTCGGACATTGGGCTGATGAATATAACAAGGAAGAAAAAAAAATCTAGTAAAAATAGAAAAAACAATATGAAATATATAGAAAACAGCAACTGACACCACGAAACATGTTGTTGACTAAAAAGTAATTTGTTTGCTGTAGGTTTTAACATTTTATTTTTAATATATACTTTTTTTTATAAATATGTATTTGTATGTAGAAAGCAAACATACTATATATTTCATTATGGAACAGATCAATATATGGCATGTACAAAAACCAGACTGTCGTAGTATTTGGCTACTGAATGCAAAAATACTATCGCAGCATAAAATAAATAAAAATCAAATACTAAAAGATAAACTGTCGCCAAAGTAGCAACAGCAGGAGAAAAAACAAACCGAAAAAAACACACTGTTGTGGGGATAAACTGTGATATTTTTCATCAAAAATTTCAATGAACCTTAGGAAGAAAAAAGTATTACATGTGGTAAGATAAAAGCACTAACCCAGCAAACAAGCGGCGATAATGATCCTCAATTTGTGAAGCTAAGAAATCAAACTTTGTGCTGTAGTCTTTAACTTGGATGCCAGGACCCATAGGGAAATCTGTGCTTACAGGATATTCCGAAATCGAAATTTGAGGAGACTTATGGCTCGATTACACTGGTTCACAAATTTTCAACTTTTTGCGATCACCTCAAAAATGAAATGTTTTCTAAGGTGATTTTGGGTCACTGAACGCGAATATTCATTTA
This sequence comes from Panzeria rudis, assembly GCA_956483635.1. Classification (NCBI taxonomy): domain Eukaryota; kingdom Metazoa; phylum Arthropoda; class Insecta; order Diptera; family Tachinidae; genus Panzeria; species Panzeria rudis. The sequence continues at coordinate 102,356,479 of OY101450.1, read as the reverse complement.
TTTTTCTTAAGAACCGTTTTCGAGATATTCGCGAAAAACGTGTTTTTTGCAGTTTATAAGGCTATTTCCAAAAATCTGGAGTACTGTTTACTTGAATTGAGCAATTGAATTTGGCATTGTTGCATAGATATGTTTTTGCTCTTTCAGCCCGTATTCAAATCAATGAGTTACAGGTCTTTAGATTTGAAAAAACTTTAATTTTTCCACGTTTTTTTAAATTTACTTTTTTAAGTCGCTTTAGTAAGGCAAAATAAATTTTTTTAAATTTATTTTAGACCCACATCTTAAAGAAAATTTTGTTCCAAATGCAGCCAGCATAAAATTATTTATATCGGACGAAATGTGAGAAAGTTACAACATATTTAGTGAGCACATCAAAATTTTAATTTTCATTCGTTGGTCCTCAGGGCAGTACGACTTTTTGCTTCTATTCCATTACTTTCACTCGTTTGAAAAATAAAGGTCCACATATCGCATATCAAAGCTAGCAAAATTACGTGTAGTTTTTAACACTGTATTCAGATTTTTATAATTAAAATTTTTATGAAAGACTTACGGCAAAAGAAGTGGAAAATGGTGCTATGTGGTGTTTTTTATCTATTAAATTTGTTCTTAATGTTATAAAATCATTCATTACTGATATTTTTCAATGAAATTTTGCAGTTATATAGGAATTTATGTGAAAACTATGATTTGGTTCTGAAAATCATTAGAATTCCTAAGAAAGTTCCAATAAATCTAAAAAATAGGTCGATCTTAAAAGGGTGCATGCCCACCAAAAATGTAAATTCGATTAAGTTGTTTTTCTAAAATCACGTCTGTGAAGACGTCTTTTAGACATGTATATAATAATTATTTGATCCTTAAAAAAATATTATAGAGAAAACAATTGGGCAAAAATTGTCATAAATTCAAAATTTTTCAATTTTCAAATTAAAGATTGTATATTTTCCAACTCTGAAAGAATACTTCCATCAGCTATTTTTTTAACTATTCGAAATTTTGTCATGTAACTAACAAAGATATAATTGTGACAATCGGTTGTTATTTGGATCCGATATCTTAAAAATACTGAAACAAGGATTTGAAAAATTGAGAAATTTTAATATTAAAATGAGTATACCTCACTAACTATACAAGATATTTGTTTAACCAACACTTTTTTAAAACTTTACAAGGTATATAAGGACAGAAAAAAATTTTGGAATCGAGTGAGAAACAGAAAAATGACAACCGTTGAAAAATTTTACATGACCAAAGTGTACTACTCTGCACTTCTGAACCTGAGAAATATTGGAAGCTCATCTTCCGAAATTAAATAAGAACACTCCTCTGATATCTCCATGTAAAATGTTATACTGATCGGACTAAACAATTAGAAATGGTTGATATATTTCCAAAATGTATAATTCTGCCCCACTGGCATTTTCCTTATACTCATACTCCATACAACTTTTTTTTTATTAAAATTTAAAATCTGATGTTTTCACTAAGTCTATTGTAACTTTCTAAATTTTTGCCCGATGTTAACAATTTTACTTTTTGCACGTTGGGAACAAAATTTTATTTAAGATATGGGTCAAAACAAAAATGTAAAACTTTTTGTTTGCTTTAATGGAGCATTTCAAAATGGTGAATTTTGAAAAAATGCAAGAAATGAATTTTTATCTGATCAACACAGTATAAATATGAACTGAAAGAGAAAAAACATATCTCTGCAACAATGCCAAACTTGCTCAATTCAAGTAAACAGTACGTACTCAAGATTTTTGGAAATATCTTTACAAACAGCAAAAAAACTAGTTCTTCACGAATATCTCGAAAACGGTTCTTCATAAAAATAAATTAATGCCATATTCGTGTCCAGCAGCCCCAATTTAGCTTAAAAAAATTTAATTTTTGAGGTGCATTTTTTTTTGTGAACCAGTGCTATCGATGGCAACCGAACTTCAGTTGTGTTGCCAGCCGGCAACTGAAAATTTGTGGTTGCCAGAAAAGCAACTGAAATTGACAACTTTCAGTTGCCAGTTGCCATCCGTAATATGATTTTTAGCAACTGGCAATCCAACTGAAGTTCGGTTGACATCGATAATTGAGCCATTAATGAAGTGAAAAATTAAATGAACTAAAGGTACGGTCACACTTGGCAAATATTTAGCGAAAAAAACGTGACCAGCAGCCAAGACAAAATGTTATTTTTCTTAATTGCAATATATTTTTAAATATATGTTCGCATTTATTAAAAATATAATAAAAAGAGCTTTTTGTAGCATAATTAACTTGATTTTTTGATACAAAAACCAAGTTAAATCACACTAATCCTGGGCAAAAGTAGTGGTTACGTTTTTTAGGGCAAATATTTGCACAGTATGAACGTACCTTAAGAAATTTATTGAAGTTATGAACTTTAGGCGAACTGTATGGATAATTATTTGTTCAGGCTTAAGTTCGTTCAGTTTAACTTTTCAATTACATTATTTTTATTGAGAGAAGGAATTTTCAAAGCAAATATGGATCAACATGAATTTTTCGAGATCAACCAAGAACTCAATTGAGATTTACAACAAATTATAAAAACATCATACGCTACATGTTTGGACCTGTGTTGGTTGGGTTTAATCAACTTGAAAATAAAATATTATGACAGTTGTATGTTAAACTATCACGGTGACACTGGCTATTTCAAGAATCTTACATATTGTTCGAAATACACATCATATTGTATAACATCCTTAAAAAACGTAAAAAAAGTATAATATAAAAGTATTGCATCCATTTGGCAGCCAATTTTAATATGTGACTATGAAAACAAGATCAATACTTAGGAAGTAATGTTTGTTAGATTTTTTTTCAATTTTTTACTAATGTCTCTTTTGTCAAACATCCCAAAGGAAGTGCCACTTTAGTTGGGATTGTGAAATATAAAAAAATAAATAAAACTTCAATTGTGTCCAGTGCAGTTATTTGGCAGAGATTTTTGATTGGCTTATATATGAATGTTTAATGAAAACAATTTTATAGTATAACAATTAACAATAAAGCAGATGGGAATAATTTGGGAAGTGGTTTTCTTCGGTTTCTAAGAGCAATTGATTTTTTTTTCGATATTACTATAGAATAGTATACATAAATGTTTGTACTCTGGCCCCAAAAATATCACTAAATATAAAACTAGCAAGTGTGTTTTTAATACACTACTTATTTATTTCACTCTGGAACATAATTTATTCTCAGTGAAATAAAAATAAAAATAAAAAATTTTTTTCACTTGAACTACGCAAGTAGAAACCCATAGAATATGTATTGGTTTTTATATTATTTCTAATTTTTACCATGTTATACGAAATATGTATTATTTTCCCACCAGCCGCCATTCACATTAAAATGTTGCATTCAATAATTTGTTGTATGCATACATTTTTTATTTTATATTCAATGTATATATCCAAAAATATTTTAGTTTTTATGAATACATATTTTTTATGTTTTTATATTCCGTTGCATATAATGACAAAACAACAATGAGAACATATGTTTTTATAAGCGAACATAAAACACCGCCAAAAAAAGGAAAAATTGCATTGATTCTGTGAGCCAAATTGCATTATGATGGATAACAAGTGTTGGTACAATACCATACACATTCGTTTGTATTCATGGAATTTTGGTTATAAATAAATTCTTTTTTTTTATTCTTTATTTTTCAAACACATACACATAATTTACTGGTGCTTTTCTAATCGATATTGTACTGTAGGTTTTATTATTTAGTTGATTATTTTAAATATAATGGCACTGGAACATATTTGGGGTTTCGCAGGTGTTATTTTTATTAAAAAAGTATTTTTCTCTTTTTTTTGTATCAAAATTTTTATTATTAGTTACACAGACTGACAGTGAAATTCCTTTTTGAATCAAACTACAACATTTCTAATCCGTTTGATGCAATAAGAAATACTGTGTCCTCAGGTTTTTTTTCTATCACCTAAAAATTTGTTATGGGCATATCTATTATTTCCACTAGGCAAATTAGGATGTTTCTATTTAACTCCAGAGCAGTTTGTTCGATTTCGATCAACAAACTACCAAAAGATGCCTGATAAAATTACCTTCCAACTATGTCCACATGATTATTTAAAATTATCAGCGGTTTACTAGTTATTCACAAATTTTTATCGAAAAATATTTTTTATATGAATAATTACATTTTTTCCTAGAAACCCATAGAAAATTTTAAGCTGCAAGGATTCTCAGTTTTAACCTTTCTTCTGAAAGATAAGTATCTTGTGAACAAAATAAATGACAAAAATAGATAAAGGTTGATTTTATGAACACTTCAAAGGTATTCAGCACTTAGATTTAATTTTTTGAAACAAAAAATAAATTTATTACTGAAAATCCTTTTTGAGTGTCTGGGTGTGTTCACTTAATTGCTAATAAAATCAAAATCTGTCCATCGATTTTAATTATACATGACTTATTTTGTTTGTAAGACACATGTCGTTAACAGCAATAGTTTCAAATGAAAGTTTTGCAGCGTACAATTTTTTATGAGTTTTTAAAAATTTATTTTGCTTTAGTTTTCATAGTGTGTGTATAACTAAGAAGCCGCTGATTTGTTTGTCTTATTACAAATATTTTATCTATTAATATTTTCATGCATCTGTTGATGTTTTGTTGGTCGAAATCGGACTTGCCTTTCTCGAGTTAAAGTGAAATATACTGGTGTACCTAGCGGAAATATTACAAAGGACAGATTATTTTTTACCGCATCAAATTGATTATTTTGTTTAGTTCAAAAAATGAATTGTACATTTCGAAAAACTCCTCTTCAAATGACATGTGTGCGTCCAGACCTTTTTAACATTCATTTAAAATAAGATAATCTATAACAACAAATTTACGGACGTGCAATGTTTTATACACACCGAAATTTATTTTTTTTGTTTGTAAACAGTAAACTCGACCAATGCTGGATGTAGGACGGTTTTAAAAAACGTCATAAGACGATGCTAAGAAAATGAAAGATTCTTTTTGCGCGAAAAATTGAAATTTTTTTAATATATTTAAAGTTCAAATTTTTAATAGTTTCTCACCTCTAAAGTTTTTGAGATAACAAAAAAATTTTTTATGTTATTTTCTACGTGGAAGGCTTTCTAAAATTTTTTTGAAAAACTTTCGCTTAGACATTTACCATATTAACACTATGCAATTTTGTTGCATGCAATTTTCATTTTAAGTGAGAGTGTTGAAATAGAAATATACACATTTTGTAATTCTTCTCTGTCTTTCTCACTGAAAAAAGAGAGTTGCATGCAACAAAGTTGCATAGTGTAAATATGGTAATTGTTGGAAATGTTCATACCGTAAATAAACTTTTTCCTCTATTCAACATTCATTATACTTTTGCTGTACGATCGATTTATCGCGTACTTTTCTTTATTATCAGGGCTGTTCTAAAAATCACATGATTGCACATCGGCAGTGATTTTCCTTCATAGGTGTTTCATGGTAATTCAATATGATTTTACAATAACCTTCGTAGAATATTTTGCTTTTGAAATAACTATATTTCATGTTGCTGTAATATTCCAGCACAGATAGTGTAAAATGTAGCTGATGCTGAAATAATACGAAAAATCATGTTGAACCAAAGTTTTTTAAAGTTGAAACAACGTGTATTTGATACTAAAATAACAAAAATAATCATGTTGAATCAAAGTTAGTTCAAGTTTAAGCAACATGATTTTGATATTGAAACAACACGAAGTATCATGTTGAGTCATAGTTTTTCAAGTTGAAACAACATGAATTTAATGTAGCCACTTTATTAATTATCGGGACATTTTTGTTGGTAATGCGAAGTTTGGTTTTTTAACAAAAAAAAAAGATAAGAGCTTTGAATGCTTAAATAAATAAACGTATAGGGAATTTCATACTGGGAAAAGATGAATTAACAAAAGTTAATATAAGAAGTAACAGTGCCTCTTGTATTGTATTTTGTTAAACAAACAGGGTAGCCCATGATATAGACCGCTATCGTTCGCTTGCATTTTCAACGACAAACAGCTGATTTGCGGCCCACTAAAAACTTTCACCACGACAAGTCGATCGACAATGCAAGCGATCGACAACGTAATAGTTTTCACACAAATTTGGTACCCACTAAGAAAAGTCAAGCGACGACAAATGTCAAAATCAGTCCCTTGCGTTGTTGATGTCGACAAATAAAAAAGTAAAACAATGAATTGTTTCAATTTTATAAATTATTAATAATAATAAAATAAAGTTAAATAATAATAACAACAATACATAAAAATAAAATAAAGTTAAAAAAAATAGTTTTAGAAGTTTTATAGCTAAAAAGAATGAAGCTGGAGTTTGGTTTGAGTTGATTGAAGGTGGGCAAGCATTCGTATAAAGCATCTTTCCTATGCTCTGTAAGAGCATGTAAATAGTCCGCCAATTTTTCTTCATCTAAGCTATACGCAGCCAAGCACGTGCGCCCTATGTGAGTGCGAACAGTTGGTAAATCATGAATACTTGTTGTTATATCCTGAACTTCAGGACAATAGGCCTCGACACATTGCAATAGATCCCAGAGTTATTTTCGTGGACTCAATAGTCCCTTCTTTGTACGCAAACCATGGCCCAAAACATGTTCAATAACAATAAAGAATTGTAGCAAAAGCAAATGATCAGAATCCAACATACGTCCATATCGCACCGATTGTTCAGGTAATTCTTTTGCCACCAATTTACAAATATTTATCAAATTACTACGTTCAATTTCAGCGGAATCGCAAGCGGGCTTTTTCTTTTTATCAGGTTTTGATAATTGTGAAGTTGAAGCTGATGAAGCTTCCAAAGTGGCGCCAATGGAGCTTGTACCTAAAATAGCACCAGATACTGCTGAAGCAGCGTTTGAGAGAATGGAACTTAGATGATAAGGATTCTGTGCGTCGAAATGTGTCGCGTAACCGGTTCCAACAATAATATGTTTGTAAATCACATAATAAAATGTTTTTTAAATATGTAGTGCGAATATAAATTTAACATAAATGTTTTTTATTGTGTCACAATATTGAAACATATAGTTATGCATACATATGTCTTTTGTTTACATTTTTAGTAGCTTTAATTAGCACAGAGTTGCATTTTTTATGGGTCACTTTTCACATTTCAGCGCTTTTTATTTTCAAATTAGCGTTTTATTTGTGAAATTTTTGATGTGGCAATATGTTAATTTGACATTTAGTAAATGCATTACGTGAACAACATAAGGCTTGACGACCGACAAGTCGATAGTTAGTGGGTCGCTCAAACGAACTACAATGAGTGACAACGATCGACATCGTGGGGCAGGCTGAAAGTGATTAAATAGTTGATGTTCCTCGATATAAGCACCCACCGTCATAAGTGGTAAAAATGAACAATGAACGTTGATGAGATGGTGAAGCAGCCGTCGAAATCAGTAGTACGGTCGTACGTTCTGCTAATCTAATTAGATATTATAATATTACACTCTTAATAATAATTTTAATTCAGATTAATTCAAATAATAAACTTAGGCCGAAATAATAATTTTCAACATAATTTAATCATTCTTCAATTTATTCTCATGTAAGTTAAGCGCTCGTGTTAAGCCTTAAAATTGACACCATCACCAAGAAGGTCAACAAAATAACAACATATATATAAATTAAACATTTTTATCAGAAAACCCATTTGTTTATTAATGAACCTTGATTAGGTTTCAGCGATAAGAAAAAATATCACAAACATATTTAACACGATTTTGGCATTTTTCTTCAACACTTTTCAAATTACTAGCATTTTTATTTGTTTGTTTTTTTTTTTCAAATAAAACAATATATGCACATGCATACATTTATATACATTGTATATGTATCTTTGATTTATTAAACAATTACATTTTTTAATAGATTTTAAACATTATTCAATATGTCAGTTTAAAGTATTTAGTTTTTTTTTCATTTTTTCTAACATGTGGTTAACAACGTTTGTTTAAATATTAAAAGCTGAAAGCGACTTCAATTGGAAAATAAGTGTCAGTATGTAGGAGTGTCCATTTAAGAGAGATAAAATTTACACATTTATAGATTTTTGTTATTTTTCCAAGTTTGCTTATGCAAATGGATACTAAGGAGTTTTAGTGTCTTCAATGCTGTCATAGTTATCGTGAATTATTATTTATATTAAGAAATGTAATAAATAAATTTTGAAGTAGAGTTTGTCAGAAAATAATTGAAAATAAGTTACAATAATATCATTGTGCTATGAAAATTTCAAAGGCTTGTACAGTAAATTATGCTACAATATCAGGCATCTGATGAAAACATTTTTTCAACACAAAAAAAACTACATATTTACAAACAAACGGTCGCTATAAAATTTATTGTATAAAATCAGTGCTCTCTTGTGTTTTTTTTTAAATTGTGTATATTAAAAAATGTTGGGTACTTACTTTAATAATATCGAAACTAATTTATGATCGGATATATTCAGAGTTTCTTCAGTATTTAAACGGTGCTAAGGGGAGCCACTCTATTGCTTTCGCTTTGCTGTCTGCCCGACTGAGGCAGGGCAGCCCTTTTTAGGCATATTCATTAAAAATTAGAAATATGAATGTCTGGTGACACTACCCAGCAAAAAAATATAATGTTTCTGGAAGCAGTAAAAAACTTTCATGCCTTCCACATGCGATCTTTTGAAGCGTTTCTGAGGATACTCAAAAAAAAGGAAGAGATCTCTCAGTCTTCATGATGTTTAAATTACGAAGTTAGTCAGAATTTTACATTTCTTCAACACGAAGTCTAAAATAAACAAAATCATATTCAGCAGCATTGTAGCTTTCAACAATATAGGTTTTAAAAAATTGTCGCACGCATTGTTTCAAATAAACACTAACATCCCAGCAAAAACTACTGCTTCGGGATAAGCAGGTTTGTAAAGGACAGTTTTGTTGGTGTAGCTTACAAACATGCTTAAGTATTGCATGATATTTGTTCGCGATGTCCCACTTTGGAGCATTTCTTGTTAAACGCTTATTTCAGCGCATTGGGTATATAATAAAATCATATTATTGTTTTGTCGTTTTAAGATCGTAACTCATCGTCATTCTTCGTAAAATGTATATTTTCATAATCTCTGCCTTACAGTAGCGCTTCTTTAAATGTACCACTGTAAGCGAACGTGCAAAAAAAAATTTTTTTAGTGGACGAAAAGAAAAATATAAGAAGCTTAAGCATTTCTTGCCATACATTATTGCTTATATTCAGGAAATACATTTGTCGCTACTATGAATCGCATTTGTATAACAGGAAAAGTTTGCACTGCTTCCAAAATCTCGATTCTTTTTTCTGGGATATTTGAAAAGTCAAAACCAATTTAAAAAATGTATGCTCTCCTTCTACATTTCCCACCTATTTCATGGAAGAGAGAAATTTATAATAAAACACGATTTGTTTTGTCTGTAGTTTAACGATGATAAAAGGAGACATGATTTTAGAGCATTTTCGATGCTTCGAAAGAAGCGCTGTTTTATATCAAAAACAAGAGCTCCAAAGTGCGACATCGCGAACAAAAATCATGCATGTACGAAGCGCTTTTCGAAGCAGTATAAACAACAAAACTAGCTTCTCTCGCTTATAAACCTGCTTCGGCCAAAGCAGTAGTTTTTTCTGGGTATAGCCGATATAACCGAATATAACATAGTTCTTGCAAAAAAAACGTCTTTCATACAAAGATTCAATTGATCAATATATAAGGAGGGTACTTTGTCCGTCCGATCTCAATTTAAATTTCTATGGGATTAAACTTCAAGCAATACATTAATAAATTTTTTTTTTCTAAATCGGTCCATGAATGGTGTCAATATTTCGGGCAGGCAAATTGCCCATCCGTCTTATAAACTTTTCATTATAATAAAATGCTTAATATGAGCCCCTGTCGTAGCAAGAGATAAAAGAAATGCTATGACAACTACGAATACTTTTATTCCGCATGGAATAAAAAACATGCCTGTATATATTCTGGGTCCTAATAGATAGGGAAGTCGAACTAACGACGTACGTCTGCCCGTTTGGCTGTATGTGAAGTCGATTTTCCGAAGCCCCCAGAATAGTTACTAGCTTCGGATTTGGACTAATATATCAGAATATGTCTCAAATAGATTGGTACTGAAAATCAGAAAAAATAAAATAAAATAAAGATAAAAAATAAGGAAAAACCTCGTTCTTCATCAGATTTGGGTCTATGGTTATCGATGAAGGGCATATAAGATTCGGAATTGAATACTCGAAAATATTCCGAGGAACAAAAAATGCACGTTAGTTAACACCAACCTACATGGCTTAACATAGGAATACTGTTTTAGTTATCGCAAAAAAGTGTTACATTTACCATTTAATATTTATTGTATGAATTCGGATGACGCACACTTTCTATCCTGATTGTTCCTGTAATTTTATTACAGGAACATGAATCCACTCAAAATAATAATATTGGATAATCTAACCACTAACGGCCCTTTTCACAATGTACGGTTAAAACTTAAAGTGGACTTTAACGACAAGTTTTGTAACCTTTTAAAGTTATAAGTCATTTCATGTTTATCTTTACTGTGAGCTAGCGTTATTTAATAAGATTACTTGGCTGAAGCGGTTAAGTCGTCGGTTTAGAAACATTCGAAAATATTGTAAGAACCTAAGTGCAATACCAAAACATTAAATTTTGCTGAATTAAATAAAATATAAATTGTGGGAAAACTCACGTTACAAAATTAAAAGTATTTACAATTAAAAAATAATAATGACAATTTTTACGGTTAAAATTACGGTTATTTTCAATAATTTTTGTGGCTAAAGTTACTAATCTTTATGGTTTAAATTACCAATCTAAAATAATAACAAGGAAAATAATTATTTCACAAAAAATATTGCATTTAAATCATGCAAGTCACCACATATCTATGTTTACTTTGTGCTGTCGTTATATAACAAGATGACTTGGCTGAGCTGGTAAAGGCGTTGGCTTATAAACATGCAAAGAAATGTGAAAACCGAAGTTCAAGACCAAAAATCACAAACAAAAATATAATTATTTTTTTAACAAACACAGTTTATGCTTAAGCCCGGCAGCAATTGAACCTTTGACCTTCCGGCTAATAGCTTAGCACACTATCCACTACACTACCATTCCATTGGTTTATTTTACTGTTTTTTATGCGTTGGTGCAATTCTAACCAATAAAATTGGTTAGATTTACCAAAACATATTTTATTACCAATAATATATAATTTGCATACAACCCTGTTAAGTGTGACTTTGTACAAAAATGTATGATAGAAAGTTTGAATTTATTGAAGAATGTTGATAACAGTGTTCATATCCTAAATAAACGAAACGAAACGAAAAATGTACTGCTACAGTAAAAATGCTTTGGTAGTATATAATTTTTATTTACTCTGAAACAAATATGGCAAAACTTAACAAAATAAATTTAAAAGCTATCTTAAATCATGCCTACAAGTCTATTGTTTTATTGTGTCCTTTTCAATTATAATCACCTGACAACAATATTATCATTATTTTATTTATTTTATTTTTGGTAAATGTCACTTTTCTTAAGTCAAAGTATTATTTGTTACATTTTAAATGTTTTACTATTATAAATATAATTTGATACACACTGTTTCATGAAAACAGCTTTTGTCAGTATTTTCATATAGAAAGGATTTTGTTGACAAAAGGAAAACATAATTTTTTTCTCTTCTGCATCCCGATACTACCATGGACATCCACAGACAAAACATAAATTGAACAATATTGTGTTACATTCAGTTACAAATAAAAATCCAACTTTTATATTCAAGTAAAACCCACAAAAGAGAAAGTAAAACCAATTTCATATACAACATGAACACATATCGTTAGTATAAAATGTTCTCATTCATTCATAATAAGTATTCTATGAAATATAACTTCTCTTTAACTATTTGTCACGATTTTCAAACATGCATGTGCTTAAAGTCGAAACAAAAATCCTTAAAAAATACCGGTGGTATGTGGCTGAAAAGTTTTATTATGTTATGGGTGATAACCTGCAGTTCTAAAAATTGAATGCGGAATTAAATTATATATCTAAGATTTTTTTTCGATTTTTCTAAATCTCAAAATATTTGCTATGTCCCGAATGCTAGACCGTATGCAAAATTTAACAATCCATGTAGCACATTGCGGTCAATCGAAAAGTAATGGTAATAAATACATTCGATACTGTTGCATACAGAGCCGGCCACAGGGTGCCAAGGTCCACCATTCAAGTTTCAAGCTATCTTACAGAGCTCGTTTTGCAAATATGGAAAGAGCTAGCCATGTAACAAGACTTTACTGTAGAGCAGTGGTGTCCAAACCTACACTATCTTATTCTGTACTTGTGTATGTGATCCTTTCTGTATGTATAGACACAGTAGTAATAGGAAGCAGTATGAAGGCCTTATAGGAGGCATTTTTAAACTTTCTTTTAGAAGGAGAAGTACTTCCTTCTCGCTCCACTCGATCACACGTTGTAATTGCGTGGAAGGCCTTCAGATCGCTTCTTCTGGAAGGCCTAACAAAAGACCTTCTACAAATATGCATTATGAAGGTTTTCAAAAAGCAAATGGTGGTACATTTTTTTAATCTTATTAAAGCAGCTTCTGTATTTTGATTAATTCGAGCTATTATTTCGAATTATTTCCTTTTATCTAAAGTAATTTTCTTATACACATGGCAGCGTTGCCAGTTTAGCCTTTTATTTTGTTTTTTAGCCTCGAAATTTGCGTTTTTTCTTTTAGCCTCAAAAAGTCAAAATTTTTTTTTACATTATAAAAACGTATTTCTAGTTTTTTTAAGATATTTTAATGTCAACTTTGCAATCAATGAATAACTTTTTTCTAGTTTTATTATTTATAATGTTGAGTGTTTTTCTTCCGACTGGGTTTTTTTTAATTTGGAACGATTTTCTTTTCCGTCATCCCACGTCAAGTTTGGTTTATAAACAGACCAGTTTCGGCTATGTGCCATCTTCAGTGTTCTATTGAATACTAAATCGTTTTTCTGTTATCCGTTGTTTCTTTTATAATTCGATTGTGTACCTAACTTCCTTGATCCCTTTTGTATTCTGCTCCCTATTTCTCTCACTATCTATCTCTCTCTCTCGCCTCTATATGCTTTTGTGTGTCCTGCTACCTGTTTCTCTTACTTTCGTCTTACTATTATGTTTGTGTTTAATATATTGTTTATAATCTGCTCTATTAGTTATCAGTTGTTTTTTCCCTACGTAGGTAATAATCCGTAATTATACGTTTCTGGGTAATCCTTTTGTCTTGTTCATTTTATAATACGTTGCCTGGACTATTGTTTTCTTTTGTGTAAAAATATTTTAATGGTTTAAATATTACGTCTTTATTTGTTTATTTATTATTCTTCGGTCAAATATTTTTTGCTTGTATATTTCCATGTTCTCTAATACGTGCAGTTATGTTCCTTTATGTTGTGAATGAAATAGTTTAACTGGTTTTCTTATATGTCCTTGTGTACATATGTTGTCGAATATGTGGTTTGCGAAATTTTATACTGGTGTTATTCCTGATTCTCTCAGTTTCTTGTTGCGAAATTTAGTTTTTATCTTTCTTCCAGTTTGTCCGATATAACTGTGTTGGCATGTGCAAGATAATTTGTATACTCCTTGTTTATCTAGGAAGTCTGTTTCATATGTTCTGCTTTGTAGTATTCTACCCAAGTTGTTTCTTGCTTGGAATGCTGTGTTAATGTTGTGTTTTCTAAAAAAATTTGCCAGTTTGTATGTTGATTTTCCCATATACGTAAAGGTAGCCCAGGTTTTCCTTTCTTGTTCCTGTTCCATTTCTTACTTGCTTCGATATCCTTTCTAATCTTGTCTATCCGTTGCTTTCCGCTTTATTATATATTATTCCTATCTCTTTCATATAGGCCTCACGTGTTAGGGGTATTCGTTCAAGTCTCGTTATTAATTGCCTAATTGCTGTGTTCTTATGTTGTTGAGGATGGTTTGATGAATTGTGTATTATTGTATCTGTAGCAGTTGGTTTTCTCTATATTTCGTATTCAACTCTATTTTAGCTCTTGTTTGCCCTAATCGTTAGGTCTAGGTAATTTATCCTTTCGTTCTCCTCCATTTCCATTGTAAATTTTATGTTTTTGTGTTGTTTGTTCAGTAGATCCAGAATTTTATTTTATTTTTTAATGTAATCTTTTGCAAGAAATGAGTATCTTTTGTTAAACTGGCCAGTTTTCTCTATAAAATGATACTAAAATCATTTTTATACTCCTTTTCGTTTTTAGAAACTATGCATTGCATAAAATAACGTAGGGTGAATAAAATAGGAAAAAGTTTAAAATGAACGCCAAATCCGACCAAGAAATATTTTTTTCTTTTCAATAATATTTTTCAATGAAATTTCTAAGTGTTTGCCAGTTTTTCATTTGAAACTCGGGCACTAATATCTTAAATAAAACTTCTCCTGGAAGCTTTGTTTTACAATAGAAACAGGGGAGAGATCTGGTCCAAAGACGAATAAATTTAGCTTTTTAGGGTGCTTTGTGACTGGAAGACACAAAATAATGTTTGAATGCCATTAATTGAATTTGACGGTAAAATATGACACGTCATCCATCATGCATATGTACTCTGATGAGCAAGGAAAGTTATTTCTAGAGAGTTGGCGTATCCTGCATATAATATCCTTCTGTTCTGTTTCTTTCTAACATCGATTCTAAATATTTGATAATTGTGGTTTTGTCATAATTATATATTCTACCCAAATTGGCGGTAAGATTTTGCAGTGCAATCTATTGTTTCAGTTTTCTTTTTTGGCCGAACTTTGGAGTCTTAAAAACTACATATCCGACCAGATCCACATTTTCTATCAACCGACTTATTATTCTTAAATAAGTTTATTGTCCTGTACATAAATTTTAGTTTTCTTTGGGGTTTCTTTGCAAAATTTACAAACTAATTTGCAACGGCTCAGCTCAGTTAGTGAAATTTTCAAAACTTATTATTAACTGACCAGATCAATATTAGTGAAATTACAAATGATACATACTTTGGCATTATCAGAACTGCAGGGCTTATTTGCTTCTCAATGTGTTGTAGAAGAAGCTCTATGTGTTAAACACTTAAAAAATCACAAATGTTTTCCTTTCAGTTTATATTGCATATAGTGTTTATATGAGTATTTGTTGTTATTTAGTATTATAATCAAAAAACTATTATATATATATAACTTGATATTCCAGTAGACACATTGATACACATACACGTATAAATAATCACATATTTATACACAAGTATAGATTTCAATGCAAATGAAAATGATAAAGAGAAGAGAAAATCTGTTAATATTTATTGTTAAATATTATATTTCTTGTCTAACCAATTCGTACGTGAATTATTGCCAGGCAGGAAGTGAAAAGTGTAAAATGAATTGATTTATTCAGTGACTTTGTGATAATTTTTTGCCATTAATTTGACTAGGGGAAATGATAAGTGAAACGAAAAGGATATTTAGGTTTACTAAAAAATTACATAAAGGAAACCTACTTTATTTTTGGAAAGGATACAAAAATAGTTTGAGGTAAATTATATTCTTTTATAAGAAAATTAATAATATTTCTAGAATGAAATTCCCTATGGTACGGTGTACATATCATATGCAGCATATAAATGTTTTCTATGCTCGGGAGTAGAAAAAAAAAGTTTTTTTTAAATGAAAAAATACGTGTAACGAATATTGGTAACAAATACGTGTAACGACTACTGGTAACGACAATTCGAAATGAAGGCAACAGGCCGGCGCGAATGTTAAATTCCTTACAAACTTAGTGCTGCAGCTTTGGTATATTAACGGTTTTCGGTGCTCCCATTATGTTTCGAGGAACTTCTGGGATTCTGGGGAGATTTTTGTTTCAGTTCTAGGAATTCTTCGACCAGGTTTGTGTCTTGAGTAAGGGTTGGTGGTCTTCTTAAGTAAAGGTGTATCGGCTAAACATCAGGTTTCTTGGCTAAATTCTTGAGAAGTATCGCCAAAGTATCCTCCAGGCGATAGTGGTTTTTTGTTGACGATTTGTTTTCTTTTTTTATATAGAGCTTGAAATTACTATCTTCTAGTGTCCGATCGGAGGCACTTTTTTTAAACCGAACACGAACTTTGGTTGAATATTTAGAGTCGAACTCGAACCCGAACGCGAAACCGAATTTTTTTTATATAAGAGAAAAATTTAAACTTAAATTTTTTTAACTATGACTTATTTTTTTAATAAAAAAAAGTTGTACAAAGTTCGGTGCTCGGTGAAAATTATGCCGAACGCCGAACATCAACCGAACATAGTTCTTAACCGAACTCCGATACCGAGCCCAAATTTTCGGTCGGACACTACTATCTTCAATTACCTGGTATCATCAAGGTAGGTGAAATTTTTGATTTTAAATTATAGTTCTTTTTGGTGGGGAACATGGCCCGGGTCCGGTGACTAGACGGAGTGTACAAAAGGGCGATAAAGATAAGGGGGCATCTCACATAGCGGCCGAACGTGGCCGGCCGAATGTAACCGACCGAAGGCTGCCGGCCAAAGGTGACCGACTGAAGGTGACCTGACGATGGAATAAGGCCGAAAGTGGTAGGCCGATGGTACAAGGTCGAAAGTAGCAGGCCCAAGCCAATATGCGATAGGCCGAAGACGACAGGAACTTTACTCCTACCCGGTGTCCCATGATACCGTCCGTTCTTTTTTTAGATATATAAGAGGAGTAGTCGAGTTGGAGATTTAACGCACATTTGCGCGAAACTAGAATGAGTGGCGTAATAAAGTCACCTCGCAAATGTAAAAATTTTTAGCCATTGCCATTTTTTTGTTTCTCATATAACTTAAAAAAATTCCAACATATTCTCATGCGTCATCCGTAAATAAATCAAGCTATAGCGGTGTCAAAATACCGTAAGTATAGAAATTCTTAAACCCACTAATGAATGCCTGATTTAAGAAAAATTAATTCTTAATTTTAGCCATTAAAAAGACTAGTTGGGATTGTTTTTAAACAAAAAAGAAACTTTGTTCTAGAAAGGACGGCTTGATTTAAGGGCAAATTTGATGCATGCTGGACGTGGACTATCCATCAAGTCCACGTCTACCATGCACAGTGGGGCAGAATCAAAACATTTAGAACACAAATCAGGCATTTCTAAAGAGATAGTCCTATCGGAATAAAATTTCACAAGAACATAGAAGAGGAGTACATATTTCCATTTATATTGCAAGTGTCAGCTCTCTAAATTGCTCAGAAGTGGAGCTATGAAGTCTCAAAGTAGGACGCTTCGGCCATGTAAAATTTCTTGGGATTTTAGAATATGTGGACTAAAATCAAATTCTCTATTTGAAATAGGTCGTATTAGAAAGTACCCAGATCCAACTATATTTAGAAATCTAATTATTTGCTTACCGTCTATTCACGTCTGTGCAGATACCATTCAGATAACTATACTTTTTCTATATATTCCAAAAGAATTTTTTTTTATTTATATAAAAGAGTGATGACACTGTTGTTAGCGAAAAATATCGAAAATGCAACATTTTTGCAATTTTCAAATTAAAACTTGAATATTTTTTAACTCACAGGGCAGAATTTCATCAAATTTTTTCTAAACTCTTTTTAATTTTAAAAATTAAATAAAAATCGGATGATATTTGGATCCGATATCTGGAAAATACTGGACCAACAAAAATTTTGAAAAATTGAGAAATTTAAAGTTTCAAATGAGTATAACTCACTAACTATAAGAGATAAGTGTACAACTGAACATGTGTCTTTTAGATCTTATCAAGGGCTATAATACAGCAAAAAAAGTTTTGAAATCGGATGAAAAACAAACATGCACCTTGCACAACTACTTTCCACAACTTCCTAATATGTCTGAAACTATTGAGCAGATGAAAATATAACGTTGTTGAAGATAATTTGAAATTTTTTTTTTAATTTTTTTGTTTAACTAAATCGGACAATCCGTTCTCGCCTTAAGCCAATGTCTGTCATATCGTATTTAATAGTTGTTTCACAAATCTGTATCTATCTTAGAGACTTAAAAAAATAAAGCTGTTTCAAAAAAGTGTAGTAATTCCAGTACTAAGCTGTACATAACTAATTCCTATCATTTATATCTAAGATTTAGTTATTTGAACTCGCTGTCTTTATTAAAAGACAAATGTTATTTAGTTTTTCTCCTTAACGCATTTTCATCACAAAAAGGCATTAAGTCGTTATTTAATGCCACATTCATTTTCCGAATACATAAAAGAATGCATACGTGTCTGCATACAAACATATGGATAAATTTGTGTAAATAACTGTGCGTGTGTGCAAAAATATTTGTATGTTTCATTTATACTGTTGATGAAAAAAAACAAATTTCTCTATTTTATTCAGTTGCATTTTCTTGATACTTGCAGTTTTTCTTGCAGTTTACCCATCATGTTGTTTCTCCTTGAATGCCAGTATTTTTTGGGGTTTAACTTGAAATATTCTTAAAAAAATATGTATAAGAAAGAGAAAGAGACTTTGCATAAAAAGTTTATGAAAAACAAAAGCAGGATTCTTAAAATTCGTTTCGCATTTTTGAATTGTATATATGAATCTTTTCTTTTTTTCTTTTGTTATTAATTTACCATCCTTTTCACATTTCTTTTTTTTTGCTATTGAAGCAGAAGAGTTTTTCGTCTGCCCTTTTACTTAAAATGCATAATTCCGTTATAGTTCTTATTTTTCCAAATACATAATTTCGTTTGTTTTTTTTTCTTCATGTATGACTAAATACACGAAACGTACAAAGTTTAGAAGCATGTCATGTCTTATAATGTTTGAATGGGAAAAAAGAAGAAAACTTACCATAAAAATGTCATAAATTTTCCAAGGATTTCATATTTCGTTGACATTTGTTTGTGGAGATTGGAAAAAAAGGAAACTAGAAAATTATATGAAAAGCATTACATTTCTTATATTACACTTAAATACTTTGTGTATCAGTTTTTTTAATGCAAATGTACCCCTTCCAAGAAGGTCCGCAGGCTCATGTATTTGCTTTAAAGAGGAATTGTTGTTACCCAAACGTTACAGTAAATTTACTATAATCGTATGCTAAGTAGAGAAATTTTTTATGGTTTTAAGTGCGTGTTAGTAAATAATGTATTTAAGCTTTATAAAAATTTCTCCAGAAACTTGTTAAGATTTTAAAATCTGCAAACGATTTTATGTAAAAAAATTTAGTTGCCTCAATTTAAAAATAAAAGGCTTAAATATTGTAGTTTTCGTAACATTCAATGGATCCTGAAATTTTCCACTTCTGAACATTAAACCAAAAAAAAAAGTTTATTGTGTAGTGAACGTTGCCGCTCTTTCTTAAATACTCTTCGTTTTCGTTGATAAACTTATAAGAATCCCTCATTCAAATAGAATCATTCATTTTATGACTATAAACATTTAATAAAAAGGTATTTTTGTCATATATAATACCGTATGAGATATTTAAAACAAAGTCGTCAGACTTGAACCAGATGCTTGATATATGTACGTCTTAAACAGTGAATCAAGTCGAGCAAAGCTGGCTTTACGGCTTTTATTTCGTGTTCTGGTTTAGATGTTAAAGGAGTTCAAAGTTTTTATAGATAAAATTAAAAAAAAAATTTGGGATATTATTTTATTTGCTAAATAGTCAATATAAGTGCGACACGAAAAAGGCAATCAGAGGAATTAAATGTAAGAAAAATTATCCTTTGATATCCTTTGAAAGTAAAAAAAATGGCTGAGAAAAATATACATATCTTCGCTGAAAAGTCACAGAAAAGTCTACTGCTTCAGCCTGAGCAGGTTTGTAAGCGAGAGACGTTGGTGACTGTTGTTTATCCTACTTCGAAAAGTGCTTCGAATAGGCATGATTTGTGTTCTCGATGTCCCACTTATGAGCTTTTTTCCAAGCATCAAAAATCATCTCTCATCGTCTTATTGCGTGCGGGATGATCGTTGAAAAATTTCAAAAAGTGCCACATAAAGGAGATTTTGAAGCAAAAAGTGGCACTAAAAGGGGATTCCCCGAAAAAAGAGGCAACTTTTTTTAAAATATAAATAATTGAACCAAATTCTTATATATAATGAATTTCTAGAGAATGGTTTCGAAATAAAATTTATCAATTTTGATTTTTTATTTCTATATAAAAAGACAGCGTTTTCAGCACCAATGAAGTACGCCACTTTTGTAACCAATTATGTAATTATGTAAAAAACAGTGGCCAAAATCACTCGAAGATCACCAGAAATTGTCTAAGTTAAATTTTAAAAGCTTTGTAGAGAAATTCACAAATACAATTGAGACTTATATGCTCGAATGGTGTAGACTCTTGGCTACAATTTCCATTTGGTACAAATGAGTGACAAAGAAAGATGTGCCCAAATATAGCCAAAGTCCCTCAGAGATCATCCAGAGTCGAGCGGACCAATAACAAACATAATATAACAAACATAAATAATACTAACAAGTTCCTAATATTCTCACGGTGTTGGTCAAAAATAATTTTTTGCTTTTATAAGAAATGGCTATGTTGCATTATCACACTTTTATTACTATTTTTTTTTAAGTTTAAGCACTAATATTCGTGTGAATATAAAAATTTCACCATCGTTTTGAATATAATATTTCTTGGCTCTCCTAAAAGGAATGTAATTTGTAACATACGTGGTTATTTGTGAAAATCAAATATTAATGGGGCTTATTATTATCATTATAAATATTCGTCGAACCAATTTTTTAAATTACGTACGTATTTCATTGCAAAACGTTATTATTACCCAGTAAAAAATTTTCATGATTTTTGAAGCACTAAAGAAATAAAGCGCTGTATAATTCGCTTTAAAATATGAGCTTGTTCCGAAGCTGATTTCATAGCGTCACAACAATGCAGGTTTTGAAGCGAGAAAAGTATTTGCTTTTTACTTATACAAAAGTTTCGTACACAAGCTATACAAAAAAGCTGATTTTATAGTGCTGATTCAAAGCAGGTTTTTAAGCGAGAATGAAGAGTAAGTTTATTTGAGTTTCTGGGTGCCATTTTGCAACAGTGTTTTTGGTACATTTCACTTCAAACCTGAAGGTTCTTAGTTCGATACGAGTTGAAGTTAAAAAAAGAAACATTGAGTAAAAATATGAAATTAATAAAATTAAATAAAGAAACGAAATAAGAAAAATTCAAAATGGCATTAACGACGCCAATCCACATCAAATCGCTGAAAATCATCAACATTTTCAGCACTAGAACTGAAAATATATGAAAAATTTTCAGTTCTAGTGTTGAAAATGTTGATGATTTTCAGCGCTTCAAAAGCGCTTTTGTGAGCAAACTTGCAGTACTCCAATCCGGGAACTCGCCATACAAAAATCATCAGCGATATCAGCAGGTTTGTCAGCGCTATTTTTATTCCATAATAGTAGAAACCTGCTTTATGGAAGCAAGTTTTTTACTGGGTATTTTGCACTAACGGTTGTACGATTCTGTGACTTCTTGCTGACAACATTGTTTAAATCTGACATGATGTTAAAAAAAAGAAAAGCGCAAAGAGGAATATTTTTATTTGTGTGTGTGTATATGTTTTATGAAAATCGCAATTTTTGTTGATTAAATTCCCTCACTTAATTGTGAATAAAATCAAAAGTTGCGAATAAATTTGAGGTGGGTGCGGTCTTTATTGACAGAGGTGTCTAAGGAAGAGTCGGAATATTCGTCGACAGCCAGGCGGCACTTCTGGCT
This sequence comes from Panzeria rudis, assembly GCA_956483635.1. NCBI lineage: Eukaryota > Metazoa > Arthropoda > Insecta > Diptera > Tachinidae > Panzeria > Panzeria rudis. The sequence goes on along the minus strand of OY101450.1, from coordinate 102,334,586 downwards.
CTAAAGCGGCCTTCAAAATATTAGATTTAGTATTAATACTTGTCAAAAACTCAAATCTTAAGTAAAAATGCAACAGTATGAAAACAGATTGTTATGATTTGTCAAATAATACGTAAAGAAATTTGACAGTATTATGGGTATTCGTCATTTTAGGAAATTTTCTAAACAATCACATTTTTCGTTTTATCAGGGAACGAAAAAATTTGCTTTACTGCAAGTTATTTATGTTATGTTTTATTTGGAATGTGATAGTAGAGAAACAAAATGTAATGAGAAAATTTTCTTTAAGATTTTTTGACACTCAGACTGATTTTGATTTGATTTTCGTCTTACAAAATCTAATAAAAATCTCAAAGCTTGTATTACAATGTGAAAGGGCCTAAAGGTCACACACTACTTTTTATACTTTAGTTAGCCAGTGCAAAGACGTGATATCCGTATTAGATGGTCAGACTGACGTCAACGTCATCTGGGTTCCCGCACATAGCAACTATCCTGGAAACGAACAGACGGATGAGTTCGCCGGGGCTGAATCAGCCATAAACGTCCCCACTGCTGAATCGGTAGCCATGCCGTTTTGCACTGTTGGAAATTGCATTCTGAAATATTACCGGCAGAAAGCTGAAGATGGGTGGCGCAAGTTGAGCACGTGTTAAGGTAGCTAGAAAAATGTGACAACTAATTTACAGAAACCGTGGGGACATCTCAATGTTCGTTGCAGTAGTGACGGGGCACTGGGCAATCAGCAGACATGCTGCTAGGATAGGCCTTTCCTACAATGCGTTCTGCTGTAGTTGACAGGGTCAAAGCAAAGAAGAAACAGTCTTCCAATTTCTTTGCGAATGCCCGGCCTTGCAACTCCCGAGACACAAATTCTTGGGCAACAGCATACTAGATGAACTTTCGGAGCTATCAGGGATAGGTCTGGGTGACCTGATTAGGTATCTCAATGCGACGGGTTGAATCTAGTATCTAATACCGAAGCCTGGCTGTCGACGAATATTCCGACTCTTCCTTGGACACCTCCGTCAATAAAGACCGTACCCGCCACAAATTTATTCACAACTTTTGATTTTGTTAACAATTAAGTGAGGGAATTTAATCAACAAAAATTGCGATTTTCATAAAACATATACACACACACAAATAAAAATATTCCTCTTTGCGCTTTTCTTTTTTTTAACATCATGTCAGATTTAAACAATGTTGTCAGCAAGAAGTCACAGAATCGTACAACCGTTAGTGCAAAATACCCAGTAAAAAACTTGCTTCCATAAAGCAGGTTTCTACTATTATGGAATAAAAATAGCGCTGACAAACCTGCTGATATCGCTGATGATTTTTGTATGGCGAGTTCCCGGATTGGAGTACTGCAATTTTGCTCACAAAAGCGCTTTTGAAGCGCTGAAAATCATCAACATTTTCAACACTAGAACTGAAAATTTTTCATATATTTTCAGTTCTAGTGCTGAAAATGTTGATGATTTTCAGCGATTTGATGTGGATTGGCGTCGTTAATGCCATTTTGAATTTTTCTTATTTCGTTTCTTTATTTAATTTTATTAATTTCATATTTTTACTCAATGTTTCTTTTTTTAACTTCAACTCGTATCGAACTAAGAACCTTCAGATACACACACACACAAATAAAAATATTTCTGTTGCATGAAAATTGTGATTTCTATGAGTCGAGTTCCTTTACTTAATTCCGAATAAAATCGACATTTTTAATTAGATTTTAATGATTTATTGTTTATTTTATTCCTAACACACCGGGTTTTCTTATACGTGAAAAAAAATTAAAATTTTGGCCGCCTTCATTTTTTATGAGTTTTTGAAAACAAAAAAAAATATTAATAACTCCGAAACAGTTGTAAATATTATATTTGGGTGACACAAAGGTAATTTTATTCCGTATCTTTTGGTGTTTTATTTATCTTAAGCGGACAAACCGTTCTTGAGTTGTGATGCAATATGCTAGCCTAGCCGCCCTATTTCGGGTGTCATATTACACGTGCCCATAAAAAGAATCTGTATGCGATACAAAGAATGGACTTGAATTTATTGTATTAAATCTTTATATTGCAATTGCTTTCATTTAAAGAACATTTTCTTTGCAGGCCAGTGGAGATAGTGCGTTATACTCATTTAAAAATTACAATAAAATTTATTAATTGCTTAAAACCTCAGTCCAGTTATTTATCATTCGTAGGAATATTTTCAGTTTCGAATAACATATATTTTGTTTTACATAATTGGGCTTACAATTTTCGATGTAAGGTAAATATTTTGGTTTTGTACAAAAAATGTCTCTTTATCTCTATTATGGAGTGCTTTCACTTGAATGTGATAAACTTAATTTTGCTATATTTTTTTTCATTTGGTAATGATGGTCATATATTCTTTAAATCTTATCTTCTTAAATCAAAAGAAGACAACATTGTCTGTGGAAACATGCAAAAGTAAATATACCGTGTGAAACAAAATTGTTAATACAATAAAAAATCTACATAAAAGAATCGACAACATAGTTTTAAGCTCAGATTTACTTTACATGATTATTTTTAAGGTGTGATAACACAGAATCCACAACACCTCGCCTATGCCGAACCAGTTACTGTCAGAACATTGATTGAACTAGGTTGAGTTGTCAATGTTACGACCCAACTTAACCATCTTTTTTTGTATTATGATTCACAACTAATTTTAGTTTTCTTCGAAATAATGTTCGAACAAAAGGTGACTGTTTTTTGAAACCATCACAAAATATTTTTAACATTGGCCTTACTATTTTTTGTTGCGATTTTATGTTTTATGGATATGGCATCAATATTGGTTGACAAATGTAATAGATTTCCGCATAAAATCACCATATTAAAAATAAGCAAAAGTAACACAATAGTCGTAATAAAAACCAAAACACAACTGACAAAAAACAGTTGTCTCTCTTTGATGAAAGTTGTAATCCATAATAAGAGTTTGACAACTACGACTCAACTATCAATTTAGTTGTGTATTATAACAGCGGCCTAAATGTTGGACAATCGTTTATGGCAGGACTTTAATTATGTATCTCATTGACAAGACGGTGACAGTGCTGTTAGGCTTTATGGAAATTTCGGTAATGATACTATAAACATATCGTTTATAAACGATCCTCTGGTCATAATAATTGGCTTATGAGCTTCCAAGTGGTATTATACGACCCTGTTCTGTAAACGGAATCCGAGTAAATTTCTCGTTTTCCAAAAATAAATAATGCCCCTAGTGATGTAATTTAAATCGTATATATCAAATTAATTTCAGATATGATATTTTAAGCTCTAAAATATATGAAACTACAAAAAAATCTGAATAAAGTTTGCTATTAGTGGTTTTAATTTCTCTAAATCGAGCGTTTTCAAATCGACTCGGTTTACAGAATAGGCAGGATAGACTTGCAAGTGTACTCCCTTTTTAATCTATTGAAGAAAAAATAAATTAAAAATTTTTTTACTTTAATTATATCACACACTGTAGCACTTAAATGTTGGGAATTTACTTATGTAAAAATATTAGATTTCATATTTTGATTACTTCCATAAAGACAATTTAAACTTGTCTCTGTCTGTCTTGTCTTCTGTATGAACTTGTGTAATAATGCACAAAAACTTTTCATATATACTTTTTTTGTCTCCCTTTATACTCATAAATTGTTACCCATATGTAAAGCTCTAAAAACATCCTCAAATGAAAATAAACATAAAAAACTTTAATATAAAATGAACTTCTACAAATAAATCAAAATTTTTGCTGAATTACAATAATTTTAAAAGAACTGGAAAAGAAATGCAAAATTTAATTTAGTAATGCTTATGTGTGTATGATATTTCTTTATAATATAAAAAAATTTAAATTAACGTAAATGGTTTTCATATTAAAATTTTTAAATTTTTATTTCCTTATTTTTGTTTCCTTTTCAGGCTGTGATTAAGAAAACCCGCATTACATGCAAGTGTCATGGTGTTTCTGGTTCATGCAGTTTAATAACCTGTTGGCAACAGTTGTCATCGATAAGAGAAATTGGTAAGTTCTTGTAGTTGTTGTTATTTGGTTGAATTTTATTTCCATCTTTCGTTGAGTGCGTGCGTGTGTGTGGGGAAGTGTGTGCTATTTTGGTCACAGAATGAGCACAAATGTATGCTATGAATATTTTTGTGATTTCGTTCTTGCAGTACAAATAATACAGTGAAGTGCAACCTATTCAAATAGTGCGTTCACTGTGTGATATTAACAACATAAAGAGAATATCTGAAAGTTCCCGTTATACTATATAAACAGTGCTACCAACGATAAGAAAACGTTTTTCTAATTGCGAGTTAATTTATCTTAGAGTTATTCCACCTCAAATCAACTAAGAAAAAGGGTAAATGGGCCTCACCCTCTCCGATTTTGATGAAACTCGGTATTAACTGTTTTTAATATAATTTAAACATAGATATAAAATGTCATATATAAAATGGGTCATATAGTTAAGGAGCTACAACCTGATCAAGATTTAAAAAATATATATTAAAAAGTTGAGTTGGCTTACACAATGCACATATCTCAAAAAATTTTGGAATTACAGAGCTCAACAATATACCGCTTCAGAGATAATAAGATCCTCTTCACAATAGTGTGATCAAAATTTTTCTCGGCTCACAATGAAAATTAAAACAAATTTACATATCCGAAAACTAAAATCGCAAATATCTTAAAAAACGGCAATTTTAAAAGTTTCAAAAATATATATGATTTTGTTCACTGTCATATCTTCATAGGCCTCTTAGTCCCAAAGTGGTAAAATTATTATATCCAAAGCTATAGATCACAATTTAAAAAATTAACTGAATTTCCAATATTAAAATCCCAATATCTTAATAAAAGTCAACTTTAAAAATTTCCAAAAAGTATACGTGTTGGCTTATTTCCATGTCTACATAGACCACTAAGGCTCAAAGTGGTCAAACTGTTTTTACCGAAGTTGTAGACACATATTAGAAATATTAACAGAATATTTAAAAAAAGGTAAATTTTAAAAAATTTTTGGTTCACTTGGATATCTACCAAAACTACTTAACCCAAAAATGGTAAACCTATTATATATGTTATAAACAAATTTGTAGAAACCGAGATACCGTTTTCAAGATATCCGCGAAGAACGTAATTTTTTCAACCCATTACGTTTTTCGCGGATGTCACGAAAACGGTTCATAGGAAAAGTAAATAAATTAATTTCAGTTTCGGGTTCTGCTATCCATAATTATCTTAGAAACGAGTATTGTTTTAAGTTTCATTTATGTTGCAAACTACTGTAATCGAAGATTCTACTAATTTTTCGAACTATTTCTACCACTTTAGGGTAGTAAGTAAGTACAGAGATGTGAATTATTTGAAATACTTTTATTTGAAATACAAATAGAAAATACAAAATACCATTTTTATTTTCTATTTGAAATACTTTGCCTCCAGAGGATTTTATATTTTATTTGAAGCATTTCAAAACACATATTTTACATTTGTAAAATATAAAATTCTTTTTTATGTAGTGCGAAGAAAAATAACATAGTGAAAAGTAATAATAAATTATTAGTAAACAATAGCGCAATTAATTTTGAATCTCGGCTTTGCCTTCTTGCACAGTTTTTTTAATATTTTGCAAAAATTACTAAAATTCCGCATAAATCGATGTCAGGTGCTGAAATTGAATAAAAGTCGTTCGAGTTGCATAAAGAAAATTTAATGTAAAAAATCACGCCTATTTCGGAAGTGGCGAAAATGTGCAAAAAAATTGCAAAACTAGAAACAAGCTCTAAAACTGAATAAAGCACGCTAAAACTGTAAGGAATGCCAAAAACAATGACAAAATCGAGAAAATTACGAAAATTTGTTAATCTTGCTAAAATTGGAAAGATTTCAAAGTATAATATTGATTTAAAATTCCTAAAATTTTAATATAGCCAAAAACCTTTGAAAAATCACTCCTGTCGCGGAAATAGCGAAAATTTTCAAAATTCTAAAAAAGACATAATATTAATCAAAAGTTACTAAAACTGTAAGGAAAGCCAAATGTTCGACAAAAACGCGAAAATGGCATAAATTCGCGAAATCTTACTAACAGCGTCATGATAGCAAAATCCAATATTGATTAAAAATCGCTACAGCTGCAAAGAAAATGTACTTTGAAAATAGGTATTTTGAAAATATGTATTTTGTTTTTCTATTTCAAATACTTTTTAAAAACTATTTTATATTTTTAATTTGAAATAGAAAAATAAAAAACCATTTGTATTTTGTATTTATTTATGAGGAATTCCATTTAGCCGGGTGTGACCACTTTACACATATTTTTTGTTATAAATAAAGAATATATAATTTTTTACTTAAAAAAAGGTTGCTACTCGCTAGGCCATTAAGCCTAAAGTCGTTGAATAACGGGTAGACACTGAAAGAACACGATTCCTGCTCAGAATGGTTGTCAGAAAGCCGCGACGGGTGTGACGTTACAAATCTTAGTTTTAAAGAATTATGGTTTTCAGTATAAATTCTGTAAAATTTTGACCATAAGGTACACAATATTTCTGGTATAGTTGTCTGTTCAAATTAGTTTTCTTAACAAAAAACTATTTTTGAAATGTGACGGGTGTGACCTAATACGCAAATTAAAAAAAATTCGAAGATATACAACTTTTTATTGACTTCATTAATATAAATAATATAAAAATAAATCATAAGAAAATAATAACACATTAAATTATTTGCTACCCGTTCTATTATAGACAACAGAATTTTAAATAAAAAGCGAAAAAAATATATTCTTTTCAGAGATAAGGGTTTTTATTGCTAATGAGAAAGGAAAGAGAAGAAAATCTGAAATAAATATTAAACACACAAAGAGGGAGAGCAAAATGTTTCGTGGATGATCATTTAAAAGTGCCTCAGCATTACAATGTGAAAAACTTATGGAAGTTTTATTTAAACTATCAAGGCAAACAATGGCCATATTTGGCGATTTAAAAAACAGTTCTTGACGATTTTTTAAATGTTTTTGCACGAATGTTTATTATATTATCTGGCTATTATGGCTATCAGAATTAGTTAAAACCAGTGTTACCAGGAGCTGGAAGAAAAAAGAATCTGAATCGGTCCAAATGGCACAAAAATGAAAGCCAAAGAAAGGCTAAATTGCTTTTTTTTTTAATTAAAAACCCAATGTTTTAATTATTATTTAATATGTAAAAATGCATAAACATCTTAATTGCTATTAAAAAAAGGAGGTACTTTAAATGAAAGGAAGGTACCTATACCTAGTTTTAAATACAGTTTTATAAGAGTCCATAACAACGAAATCAAATGGAGTATAAAAATAATTTTGGTACCATTTTATAGAGAAAAGTGGCCAGTTTAACAATAAATATTCATTTATTTCAAAAGCTTACATAAAAATGACTTAAAAATAAGAGAAATAAAAATAAATTTTTATAATGTGAAGAAAAATTAGGCTAAATTGAAAATAAAAAAGCTTTGAAGCTAAAACGCTAAATTCGAGGCTAAAAGACAAACTAAAATGCTAAATCTAGCCTCGAAAAGGCTATACTGGCAACGCTGCTCAAAACATATAATTCACTTTTGCTTACAATTATCTGAAAATTTCGTATACAAATGAAAATTAATTTATTATGACGTTGGTACCTTCATTTGGCTACTTCAGATATTTTATTGTTACATATTTTTTGTTCTAAATATAAATTATGGCGAATTCGTCAGTATAGTGCATACACTACAATTTTGTACAGAGGTGGGAAGCTGTACTATACAATAAAACACTATTACCGACTGCAGCTAAGATTCTTGACTTCGCTAAACATTAATTTCTGTTGTTTTGTTTCTTTAAAGGTGACTATTTACGTGAAAAATATGAAGAATCCACAGAGGTGAAATTGAACAAACGTGGTAGGTTACAAGTAAAAGATCCACAATTCAAAGTACCCACAGCCCACGATTTGGTGTATTTGGACGGGAGTCCTGACTGGTGTAGAAGTAGTAAACAGCTGCAATGGCCAGGTAAAGTTAACTTTCAGCTAAATTTGTCTATTAGAAATTTGTTTAAAAAAATTGATTTATTTTGTTGTTTCAGGTACTCATGCCCGTGTGTGCAACAAAACTTCTAATGGCTTAGATGGCTGTGGCATTCTGTGCTGCGGTCGGGGTTATAATACCAAAAATATTGTGGTGCGAGAACGTTGCAATTGCAAGTTCCATTGGTGTTGCCAGGTTAAATGTGATGTCTGTGTTAAAATTATAGAAGAACACACCTGTAAATAATTTTTAATTCAATGGCATTTCATATTCTCATGATTTCACTTTAGTTTCAAATTGACACACATAATAAATAGAGAAGCTTAAATTTAAAAATTAGCTTATAAAACTTAAGATTAGCGAACAACAAACTTAATTTATTTTAAAATAATTTTGATTTTATTTAACTTAAGATAAATAAGAATTTTAACCAGGAAGATTGTAATGTTAAATTTCATTGAATATATAAAAATATTTGACAAAGAATGCCCAGAAAAGTAATTCCATTAATTTAAGTAATAAGACTAAATATAAGTGTATTTATTTTACATTTAACGAAAAAAAAATTGATTATTACAAATAAGCTTAAAGAAATCTTTTGTAAAAAATCAACTCATGTAACTGTAAAAATTATAAATGTAATTTAAATAATAAGAAAATAACGAAAAAAAACAAATTTAACTATTAAACTGATTAATTATGTATGTAAGATCGTATAGAGAAACTCATTAAATGATTAAACTGCGTTTACAAAGTAGAGTGTCTTTAAACAATCTTCCCAAAGTTACACACAATATATTTGTTTAATAAATAAAATTTTTTTTTAGAGCATTTAAAAGATGTAACAAAATATTTAAAAAAGCTTTGATATCTATGTAGCTCTCTTTTACCTCTTTAATACCAATTTCCATCATTTGGAATAAAAAATAAAATGAAAAATAATAATAATATAATATATTTGATGATAGATAGCCTGATATGCAAATCTATCATCAAATACCAATTTAAGGGATTTTCAATTCCTCGATCGCAAATAACTATATTTAAATCCTATAATATTTGAAAGTTTGACTTAGTGCATGAATACATGAATATTGTGCCTTGAAGCAGTTATTTCTTGACAAGGCACTGTAGGGAACACAACTTATTTTACAAACTTAGAAATGCTTTAGTTGAAATTCGAGGTCCAAAAGCACCCAAAGAAAGCTATTTCCAGAATTGTGTCTAGTTACGAGTATTATAGAAACCGACATTGCACAGTGGGTCAGAATCAAAATATTTTGAAATAACACCACCAATTTCTAAACGGATAAATAAAAATATGTATGTGGAATATACAAAGTTTAATACGCTAAATTCAAATTCGTTTTCACTTCTTTTCTATAACAAACAAATTTTTTTTTATGAGCATGATACCCGAAAGAGGCCGGTCGTGCTAATATACTTTATTATAACTTGAGAACGGTTGGATCGATTTAGATAAATAAGATAAGTCGTTTGTAAATATCTTTTTTATATTTGCAACTGTTTCGGATTTATTCAGAAATCAGCAAACAAATAATTTCATGCAAAATTACACTTTTTTCGTTAAAAAAAAACTCATCAAAAAATTAAGAGGGGCAAAGTTTTATCATTATTCAGAATACCTAGTTCGGAATATAAGAATCCATAAATTCTTAAAATCGATGGACAAATGTCGATTTTGCCACCAATTAAGTGAAGGAACTGAATTAATAAAAAAATTACAATTTCCATACAACAGAAAAATTTTAATTTGTGTATGGGGTTGTGGATGTGTGTTGTATGAAAATCGCAGTTTTTGACAATGAAGTTCCCTCACTTAATTTTGAATACAATTGACACTTGTCCATTGATTATAATGATGTATTAAAGCAAAATTTCCCCCTCTTAATTTTATATGAGTTTTGGAAAACGAAAAAAGTTTAATTTTGCACGAAAAAAAGAATTTTTCGCCGCTAACTGCTGCATAACTTCTGCATAACAGATTGGACAAGCCGTTATCGAGTTATGGTAAAATATGCTGATACTAGTCATGCTCATAAAAAAAACATATATGCGCGATAGGAAAAAAACGGAAAACGGATTTAAATTTAGCCCATTAAAATTTGTATATTTTACATATATTTATTTAAAGGCGATTTTTTCTACAGACCAGTGTAATCTGATCAGTATAAAAACGCTTCTACAGATGAGCTCCACAGATTGCTCTGGAGCGGAGATATGAAGTCACAAAGTCGTGCACATCAGGCATATAAAATTGCTAAAACTTTGTCATATATTTGTTTCTCGCCCGATCCCAAAAGTTTTTAGAGTTGATCGACAAACGGCGATTAACCATGTAACAATTCCAGAAGAGGTAACCTATAAAAAATAAATTTCTTTTGGAGTTTGTTCTTCCATAAAGTTTTTTTTTATCATTTTGATGTAATTGGCCGAGAACTGATTGTGTGCGAAGCTACATAAGAATAGGTTAAGTAGAAGTAGTTTTAATGAATATTTACATTTCATGAGCGTGTCACTGCCCACTTTTATATCCATATTTATGTATTGTAGCAATAACTAAATGTGTATGCAAATTTTCATACGAATCGGCTTAGTAGAAGTTGTTGATAAAGAATATTTACTTTGCATGGGCGTGGTACTGCCCACTTTTTTAATCATGATGTGATGTGCAAAGTTTCATAGGAATCGTTTGATTAGAAGTAGATGAAAAGGCACACCAATCTGGAAGTGCATTCCTTTATATAAAGAAAAAAATCTGAAATCGGTTTATAAATGGCGGAGTTTTGAGAGAATATCTTAAAAAAAATACATGACGAATTAATAACCTTTTTTGCTTTTTTTGAAGTCGGTTAACAAATGGTTAATATCCTCAAAAAATGCATCACAGACATTTTGCGTTTATTGTTATTGCGGCAGAACTAAATTAAAAAAAAAGTGTTGCTCCTTTTTACCCTTTATTTTCGTATATTTTGCACTTTTTACCCTTTTTACGGTGCTTTTGTTCTTTGGAGAGATACCCGCACTGAAACAAACTTGTTACAATTTACGTTTGATAATAATCCTCAGAAAATTTTTATTATTCAGGCTTAAAAGTTCGTTTAATTTAATTGTACAATTAAATCATATATTATTGAGAAATTATTTTTCAAAACATGTAATAGTTGAAAAAGGACAAAGACAAATTTGTTGACTTTTGTAAAGATCGAACTGAACACCCACCACGATCACATCGTCAGTGCTCTTAATACTCTAGGATAACCCCTAGCCCGCCAATCAAGCAGTTAATAGCCAACCTTGAACCAATTTGTATTAAGCTCTTTTTACTTCCTTATGCTCTTTTTGGTGGTTTATAAATTTACCATACTTGGCTCTTATCGTTAGCTGTTACTTGTGCTTTTATTTCTCACCTATCCACATTATTTCAATTGTTTGAGAATAATTGTATGAATTCCGATATCGCATTCCCTTTGCTATCATTGTTGTTGTTATTTATGTGTATGTCGTCATGGGGGTTGTTTTTTACGACCCAGAAACACGGTTTTAAAAGGGTTTTTGTTGTTGGTTTTGGGTGGTTGTGTCCTAAATGAAACTTAAGAAAAATTCACAGATTCAGTAAAAAACATTTACTGAAAATTAAACTTAATTTTAGACAAACTTTTGTTTGAAAATTTTTTGATAATAATTTTGTCTGTGTGTATTAATTAGAAATTATAAAATAGGTTTTTCTTTTTTGAAATTTTCGTTATGCCACAACGGGTCTTTCAACAATGTGGTCAAGACCTTAATTTTATTAAAGTCTTCTTCCTCTGTGATTTTTGCATACATTGTTTTGTAATCGGATATCAAGTTTCATAGATACAGATTTATTATCAATTTCTTTTGCAGTAAGAACCACTATTTGTTTTTGTTGTTGTATGTTCTACAGTTTATTAAAATATTTGTGCTATTTCTGTGGCAATAATGAATAAATGCTTAAGTCGACAAAAGCAAATGTTGAGTTAATATAACCATTATATTCTCCATATTCAAAAGTACCTCTGGGAAAAAATTTTAATTTATTTCGTACGATTTTTCAGCGTAATGTTTTCCTGCTTATATATTTTTTCAACTCATAAACTCATATCGCATAATTGCTTATTCAGCTTATAATATATTAAATTTTAAATTCAATATCTTTATTACCGTAGAAAGAGCCATACATTCCTAATTTAAAGGAAGAACGAAAAGTCCATATTAATCCTACGGTAAATGGAACTGACACAAAACAAGTCACGTGACCGGCCTCTAGGTCGTAGGGACCAGTCCGAGTTCTAACACTTCCTATGAAGCGGACCAGCCACTTTTACATGGGGATGGCCTAGGATGGGGTTAATTGATACTTTGTATGCACCATGTAACTAATCTCTGAACTATCTTATGGAGTCCTAATCGGTGCAGATTATTTATAAATATTATTCCAAAATTTTTTATTGTTTCAAATCCAAGTAGAAATTGCATTTGATAGGATTCGAACCGACAACCTCCGGCATGACAGGCTAGTACACTACCCAGTCGATCACAGGGGCACTTATATTTCAATGTTATAAGTACCAATTAAGCTGAAGTTAATATCTGAATATAGTTACGGAACAGTTTCCTGAGTGGCATGGCAGGAAAGGGAGACAATTAATATTATATAGATACTACGTGATAGGCCTTAGATCCCGAATTTGTTCTGTGCCGTTTACTACAATACTAGCCGGAGTACCAACTAAATTGACTGAAAATGGTTAATATAAGACCATTTACACACTATATCTTTTTTCACCATTCACTCACTACTCTTTATTTTTGGTACCAGTCTCATTTTCTCAAGTCATAGGACGAGTACTTTTGGATCATTTGTCACCAAATTTTCCGCAGGGAAATTTCTAAAAATCCACTTGAACGCTTAAAAGTGCTCTCCTGCAAAACTATAAAATATGACTTAAGCACTTTTTCCTTATTGCCACAAATTTCTTAAAATTTTTATATATTCATTTTTTTCCTAACAGTGAAATCCTTTAGTATTTTTATTATAAGAATTGTGGGTGCTTAACTTAAGTGCCATAAATTTAAAATACCACAAACTCCTTTAGCCACTACATAAAAAAAAATTACATTTTACTTTGTAAACGCTGGTTTTATTAACCATTAGGTGATACAAATTAAAATAAAATCTATAAGACTTTCTTTAAAATTAAGATACTTACACTATACTACTTAGGGTATGGTAAGACTGGGAAATTATTGGAAGAAATTAAATTAATCACTCTTTTTGGCAAATGATTATTCTGTCTTACATGACATAAAATGAAGTAAACTTGTATAATAGGAATCGCTGGTATATTCATTTTAATTTGCAGTATGTTACTTGTTTATTATGAATATTTCTCTGAAATAAAAGAAATTTTGTATTATTCCGTGGTTAAACAAATCTCGTCATATATTTTCCCGCTCAAGCCAAACTTTTACTTTTTGTTTTTAGTTTAGATATTTTCAAATTATAACAAAGCTTTATTTATAATTAAAGTTAAAATTAAAAAAAGAAACTTACTTTTAATATCTTTGTAACATCTTACTCGAATATTATTGATTATTGTGTGTATTTGGCTCATATTAAAGAAATTATTTTGTAAAAAATTAAAGAATTAAAGAAAAAAATATATTAATTTGTAACAAAACAAACTCTCATTTTATTAAAGTTTTAAATGGGGAAGACCAAGAGAAAATGCTATGGTTGCCAAGTCTAAGCAAAGCTAACAACACTGAACAACACAAAATTTTATCAAAGATCGTGCTTGATTTAACTTTCAAAGTTAAAAGCATAAATTCTTACAGGAGTACCAAAAAAATGGAGTTGTGATATATACAGGGTATATCTATGAATGCGAGTTTCTTTATTCTTCTATTCCTCCATACACTGCACAGTGGGACAGAAACAAAATATTTGGAACATAAATCAGGCATTTCTATACGGATAAGTTCATTGGAAAAAAATGGACATATCATATGAGTATTTCTATTTATGTTTTAATTATAAGCCCTCTTACTTGCTAAGGAGCGGAGCTACGAAGGCTCAAATAGGGCATTTCGCCAATGTAAAATTTTTTATTGCTTGCCATTTTTCTGTTTCTCATCCAATTTAAAAACATTTTTGTTGTACTAAAGCCCTTAGTAAGATCGAAAAGTTACATGTTTGGTTGTATACTTATCTGTTATAGTTAGTGAGATATACTCATTTGAAAATTTAAATTTCTCAATTTGCCAAAACTTTGGTTCAGTATTTTCCAGATATCGGACTCAAATATCATCCGATTTTTAAAATGTATTTTTCGTTAGTTGAATAACAAAATTTCAAAGAGCTAAAAACTATTTTTATGAAAGCCTGCTGCTATCTGAGTTGAAAAATATTAAATTTTTAAATTGGAATTTGAAAAAATTTTGAATTTAAACACTGGCCTTAGAAATCGTGTTGACCTGTGTAATTCATACTAGAATATAGATATAATAAAAAGAAGCTTAACACTAGACAAAGAAAAAAGTGAATATCAACAACTATCAAATGAAATACAGCTCTAAGAGTGACAGTATTAATTGATCAAAATTGGATGATAATCAATTCTTGACTGCAAACCAACGACTTTGGTCGAGTGGTCAAACATAAAAAAAATTTTGAAGAGATTAGCGGAAGCTATCAAAGCGTCAGTTCAAGCCTTCGTGCGGTCAAAAAATTTTCTTTCTCTATATGCTTCACATTTATCTCTGAAAAAAAATTTTATTGAAAATTTAAATTAAAACCGTACTCAAGGCAAATTAATTAAATTTCTTTGGATATAAAATAACTTTTTCAGTGTAGCTTCTGATCGCCTGAGTTGATTTGGATATACGGCATTTCGTTAGAATCCTTTCATCATGCCGAGTGACACTGCCTAAACATTTTTGAAAAACAATTTCAGGTTGGTTACACTCTAAAATATTACTTAAAATTTACGATCATATATTGTCTAAAATTGTGTTGAAAATTTCTCCTTGTTTAAAATTACATAGATTTTGTAGTTATTTTATTAAAGAAACATATTGAGTCCAAGTGGAAAAAATGTAAAATACGGCTATGGCTCAATGATAGATACATCAGAGTATCAGTCAGGAGGTCGCGGCTCAAACCTGCATGCAGTCAAACGCTTTTTTTAATAAAAACATTTTGCTAAAAAATAATGCATGTGTAATTTTAGGTCGATAATAATCTGTAAAGTGTTGCCGACTATTATCGACCTAATTTTCAACAAAAGTGTTTTAGAGTGTAGAAAGTCTGCATAAATTCCCGTGCATCCGCGTATCTATCGGCTAGAAACCGTACCATGGTTGACAACAAAGAAAACTCCTTTGTCTGAGAGAGTTCTGAGAACCTTGAAGAAATGTCTGAACGCGTTTTATACATCTGCCGAAGAATTTATTCATGAAATTTTAAGCAATACCGTCAAAAATTCAGACAAAACATCAGAATGTTTTCCGATTTTTGTGATACTTTTACGGCCTGTCGTATCAATGTGGGAGAACATTCAGAAATGTTTAAAATTCGCATATAAAAACAGAAAACTGTAAGACTTTATTGAAAATGCTTATGTAAATGCATATATCCGCTGATCAGACAACATTTTCCCATATATTAAAATTTTAACAATTTACTTGTTTAATGAAAAACTCTCAAGATTTAAATGAGAATTATTACAAAAACTATTATCGGACTATGTGCAGAAGTGAATAATAAAAGTCTTAAGTCGTAGGTTAGAAAATATGCAGATTATTCTGTTACATGTTTTAAAGGGATGTAGCAAAAATATTTTGCCGATTTCGGTCCGATTTAGGACTGAGATCTGCACAAGATACCGAAGTCGGTACGAAAGTTTACCGAAAATCATATGAGTGGTTGACAAGAAAACGGACCCCTTTGTCTGAAGAAATTCTAAGAACTTTTGCCGATATCTTCAAGAGAATTCTGAAAAATGTTCCAGTAAAATTCTAAAGGAGTTCTCAAATGATAAGTGGGAATTATTACGAAAACTAAAATCAGTCAATGTAGAGAAAGAAGTGACAGCTAAAAGTTGTAAGTGATAGGTTAGAAAATTGCCTGCAGATAATGTGCAGACTAGACCAATATTAATCGGATAATATTTCAGAATATGTGCGGAAGCGTGGTACCAGAAAATGCTAGTTATTCTGTTATGATTGGCTAGTAAAGTATCAGACGTCAGACTTGTCGCCAAAAAATATATCTTGCCAAGTGTGCAGACTAGTCTAAAATTAATCGGCTAATATTTAATTCTAAATGGATTTGTAATTGAATAAAGGTGTCGAAAAATAAAATAGATTCATATCGAATAGAAATTATTTTCTTTATTTCTTATTTATCTATTTACTTAATATTAAAATTATATTAATATAAAATTAGTATATATTGCTAGCACTGGCTGCCAAGGCCACCGGCTAGAGAATACAAATTATTTGCTGGGTTTTGTATAATTTTCAAAGCCTACTATGCTTATTAGTGAAAATCATTTACATATTTGTGAATTCTCAAATGGTCTTTGAAAGTCTGTACATAAGATAAGGCGTTTTTAACTGTTCAAAATTGTGTATTGACAATTTGGTAAAGCACCAACGAAATGCATATAGACAATACTTAAACACCAGCAAATAAATTTAATTTCAAATAAAAATTTAAATGTGCGGAATTATCAAAGCATTGTTGTTGTAAATTAGTATTTATAACAACAATGCTTAGATAATTCAACACATTTTAATTCCACATGGAATACAGAACATACCCGAATATGTCAAATAATAAATTTCTTAAAGATTTTACTTACTATTATTTTACTTATTTATTTTATTTTACTGTTGTTGCTTATATTTATTTTCAATTGCCTTTACAACTAGAAAAACCAACCGTTTGAAGTACGCAAGTAAAGAAAATAAAAAACACGATCGATTATGGGCCTCATGTTTTAACTTTGATATAATAAACTTCTTATTAGTATGATTAGGAGTTTAGTATAATATCTTTAGTTTTTCTATGAGAATTTTGGGATTTGGATTTCACGATTTGCATTAACCCCAATGAAATGCGCATAGGAACTAGCTAATACCCCTCCATAATCAATTTCAATGTATTTTAATAAAAACTTTAATATATTACTTAAGAAGTAAAATATTAATTTTGTGAGAAATCACGTTACAAAATTATTATTAAAATATTTCAGCTGCAACTATTTTCAAATTTGTTTAAAAATGCATTTCTCTATGTAACTCAATGCACTAAAATCAAAAACATTTACTGAAATAAAAAAACAAAGTTTTTTAAAAAGTCCGGCTTAAAAAATTTATTTCATGCACGCTCGAACAAATTAAAATCATCTAAAAAAAGAGTACTTAAAAATTGTCACACGTGAGAAGGCGTGAGCGACAAACATTTTTTTCTAGGAGACAGTAAGTGATGAACAATTTTAACGGCTCTAAGAGGGAAGCTTGCAAATTCGTATAAAAAATATTATTTAAATCGGTCTTGCCATTTGGCTGTAGATAGTTTTGGCCACAAAAAGGGTAAAATTTTCTATAGTGCTCTGGTAAAATTGCGAATGTTTAAATGAGTGAATCATTTCGTATATGGTTGAGTTGTCATTAGATTTCTTGCATCATCGCACGAGTAATCAAAATATCTTTGGATAAAAACTCATGCGGTTCGACTAAAATTCAAAACTTCAATTGTTAAAACACTAACTCTAGGCTACACTGGCCATGCACTACACCTAGTATCTATTGCCAAATGCTTTCAACTTGGTTGAGAAAAGGAAAAAGCTCATGTATTGATTGACTAAGATAAGAACCAAATGTTGAAAATGTTGAAAACAAGTAAAGAAAAGGACTTTCTCTCTTTCAATTATGACATGCTTTGAAAAATTCCCTTCTCAAATAAAAATAATTTAATTGAAAAATTAAATTGGATAAACTAAGCCCGAATAAAGTTTTTGCGTATGATTGTTAAATGGCTTAAATCACCATCATACGCCACCGTCGTCAGATCATTCTTGCACAAAACAAGCCCATAAAATTTTATTTGCAAATTTAATTTCGAATCTCTTCTCCGTTGCCAATTTAAAGTTCTTTGGAAAATCGATGTCTACATATTACGCTCGATTCTTACCAAAGAACGCATTAACTAAATGAAATTTTTTTAAATGAATACAAAATAAAACACTCTTTTTATCTTCTCTGCCACTGAACAAGTGAAATTATAAGCAAATTAATTACACGATTAATCATCGACTAAAAATGTTTTTGTAATACAGCAGATTATTACAAAACATTGTAAAATATGAACTTTGCGGTATAAAACTATAAAATAAAAACAACAAATGCTTACATTCCCATTAGTCTAAATGGCTATAAAATCGAGCAGACAAAATTTTCACTTTCATTCGTTCAGTTTTGTGCGTTTGTTGTAAAAAAAATAGACTTCAATGGAATCGTTCCTCTTGACTAAACAAACACAGATAAGCCACAATAACTGATAATAGTTCCCATAGTACAAAAAAATCCATTTACCGACTACTCCTCGGGTGCATTGCACTGAAAAAGCTTAAACAAATTTAGTCTTTTGAAAATATGAAGACAGTAAAGTAGTGCTAAATCGGTTTAAGTTCTATAAAGGATATATAAATCTATAGCAAGTCATTAAATGGAATTCAGCGTTAAGCTTTTTTTGTCTAATAAATATACCACAAGTGTGTAATTTTCAATTGAAAACAGAAACTTTTAATATATTTTTAATATTTTTAGTTTTAAAATGCTTTTTAGGCATTTAGCTCTATATATTTTGTTTAATGTTTCCCTTAATTTTTCTGGCTTAATGAGTGGGGAGCTATTAACACCAGAAACTGGTCAGAAACTCTTAGAAAGTGTAATTAAATTGACAGATTCTCTTATAGAAGTCACGTAAGTTTTGTATGATTAACTTTTCATTATTTACCAAATATATTAAAAAATTATTATAATGTATGTAAGTATGTATATCAAAAACCTAATAATCTACGGATAATTCTAAGAAATTTTCGCCAAGAAACCGTATGCCAGCTATTCGATTTGTTGATTGCACTTAGAATAACTCATACATACTTTTGTAAAATCAGTTTAATTTTTCCATTTTGAAGTCGTTGTATTACGCGAGCGATAAGGTATATTGAGTCAAGACTTTGCACTAATACTAGTTACGTGAAAGGGATCAGTCGTATTAAATTGAATAAAAATCAGAAGGGGCAAATAAACTAGTTTGTTGGTTTTATTTGTACATAAAATTTCATGTCGCTGTGCTAGGAATTTATTTCCGACCTATGGTTTATTGGTGAAATTTTATTAGAATTGTCCATAGATTGCATTTTTACTATACGATTTTGGCGTTGTTTTTCCTCCATACAAATCGACCCGCTTTAATGCATATACACTTTTTTAAATAATTTAGCTTATTAGGTATTTGATGTATGATATGTAACAGCTAAATTGTCCTATTTATCACCAGTTTGATACTGTTAATTCATTTTAGTATATTATGGGATCTCATGTATTGTTTTCGTTTATTATTTAGCTTTCCTTTTTTCTATGATTCCCTGCAATAATTTGAAATAAAGCAGCTTTTACACTCAAAAGAAAATCAAGTCATCCGTACTTAAATCAAGCCAAAGTGGTGTCAAAAGTACGGTAACTATGAGTGTTCTTAAATCAAGTACAGAACGCTTGATTCCAGTACGGATTTCGGGATTGATTTAATCACAAAAATGTTGGTTCATGAATGCGGTTGGCTTGATTTATGGCGAAAATTTAACGGCTTCGGATTGTATGCATGATGGACGCAGATTGGATGGATGATATAGAATTATTTATTATAGTATTCTAGAAGCCAACAAATCCACGTCGAACATCATTCTGCATCCGATTCAAAGCTATACACAGCTTTTTTCGGCTTATACTTATTTAATTCTGGAACAGACTTGAACTAATATTTGTTATACTTAGATAAATTTAATCATCGCATGTTTGTAAATTAACGCTTGAGATAACTCGGCTACGTCAGCATATAAACAACGACAGCTAGAAGCCAATATACACATACATAAAAATACTCTAAGAGTAGCTGAGACGGTACTGTGTAATCGCGTTTAGGCTTGTTTTAAGTAAGGAAGAAGACAAGTTTTTAATTTATTACGAATTTTTTCTTTCTGTGTAGATCCAGAATAGTTGATCTACGCAGGAAATGTTCGAAAAATTTACTAAACACATCTTATACCTTAAACGCAAGGCTTACAAAATTTCCCATTGTGAAAATAAATCTCAGATGTAAACTTTCAAAATGCCGATATACGTGTACAATTTTTGGTGCCCTCTACCAGAATCAGTCGTTAGAGCCATGTATGTACAATCTTGAGTGCACTAACTATCTTTGTCTCAAGATGGCCCAAAAAAATCATCCAAAGTCCTTAAAAAGCTTGCAAAAGTCCGTAAGTAGTCAATGAGTGCCTGCCCAGCAGTCCACAAGTTATTACAAATCGAAAAGCATCCGATTGTATACTATTATGTCAATAGGAAAAATTACAACAAAATAGTTAGGCGCATACAACAAGCATCCGATTCAGAAGAGTAATATGTCTATCCGATTGTTACATTAAATGTAAATTAAAAGCGAAGAACAAAACAAACATGAATAAAATTTTGTCACAGCACGATCCGTCACCAAACAAATGAACTCGTCCAACCTTCGCTTACAATGCCGCTTGTATTGGACCTATCTGATGGTCTAGGCCATCGCTGTGTAAGTGTAAGTTGGAATTGTATACAGACTTTGGATGGGTCGTAGCTACATTGTCATTGGTCTCATATGTGGGTCATGAGTGAAAGTAAGTTTCTGGGATTTATCATGACAAGGTTGGGCGGCCATAACGAAGGAGAACTGTCACCTCTCTCCTATAACGTTGTCTCTGATGGTATCTTTAATTTTTTACATCTGTTTGAGTTCATTTTTTATTTGTCCTGAAGTTTTTTTTTTATCCAAAGTTATTAAATTAGTTTGGCTAAGTTCATTTTTAATTTAATCTTTCGATCAAATTATTCTTTATTTAAGAAAGAAATTCTAAAGCGTGTATATATTGAACATTCAAAGAAAAATTTGGCTGTACGGAAGGTTGAACTGACAGCTGTTTCGTGACCAGACTGAAATGGAAAAAGCTTAAAAATAGTTAAACATGCTAAGAAAAAGACAGTTAGTGAAGTTCCGAACATTTAGACAAAGTTCATTAAGGTGCGACTCGCCACAAGATGGCGACAGTGTGTTAATTGAGCTTACTAATATTAGTAGGATTTTCGCTACAGTGTTGTTGCCACTGTCAGTGGTATTGTGGGTAAAGGACTCTGATGAGTAGACTTGGTGGTCACGAAACAGCTGTCAGTTCAACCTTCCGAACAGCCAAATTTTTCTTTGAATGTTCAATATATACACGCTTTAGAATTTCTTTCTTAAATAAAGAATAATTTGATCGAAAGATTAAATTAAAAATGAACTTAAGCCAAACTAATTTAATAACTTTGGATAAAAACCATACAGTTCGACTAAAAATTCATAACTCAGTTTTTTTTATGTTGGTTTCCAAATACGCGGCTGGCGGGAAGGGTTGGAACCTCCTGGGGAGAATATCATCTGAGATAGCTGGAGTCCCCGCCAGGTCAACCGGTTTGCAATAAAAATGTATTTGATAGAAATTTCACTAGGTGATTTCTGTAACTAATGTGAGAGTATTTTGCATGGAAGAGTTATTCTCAGGATGAGCGAGAAATAGTTTTCTAATTTTTATTCCTTTATTAAATTTGCAGGGTGATTCATATAACAATCAATCTATTATTCTCTGAATCGTGATACACAAAATCGAATAGCCACTAAAAATAATTTTTTTTTGATGTGAGAACTTCACAAGCTACAGTCTAAAACATAACTTCAAATTTACGATCATATATTGTCTAAATTTGTGTCTAAAATTACATCGATTTTGTAGTTATTTTATTAAAGAAAAAACCTTTCAAATTAAACATATTTAGTCCAAGTGGGAAATATGTAACATAAAGCATAATACGGCTATGGCTGAACGGTAGATACGTAAGACTATCAGTCAGTAGGTCGCGGTTCAAACCTGTACACAGCCAATCGCTTTTTTTATTAAAAACATTTTGTTAAAAAAAGGCGTGTGTAATTTTAGGTCGATAAAAATCTGTAAAGTGTTGCCGACTATTATCGACCTAATTTTCAACAAAAGTGTTTTAGAGTGTACAGAGACCAATCAGTGAAACCGAAAATTGCGAAAGTTCGAATATAAATGCATATTCGTATATATCCCAAAAATATTTTAGCTCACCAGCAACAAATATTTTTTAAAGAAATCGAATAAAATTAAGTTATTCAGAAACAATTTTTAAATTGCTCAAAAAGTGGATATAGTCAACCAAACCAGGCCATTTCATTAGAAAATATAGAAAAATGTATTAATTTTGTGATCTCTTCTATAGTTACAGCTGATATTATATCCAAATTGATTAGTTTTATTTTTAGGAAAGTCGTTTCTCATGTAAACACCCCTAAAGTTGGGAATATAGTTCTTTCCAAAGATTTTTAAATCAATATCTGTTAGAAGTCTATTGGGTAGCTGCTTTAATAGTTTTTTGTAATATTTTTTTTTATTGTAGAGTATTCCGTATCCTTTTTTATATGGTTTAAGATAGACACCTTTGCTCATTGCTATTCCCTCTAACGCTTATTCCCTTCCATTTTTAGCTGCATTAATAGCTCTAGCGATTAGTGACCCTCCAGAAGCTAATGCACCTAGTGCTCCAAGTGCTGTGAGTATAGGTACTAGAGTTAGTAAGCTTCCAATTTTTTTTTAACTTTAATAATTGTTGGAATCTTTACTTTAGATTTATTCCCAAGAAAAGAAAAAGTCGCTGTTTTAATCGCATTATGATTTCATAGCGTTAGTTTCAAGGTATGCATTTATTTTTCTCCAATTTTAACGTCTTTAACTTTTACGCACTCCCAAGACTTTGCTGTTAATTCTCTATCCGCCTGATGACGTTTCTTAATAGTAGTATTCTAAGAGTAAGACATATCATGAACTCGATAAGCTGCATCCAAGGGATTGATTCCTTTATATCCTCTTTAGTTTTCTACTTTTGTTCCAGGTCCACAATTTTGATAACCAGATAAATGCAACTCAACAGATACTGAATTAATCAAACTGTTTGCCAGCCCTTCTCAGTGAACTATCTGTTTCATATTAAAGTTTTTATTGTAAGTATATCTTAGTGTTTCTGAAAATAATACTTTTATTAGACCTTGCGAATATAAAGAGAAGAATATTTATCAAATTGTAATATAACTGCTAGATGTAAAGATGCGGTTGATTAAATAACATTCAAATATTTTAGTGAGAAATTTAGATTTCAATGCACACAGAAAAAACTAAAATTCCTACTTACTAGTAATTAAACAAGGCATATGTTCTCTTATTGGCAGAGTAGTAGTGTATTTGCTAGGATACAAATAACACAATATCTGAAAACAGTATGAGTTCAATGCTCAGCAAAGACATTTAATTATTATTGTATTTTGTGTATTCAATGCCTTCAATATATTGAAATTTATAACTTGTTATTTGCAATCAAATGTGGTAAATACTTGCCTCCAATGACATCGCCATGGTTAAGTAATTGGTTCAAATGCCAAAGTAGAAGTAGTGAAGGGTGCGTTTATTAAAATTTTAACTCATGACTTTGCCATCAAAATTTTTCCTGGGTAATTGTCAATATATTTTTCATGATTACAGCATGGCCTTAATTTTGGCCAATATGTAACTTATTTCAAGAAAATAGTCGAAAAATATGAAGGTTTTCCTTTCAGTGTAAACAAACACAAGAAATCCGGAGCCTAATTAAAAAGCAATTAAACAGCGATTAATGAATTTTGTGTAGAGTTTATTTTCATTTGCTTTACGAGAACAATGTTGTAATAACGAATTATGAGTTGTGTGCGCACAAAATGGGTGAGACAATCATTAAAAAGTAATATTGTGTGTATTTGAGGGTGCTGTTGGCTGAGTAGTTAGCGCGTTTGACTACAAACCCTGAGGTCTTGATTTCAAGACTACTATCAGGCAACCCAACAATATTATTGTTGCACTGTTAAAGTGATCAAGGTATAGCACTGATCACTTTGGCAGTACCGGCAGAGATTAATACCAACATATCCTAATGTACTTCACAGCACCCTCCTTCGTCGGTATTGTAGCAGAACCGTTGCGACGCGTCGGCGAAGTAAAACAACTAATAAAATGGCTACACAGCTTAAACAACGCCATGTCTCTACTTGACACCAGAGAGGCTTGCAACACTGCTCTACAAAAACGCGCAATATCAGGGTTGTAAATGAATGAAGCTTTCTATTTCTCTCCCACTTCACCACCTGTTCTCTCTACTCTATCCCTTTCCCAAAAAGGTAACACATTAATTAATTAACTGGTAGGCATTAATTGCCTGATTGTGTTACTTCTCTTAAAAAAATATTGTGTGTATTTGGGACGATCATTAAAAAGTAATTAAGAAGTATTTAGTGCTAATTTAGCATGGTCATAACATAGTTAAAAAATATAAGAATTTAAGTAGTATAAATGTTAGTAAGAATTATAAAATAAAGCAATAGAAAACTAGTACTCATCGCGAAAAAATATTTCGTAGAAAAATATAACTAAGCAATCATAATTTTTTTAGAGTTTTTATTGTATTTTTTTCAAAGGACACGTACAGAAACTAAGGAAGTTTTCATTATTACTATCACAGCAAACTAAAAATGCTATTACAGTTAAAGTCTCTTAAATTTTTACCATTAAAATGTTAACCGTTTATTATACAATAAATCAAAATAAATGCACAAAAATATTAATATGCGAATTTGCTTTAATTGTGTATATCTGATCTTATCTACATTTTATTTATGATATTTTTCATTATATGGAAATAAATATAATGCGGGCAATATATGGGAGCTGTGGTTAATTACAAACCAAACCCACAGAATTTTGCCTGATGGTGTGTGGTAAACTTTGAATGGATATTTAGCAACATATTTACATACAGAGATGCCAATTTAGCCCTTTTCGGGCAAAATTTATCCCGTTTTCAGTTACTCAAACCGCGAAAAAAATGTTTAGCCCCAATCAAAAAAAAAACACGCAAATCTAGACCTTCTTGCAATTATATTTTAGCCCTCTTAGCACCTTCTCACTTTTGAATGAAAGCGGCAACATCCCTTTTACTCATTTTCAGTTGTTAGTTTGCTTTACCAGTAATCAAAAGAAAAACAGTCTAGAATAATCTTCTATTTCTTAAAAAATTGGTTGTGATTTTAAGTTGGTCCCAAAATTTAAACGTGTTTAAATTTTCAAAAGAAACACTTTATAAAGTTAGTCCATTTTGCGGTTTTTTGATAAATTTTACTGGATATTGCTTTATACGTAAAAATTGCAAAGGACTCTATTGTTTTCGGTACACTGTCCGTCTGTCTGTCACAGGCTGGAGCTACGGACCTGAAATTTTCACAGAATATGTAAAACTGTTACCGCTACAACAATAAATAAATGACAGATAATATTTAAAGGGTGTTCTAAAGCGAGCAATGAAACATGTTGAATTCCTAATTTAATATACAGACACTTATATGCAGACACTTGAAATTTTCAAAGTTAGTGTTAATTAGTGTATTCCGTAGAATAGACTACAACAGAGAATATGCTGTATCTTGGAAACCAAAGTTAAAAAAATTTCAAAACGAAGAATCGCCAAAATGAAAAAACGCTTAAAGAAAAAAAAACACCAACAAAAAAAAAGCTAAATCGGAAAAAATACCAAAACTAAATAGATTGACAAAAAAACAAAAAAAGCAATATACCGAAAAAAGTGTCAAAACGAAAAAAAAACACTACAACATAAAAAACTAAAAATCATAAAAAAACGAAAAAATCACCAAAAATGGAAAAAAATCACCAAAACGAAAAAAAACGGCAAAATAAAAAAAAACGCGAAAACTGAAAAAATCGCCAAAAACTAAAAAAAAAATCGCCAAAACAAAAAAAAGTGTCAAAACAAAAAACCCACCCCCCCCCCCCCCAAAAATAAATCACAAAAAAACCGAAAAAATCCCCAAACCGAAAAAAGCGCCAAAAACTAAAATAAATCGCTAAAAGTAAAAATATTGCTAAAAAGCGAAAAAACGCGTTAAAATACAAATAAACACCAAAACTAAAAAAATGGCAAAAAAAAAACAAAAAATTGCAAAAAACCAAAAATCGCAACAAAAAAAACGAAATAATCGCCAAAACAACGAAAAAAAACTTAGAAAATAAATATACTAAAATTAAACAAAAAATCAAAGCGAAAAAATTTTTTAAATGAAAAAAGGGCAAAAACGAAAAAGGATATATGCGTATTCGTACGGAAGCCTTCGTGTGCGAGCCAAAGTCATACGTTACTGACTTTATTTCAATTTAGCCCTTTTTTCAAATATATTTCGGTTTTCAAAGTTAACTCCTGTTTTCGCGTTATTCGCGATTTAAAATCAATATCCTAAAGTAAAAATCAATATGCTAAAGTAAACAACAAAACGCGAAACTTTTCTTTAAACTTTAAACATTTTGAATTTTAATCATTTGAATTCTAATATATTTATATAAAACGAATTTGCACTGTAATTTTTATTCGCGCAATATAGTTTTTGTGAATAAACAAATGCGAAGAAAACAATATATTTTCGAAAAAATTAAAAAAAAATGATTTTGCAAAAAATGTCACAGAATATCTCTATGCTGCTCATATTTAGTCAAATTAGCTAAATTTTATTCTGAAAATCATGCCAAAAGTATAAAAAAAATCGTTTTTATGGTAATTTAAGATAATGAATATCGCGAAAAAGAGAGCTAATTTAAAAAACGGCTGACGCCATTCAATTCAGCGTACTCGAATTATCTTTACCAGTATGGTGCACGCTTGCTACATTTTCAAACTAGCATAGCGTTATTTATTTCGGTTCATACACAAAAAGTATGCCAGCAAAAACTTTGCTTGCTAGTAGATAAAAAAGTATATGAGGACTACTTACGATTTGACTCAATACATACTTATTTTTGTTTGAGAAGTACAAAAAATATATTTCCATTTTCACAACAATTAAGTAGTTACTATTTCGCTTACTTGAAGCTAAAAAATAAGAAATCAAATAAACATATTAAAATAAAAAAAAATTTTATACATATTATATGAGTAATTCCATTTAACCGGGTGTGACCATTTTACACACATTTTTTGTTATAAATCAAGAGTATACATTTTTTACTTAAAATCGTTGAATAACTGGTAGACACTGATAGAACACGATTTCTGCTCAGAATGGTCGTCAGAAAGCTGTGACGGGTGTGACCTTACAAATCTTAGTTTTAAACGCAAGTAAACTTCGGTTGCATTAAATAATAGACCCAATTGTATTAGTTTTATGTTTTTTTTCTAAATAAGAATAAAAAATTAAAAAAAAATATTTTCATATTATTTTAGTTTTGGTACTTTGTTCGTAGGTATATGTATATTTTGGCTCATATTTTTCATTTTTAGTTGCATTTGTTAAGCGTTAAAATATATGTTTAGTTAAATGGAATTTCGAGCCCTGTTAATGATAGTTTTACCTATTTTGCGTGCACACAATTCATTGTTCCCGCAAAAACAATAGAAATAACTGGGGATGTAACCGATAACAATATATCGGCGATACTTCAGATTTTCCGATACATCGGTATCGGCGATATTTTACTGTCGATACGACGATAATTTTTAAATTTTTTTCAGAGTTTATTTTTACAAATAAGTTATTTTTTGTTAGTTTTACCTTGAATTAAATTCAATTCGTTGTTTTTTAAATCTTATTCCCAGCAAAAGAGGCACTCCAAAGAAGTCATGAAAATTCAGAATTTGCGGTTCGGAAGTAGTGCAAATTTGGATCATTTGTAATTAGTTTTACATATGCTTGTCATTGCAAGAAGCACCGAATTGGAAGCGATGTTAGAAAAAATTTCTTTTTCGGTTTTCTATATTGATTTTTCCGCAAGGAAAACTGATGAAAAATTACCCATTTTCGCAAATTATTGTTTTTTATGCGAATTAAAAAGCAAAACTGTTGTTTTCATGTAAATTTAAGTGAATAAATATAAACTTTTGCCCAAAAACTTGGGCAAAATAAACATTAAAAAAATCCCAGCATTGAAAATATCGACGATATTCAACGCTGGTAAGACCGAAATCTAAAAAGCTTAAAAAATAGTTGAACATGCTAAAAGAAAAGACAGTTAGTAAAGTTCTGAACATATAGAAAAAGTTCATTAATAATAGGTACGACACGTCACGAGGTGGCGACAAAATCTGTTAATTGAGCGTAGGATGCTGTTGCTGCCGTTGCTGGTAGTGTAGGTAAAGGGCTCTGATGAGATGACTGTGGTGGTCTCGAAACAGCTGTCATTTCAACCTTCCGTACATCCAAACATTTTTCTTTGAATGTTCAATATTTACACGCTTTAGAATTTCTTTCTTAAATAAAAAATTAATTTGCTATAAAGATCAAATTGAAAACGAACTTGAGCCAAACTAATTTAATAACTTTGGATAAAAACCGTTCCACTAAACATTCATAACTTTTAGAAGAAATTTAAGCTATTAAATTATTTAGAAGAATATTAGTTGACAAATGTTCTTTAAAAATCGATTTTTATAAAAAGCATTGCTAGCTTTTTTTAATTATAAAGGAATTATAAATTTTTGTATGACTTAAATAAAATTTTACTTAATTTTCTACTAATTACCTGCATATTTTTTATATAGGTTGTTTGGAAGTAATGAAAACGTAGCTCCTGAAATATTACTTCCAATTTTTTATACTGTGGTAATATAAATTTTAAATATTAATAATCTCTTACACTGTAATTTTGTATAATAAAAAAATTGCCCTATTTGAGTTGTGTTAATTTAAACTTGAATACAGTTTCAATATTCGTATAAGTATCGGAATTGGTATCGCCGATATTTCTTTTTGAGTATCGGAATCGGCGAAAATGCGTATCATTACTTCCCAAGAAATAAAGGCTGCACAAAATTCATTAAGTGCTATTTAATTGCTCTTTAATTAAGCTCCAGATTATTATCTCATTAAAATACAATTAATTCCCTTTCCATACATTTTTAAATTAAAAAATGTCATAATAACTAAGATAAGAAATGTAACATCATGAAATTTTGTTTACGCGTGACGTACAATATCTTTGTTGCTGCGACTAGAATTTGTGTAAGTTGGAGTAAGAATACGCTTTACTCGGAAATTTCCTTGTTATAAAATATCCTTAGAATAAACATTCTGAAATGAAGATCAGCTGTAAAAAATTCTGGTGAAATGTAATCTAAGCCTAATACTCTTGACTGATCTTATGAGTAAACAGGTTGGGACTCCTTTTATCCAGACGATCTAAGGCAAACTGCTCTACCTTAAGATAGACTTTATGTGCTTCAGGTTCTTCCACGTATCATCAGAGATCTAACATTTTCGAGCACTTCTAGTTTAGCGAATTACGTTAAGTGTGGAATCCATTAAGATGTTTTTAATTGATCCCATTGACTGCGTTGGGTTTCATACGCAGTGTTCAATAATACAGTTTTAGCGTCGGTATACTATATAGTAATTGAAAATCGCAAAGTTATACCCTGTTCAGACATGGATTTTTAATTGAGCCAATTCAATTTGAAAAATACATTGTTTCCTTATTCAAATCTCGTGATATTTATAAAATCTGATTTTTTAAACTTAGTAGTAGAAAATACTTACTTTATTTCTACAAAAATACCTCTTTGTAAGGCCAGAACAATGGTCAGACTCGGATCCAGCTTAAACTTTTGAAAGGGGTTTATTTTATTAATTTGGTGAAAGGATCCGCGTCAGCAAGAATATATACAAAATTTTACCCTCTTATATAAAATACCGATGTAAAGCAATTATTTAGCTGAACTAAAAATAGAATATAATAAATATTTAAATTTGTTTCCTGTTTCTTTCCAGTCCCTATATCAACTTAACTTTAAGCGGTATGCCACCCAACTGCGTTCAAATGCTGTGTAAATTTGTATGTTTCAATGGCAAATCAGCTGAAATCGAAAAAGATATATTAATAATATCAAAGAAAAATGTAAGATTATATAAAAAATTAATAAATAAAACATTTTTTTTTACTCTTATAACATTTTTAGAAATATTTTTGTTCTAACATCGATGAGCTGCGGCTCTATAATTATGAGTTTCCTGATAATAAACTCTCCCATGGTTTTTTAGGCAGTTACAGTAAAAAAGTCGATGTACTATATCTTGCTTCAAGCAATATAACAGAAATTGAAGCTGCTGCTTTTGCTAAAGGAAGATTTCAGGGGATTTACTTTGAAAATCTGTACCTTAAAGAATTGAAGAAGGACTTTTTTGAGGGAATAACATATAAATTTAATACCTTATCTATTATACAGAAGGAAATGCAACTACAATCAGTTCATTCGGATTTTCTCGATTATGTCAAATATCAAATAAAATATTTGACCCTGCAGGCGGGTCTAAAGAGTATCCAGAATTTGACAGGAGGAGATTTTTTACTGAACAATTTATTGTATATGGATTTTAGTCACAACGATTTTGGCAAAGCCATAAAACACACTGATTTTAGTAAGGTATCGATGATTGAATACTTGGATTTGTCACATTCCAATTTGGAATATTTACCTGCTTATTTGTTTGCTGAATTTATCTTGACTTTAGACCACTTAGATTTGTCATATAATAAATTGAAAATGATTAGTCGAAATATATTTGGTTGGAGAGAATTACCGCATGATTTGAGAATTTATGCCAAAGGCAATGAATGGTCATGTTCGTGTGAACTGCAGCGTGATATGAAGAGTATTTTTGTTTATTACAGAACAACTTTATTTTGCTCAGAGCCCAAATATTATGCAGGCTGGTCAGTATTCGATGATAAGATATGTGGAGAAAGTTCTTCGGAAAATGTTGAAAGCATCGAGCAGAGTGACGAAACAACAACAAACTCCATAAGTATGATAACAACTACAGTTAACGATGGCAATATGTACCATAAGAAGACCACAGCATCGGGTTCAACCACTACAGCTTATACCGAAAACAATTCAAGTTTTAAAAATCCCGAGTATTTGATAAAGTTGGATTGTTTGGTAGATCGCATCAATGTCAGTGAACGCATAGCTCATCTAATGCATGGGCCATTAATAGCGTTTACTGTAATACCAAAAGATAGATCAAGAGTAGATATTGTAGTTGATTCTTGTGAAAAACCTTATGATTCGTTTGCCCTCATTTGGTTCAACAAAGCTACCACTAAGTATTACAAAATGGAAATAAATTACAAAGAATATGGTTTGGGTTGCCATAAAGTCATATCTTTTGTCACCGCAGTGGAAAATCTAACACCCAATACATCTTATACATTCTGTTTAGTTTTCAAGCTGCTATTGAACGTGTCTCCTTTTAATTGCAAGTCCATATATGTGGGCGGTAATCCGGCAATAAAACAAATTGCTTGGTTGACACGTGATATGAAAAAGGCTGGTTGGTCATTGGTTATATTTGGAATTTTCTTGTTCTTAGGTGCGGGAATATTAATGATTTATTTACTTCTCAAACGGAAGCCTATTTTGCTAAAAAGTAGCAAGAGAGTAACAACCATGCACTCAAATAGTGAGGGCATTGTGGTATTGCCTAAGAAAAAATCTGTTCGTTCCATAAAAGAAAAGGAAGAAATCTTAGCTAGATATGGGTAAGTGCCTAATATGTAGTAAAAACAAACTTGAAAACAGAAAGCAATTTTTTTTTGTATTAATTTACAGTCCGTTTAACTATTCACAAAAACATCGTCGCAAGTCCAATGACAGTGAGGTCAGCTATGATAGTTATATTAACACCAATTTTTATGAAGTTATACCGTCATTTGAAAACTTAAACAGCAATAGTTGTGTTTCTTTACCACAAAATATAAAAGAGGGGAAAACACTGGCTGAAATTTACAATCAAGACATGGATAATTGTTATCTGACGCCTTTAGAATCAATGAGTCGTTCTGCAGACCTTGTTCAATATGCCGAAATACCATATCGTGCTAAGCGCAATTCTAACGATGCTCTTCCTCAGTTACCGGTTGGTCAACATTCAGAATATGCACATATTGGCACTATTTATATATTGGATAGCCAAGTATAGACCAATAGATTTTGCAATCTGAGAATTTTTCAATAAGTGTAACTTTATTTATTTATTAAAATTGTGCTTTGTCTATCATATCGTATTGTATATTCAATGACTATAATTAAAATTTTATATAGCTCTACAAAAACAAAATCTATCCATTCGTACTTAAATCAATACCAAGCGATATCAAAAGTGCGGTAATCCCGGATTTACTTAAATAAACTACAGAAAGATTGATTGAAGTACGGATTATTCAAGTGCTAAATATTTTAAATATAAATATTTTTAAATGAAATTTATTTGCTGGAGTTTAAGCAATTGTCTATATGCAGCATTTCGTTGGTGCTTTACCAACTTATCAGTAGACTTCAAACACAATTTTGAACAGTTACAAAAACCTTTATCTTATTACAAACGTTTAAAGCCCATTTGAGAATTCACAAATATATAAATGATTTTCAAAAAATAAGCATAGTAGGCTTTGAAACTTATACAAAACCCAGCAAATAATTTTCATAGTGGGATGCACTACTTAATAAATTTATAAAACTAAGCATTTTTAATTATTTATGGTTCAAAATTTCTTATGAAATTAAAAACGTTAAAAATTTCATAAAATCTTAACTTCGGTTCACTATAACTTAGCCTTTTTTTCCGATCAAAGCTAATTAGTCGCCGTTCGATGCGCAATTTAGTACACAGAAAAAATTATCACCAAAAAATTTTCAAACAAACGTTTGTCTAAAAATAAATTTCATTTTCAGTAAATGTTGTTTATATAATCAATGAAAAACAACAAGAAAAACAGTGTCGTAAAAAACAACCCCGATGACGACATACACACAAATAACAACAACAACAACAATGATAGCCAAATGAATGCGATTGTACCAAGTTTGTTTACTAAAGATTTTTGAGTGAATCAATCCGTTAATGTCGTTCGTTGCATTAATTCTAATTCATTTTTTAGAGTCTAAATAAACATTCAGACTTGAACATATTTATCAAAGTGAAATTTCATAAATACTTAATGGATGATGATGATGACCCAGACAAATATTTTGTTTGCTATATTACAAGAAACCCAGTAAATATTTTTATTTGATTTAGTAAACTATTTTGTTTAATATTTGGAAGTATTTTTAGACTAATTGGTTTGTAAACTCAGAAAAAAAATAGTTTGATATTGTTCAGAAAATCCAGTAAATCTTTTTGTTTGATTTAGTAAATTGTTTTGTTTCCAATTTGTAAATATTTTTACACAATTTGTTTAATGAAAAAAACACGTATTTTTTTCAATGAAATTGTTGAGATATTTTTGTCTATATTTACAAATTTGTTTGTAGGTCCGATCCTAGACAAAATATTTACTATTTCATTGAATTCCTTTACAGAAAATAAAATTCAGTTTTTTCTGTGTAGCCTTTCATTTAGTTTTATCGAATCAGCCTTTGACTCTGCATGGCGCTTAAAATCACTTTGACCTTATTTTGATATCAGTACTTTTTACAACCGAAATTTTAGAATAGGAACTTTGGCTTATTTCACATTTATATTTTTGTGCGGATAGAAACTGGCTATTTATTATACCTGATATATACCTCCGACATGCCAACCGGCTATGACATTCACACATCAACATTTGCTGTTGATACAGTTTTTCTACGCATAAACGCAAGCCCTCAATAAGGATCGAAAAATTGCAAGAATATGTATTGCATCTGGAAAAATGGTTAAAGCAGTGGAGAATAAAAATAAATGAAATTATACAGGTATGTTCTGTATTACATGTGGAATGAAAATAATCGAAATTATCAAATTATTGTTGTTGCAAATTATTAGTTATAATAACAATGATATGACAACTCAGAACACTTTTATTCCGCAAGTAATACAGAACATTGCATGATGGCCGAGAGCTCGGCTGGTTGTAGAAGGTAATCAGCTTTGCAAGGTCAAGACGTTGGCATATGTTCTTGCTACAGCCCTTAGTTAGTCCAACGCCTATTTAGATCTTCAGAACATCCTCTGCAGCAATGGCTGCTTACAGGATAGGTCTTGGAAACTCTGTTCATTGTGTTGTCAACAAGCATTCATCGATCCTAAGTACAATATCGTAAAGAGAACTATAAGCTATGCCGAATGACAGCGCAAACCATGAACTGAAGTTCGGTCAAATAATATGTCACCTTTCCGCTTAAGCCGCTCAAAGCTACGTGTGAGAATGTTGGTTCACCTGTGGATTCCAGAAATATACAGTGGCTTGCGGACAGGTCCAAAGCCCCGTGCTGCTGCATGAGTCTTTGCACCCAATGATAAAATTTCTGTTTCCATGTACAAATTGCCTATGGTATTTCAGGCCATTGAGACAATTGCAACATGTGCCATCATTAGTTTAAATAAAAGTCCTAAGAGCTCACTTATAGCTATCTTTTCGGATAACACAGCACCTCTGAAATATTTCCTTTCATGAAAATTATCAACCGAGCTTGTGTTAGAGTGCTTTGCCTAACTACAAAAGCTATAAATAGGTAACAAAATTTTGATTTACTGAATACCTGTTAGGGTGTTCATTTTAATCGACTTTTCAATTGTTCGATTAATCAATTAATCGAAATTGAGGTTTTTAAATTACTCGAGCAATCGAGTAAAATTTTTATTTCGTTCGAGTTATTCAAGTAAGCTTTACTGCTAAAAATTATTCTAGTTAGTCGCAAAATGTTTGAATTTAATCGGTTTATTGTACATTTTTCTGGACAAAAATAAAACAAAACAATTTTTTCGCGTTTTTATATATTTTAATAATAAAAACAAAATAAAACACAACATTTCTACATAAATTAGATCTTAAACTGATCCTTTAAAATAGTTTTTTTTCACTATTAAAATGTCGCGCTTTGAGAAAATTTTGCACCAGGAAATATTTAATACCATTCCGACCTGTCCTGTATTCAATGCAGAATAAAAATAATCGGAATTGACATAACATTATTGTTGTTATAAATATAAATACGGGTACACTTGGGAAATATTTGCCCAAAAAAACGTAACCGCTACTTCTGCTCAGAGTTAGTTTGATTTAACTTGTTTTTTACATCATAAAATAAGTTATGCTGCAAAAAGCTATTTTTATATTATTTTAAATAAATGCGAACCCATATTAAAAACAAATATTGTAATTAAAGGAAATACAATTTTAACTTGTCTGTGGGCTACGTTTTTTTTTCGGGAAATATTTGCCAAGTGTGACCGTACCTTAAGGATTTTATAATTCCGAACATTATATTCGATATTTTACGAAACATCTAGTTAACTAGTTGCTCTCGAAATATCTTCTTTATTTCAAATAATTTTTGTTTGATGTTTATATTTCCGAATTTTCTTAAAAGACATTTGAAGTTAGTTTTTTTCTCCCTATTATTGTTACTACATTATTTACTTAATTGTTTGATCATGCGGACTATTAGTATGAAATAACGTTCGAATTTAATGGAAAATTTCATACAAATTAAAAAAATTTTCCAATTTTTATTAAGAAATCTACAAAAACTCATTAAAAAAATAAAATTTACATAACATTTTTTAATCGAGTTATTCGCTTAATCGACCTAAATTACTCGAATAAATTTTTACTCGAAATTTAAATTTTTTGTTTGATCGAACATTATTTGTCTTTAATTATTCGATTAATCGAGCAAACATTATTCGAGTGAATACCCTAATACCTGGTAATAAAGGACTCAGATCATTTTTGTGGCGTCATATAGTCAACAAAGAATACATATAATCAGAATATTTTACTTTATAAATTAAGTATTTTATTAAAAAAGAAAAATTCCGAAAAATCCAGGGATCCCGAAAAATCCCGGGATACGGCGATTTGAAATTCAGAAATCCCGAATTCTGGGATTTACAAAAATCAGTTCCGTTTGGCATCCTTATTAGTGGTAGAATGTATTAAAATCGTGGTTATTCGAATAAAAGTTTTAAATTATTCGGCTGTTCGAGCAAAATGTATATTTTACTATTCCGTAATATGTTGAAGTTTGTATTAGTACATTAAAATTAGCTTTTCTTTCTTAATTTTTATAGTTGTTATTAAGAACACATATAATCAGAATATTTTACTTTATAAATTGAGTGTTTTATTAAAAAAGAAAAATCCCGAAATTCCCATAAGTCCCGAGATCCCGAAAAATCCCGGGATCCGGGGATTTGAAATTCTGAAATCCCGAATCCCGGGATTTACAAAAAGCAGTCCCGTTTGGCATCCCTATTAGTGATAGAATGTATTAAAAATCGTGGTTTTGAAGTGGTTATTCGAACAAAAGTTTTAAATTATTGGGCTGTTCGAGCAAAGAAATAACTATGAAGTTTTATTCGAACGATTATTAAACCCAAATAATTGACACCACTAGTGTGTACTAATTTGCCCTTATATACAATAAAATATATATAGCTTTGTTATCAAACTAAGTCGACAGTGTAATTCTGTCTTTTAAACTGAATACATAATAACTTTAGTTGTTGTCCGATTCAAATACAGTCCTGTCTTCGCTACCAAAAGTACCACGTAAATGGAAAACCTTCATGGCATATAGAGTAGCCATTATACTAGACAGCAAAGCACTAGTCTAGTAACCCGGCGGCTGAGACTGGCGAAAAACAATCTTTTGTGTCATGGTCATAGTTTAATACAGTTTGAAAAGTATCAGTGGTTTACAAAAAACGTCATGACAGAAAACTTAAAACCTTTTTTTATTGATACTGTGCTTTTTGAACATAAATATAAAAATAAGCTCAGAATAGTAACAAAAATAGTCATCACAAAATGTTGAAAATATAATTTCTGTGTTTAATTCATCGCCTTTTTTCATGCAAATTGTTCGGCAATTACTAATATTTTAATAATTGTTATTAGAAATTTATTGGTTCATAATGATCGATAGTTTGGTAATCCGGCTCATTCTCGATCACATCCAAATAATCCGTATTTTGTGAGCAATTCTTCTTTGGAAGTCTGCTTCTTGTTCTAGTGGAACATGAAGAGTTGTACGATGTTTTATAGCTTTGAGTTGGTAATGGTCGATTGGGAGCACTAAAGCAGGGTACTGCATGTTGAGAATTATCGATCATAGCTTCAGTACCAGTATCATTCTCTATGACATCCAAACTGATCATATTTTGGGAGCAATATTTCTTAGGAAGTAAATTTTTTGTGGTAGTGGAGCAAGAAGAATTGTTAGTTTTTCGGAAAATTTTAGCTGTTGGCGGCAACTTTGGCGCATTTATACAAGGTACTGTATGTTGAGAGTCGTAGATTATATTTTCATTCCCAGCACAATTTTCTATTACATCCAAATATTCCATATTTTGTGAGTTATCCTTCTTTGGTGGTCTACTCTGTGTTTCAGTATAACTGGAAGATTTGTATTTTTTTCCAAATATTTTAGCTGTAGGAGGCAAACTTGGAGCACTTAAGCAAGGTACTGTATGCTGAGAGTCGTATACTATATTTTCATTACCAGTACAATTTTCTATTACATCCAAATAGTCCATATTTTGTGAGTTATCCTTCTTTGGAGGTTTACTCTCTGTTTCAGTATAACTGGAAGATTTGTATTTTTTTCCAAATATTTTAGCTGTAGGAGGCAAACTTGGAGCACTTAAGCAAGGTACTGTATGCTGTATATTTTCATTACCAGTACAATTTTTTATTACATCCAAATATTCCATATTTTGTGAGTTATCCTTCTTTGGAGGTCTACAATCTGTATCAGTATAAATCGAAGATTTGTATTTTTTTCCAAATATTTTAGCTGTAGGAGGCAAACTTGGAGCACTTAAGCAAGGTACTATATGCTGAGAGTCGTATACTATATTTTCATTACCAGTACAATTTTCTATTACATCCAAATAGTCCATATTTTGTGAGTTATCCTTCTTTGGAGGTTTACTCTCTGTTTCAGTATAACTGGAAGATTTGTATTTTTTTCCAAATATTTTAGCTGTAGTAGGCAAACTTGGAGCACTTAAGCAAGGTACTGTATGCTGCGAGTCGTAGATTATATTTTCATTACCAGTATTACCGACATTTTGTGGGAGCGACAGGGAACTTAAATAACGGGAAGATCTTTGAGACAGAAAAATAAATAAAATAATATAATGTTACGATTTTTTCGAACTGTAAGATTATAGGTTCAAATCGGAGGAGTTTTAATTAAATTAATGAATTTGAGTCTAATTAAAGTTCCTTGAATTTGAATAAATAAAATTAATAAAAAAATTAACAAACCTTTGAGATGCACAGGAAGATTTTCCAGTTACTGATACCATTTTTGATGAGCTCTTGTGTTTGATAATCCAATGAGGCTTAAAGCGCAAAAGTATATAAACCACTAAAATAGATACTAGAAACAGGAAAACTGCTGCTGCGCAATTTACTGATATAAACCAGACTTTATCTGATTTTAAAATCCATTTTGTCTTTAAGAGCGTCATGTCAATAGTATGGGATTTACAATCGAAAGGTGATACATTCAAGGATGATTCCGTATGTATACAAAATACATAGGGGACAGAAGGTAACAAGCCTTGTATATAAATTATGTCTTGAATCTCAGACTCTTCCCCATAGTCGTAATCATAAACAAAATGATCATCTTTTGTCCTATATAATATGGATATTTTTTCTAAAATATCAATTAGTTGAACAGCAATTGTCAGACTTGTGGATGAGTTGGTATGCAGCGAAAAATTGGTTTGCGGTTTCGTAACATAACTCCAGAAGGTTTCAGTTTTTTTCTCATTCAGATTGCATTGAATGGGCATTATATTTTCAGGATGTGGATCTACTTTTGTAGAGGAGACATCTGAGCTTTCCTCTGTTGTTATGGTAGTACTAGAACTTGGTTCTGCTGCTGGCTGTGCAGAAGTGCTTTCTGTGGTAGCGCTGATTGAGGTTTTTTCTGTTGTGGTAGTGGTATTAAAACTTGGTTCCGTTGCTGGAGTAGTAGAGGTGGAAAGCCTAATTGAGCTTTCTTCTGTAGTTGTAGTGGTATTAGAGCTTGCTTCCGTTGTTGGGTTAGTTGAAGTGTTTTCGCTAAAGATGTCTGTAGTTGAGGTTGGATTTGTCAAATTCAATGTGCTTAATATATCAGTGATTTGATCAGGTATTACTGTTGTGGTAGAACTAAAAATAGTTCCCAGTGTTGTAGAAAATATTGTACTGATTTCAGATGTAGTTAAAAGTGTGGTTTCACTTTTTTTGCAGTCTTCTATTACCTGTGTCAACTCCAGTTGTTTCCATTTTTCTGGAGCAGCACAAAAAATCTCTTCAGTCAATTTTACATTATGATATAAAAAATATTGCATCATTTCCCCGTCGCATTCACAATACCATACATTTGAACTAAGATTCAATTGTATGCTGGGAGTGCCTAACTTTTGTAGAAAGTTAGAATCCAAAGTTTGCAGATGATTTAAACTTAGGTCCAAATATTTCAAGGAACTTGAAATAAAATCAAATATATCTGCGGTTACACTAAGCAAATTGCAATTGTAAAGTATTAAATATTCCAAGACCACAAATGGTTGAAATGTGTACGAATTTAAAACATCCTGAAGATTTGTATTACTAATATCCAACTTTGTCAGAGAATTCATTTGTAATTCCTGCCACCAATTAAAGGGATCCATAACTTTACTGTCATTTCTGCTAGGTTGTATTATCGCTTTGCTCAGCTTATTTTCCAAAGGTTTTAAAAATAATACACCTTCGAATAATGTACTCAAGGGAGCTTGAACAAATTCAAAATTTAATAAATTAGTTAGACCATCAAAAGCCGAGCTTTGCAGGGAGATTAACTGATTATTGGTCATTATCAAGGTGTGCAAATTTTTAGCATTGTTATGCTTAAAAGCATTTGGTTTTATCGTCTGTAAATTGCATTCATTAATGTCTAAATATCCCAGTGAAAAGAAACCAAAGAAAAATGATTGTTGAAAAATTCCATTGTAAAATTCACATTTTGCCACTGTTAAATTTAAATCAATATTTCGGCATTTAGTTTGTAATTGTTCAAGATTATCATCGATATAACTCACAGAGCCATCTAAACAATATAAAGTGCAATTTTCCTTGTATTCATTGCAACTGATGGCAGGAGCTAAAAAATTTACAGGATCCAGCTTTGAAGAACTCAAATATATTTTTTCTGTAGCGAAATCTGTTTGTTTTGTATTTTTAATATTTGCAATACCTTGATTCAAAATGTCAAAGTCGAGCTCTTGCTGCACTTGTCTGGCTACTCGTAAATTACTTTTTTCAAGTGATCTTTTCATATAAAGGGTTTTCAGAAAAACTCTCTCCTCTATATTCTCACTTTGTAAATCACGTTTTGATGTTGAATCGCTTCTACCCTTAATATTATTTTTGCTTGGTGTAATGTAATCTCTTTGACTATTAAATTTCAATATAGTCTTTCTAGGACTTGTGTTAAATATTTTACTTTTAAATAAGTTTAAGTTTTGTCCTGGATTGGCTTTACTCTGTTTCACATGATACATATCATTTTTAATATCCTTATTAATAAAAGTACACAGGAAAATGAAGATAATTAAAGCTGGTATTATAAAATATTTTAAGTATCTGAAACAAAAAAGAGTTTTAACAGGTATTATCTATAAAGAAAATTTACTATCGAAATACTTAAAACAATAGCATATTTACAGTAAAAATACACAATTTGCTTAACAATCCGAAAACTACCATTTATTACTAAGGTATTTTTCGAATCAGGCCTACCCAGAAAACAATTGATAACGACTTGCCATTTACAGCATACTTTTCAATCATAAGTTTCACACTAGAGGCCTGCATCGAGTAAGTTTTTTTATATATGTGAAGTTCTTTCCTTTTTCGAATACAGTACATACTTGCTTTCTATGTATGTAGCCGCAGCCTATATATTCGTAACTTAAGTTCTTGCAAGTTATATACATTAGAGTGGTCGTAAAAAATAAATTTTGGATTTCTTCAATTCTGATACCCCAAATTGATGGGTATTTATAAATATCCGAAAAAAATTCAGGTCAATCAGTTAAGATTGAGACGTTTCGTACGCCGACCAAAGTTTGAGCAACTGCTTCTTTTCTGTTTTCTCATAACTTAGTAAATATAGTATTTACAAAAAAAAAAATTCTTGAAAAAAGTTTTTATCAGCTCTAGTTTTCGAGAAATGCAGTTATGGCAAAATTGAAGGCACTTGCACGACAATTTATACAGTTTTTAGTTTTCAGGCTAAAACCTAAACTAAAATCTAATGCGCCCTATACACGTTTCAACTCAATTGGCAACTGAGTCGGTTATTGTCCAAATCAAGGCGTGTATGGCTTTTTCAATTGATTAGTTTGGCAGTTGTCGAGTTGGTTGAAGAAAAATCAAAAGATTTTGATTTTTTCAAGTTGAATATAAAGTCTTTCAATTCGATAGTGTTGTGTATGTTCGAGTCTATTGATCAGCTTTCAAAATTTATGTTTGTAGTTTTCTTTTACAAATAAAACATTGATTATTGTTAAAATTGTTTTTAATTGAATAAATTTGATAGTTGAATGAAAGTCTTTCAATTCAGTTTATGAAGTGTATGGCCAAAAATCAATTCAATTGAAATACTCAATTGACAAATTGAATTGAAACGTGTATGGGGTGCTCAACAAATAGAATAACAACAAGTAGTTTTACTCAACAGCTTTGTTATTCTCAAAAATGTGTACTTGTTTTTGTTTTGATACTTCAAATAAGAGTTATGCTTTGCCATTTCATGTACATCAGATATACGACTATATTTGTGCAGACCTCTTCTATATACTGTCTGCATTACTTTAAGCTAGTTGGATAATTTATTCATAGTAAATAGCAAATTATGAAATTTATTCTCTGTCCTGTACAGTGTACAGTGGTAGAGCGATATGCATTATTACGCATGATCGTAAATAATTTCTTCTTTAATCACGTGGGCATACATGATCGCTCTTATAAACAAGCTCTGGGTGGGTGATCGTGCACGCTCATAAGTGAAAAGTTACTCACGAAACCATATCTACTGTTGATGAATAGATAGTCGAGTTCACCTAAGGTAAATTAATTTTACAGGTGGCACCATAAAGGGAGCTATTTATTTCTTATTCTGCTTTATGGTGTAGGATAGCTGTCAAAAGTCTACTGTTTTGTTTTGTTTATTGAAGAAATTCAATATTGAAGAATTCAAATGTGTCTTGTGTGAAAATAGTATAAAAATATAGATTGAGATTTTTCTTAATTGTGCTTTTAAGTTTATTAATTTAAAGTTTTACGCCTTATTTATAATACTTATCAAAGGTTTATGAAAAGTTTATGAAACAAATTTTGTATGGAAATCTGTTTCATGAACTTTTTTTATATTATTTGATAATTTATTATGAATATGAAAGCGCAAGCGCGATTATTCGTTCGCTTTTTTGATAGTTCAAAATTATTCGACGGCATACATATTTTA
Organism: Panzeria rudis; assembly: GCA_956483635.1. Taxonomy (NCBI): domain Eukaryota; kingdom Metazoa; phylum Arthropoda; class Insecta; order Diptera; family Tachinidae; genus Panzeria; species Panzeria rudis. The sequence goes on along the minus strand of OY101450.1, from coordinate 102,291,479 downwards.
TGTAAGCTGATTTTTGAAGTTTGTTTTTTAGAAACATTAAATGAAAACCTTGCCATATTTACGAAATTTGAACTAATGATTTGGAATTTTTTTTACAGAATGTGTAATTTTTGTAAATAATTTAACAATTTTAATAATTTAATAACAAATTACAATTATTTTACATAAATTTCAAAATTGCATAATGTTTTAATAATGTGTCCAACTAACATAAGAAATTATAAGCAAATAATATAAATTTTCGTGATAAAACTTAATAGAAGTCAAGGAATTACGTTTACATGTAATTTTAATTGAGGCATGAACAATTACAATTACATGCAATGGGTATTTGATATACTAGCAATTACAAATAATTTTAATTGTAATTGAAGATTATAAACTACAAATACATGTATTTGGGCAAAAGTCATAGTAATTGCCCATAAAGAAGTAATAATTACTTTAACAATATAAATTACTATAAATATATTTTATTACAAATAAAATCTATTACATATTTATTAAATTCAAAAATCATTCTAGAAAATGTTAATTTTTAATGCTCAACTTATCTCTAAAATTAACTAGAAATCGCTTGAGCTCTAAAAGAGGATAAAAGCTAGAAAAATTGCGAAAACATCGCTCAAAACACATTTGTCGCGGAAATCGCAAAAATTCTCGGCAAGTTGTAAAATTGCAAACAAGCCCTAAAATTCCTTAAAAATAGCTAAAAATTATACGGAATGCAAAAAAATCGGCAAAACTCAAGCAAATAACGACAATTCGCAAGAGCTTGCTAACATCGAAAATATAATAAAGTTTTATATGAATTTAAAATCGGTAAAATTGTAAATAATTCAAGAAATGGTGAAAAATCACTATTATTATCGCAAAAATGGCGAAAATTCGCAAAAATTAAAAAAATGTCAAACAAGCTCTATATTGATTAAAAATAACTAAATTTGTATGGAATGCAAAAAACTATGAAAAAATCGCGAAAGTTACGATAATTCTCAAAAACTTGTTAACATTAAAAACATAGAAAAGTCTTATAGTGATTAAAAATTTATAAAACTGTAATAAAGCTAAAAAATCACTTTTATCGCGAAAATGGTGAAAATTCGCGAAAAATTGTAAAATTGCAAACAAGCCGTAAATTGTCTAAAAATAGCTAAAATTGTAAGAAATGCATAAAAATCGGGAAAAAATCGCGAAAATGGCGAAAACTCGCATAAACTTGCTATAATTAAAAAGATAGAAAAGTGTGATAGTGATTAAAAATTGGTAACATTATTATTTTTCGCGAAAATAGCGGAAATGTGCGAAAAATTTCAAAATTGCAAACAAGCCGTAAAATTGCTTAAAAATAGCTAAAATTGAAAGGAATGCAAAAAGGTCGTTAAAAATCGCGAAAATGACGAAAATTCGCAATATTTGCGATAAAAGTAATTTTGTTGTCAGTATTTGGTTTTTAACAGTTTTGTCACTTTTTTAATCAATATCGGACATCGGTATCTTTTTAATCTTACCAAGATTTTGCGAATTGTCTTCAATTTCGCGATTTTTTCCGAGCTTTTTGCATTCCTTACAATTTTAGCTATTATTAAGCAATTTTAAAGCTGGTTTGAAATTTTGCAGTTTTTCGCGAATTTTCACTATTTTCGCGAAAAAGTGATTTTTTAGCCAGTTCTTGTATTTATTACAGTTTTACCGATTTTTAATCACTCTCAGACTTTTCTATGTTTTTAATGTTAACAAGTTTTTGCGAATTTTCGTCATTTTCGCGATTTTTTCTGAGATTTTGGCCTTCCTTAGAATTTTAGCGATGTTTAATAAATTTGTTTGAAATTTGTCAATTTTTCGCATACTTTCACAGTAAAAGTGATGTTTTGCGATTTTGTGCTGCTCGTCAAGCTTGTGAGTATGAAAAAATTTCAGAGATTGTTTCTTAATGAACATACCAAAGGTGTCTTTGGTAAGTCAGACTTATTGATCTTGCATAAACTAAGCCACTTTTGCCGAGCATAAGGAATTGTTTAAAGTTAACAAATTTTACACCAGAATCCTTAAGAAAGTGTCTTGTGTTACTGCATTTTGATAAAAGTGATAAAATTTTTTTCTGTATTTATTTTTTATTTCTTAAATGAAACGGAAAAAATTGGATTTCATAAACTAATATGGTAGCGGGAATTTTCATAATTCGATTAAATGTTAGAACGTTAATATGGCGACGAAAAGAGAGAATTGGACTACCTTCTATTATTGTATCATGCTAGTAACCTTGTAAATTACCGCTCAATTGCAGTATGCTCAGGACTTTCCAAAGTAATGGAAAATATGGTGAATTTTCATCTTGTGAGGTATTTGGAGTACAGCAGTTTACTCGGCGATAGCCAGTATGACTTTTGTAGAGGACGCTCTATGGATGACTTAATGGCCTCCTTTTCGGGAAAAGAATGTCTAGATATTTCCAAGGTGTTTTATAAAGTGTGGCATGGGGCACTTTTGTCAAAACTTGTTGCTTTTGGTGTCGGTGATGACTTCTCTCTATTAATATCAAGCTTCTTCAGGGATCGTACTACACGGTAAGTACGGGTTTTCTTAAATCAAGTACAGAACGCTTGATCAAGTACAGAAGCCCAAAGCATCAAATTGTTAATTTTAGCAACTATTAATCCTAATTCAAGCTTCATTCACGCAAAAAAATCGTGATTGACTTAAAGCGGAAATTGTAGCAGTTTGCATCACCGTTTTCACTTATTTTTATGGCACTTAATAATAATCCCAAAAAAAAAACTAAATATGCGATACTTACTTGAACTTCTTTGCCATATATAATCTAACATATTTTTCTTGTTTTTTCTTGTTTTTATGCTCAAATGTTTTATGTATTTTCATCATTATTCAATTGAAAATCTTAATTTTAACAATGTTAATAATTATTATAAACTCTTTTCCGCTTATCGACTGCAATTAAACGTTTCGAATGCAACTGTTTTCGTATAATTTTATAAATATTGGATAATTTTAATCAAACTGTGGCAAAGGCCACGCATATTATTAAAAAAAAACTTGTCATTATCAGTATTTATTCATAGTTGAATTTGTATTGCTATGCTATTAAATAGATTAACTTTATTGTTTCAATCATAGTTATATCGCCGCTGCACTTATCAAAAGTTCTGTGAGAAGTTTTTGAAAATGAAAACATTATTTTGTTTCCTTATGATCATTGAGGAGGTTCTTTTCAAAACTTGATTATTCCACTTCTTGTGTTTTTGCACAATTTGAGAAAGTTTTTTTTAGGAATGCAACTACTTATTTAACCCGAACTTTTGTTGCATTATTATACATAGACGACAAGATTAGTCAGTCATTGCTTTGTACAGAATTCAAACATTTAGCAATAATATATTTTGAATAAATCGAAAATTTGAAATGGAATAACTTAGTTTTGACACGGCTGGTTCATTTTGAAGTGGAATAATCAACTTTTTACGAAATCATACCTTTTTCTGGTGTAATTATAAAGTTTTGGCACTCCTACGGGTGTAGTATTCCGCGCCAAATCGGACGGATTGAAAAACTTTTTGTTTATATTTCCTCAATTTTTAAGTACTCCTTAAAAGAGTATTCCTGCTAAATTTAGAGATTTTTTTTGAATACTCGTTTAGAAGATATTAAATTTTGAAACAATAACTGTTTCGGTTTTTGCCTCAACAAATTTCTTAATAATAATCCAAATTGGAATTTTTTTAAATTTTGGTTTTTAGATGTATTTTTGCAAAAAAAAAAAAATAGAAAAAAATTATTCCAGATTGTTTTTTTTTGTTTGATTTTGATTTTTGGATTTGAAATTTTAAATTGTGTTTTTGAAAACATGTGGATCCTTCAATTTTTTGCTTTTTTTTTAATTTGTAATTTTTTACTTCTATCCACATAACAACTTTTAAACCCGATCCGGTAGTGGGCCTTGCCAATCTACTGCGTTTTAAAATTTTCGAAAATTTAAACAAATAAATTTTCTATAAAACATAAGAAATCTTGTGTAAAACACCACAAGTAACATTTTGTGGAATATTTGAATTGAATATGTATTTTCTAGGGATGTAACGATACGCCATTTTGCCGATCCGATACCGATTCCGATACTTAAAAATAAATATCGCCGATACCGATTCCGATACCGATACGAATATTGAAATTGAGTTTAAGTTTAGATTAACAAAACTCAAGAAGGGCAATTTTTTTATTATGCAACATTACAGTGTAAGAGATTATTAATATTTAAAATAGATATTAATACAGTATATAAAATTGGAAGTAATTTTTAAGGAACTACATTTTCATTGCTTTCAAAGAATCTATATTAAAAATATGCAGATCATTAGTAGAAAAGCCAGTACAAATTTGTAATTACTTTATAATTTTAAAAAATACTCGCCATGCTTTTTAAAAAATCGATTTTTTAAAGGACATTTATCAACTAATATTCTTCTAAATAACTTATTAACTTAATTATTAAAAGTCTGGTAAAAGTTTATATTTATTCACTTAAATTTACATGAAAACACAGTTTTGTGTTTAAATTCGCATAAAAAGAAACAAGTTCTGAAAATGGGTAATTTTTCATCCTTTTTTAACCGACTTCCAAAAAAAAAGAAGAAGGTTATCAATTCGTGTGTATGTTTTTTTTTTACTTTTTTTGTACACTCTGTCATTTGTGAAGCGATTTTAAAAATTCTTTTTTTGCTAGAAAGGGTTTGCCTGCAGTTTGGTCACATAATTTTTTTTTTAAATCGGAGGGGGAAATTCTCTGCCCCCATGCTGTCATTTGTGAACCGATTTTCAAAATCCTTGTATGGTTTGAAAGGGTTTGACAAAAACTGGTCCCAATTTTTTTTTGTCGAAAATCGGAGAAGCAAGTTTGCTCCCCCTCCCCACCAATCCCTAACTATGTCATTTGTGAACAGCTTTTCAAAATTCTTGTGTTGTTTGCATGGGTTCGCTAGTAGTTTGGCCCCATAATTCTTTTCGAAAATGGGAGGGGGAACCATGTATAACTTTGTCATTGGGAACCGATTATCAAAATTTTATTTTTTTTTTGAAAGGGTTTGACTACAGTTTTTTTTCGAAAATCAGTTGTGAAATTTGCTGCAAACCCCCGTCGAGGTTGGTACCATAATTGTTCTCCAAAATCTGTGCGGGATTTCCCCTTCCACCAGAAATATTGATTATCGCATAGCTCCTCCATTTATGGGCCGAATTCCAAAATTTATTTTTTGTTTGGAATGGTTTGCCTAGAGTTTGGTCGCATAATTTTTCTACGAAAATCTGTGGGGCAAGTCTTCCACGCCTCCACCCAAAATATTTATTAGAGCACAATTCCTCCATTAGCTTACCGATTTTCAAAATTGTTTATATGGAAGGCCATCAAGTATATTACTCTTTATACTGAAGTCGGCTTTTTTTCAAAATTATTTGAGGAATCATTTTAGAACACCCAAAAAGAAATTTGTCCTAACATCACTTCAAATTCGGTGATTGGTAATGGAAAAATAGAACTTCTTGCAATGACAAGCAAATGTGAAACTAATTAGAAATTATCCAAATTCGCAATATTTCCGGATAGCGACTGCTACATTTTCATGATTTCTTTATAATGTCTTTTTTTGCTGGGAATAAGATTTAAAAAACAACGAACTGAATTTGAGTTCATGGTAAAATTAACAACAAAAAAATTATTGTTTTTGCAAAATAACAGCGTAAAATATTATAAATTTTTAAAATTGATATTAATAAGATTTAAAAAATAACGAAATGAATTTAGTTCTTGGTAAAATTAACAAAAAAATAAATAATTTGTTTAAAAAAACTGAAAAAAATTTTTAAAGTATCGTCGTATCGACAGTAAAATATCGCCGATACCGATGTATCGGAAAATCTGAAGTATCGCCGATATATCGGTATCGGTATCGGTATTCGTTACATCCCTAGTATTTTCTGTGCCGCAATGATTAGTTATTACAATTTAAAAATGAAAAAAGATACAATTCAGAGGGTTAGTGCAATAACTCTGTAAGCCACAAAAGTAAAATATCGAATAAATCGATTTTAAAGTTTAAACAAAATTTAAAATGTTAAGCTTTTTGGAATTTTCTATTGTAAATACGCAGCATAATTGTTTGCAAAATACTATAATTTATCCAAAAATTTCTCTTGCATGCAGAACTATGGTACCTAGAAAGTGAATGTTTTTTTGATTTCATGCGTCTTACCGAGTTATTGCACTAAGCCCTTCAATTGTAACTTATCAGCTCGACAAAGATTAACCTAACATGATTTCTTTAAGAACAATTTTTGAAATCGGGCTAGACACAAAAAATGACAAGCGTTGAAAAATTTTGCATGCCCGAAATGATTTTTTTGTACTTCACAACCCCACCCCGCTCCTGAGGAATGCGGTAATTCCATAGTCTTAGATTAAATAGAAATACTCCTATGATATGTGTATTTAAAATTTTGTACTGGTCGGGTTATCCGTTTAGAAATGGCAGATTTATTACCAAAATATTTCGATTCTCTCCTACTCAGATCGCTCGGATTGCTAAGTAAGCGATTAATAGACTTGGCCATTAATTAGTTCTTTTTTTGCGCAGCGAGTTTAGTTTCAGGCCAAATTTTTTTAAGAAAACATATATATATGTATGTATGTATCTAAGCTGCTTATGACTTTCCATTACTTGTATCAAAGTATATTAATATAATTTGGCTTGTATGTAGTAAAAGCTCTTTAGAGGAACAACATGACTTTTTATCTTTTTTACTATTTGCTAAAAAAGTTAAATTAATTATTCACTTACAACAAATATCAATAACTTTTTATCCACGTATGTACATGTTTCTGTGGTTGCAAATGTATTTATTCACAATTCTTCACAATTCTTTACGTATCTATTAAAATGAAAAATAGCCCCTAAAAATCCAATATTGTGTTTTTTTATCAATAATATACATATATATATATATATATATAAAATTTATGAACTGTGATGTCGCACTTGTTGAGCGCGATAAAAGGGTGCAAATTTACATAATTAGCTACTTAGCACACTACTATATGATTAAAAGAGATAATAGATATTCGGAAAATCTATCGATAACTTCCAATAATAATTCATACAGATAAGATAAAATGAAACAAAATCGAACTAATAATAAAATATTGAAACGAATACTTTAATTTTGCAGTTGTATGTCGCAAGTCGAACAGAAATGTCAAAATCCAAGGCTAATCAAAAGGATAGTCCTAAACTGCAGGATAAAAAAAGTGCAAAAAATAATAGAAATAAATTTAAAATTAAAGGGTGAGTGTGTTTCTAAAGATTTCAATATTATACATATATAAAAAATGTGTAAAATAAAATGGAATAATTTAATTTTTTTTCTAAACATATGCTAATCGTCGCCTTAGAGTGTAAAGCTGCTAACTCACTTTAAGCACATTATACAGGAGAGACAAAAAACTGCTAATATTTTTCTATTTATACCTTAAGAAGTAAACAAAATATATAGTTGGTTTATATTGTAATATTCTATAGCTACAACTTTCAAAGAACGAATATAATTTAATATTTAGTCTTTAATAAACGATTTTATAACTTAGCAGGTTTTGGCAAATCAATATACTACATTGTGATGGATTTAGCCGATTTTTCGGCATAAATGAATATTAATTTTTATTCTAAAATACTCAAGTTATCACAAAAATTAACTTAAAAACTAATATTAAAAAACATTTTTAAAACAATCTTTTATTTAAATGCCTTAACTCCGTATGGGCGCGGCACTGCTCACTTTTCTAATCAGAGTGTTGTGTTGTTACGGGAGGTCAATCCGTGTGCAAAGTTTCAGAATAATCGGTTAAGTATAAATTAGCTGAAAAAGATTATTTATTTTCAATGAGCGGGGCATTACCACCTTTTTCATCACAGTTTTTTATTCATCACAATTTTTTTCACAAGAATCGGTCAAATATACGTAACTGAAAAAGAGGATTTGCTTTGTATGCTCGTTGCCCTGCCAATTTTTGTAATGGCGAATTGTCAAGGGAACCCAATGTGTATACAAAGTTTGTTGCGAGATTTACCACTAACCAATAAATTAACATTGCAAGTTAAATAAAAGGTTTTAAAAAATATCTGCCTGAATTTAATTAAAAGACACCAGCAATCTTATAAATGTTCTGATTTAATCAGGACGTTTATAAGATACTTCAGTAATACTGTATTATTTTCCAAGCGGAAGACTATGCTCCCAAATGGTGCAGAATTAACTCTCACTGCTAAAACAACGAACGCGCGAATACCAATTCAACATCTGAAAGGGATCATAGACTAGGCTGAAAGACGAGGCGGTGAATGATTGGCGTGAATCGAGAAATTGCAAAACTTCAAACTCATATAGAGCCCTAATGATTCTAAGTCGTCCAAATTCCTTTAATTACTACATAGAATTGACTGTAGACTTCTAGTGGGGTATTAACGGGGAATTGCTGGACGTACTGATACTGTAGTACTTCAAATTCGAGTGAAAAACGCATAATATCATTGAAAGTTTATGACCAATGAAAACTCGATGATTCTACTACCTACGTTTCTTATTAACATATGGGTGAGAAAACGCAGCAACTATCCTTCCAATTATTTCGTGGAAATATTAAATCAATGAATGTTAAAATTGCACCATGACCTCAAACAAATCACGAGTTGTATTATGTCGCTAACTCAAAATTATATCGCAAATAGCTGTCCTAACTAAACATTCAGAACACAAAGAAAAAAATGGTTGAGGCAACCATAATCGAAGAGCAGCATACTATGATTGAATATATGGTTGAATATATGGTTAAAAAGATCTGTTTTATGGTTCAAAATTACGATATATTGTTTGAAGTAAACATATATATGGTTCAAAACAACCATATATATGGTTCAAAATTATTATATGGTTTGAAATAAACGTATTATGCTTCAAGGCAACTATATATATGGTTCAAAATTACAATATATGTTTTGAAATAATGGTTCAAAACAAACATATATATGGTTAAAAATTACAGTATATGGTTTGAAAAATCCATATATATGGTTCAAAACAAGCATATATATGGTTAAAATTTAATTTTTTCAACTGGTCAGTGTGTGGAATCTGAAATAAAAAGTATTATCTGTTCTGACATAAATATATATATATATATATATATATATATATATATATATATATATATATATATATATATATATATATATATATATATATATATATATATATATATATATATATATATATATATATATATATATATATATATATATATATATATATATATATATATATATATATATATATATATATATATATATATATATATATATATATATATATATATATATATATATATATATATATACATAAATATTTGCTTGCATATTTTATTTACAATCGGCCAAGTTCTGAAAATCATTTTGTTTTGAAATATTGCGGATTCCAATTTTAATTTTTACTTTTCACATGTTTGAAATATTTTATCCGAACGAAGCTACGAATGCACTAAATTGTCCGACTTTTTTTTATGCTAATTTTTTTTTTTCAAACCAAACGACGGACAAAAACAAGCCAACAGCTTTCAAGTAAAACAGAAAACTAACAAAAAAACATTCAACCAAAGTATAGAATAGAAACTTTTTTGGAAGCAGAGAGCCATGACTCTTTTGTAACCAAAGCTTGATTGCAAGTAATCTATTTTAAAATAGTATGGACAAGAACCATATTTTATTGTTATAGATCCATACTTTTGTTGAATTTTTAAATATACCATGACTGTAGCTGGAATGTTTAAAGCAATAATAATTTATTTGCTACAACCATAAGGTTTATCGTGAAATATGACATTGTTGACGCAACCATGCCACAACCATATCTTTTCTTTGCGTGTATGAACTAAATTTAAACACTTATTTTAATTTTCATTTTTTATATTTCTCGCACTTTCAGTATTTCTCTTCCCTACACGAATCAAAAATGTTTAGAATTATGTCCTTGGATACTAATTACGGTGGGTCTGTGTGTTATCGTAACAATTTCTTATATGGTGATTGGGAGTAATAGAGCGGTAGACCCTAATGCTCTGGCAACAAATGTTCAAATCGTAGAAAACCATACTAATTCAAATATCTTTGAGGATTCGGAAGATGTCAGCGATAACCCATTTACTGCTAATCATTTTGGTACTAAATTGAGTCTTCGGAATTCGCTTGTAAGTGAGAGGTAAGCAAATAATTCTACGCATATATTTATGTATTTAAAATCTGTATAGTTTATTTGGTATATATATTGCGAGAAGGTTAAAAGTCTTGAAAAAACATTTTTTTAAGTTATGAAATTCTATGGTTTTTAATACAAAGATATTTAGTTCTTCAGGCATAAGATCACACAATTTAATTAATCAATGATTTCCAAACTTTTTTAATTCAATAATTATTTTCGCTGAAGAGGGCACCCAAAGGCTTGTCGAAATATCGAGTCAAATACAAAATTGCTAATATTTATAAAAAAGACCTAAAGCTTAATAAATTAGTTACTTATATTTACAAGGGGGTCACATAGTGGAAACTCAGTCGAATACTGGTTTCGATTGTACTTAAAGTGCTGATTAATGCAAGATAGGGTGTAGTTGATGAAATAATTTATTTTTTAGATTGAATCTACCCGAATCAGTTTAAAAATAACATTTTAAGCGTTTTTAACGACATTTTTAGAATTTAATGAAATAACAAAATTGCATATGTGTACACTGTACAGGGAGATACCAACGCAAATCGACAAAAATGAATGAATTTGTGGGACTACCCATCTCGGACAATAATAAAATTTCGCACAGCTGTTTCTTTTTGTAGTAATATGAATGGCACAAAATTTTGTGTCTCTAGCTGATTTGATTGTAGAGAAATTACTTCATTATTTTTAAATTTAAAAAAAGGTTGAGTTAACTTAAATATCGTATCGCACTTGTTTAACAATAATTATTAACTCAAAATTAAAAGTAGCGACAAAAAAAATTTTAATTATTATTTAAAGCAAATTTCGATAAAATATATATGTAAGCCATTTGAGAAAATATGGAAATTATTAAATTATACTAGTTTTCTTTCTTATTTAATTGGCTGCAGAGAAAATATAAAATTTTGATTTAAAAACTTAAAACTAAATAACACATTCGGTAAATTTGGCGGAACAATGACATTTTTAACATGTCACAACTTTTGAAATAAACATTTTTAATATTTTTTTCTTTTGGCATAAATTCGCCATAGGATAAAAGAAAATATCTGACAAAATTTCATCAAAATCGAAAGGAGTTGTGTCTAACTGTAGGTCGATTTGACATGGAGTTGCCCATATGTGACTAAACATCATCGAAAAATTCTGATTACACCAAAAGACGTGCCCTAAAATTTTGTATTTATAAATAACGCTATTTCTTAAAATTGTCTTAACTCGAGTTAAGTGCTATTGTCAAAAGTCCACAGAATTTATTTTACGAAAAAGATCCAAACTCATTTTTTTGTGGTGAAGCACAAAATTTTTACAGTTAATACATATGAATAAGTCATGTCGATATTCGGTAAAAAGTGATCAAATGAAAATTTTGAGTTAATACAGTATTGATAAACAAGTGCGATGTATAATGAGAAGCTTTTTAGTTACGGAGCTCAACAGTATTTTGTGTGAAAACCAAAAAATGTATTCTGTATCTTAAACATTTTTCAAATTGCATCTTAAACTGTTAATCAATGATGAAAGATATTCGAAATTCAAAATCTTGGGATATACCGATTATGAACTAAAAAATTAGAAATTTTAAATCTTGGAAAATGTGTGTGTTTTTTAGAGATATATGATCTAAATAGAGAGCCTGTTCACCTCAGGACCAAGTGTACCTCGAGTAAGTGATGCTCTGGAGAATAGTGGAGCGAGTGAATATTCGGTAATCACGCCCGTATACAGCAGCATTAGTACGAGGGGGGTCCGAGAAGCCTTTTTGGGTAGGAATGTTAACTTGAGGCCAAGTATTCACCAGGGGCAGTCGAGATCAGCAGCACCCATCACACAAGATGACTTAAGAAATTTTGAAGACCGACTATTGAATTTAATGCCCAGGTTAATACAGCAAACTGTGGATGCGCAGCTACGACAACCACAGGACAACATATCACCATCTGCCGCCAACTTAGAATTTCCAGACGTCTCACAACCTCCTCCAGCCAATAATTTTGAACTCCCAGATTTTTCTCAACCGCCACCCACGCGACGGAATGATACAGGACAACAATTACAACTGCAGCAATGGCAGTATCCCATCAATGAACATTTACCTAGCAATTTGAACCAGGGAAGGAATAACAACTCCAACCGAAATTATAACAGGAATGGAAATACCGTTTTTAATACAGCCAGAGAGAATTTCAATCCTTCAACCAGTAACGATAATCCCGAATTAATTTTTCGACCAGGCAGCCCTCATTCGCTTCAATTGCCAGCATCTCGCAGTCCATACACACACAACGCAAGTGTACGCGTAGACAAGTGGGGTATTATGTTTGATGGAACAAACAGGACCACAAGTATAGAAGATTTTGTTTTCCGAGTAGAAACGCTACAAGCGGACTATGGTTGTGAATGGCAGGAAGTCATTCGTTCATTTCATCTTTTATTAAGCGGACCAGCACGCGAATGGTTTTGGGATCATCGGCGGTTTAATAATGTTTCACGTTGGAGGGAGTTGAAAGCAGCTCTGATAAGCCAGTTTCATAAATACGATAGTGATTTTGATATTCAGAAAAGAATTCTAGACAGGCGTCAACAAAATATGGAATCCTTTGATGATTTTTATAATTCGGTATTGAAACTCAGGAATCAATTGAGAAGCCCGATTGGAGAACGAGACTTAGTAAGCATCATGCGTAGCAATTTAAAGGCATCAATGGCCCAACTTCTGTTCTCGGTACCCGTTAGTAGTTTATCACAATTTGTGAGGGAATGTCGTAGGGCAGAGAACTTGATTAACAGTCAAAGGCAATTTAATAGTAGAATACAGCCAAGAGCAGTTCATGAATTAGAATACATACCCACAGGGGATGAGGAAGATACACCAGGCCTTGATGCGATTGCAGTGGGGAAGAAATTGACTTGCTGGAATTGCCAGACAGAAGGCCATACTTTTGTTGAGTGCTTAGAAGAAAAACGCAGACTCTTTTGCTACAAATGTGGTAGGGAGGAAACTGTCACACCACGTTGTCCCACCTGTCAGGGAAACCGAAAGCCGAACGCGACTCGATCAGGGGTGGAGACGCGTTCCGTGATACCGAATCCCAAAACACAACAAGAAATTTTTCAGAAGCTATAACCGCAAAACCCGAATGTCATGCCACCAACGAAATTTCACCGACTAGGACTTATCAAATTTTAACATCGGAAGAAACCAGAAAAGAGGAACCGAAAGAGGAACCAAAATACATTGAAAGGATAAACAAAACTTATGAAACCCGATTACAGGAATATGAGACGGCACGTAAGAGAATTTTTGAACCATCTGAGAAAATAGGTAAAACGCGAGAGCGATACAATATTAGAAAACAAACCCGTTTTGAGATTGCAGAAGCGAGTATTTATGAAGGTCCGGATAACAGGATTTATACGACGATTGAAATCAACGGCATACCGATTCAAGGCTTGCTCGATAGCGGAGCTACAGTAACCTGCCTGGGAAAGGATTGTCTCGATTTTATAGAAAAAGCTCAAATTATAGTACACCCATTTCAATCAAAAATTAGGACAGCTGATGGAAGACTTAATCCCATCATCGGACGCATTCGAGCAAACATCACCTTTAACAAAGCTCAAAAAGAAATAGAATTTTTTCTCGTACCTTCTCTGAAACTACCTCTATTCCTGGGCCTCGATTTTATGAAGAAATTTAATTTATTACGGTTTGAAATCAATGCTTTGTCAACTCAAGGAGTCAACATGGATGAACCTACGGACAGCTCGTTTCCAAGAATGCACAATTTAGACACTCGACAGCAACAACGTTTAGAAAACATCATCGAACTCTTTCCTTGTTTCACACGCCACGGCTTAGGGAAAACTTCCCTAGAAGTACACCAGATAGACACCGGAAATTCAGTCCCTGTTAAGGAAAAACATTACCCTGTATCGCCCGCGGTACAACAGCTGATGTATGGGGAACTGGATAGGATGTTGTCTTTGGGAGTTATTGAGCCGAGCGAAAGTCCGTGGAACAATCGAGTCACATTTGTTCAGAAGGGGGAAAAAGTCAGGATCTGTCTGGACGCGCGTCGGCTCAATCAACTGACCGTAAAGGACGCCTATCCACTTCCCCATATAGAAGGATTGTTAAGCCGTTTGGGCGATACGCATTTTATCTCCAGCATTGATCTTAAGGATGCGTTCTGGCAGATACCACTGGCAGAACAGAGCCGAGAGAAGACAGCCTTTACCGTGCCTGGGAGACCCTTGTATCATTTCACGGTCATGCCTTTTGGGTTGTGCAATGCGGCCCAAAGGTTATGCCGCCTAATGGACAAGGTGATCCCAGCACGCTTAAGGGAAAGGGTGTTCGTCTATTTGGATGATCTGCTGGTGGTATCTCCCGATTTTGAAGAGCACCTGGATATGCTTAAGGAAGTCGCGAATCGTCTGGAATGTGCAGGACTAACTATAAACGTCAGTAAATCGAAATTTTGTTGCCGAGAGTTGAAATACTTGGGATATATAGTAGGAGAAGGCAAGTTGAAGCCAGATCCTGGAAAAATCCAGGCTATATCAGATTTAAAGTATCCGACTACAGTGAAACAAGTAAGAAGTTTCATGGGAACCACCGGATGGTACCGGCGCTTCATCGTCGATTACGCAACAATAACAGCACCTATCTCCGATACCTTGAAGAAAACCAAAACGTTTATATTTCCAGAAGAAGCCAAAGTAGCTTTTGATAAATTAAAGTCACGATTAACTGCTAGCCCTGTGTTGGTTCACCCCGACTTTAACAAACCCTTTTTCATACAATGTGATGCGTCGAATGTGGGAATTGGCGCGGTATTATATCAGGAGGATGCGGAAGGGGGAGAACATCCCATAGCCTATTTTTCGAAGAAGATGTCGTCGGCTCAAAAGAATTATTCCGTAACGGAGCGGGAATGCCTCGCAGTCGTTTCAGCAGTACAGAGATTTAGACCTTACGTGGAGTTAATGGAGTTCGTGATAATCACCGACCATTCTAGCCTTAAGTGGTTGATGTCACAGCGCGACTTGCACGGAAGACTTGCCAGGTGGAGCCTACAGCTCCAAACTTATTCATTTACCATCAAGCACCGCAAAGGAACACAAAACGTAGTGCCAGACACGTTATCCAGATACGACATGGACGGTTTAGATACGCAGAGGGCAGGCATAGTGGATTTATCCTCAACAGCATTTCAGTCAGAAGAGTATACAGCTTTGAAGGAAACAATTGAAGGTAATAAAGAGAGCTTACCGGATATCAAGATTACAGAAGGTTTAATTTACAAAAGAACGCAGTGTCACGACGGAGATTTAACACGAGAAGAACATGGATGGAAGCTTTGGGTACCGTCGAGTCTCACTGAAGAAATTATAGCGCGAGCGCACAGTCCACCCGCAGTAGCACACGGAGGTGTGGGTAAAACAATACGACGAGTCCGAGAATGGTATTACTGGCCACATATGAATGTCCAAATTCGCGAATATATAAACAACTGCGACACCTGTAAGGAATGCAAACCAGCTAACAGAGTGTTAAGACCACCTATGGGGCAAGAGCCGGACGCTATCAGACCCTTCCAGCGCATATACATAGACTTTTTGGGACCATATGTGAGGTCGAAGAAAGGCAACTGTTTTATTTTGATAGTGGTGGATTATTTCTCAAAATTCGTTTTCTTGAAGGCAATGGCGAAGGCTAACACGAAGAACGTGGTAAACTTTTTAGTGCAGGAAATCTTTTATAAATTCGGGTGTCCCGAAACTTTGATTTCAGACAACGGGCAACAGTTCGTAAGCAAAGACTTCACCGAGATGTTAGACACATTTGGAATTCAGCATATGAGAACAGCCAGCTACGCGCCTCAAGCTAACGCATCCGAACGCGTGAACCAATCCGTGTTAGCAGCTATCCGGTCGTATTTAGAAACGAGTCAAGTCGACTGGGATATACACTTGTGCGAAATTGAATGTGCCCTAAGATCTGCAGTGCATTCAGCGACTGGCGTTACACCTTACTTTTTATTATTCGGGACGAACATGATTACGCATGCGTCCGCGTACAAATTAGCTAGAAAGCTCAACTTGCTGGAAGACTCAGAAAACAGAATAGAGAACAAAAACGAATTCCTAGAGCTCGTTAGAGATAATGTAAGGAAGTCATTACACAAAAGCTACGAGTCCAACGCCAAGCGTTACAACGTGAGAAGTAGAGAAACACAATTTAAAGTAGGACAGGAAGTATTTCGCAGGAACTTTCCCCTGTCGGACTTTTCGAAACAAATCAGCGCCAAACTTTGCAGGAGATTCATCAAGTGCAGAATAGCCAAGTTAGTGGGAAATAACTTATACGAAATAGAGAACCTGCAAGGAAAGAAAATGGGAGTATTCCACGCGAAGGATTTGAAAGCATAAACCACGACCGACGAAGTTACCGGATGAAATTTTTATCATATTAGCAAATATGATTTGCTAATATGATAAAATTTTCTAACCCAAGAAAGGGGGTGTGTCCCGTGTGGGCGCGGTGGATGTAGTGTGTGAAGCGCACAAGTGAGGCGAATTAGTGTGGACGCGGCATTTATACAACCCTGCGCACATTAAAATGTACATTGGTGGCCAGACGGCCGAGAAATAGAAAAAACGCTAATTTACAAGGGCATGCTACGAAATACATCGACCGTTCAAGTGAAGTTGGTTGCAAAACCAAACGTCAACCAGCCATAATGAATCAGCAAATGGTTGACTTCCGCCTTTTTCGTTTTGAGTGTCATAGTGGTTGGACGTCGGAATTTTTGCTCCCGCAAACATCAAGGGATTTAGCACGAGGAGGAATCGCAGTCACTGGAAAATAAGGTAAGTAATGAATATAGACAAGTGAAAACACAAAATTTACGTGGATTAACCATAGGTTGATCCAATACAGTGGCGACTTTGGCAGAGTGTCTCAGAAGGCAGATAGACTGTGGTCTGAGATTCCCAGCTGACAAGGTTGGCCGCAGCCCTTTGAGAATTGTGGTTTTTGGCGAAAAGATAAGTGGGAATCATTGTGGCCACAGTCGGCGACATTGCTGGCAAGACAGAGTAAAGCCAAGCAACGAGACCTCGGCGCAAGCAACCACCACTAAAAAGGCACCGAAGAACGGGGCACGTGCTGGAAAATTAAGGCGTTCGGGCAGAAAGGCCAAGGCCCGGGCCAATTAAACACAGACACGTGCACCCGAAAGATAAGACGAGGCGGAGCGAAGGCTATCAAAGCAAGGGCGGCCCATACAGCAGCAGGGCAAAGCTAAGCCAACAGCCCGTTTTTTTTCACCACATGAGCGTGGGACGTGGCAAAAGGAAAAAATTGTTTAAAACAGCCCCGGAAAACCGCTAGCCTCCTCCATAACAACCAGCCAAGTCAGGCCTTTGAAGTCCGCAGACAATGGAAGGCGCGCAGAAATATTAAGCCAGCAGCAACACCTTGACTGGCAGGGTCATTCGGCTATCAAAACAACAACCAACAGCAACCAACACCACCTCAACAATTGCATCCGTCCGAGATGAAGCACTCAACAATACATCAATAGGCTATACAGCCATTTAAGAAACAGCGAACAGCAACCAACACCACCGCAACAACTGCATCTGTCCGAGCTAAAGCACCCAGCACAACACCAGCATAACAGCAACATTAGATCCGGTCGAGCCACCGCTAACAGGTAGAAGTCATCAGTTAAATCAGCCCGAGGCAAAATAGGGGACAAAAAGTCACCAGTTTCCGTTCTTGTCAGCGGATCACCTGTAGTCAGCGATTCACCGGTCATCAGTTCCGGCACAGCAGTACCCCGTAAGTCAGTTTATTTCATTTTGGTAGTAGTTAGTTGTTTTATAGGTCATTTGACCCTGGTACGTTCGCCCGTGTATGCAAACGAGTGCCGGTTAGCTCGTTTGCGTTCGGTTATAGGTTTTTTTTATTTAGTTTTTGCCGAAGATAGAGAAACGAAAACTATTTATTCAATTTGTGTTTTTATATCTATTTATATTGGTATTGGCGGGGTGAATATAGGTGTACTTAGTTGCATGTATACTTTCCCCGGTATTACCGATACAATTTGTCATTTTGCCAAGGCCGTTTTGGGCGGTCGCCAGAGAGGTGTCAGTAGTGGGGCGGCAGGTCTAGGGACAGGCCCTTTATAACCCCTGAGCCCTGGAACTTGCCCATCCTCACTTCAGGACTGCTCTGGCAAAAACTAGTGAGCCTAAGAGCTCGGCGCAATTGAGCGCAACCCATAGCCCGGTTTTTTTTTACAAATTTTCGAAATCCCTGTTCACCAATCATTGATTTTAATAAATTTTCTGAATTATCGTTTAACCATACAGTTGTTGTAATAAATCTTCAAAAATTTCGAAACTTTCTTTCCACAATACATCTGTTGTAATAAATTTTCGAAATTTTCTAAATCTCAATTTTTGCCATTCATTCGTTCAAGAAATATTCAAAATTTTATAAATTCCCTTTTGGTCATATCGAAAGTTTACTTCCCTTTCTCTTTTGAAAAACCACTCTTGTAGTGCATGTTGAATTCTAACTACTGCTGGCCAGTCTACCATGCCATAGAGTGCACGCACGTTAAACCAAGAGTTGTAGTTCAAAGCGGAAAGAATTTATCGTTATCATACAAACTGTGCAAGCCATGAAGGCTGTTAGTGTCTAAGCCGGTAGTTACCGATAACCATTACTAATCCTAGAGCTTAAGTTTTATGGAATAAGTCGCCATTGGTACAAAATAAACCTATTTGTGAATTAAAGAAAGCAAAGACTTGATATTTTTAGATACTTTTTAGTGCTAGGTTGTAGATTGTAAAAATAGTTCGAACTTAGGGAATTTTGATAGACCATAGCCACTCATGGCATAAGTTCATACATTTATAACTTGACTTTAGAGATAATAATAACAATATTGTTTGAATTGAATTGAAATTGAATCTTTATTTGATGGCGGAATAAACAGTAGATCTAGTGGGTGAGTATTGAGTGGCAGCGATTTGATTTAGGGGTGGATCCGATAAATGGCAGACATGTTCACCAAGGTAAAATGTTTCAGGATTTCAGTGAAGCGCGGGAGGGTAGCCTGCAGTTAAACAACATCTTAACTGCCACCGTTCAACAAAGTCGTTTGTAAGTTCAAGCCATTTTCTCTTTTTGTTAATAGGTTTGGCGGTCACACTGGTACAACTAATCAGTACCCACAACCTAGTCTAAGCCTGCAACGAACACCCGCCCATGCCCGACGAGCCATAGCCGTGAATAAATGACAAGTTGCCAGTGTGGTAGGTTTAAACTAGTGACAACTCAGCCGAGTTGGATCGGGACAAATTTGGCGCCCGCACGTGGGGCTTGAACGCCACTGAAGCGGCTCAGTGTTAATTAGAACGACTTTGTAAGAGTTAGGATAGTTTGTCTAGAAATTTTTAGAACAGTTTAGCGATAGTCAACTAGTAAGGGAAAATATACACTTGAAGAAAACCAAAGTGAGGTTAGTCACGGTGTAGATAAGATTTTATCAGCCCGTCCGCAACCGACTTTCAGGGTTTGAAGTAGCTATTGATGAAAGGCGTTAGTCTTATCGGTTCACGAATTGAACACGGTAATTGCAACGGCTTTCTGACATAGTAGGGGTTAGATTCTTGTAAGTCCAGTAGTTTTTATCAATTGATAGTAGAACTCTGTTGCGACAGGAACCCTTATCCCTAAAGAAAGTGCCTAGCTGATTTTTCTAATCAATTTTGCAAATGATAGTCAACAGTTTTAGCTCGAATTTTCTTTTCATCTTTATTTAAATCACTCAATGCTCACCTAGATCAAAAACATTTAGTGCTTGAATTTCTATCTTTTTATATTTGTGCTTGAAATACGGCAGCGATATAGACCACAACAACAAATAAAATTAAAACTTTTCTAATCAACAAAAGTTGTATACTGGTTTCAAAAAGTTTTGAATTTTGAATCCAGTACACGCGGATCGATTATCGATCCAAATTTCTATTACATTCAATTTTAGCATTAATTATCGGCTTCGGAAGTGAAACAAAACTTGACAGTACAAGTTTCAGTTCTGAAACAAATATAAAACAAAAACAACTTTTGATTTTTAATAATATTAATACCATTATATTACATTTCATATATTATATTATATTATATTATATTACATTTTACATACCATTTCATTTTCGAATTTCGGGTAGGCGTAGATAAAATATTTCTTCACATTAGAAGAAAAGTACCTGAACTCGAGCATTCTAGTTGTCACCTAGTAGGAGACTAGTAGGTGTCTACTTAGAATATTGGAGATCCGTAGTCGACGCGTCGTAAAATAAACCAAACTCGTCGAACCCTACAGTCCGAATTTGTCCGTTTGATATATCTATTACAAAGTTATTATATACCGGATTTGACCAACAATCGTCGATATTATATTCTCTTAGGTCGTTAGATATCAATTTTGAATTTTTTCGTTTTTCCGTATGAAACCGTAGCGGGTAGGAATAGGTTTCACAATCAGGTAGTATAGTTAGGCACGCGTTGTTGTAATACTGTCGGCGTACAGGCAAGCAGTCTACATCAAATTACAATGGTGGTCGGAACGAGATCTAACAGCAGGTCAGACGAAGCTGATAATATGGAAACGTCAACCACAACCACAGCCACCACTACCACCGCTACATTTACAACGACTAATACGAATATTGCGACGACTACAACGTTAGCCACTGCCAACACGATGGCTACAACCAGCACTACAGCGATAGATACGCGGGTTTCAGAAAATACCGGAGCAGTATCAAGGAGACGTAGTATTGAAACACCACCAAGTGTACCTCGAGTAAGTGATGCTCTGGAGAATAGTGGAGCGAGTGAATATTCGGTAATCACGCCCGTATACAGCAGCATTAGTACGAGGGGGGTCCGAGAAGCCTTTTTGGGTAGGAATGTTAACTTGAGGCCAAGTATTCACCAGGGGCAGTCGAGATCAGCAGCACCCATCACACAAGATGACTTAAGAAATTTTGAAGACCGACTATTGAATTTAATGCCCAGGTTAATACAGCAAACTGTGGATGCGCAGCTACGACAACCACAGGACAACATATCACCATCTGCCGCCAACTTAGAATTTCCAGACGTCTCACAACCTCCTCCAGCCAATAATTTTGAACTCCCAGATTTTTCTCAACCGCCACCCACGCGACGGAATGATACAGGACAACAATTACAACTGCAGCAATGGCAGTATCCCATCAATGAACATTTACCTAGCAATTTGAACCAGGGAAGGAATAACAACTCCAACCGAAATTATAACAGGAATGGAAATACCGTTTTTAATACAGCCAGAGAGAATTTCAATCCTTCAACCAGTAACGATAATCCCGAATTAATTTTTCGACCAGGCAGCCCTCATTCGCTTCAATTGCCAGCATCTCGCAGTCCATACACACACAACGCAAGTGTACGCGTAGACAAGTGGGGTATTATGTTTGATGGAACAAACAGGACCACAAGTATAGAAGATTTTGTTTTCCGAGTAGAAACGCTACAAGCGGACTATGGTTGTGAATGGCAGGAAGTCATTCGTTCATTTCATCTTTTATTAAGCGGACCAGCACGCGAATGGTTTTGGGATCATCGGCGGTTTAATAATGTTTCACGTTGGAGGGAGTTGAAAGCAGCTCTGATAAGCCAGTTTCATAAATACGATAGTGATTTTGATATTCAGAAAAGAATTCTAGACAGGCGTCAACAAAATATGGAATCCTTTGATGATTTTTATAATTCGGTATTGAAACTCAGGAATCAATTGAGAAGCCCGATTGGAGAACGAGACTTAGTAAGCATCATGCGTAGCAATTTAAAGGCATCAATGGCCCAACTTCTGTTCTCGGTACCCGTTAGTAGTTTATCACAATTTGTGAGGGAATGTCGTAGGGCAGAGAACTTGATTAACAGTCAAAGGCAATTTAATAGTAGAATACAGCCAAGAGCAGTTCATGAATTAGAATACATACCCACAGGGGATGAGGAAGATACACCAGGCCTTGATGCGATTGCAGTGGGGAAGAAATTGACTTGCTGGAATTGCCAGACAGAAGGCCATACTTTTGTTGAGTGCTTAGAAGAAAAACGCAGACTCTTTTGCTACAAATGTGGTAGGGAGGAAACTGTCACACCACGTTGTCCCACCTGTCAGGGAAACCGAAAGCCGAACGCGACTCGATCAGGGGTGGAGACGCGTTCCGTGATACCGAATCCCAAAACACAACAAGAAATTTTTCAGAAGCTATAACCGCAAAACCCGAATGTCATGCCACCAACGAAATTTCACCGACTAGGACTTATCAAATTTTAACATCGGAAGAAACCAGAAAAGAGGAACCGAAAGAGGAACCAAAATACATTGAAAGGATAAACAAAACTTATGAAACCCGATTACAGGAATATGAGACGGCACGTAAGAGAATTTTTGAACCATCTGAGAAAATAGGTAAAACGCGAGAGCGATACAATATTAGAAAACAAACCCGTTTTGAGATTGCAGAAGCGAGTATTTATGAAGGTCCGGATAACAGGATTTATACGACGATTGAAATCAACGGCATACCGATTCAAGGCTTGCTCGATAGCGGAGCTACAGTAACCTGCCTGGGAAAGGATTGTCTCGATTTTATAGAAAAAGCTCAAATTATAGTACACCCATTTCAATCAAAAATTAGGACAGCTGATGGAAGACTTAATCCCATCATCGGACGCATTCGAGCAAACATCACCTTTAACAAAGCCAAATTTGTCCCGATCCAACTCGGCTGAGTTGTCACTAGTTTAAACCTACCACACTGGCAACTTGTCATTTATTCACGGCTATGGCTCGTCGGGCATGGGCGGGTGTTCGTTGCAGGCTTAGACTAGGTTGTGGGTACTGATTAGTTGTACCAGTGTGACCGCCAAACCTATTAACAAAAAGAGAAAATGGCTTGAACTTACAAACGACTTTGTTGAACGGTGGCAGTTAAGATGTTGTTTAACTGCAGGCTACCCTCCCGCGCTTCACTGAAATCCTGAAACATTTTACCTTGGTGAACATGTCTGCCATTTATCGGATCCACCCCTAAATCAAATCGCTGCCACTCAATACTCACCCACTAGATCTACTGTTTATTCCGCCATCAAATAAAGTTTCACATCGATTTAATTCAAAATATTATTATTATTATTAACTCCAAGGTAGAAGTATAAATGTATGTTCTTATGCCACGAGTGGCTATTGCCTATGAAAATTCCCTAAGTTCGAACGTTGATACAATTAGAACCTATATTCGCTTAAATATATTTAGCTTATTCCTGTAATTCACAGTTTTTGTATATTTTTTTCTTATATTATTCAGTTCTCTTAAATTCATTTAAATCTTAAGGTTAGTATGTGTTAGGGTAATATATGATCTTTTTATTATTTAATAGCCTTCGAGGCTCACGAAAATCTTGAACAAAACCGATAGTTTCTCTTACTTTTGAACTACTACTCTTGATTAAAAGGTGCTCTCACTAGAAAGCCACACTCACTGACCAGCAGTAACTTTACTTCAGGAGGCAAGGCAAGAGTGGTTTTCCAAAAGTGATAGATAAGATGATACACTGGTAGGTCGCAGAAACGTTCGAAGAACGTATCTTCGAAAGGAAACGTGGTTATAGCCCGCGACGAGATATCGATTCGGAGATTACAATTGTAACACGAAATGCGAATGGAAATTTTCAAGGTACTGTAACTCAGCACTGGGAATTACGATTATCCTTGCGCGGAATTGTGAATCGACACTGGCGATCACAAAAATAAACGTTGCCGAATTGTAATTCAACACTGGGAATTACGCGTATACACTAGCAGGGAGTTGTGATTCGACACTGGCGATCACAGACGTAAATGCTGACCGAATTGTAATTTCCGAAACTAATCCCGATAGTGAAATCAAAACTGGCGACTGACTTCCAAAAGAAATAAGTGATTTTGCCTCTGGAATCAAAATTCCGGTCTTCACAAAATTATCACTTCCCGAACCGAATCTATAACTGTAATTCGCCAATAATGACACACACTTAATTCATCATCAGTAATTGCGAACAGCGCGAGCAAAAAAAATTTTAAAGTTTTATGAACTGGGTTTAAAATCCGCAATCGAAAAAAAAGAAATTACAAATATACCTTCGAAAGCGACAGTAAAATGAAATTTTGTTCCCGTAAAATTTTGGGAAATGAACCAAAAGCGTATAGCTGACTAAATCACATTGAAACACTGAAAATGGAACTCAGAAATAACACTGTTGTAATTTAAATGCCGAATATGAGATAATAATTTTTCACTGTACTGAAATTTTGTTAGCTGTAAACAAAGTTTACCACTACAACGCAAAATAACTGCACAAACCGGAAACGAAATGCTAATTTTAAAAGCAAGGCAAATTTATCTCTAAGTTCCAAATCAAAATCGTGATTCAAAGCCAGGTATAATTCTTAACCCGAATCACCAAATTTTGGCTTTCAATGAAATTTAGTTTTGAATACCGAAATCGTAATAATGGTTTCGATAAAATTATAATTTTGGAAAATAATTATAGTTTTACGACTGAAAACCGAAATAGTGTTCGCAATTAGGCAAGTATTCGAATTTACCAAGTGCGATTACAATTTCAATTCAACGAGGGAAGCTATGATCCGAAAAACGAAATTTTGACCAGTCATTAGGCCGAAAATACAATTTAGAAACAATATTGGATGATCTGCTGGTGGTATCTCCCGATTTTGAAGAGCACCTGGATATGCTTAAGGAAGTCGCGAATCGTCTGGAATGTGCAGGACTAACTATAAACGTCAGTAAATCGAAATTTTGTTGCCGAGAGTTGAAATACTTGGGATATATAGTAGGAGAAGGCAAGTTGAAGCCAGATCCTGGAAAAATCCAGGCTATATCAGATTTAAAGTATCCGACTACAGTGAAACAAGTAAGAAGTTTCATGGGAACCACCGGATGGTACCGGCGCTTCATCGTCGATTACGCAACAATAACAGCACCTATCTCCGATACCTTGAAGAAAACCAAAACGTTTATATTTCCAGAAGAAGCCAAAGTAGCTTTTGATAAATTAAAGTCACGATTAACTGCTAGCCCTGTGTTGGTTCACCCCGACTTTAACAAACCCTTTTTCATACAATGTGATGCGTCGAATGTGGGAATTGGCGCGGTATTATATCAGGAGGATGCGGAAGGGGGAGAACATCCCATAGCCTATTTTTCGAAGAAGATGTCGTCGGCTCAAAAGAATTATTCCGTAACGGAGCGGGAATGCCTCGCAGTCGTTTCAGCAGTACAGAGATTTAGACCTTACGTGGAGTTAATGGAGTTCGTGATAATCACCGACCATTCTAGCCTTAAGTGGTTGATGTCACAGCGCGACTTGCACGGAAGACTTGCCAGGTGGAGCCTACAGCTCCAAACTTATTCATTTACCATCAAGCACCGCAAAGGAACACAAAACGTAGTGCCAGACACGTTATCCAGATACGACATGGACGGTTTAGATACGCAGAGGGCAGGCATAGTGGATTTATCCTCAACAGCATTTCAGTCAGAAGAGTATACAGCTTTGAAGGAAACAATTGAAGGTAATAAAGAGAGCTTACCGGATATCAAGATTACAGAAGGTTTAATTTACAAAAGAACGCAGTGTCACGACGGAGATTTAACACGAGAAGAACATGGATGGAAGCTTTGGGTACCGTCGAGTCTCACTGAAGAAATTATAGCGCGAGCGCACAGTCCACCCGCAGTAGCACACGGAGGTGTGGGTAAAACAATACGACGAGTCCGAGAATGGTATTACTGGCCACATATGAATGTCCAAATTCGCGAATATATAAACAACTGCGACACCTGTAAGGAATGCAAACCAGCTAACAGAGTGTTAAGACCACCTATGGGGCAAGAGCCGGACGCTATCAGACCCTTCCAGCGCATATACATAGACTTTTTGGGACCATATGTGAGGTCGAAGAAAGGCAACTGTTTTATTTTGATAGTGGTGGATTATTTCTCAAAATTCGTTTTCTTGAAGGCAATGGCGAAGGCTAACACGAAGAACGTGGTAAACTTTTTAGTGCAGGAAATCTTTTATAAATTCGGGTGTCCCGAAACTTTGATTTCAGACAACGGGCAACAGTTCGTAAGCAAAGACTTCACCGAGATGTTAGACACATTTGGAATTCAGCATATGAGAACAGCCAGCTACGCGCCTCAAGCTAACGCATCCGAACGCGTGAACCAATCCGTGTTAGCAGCTATCCGGTCGTATTTAGAAACGAGTCAAGTCGACTGGGATATACACTTGTGCGAAATTGAATGTGCCCTAAGATCTGCAGTGCATTCAGCGACTGGCGTTACACCTTACTTTTTATTATTCGGGACGAACATGATTACGCATGCGTCCGCGTACAAATTAGCTAGAAAGCTCAACTTGCTGGAAGACTCAGAAAACAGAATAGAGAACAAAAACGAATTCCTAGAGCTCGTTAGAGATAATGTAAGGAAGTCATTACACAAAAGCTACGAGTCCAACGCCAAGCGTTACAACGTGAGAAGTAGAGAAACACAATTTAAAGTAGGACAGGAAGTATTTCGCAGGAACTTTCCCCTGTCGGACTTTTCGAAACAAATCAGCGCCAAACTTTGCAGGAGATTCATCAAGTGCAGAATAGCCAAGTTAGTGGGAAATAACTTATACGAAATAGAGAACCTGCAAGGAAAGAAAATGGGAGTATTCCACGCGAAGGATTTGAAAGCATAAACCACGACCGACGAAGTTACCGGATGAAATTTTTATCATATTAGCAAATATGATTTGCTAATATGATAAAATTTTCTAACCCAAGAAAGGGGGTGTGTCCCGTGTGGGCGCGGTGGATGTAGTGTGTGAAGCGCACAAGTGAGGCGAATTAGTGTGGACGCGGCATTTATACAACCCTGCGCACATTAAAATGTACATTGGTGGCCAGACGGCCGAGAAATAGAAAAAACGCTAATTTACAAGGGCATGCTACGAAATACATCGACCGTTCAAGTGAAGTTGGTTGCAAAACCAAACGTCAACCAGCCATAATGAATCAGCAAATGGTTGACTTCCGCCTTTTTCGTTTTGAGTGTCATAGTGGTTGGACGTCGGAAGTTTTGCTCCCGCAAACATCAAGGGATTTAGCACGAGGAGGAATCGCAGTCACTGGAAAATAAGGTAAGTAATGAATATAGACAAGTGAAAATACAAAATTTACGTGGATTAACCATAGGTTGATCCAAGACAGTGGCGACTTTGGCAGAGTGTCTCAGAAGGCAGATAGACTGTGGTCTGAGATTCCCAGCTGACAAGGTTGGCCGCAGCCCTTTGAGAATTGTGGTTTTTGGCGAAAAGATAAGTGGGAATCATCGTGGCCACAGTCGGCGACATTGCTGGCAAGACAGAGTAAAGCCAAGCAACGAGACCTCGGCGCAAGCAACCACCACGAAAAAGGCACCGAAGAACGGGGCACGTGCTGGAAAATTAAGGCGTTCGGGCAGAAAGGCCAAGGCCCGGGCCAATTAAACACAGACACGTGCACCCGAAAGATAAGACGAGGCGGAGCGAAGGCTATCAAAGCAAGGGCGGCCCATACAGCAGCAGGGCAAAGCTAAGCCAACAGCCCGTTTTTTTTCACCACATGAGCGTGGGACGTGGCAAAAGGAAAAAATTGTTTAAAACAGCCCCGGAAAACCGCTAGCCTCCTCCATAACAACCAGCCAAGTCAGGCCTTTGAAGTCCGCAGACAATGGAAGGCGCGCAGAAATATTAAGCCAGCAGCAACACCTTGACTGGCAGGGTCATTCGGCTATCAAAACAACAACCAACAGCAACCAATACCACCTCAACAATTGCATCCGTCCGAGATGAAGCACTCAACAATACATCAATAGGCTATACAGCCATTTAAGAAACAGCGAACAGCAACCAACACCACCGCAACAACTGCATCTGTCCGAGCTAAAGCACCCAGCACAACACCAGCATAACAGCAACATTAGATCCGGTCGAGCCACCGCTAACAGGTAGAAGTCATCAGTTAAATCAGCCCGAGGCAAAATAGGGGACAAAAAGTCACCAGTTTCCGTTCTTGTCAGCGGATCACCTGTAGTCAGCGATTCACCGGTCATCAGTTCCGGCACAGCAGTACCCCGTAAGTCAGTTTATTTCATTTTGGTAGTAGTTAGTTGTTTTATAGGTCATTTGACCCTGGTACGTTCGCCCGTGTATGCAAACGAGTGCCGGTTAGCTCGTTTGCGTTCGGTTATAGGTTTTTTTTATTTAGTTTTCGCCGAAGATAGAGAAACGAAAACTATTTATTCAATTTGTGTTTTTATATCTATTTATATTGGTATTGGCGGGGTGAATATAGGTGTACTTAGTTGCATGTATACTTTCCCCGGTATTACCGATACAATTTGTCATTTTGCCAAGGCCGTTTTGGGCGGTCGCCAGAGAGGTGTCAGTAGTGAGGCGGCAGGTCTAGGGACAGGCCCTTTATAACCCCTGAGCCCTGGAACTTGCCCATCCTCACTTCAGGACTGCTCTGGCAAAAACTAGTGAGCCTAAGAGCTCGGCGCAATTGAGCGCAACCCATAGCCCGGTTTTTTTTAACAAATTTTCGAAATCCCTGTTCACCAATCATTGATTTTAATAAATTTTCTGCATTATCGTTTAACCATACATTTGTTGTAATAAATCTTCAAAAATTTCGAAACTTTCTTTCCACCATACATCTGTTTTAATAAATTTTCGAAATTTTCTAAATCTCAATTTTGCCATTCATTCGTTCAAGAAATATTCAAAATTTTATAAATTCCCTTTTGGTCATATCGAATGGTTACTTCCCTTTCTCTTTTGAAAAACCACTCTTGTAGTGCATGTTGAATTCTAACTACTGCTGGCCAGTCTACCATGCCATAGAGTGCACGCGCGTTAAACCAAGAGTTGTAGTTCAAAGCGGAAAGAGTTTATCGTTATCATACAAACTGTGCAAGCCATGAAGGCTGTTAGTGTCTAAGCCGGTAGTTACCGATAACCATTACTAATCCTAGAGCTTAAGTTTTATGGAATAAGTCGCCATTTGTATAAAATAAACCTATTTGTGAATTAAAGAAAGCAAAAACTTGATATTTTTAGATACTTTTTAGTGCTAGGTTGTAGATTGTAAAAATAGTTCGAACTTAGGGAATTTTGATAGACCATAGCCACTCATGGCATAAGTTCATACATTTATAACTTGACTTTAGAGATAATAATAACAATATTGTTTGAATTGAATTGAAATTGAATCTTTATTTGATGGCGGAATAAACAGTAGATCTAGTGGGTGAGTATTGAGTGGCAGCGATTTGATTTAGGGGTGGATCCGATAAATGGCAGACATGTTCACCAAGGTAAAATGTTTCAGGATTTCAGTGAAGCGCGGGAGGGTAGCCTGCAGTTAAACAACATCTTAACTGCCACCGTTCAACAAAGTCGTTTGTAAGTTCAAGCCATTTTCTCTTTTTGTTAATAGGTTTGGCGGACACACTGGTACAACTAATCAGTACCCACAACCTAGTCTAAGCCTGCAACGAACACCCGCCCATGCCCGACGAGCCATAGCCGTGAATAAATGACAAGTTGCCAGTGTGGTAGGTTTAAACTAGTGACAACTCAGCCGAGTTGGATCGGGACAAATTTGGCGCCCAACGTGGGGCGATCCTGTCAAAGTGAACGAAACAGTGATATTTACAAAAATTACAGTCCACAAATTAAAATAAAAGCTTATACTTACCCAAATAAATAAATAATTATATACATACAAAAATAATATCTACCATATTATACCCTGAAAACTAAATAAAAAGTTTGTAAAAACTAATTAAATTAAATAAAAACTTAAGGTCTAATACCTATTATACCTAGAGCTAAATAAATAAAAAAGTTGCTTAAAACTTAAAAACAAAAACCAGCAAAAACAAATGTATAAAACATTGAAGTGAATTACAAAAAAAAAAAAAAAAACTGAGTGCAAAATACACTTATACTCCCTACCTTTTGTTAAATAATACCTACTAAACAAACAAAAATACAGTCCACATATAACAAAGCTTAAAATATGTAAAAATCAAATATTAATAAAACACAAAATATATCATAAATAACTACATTACAAAAACATTCCATCAATAAAATAAATTATTACAAACAAAATATATGTATATTAAAAGTGTTTGAAATAAAGAAACCGAAAAACAAAGTTACAAAATTACATACTACATACAGTATAAGCAAACAAAAAGTTACAGTGACACACAAAAATAGCTAAACATCAAATGTAAAAGTGCTTACAGACAATTATTAAAACTTTTATATTTAAAAACTATTACCCAAATTACTCGATTAATAACAAAAAAAAATAAACAAGCATAAAGAAATTACGTCGACTGCAATAAAGACAATAACAACAACACTCCAATTAACTCAACACACGTCATAGCGGGAAGACGACACAAAGAAGAAAACGAAAAACACACAAGAGATTGAGTTAAGCTCTTGTGGAGGTTTGTACCCTATACCCAGCAAACAAGGTAAGTCTGTAATTTTTACAACTTACATAACAAATTTATTTCCAATTTACAAGAGCATTTGTCTCCGAATTAAAAAGCAATAAAGTAAAACATAACGTAAAAGTAATTTACGGCATACCCACCCAGCCTATTAATAGTTTTTTGAAAACTTTTAAATTTATTGCGTTTGAGAAACAAATAGTGCCTAACACGTTGTGTAGTACACATAATTATAACTTGTAAAACACCCAGTTGGAAATTTTGTCGGCTGGTACAATTTTTATATTTTATCTTAAAGTAAAAATCTTTAAGTGCTTATTAACCCTTTTATTACCCGTTATTAACCCCTGTATTACCGGGGAAAAATTTTTTAACCCGTTTATTACCAAAGCAACCAAAAACACTTTTTAAACCCGTTTAAACCCATTTTAACCCTTTTCAACCCAAATTTAAATAAATAAAAACCCAATTATGTCTACTCTAAAGTCTTTGGCCAATGATTTGGAAAATTATATCGAAGAATTGAAGTCCTTTGAAGAGGACTATGATGAAGCACAGGAGTATTCCCAATCTATACCCGCCCTAAACTTCAAAAAAAGGGAACTAGAAAATTTATGGTCTGATATTGACAAAAAATTTAAACAGATTAGGGAATCTCCGGATGTAGGTGACACAAAAGAAGCTGGTATTATAGATCTAGCCCAAATAACCCGAAATATCAGAGCTGCTAAGAAAGGTTATAGAAGGTCAATGATAGAAATTGAGGAGTCCATTGAGAGAATTACCAAGGAAAATGAAACACGTCGCTCTTCACCCGATACTCAAGTAACACAACCCAAGGATGCAGTATCCTTTAATGTACCCCCATGCGACATGCCAATATTTAGTGGTGATTTCATAAATTGGGCTTCTTTCAGAGATCTGTTTAAAGCCATGTACGGCAATAATACCCGTTTGAGTGGAGTAGAGAAACTATTTCATTTAAAACAAAAAACTAGCGGTGAAGCCAAGGAAATAGTAGACAACGCACCCTTAACTAATGAGGGATTTCTCATTGCATGGAATCAACTAGTTTCTCAATACGAGAACAAAAGAATGCAAATCAATGCACAATTAAAAACCCTTTTCAATTTACCCACCGTAAACACCATGTGTAGTATTTCAATAAGAAAACTACAGAGAAAGATTAATTGTTGTATTTCGAATTTGAATGCGTTAGAAATAGACACGGATCATTGGGATCCTATTTTCGTATATTTATGCTCAACGAAGTTACCCAAAGAAGTCCGAAGAGAGTTTGAAAAAACACTTTCTGACTGTGCGGAAATGCCATCGTGGACTGATCTGGATTTGTTTTTAACAAATACTTACAAAGAACTCACATCAGTGAATGATGTTTTAGATCAGAGTATGTTCCACAACAACAACCCGAAACCCAAACATTTCCAAGAGAATAAGAATCTTTATGATAGAAGAGGAAAAACTTTTTATAATGTAACCCATTCAAACAAAGACATCCACCCAAAACCCAAATCTCAAAATGAACATAAATTCTCAAACCCAATCCACCCTCATACTCAAAGTCGCACAAATGTGCAAATTAACCCAAATCCTCAAAATAAACCCGATGGATCAATTTGCAAACTATGCAAAAGTAATCACACCCTCAGAGAATGTTCAGACTTTACGTCTATGGGCGTAAACGAGAGAATAGATTTTGTCAAAAAGAATGGAATATGTTACAATTGTTTGGCTATCGCACATATTATCAAAGATTGTCGTAGCACATTCACTTGCAGATATTGCGGTGGAAGACATAATACCCTACTACACAAACCCAATTTAAACCCAAACACACAAGTTGATGATAATCAACCGTCAACATCACGAAAGGCAGCACAATCTTTCTCAACACACACCCAATCAAGCAAACCCATGTTAGATGACAGAGCTAAATTATTAGGAACAGCAATTCTAAATGTTGAAGTTCATGGTGAAAAATTCCCAGCTAGAGCGCTAATTGATCCAGCTTCAGATTTCTCGTTTATTTCAGATAAACTTAGACGGAAATTGCAATTACCCACTACCCCAATTGTTGCAGAAATCTCAGGACTTAATGAAGTTGTGTCAGCGCGGTCAAACAAACTATGTGATGTTTTGTTAAGGTCAAACACCCAAAGCAATTTCAAATTGAATATTCAAGCAATTGTTGTAAAAACCCTTACAAAAAATCTACCCACCCAAAACTTAAAACCCATACCCATAAAAGACTTAGAAAATATTCAATTAGCCGATCCACAGTTTTATGAAAGCAGGCCAATAGATTTTCTAATTGGCAGCGATTTTTACCCCCAAATTTTAAAATCTGGTGTTAAGAAAGATTTTCTTAACACGTTAATAGCTCAGGAAACTGAATTCGGCTGGATTTTGACCGGACCCGTTCAAAGTTCACATAGAACCCACCCCATAGTTTCATATTTCAGTTCTGTTGCGCTTGATAAAGTTTTAACTAAATTCTGGGAAATTGAAGTAATACCCAACAAATTAAAAAATTCTGAAGAAGATACAGCTTGCGAGGAGAATTATGTAACAACTACTAGTAAGTTACCCTGTGGCCGTTATCAAGTTAATCTTCCATTTCGTTACCCTCCAATTGAATTAGGAAATTCACGCCACATAGCAATGGCTCAATTTTTAAGAAATGAGAAGAATTTAATGAAGAAACCCGACCTTAAGATTGAATATGATAACGTGCTGCAAGAGTATATAGACTTAGGCCATATGAAACCCATTAAATATAACCCGAACACATCTTCAAATACCCAATATTATTTACCACATCATGCTGTTGTTAAACTAGATCGTGTTACGACAAAAATTAGAGTTGTCTTTAATGCGTCTAGCAAAACATCTAATAGTAACAGCTTAAATGATGCCTTACACACTGGTCCTACCCTACAACAAGATTTAGTTTTACTCATCTTGAAATGGCGTTTTTATAAAATTGTTTTTAATGCCGATATTACAAAAATGTACAGGCAAATTATGTTAAACCCTACCCACACACCCTTCCAACGCATACTCTTTCGTAAAAGCGTTAATGAACCCATTCAAGATTTTGAACTGCAAACAGTGACATTTGGAGTTAACTGCGCTCCATATTTAGCTATTCGAACCTTACACGAATTAGCCAAAGACATTCAAAATACCCACCCAATTGCTTCAATAATTTTGAAGAATAATATGTATGTGGACGATGTTCTAGCTGGCGGACATACCGTTGAAGAAGCTAAAAGTGCTCAAACACAATTAATCACAGCTCTTGACTCTGCTGGATTTCCTCTGAGAAAGTGGACTTCAAACACTAAGGAATTATTAAACAGCCTACCCGAAGAACACTTGCTTGATGTCGATTTACTCACCCTACCCGATTCAAATAATGCCAAGACATTAGGCATAAGATGGAATGCCAAGGAAGATACGTTTTTCTTTAGTGTTCCAATAATTGAAAGGAAATCCGCATACACAAAGCGAACTGTTTTATCAGACATAGCTCGTCTATTTGACCCAGCTGGTTGGTTAGCGCCAATTGTTATTTCTGCAAAGATTATTATGCAACAAATATGGCAAGACAATACAGCTTGGGATGAATGTCTTACCCCACTCACCCTAATTAAATGGCACAAGTTTTTGCAGTTCTATGACAATATTGAACAAATTCGTATTCCAAGATGGATTAATTTTTCACCTTCAGCAAAAATCGAGTTTCATGGATTTTCAGATGCTTCTGAAAAGGCTTACTCAGCAGTATTATATGCTCGAGTTACACCCGTAAACGGACCTTGTACCGTAACTCTACTTCTCGCTAAAACGAGAGTTGCGCCCATCAAAGTAATCTCGTTACCAAAACTAGAACTTTGTGGTGCGGTGTTGTTAGCCAATATTACCCACAATTTGATAACCCAACTCAATTTACCGCAACATCAAACATATTTCTGGACAGACTCATCAATAGTCTTAGCTTGGCTCAGCAAACCACCCAATTCGTGGAACACTTTTGTAGCAAACAGAGTTTCTACAATTTTGGAAACCGTAGGCGTGGACAACTGGAACCATGTTGCCTCGCACGATAACCCTGCTGATGTTGCTAGCCGAGGATGTAATGCGGAAGAATTAAAAGAAGACAGGCTGTGGTGGAATGGACCACTATGGCTAAAACAAACTCCGTCAAAATGGCCAACAACACACAAACCCTTTGAAACTCAAGCTGAAGCTAAAATTAGTCAATCATTTTCTACTACAGTTAATAACAACCCACCCACAGATAATGACACTAACCCAGACATATTGTTAAGATTTTCAAAATTGTCAAAAGCTCTAAGAGTAATGTCATATGTCTATCGATTCTGCAATCGCGCATCAAAAACCCACACACAAACAGCTCTAAATAATAAAATTATTATTGATAAAAATAACGCTCATTCCAGTGAAGAAAGAATAGAAAAATTATTAACCCACCCAAGCATTGAACTTGATGCGAGCGAAATAAAATTAACCCATGATAGACTCATTATTCTATGTCAGATTAAATATTTTGAAGAAGAATATAATTGTCTAAAAAGGAAACACCCAATTCCGAAAAAGAGCAACTTACTCACCCTAACCCCATTTTTAGATTCTGCCAATATTATGCGTGCAAACGGGCGACTGGCCAACTCCAATAGTTTGTCGTATTCAGAAAGACACCCAATTTTATTACCCTATTCTAGTCAATTGGCAAAATTGTTAACTCTGCATGTGCACGTGGTGACTCTACACGGAGGAAACCAACTTATGCTAAGGATAATAAGGTCTGGCTATTGGATTCCGAAACTTCAGAATATCATTAGTTCAGTAGTACACAAATGCGTACCATGCACAAGATATAAGAATCGACAAACTACCCAATTTATGGCAGCCCTGTCACCTGAACGCACCCAAATAACCCGACCCTTTTATAACACTGGAGTTGACTTTGCCGGGCCATTTGATATTAAAATTTATAATGGCAGAAATTGTAGAATAACCAAAGGATATGTATGCGTTTTTGTTTGCTTTGCAACAAAAGCGATACATTTGGAACCCACATCTGACCTGTCAACCCAAGCCTTTATGGCAGCATTCGCTCGATTTTTTTCGAGGCGGGGATGCCCTGTCGCCATTTACTCCGACAACGGAACTAATTTCGTTGGAGCTTGTCAACTACTAAAGAAAGAGCGACAGGAATTCATGAAACAATTGAAAGGATCTGTGGTATCTACTAACAATTTGCAGAACTTGACGTGGCACTTCATACCGCCAGGAGCACCACACATGGGTGGTCTATGGGAGGCTGGCGTTAAAAGCTTTAAGTCACACCTGAAGAAACTGAATACGTTGAAATACACATTTGAAGAGTTAGCTACCCTGCTCGCCAGAATTGAAGGATGCCTCAACTCAAGACCCTTAAGCCCGTCAAGTGAAAACCCAGAAGATCTCAACCCTTTAACCCCAGGTCACTTTTTAATTGGTTCGCCAATACTTACCCCTGCAGAACCCGACTGCAGTAACGATAATATCACCCTAGCTAATAGATGGCAAAAGCTGAAAATTCAGCATCATAACTTCTGCAGACGATGGAAAGATGAATATCTTAAAGAGCTGCATAAAAGATATAAGTGGAAAAACCCGAAGCGACAAGTTGAAGTTAATGACATTGTTGTTATTAGACAAGACAACCTACCCCCTAACGAATGGCTACTCGGACGTGTAACTAATACTTACCCTGGTTCTGATGGACGAAATAGAGTCGTTGACTTGCGAACATCGACTGGAATGTTGAAGCGTCCAATTACGAAATTAGTAGTCCTACCCACTAATTAAAATTACATAGTTATCTGAAACCCTAAACTACTTGTATACTTACACTTACCCCACATAATTAACCCTAACACACACAACTAACTCACTCATACTCACCCCAAATTTACTACACAATGGTGTGATCACTGTTTTCATAATCGATAAAATCCGATTGTTTGACATTACTTACTCCACCCTAATCTACATACTTATACAGTGATCTATCCTTTGTGCACTAAACTTGCTCTCATTCATTTGCTATTATATCCTTTTTCATATAGATCATGGCACCCAGTAATCATCGCGTGGAACGTCAACGTAAAAACGACCGTCAAAATAGTACTAAAACTTCCAAACGTTCTGAAACGAAACGTCATTTTGGTTGCGGAATTTGTAAGGCAGACCATCGCATCATAAGCTGCAAGAGATTCGATAAGCTTAACTTAGCTGAAAAATATAAAACAGCGGTGAAATTACATTATTGTATCAACTGCCTAGCAAGAAATCATTTGATTAATAAGTGCACCAGTAAGGCTCGTTGCCAAAAGTGTAGTGGTAAGCACCACTCAATACTACACGGTCCAGAAAGATTATTAAAGGATCTGGCCATGCACCCATCAACTTCATCGGAAGATATGCAAGCACCCCCCATTCCAGCACCACGTCGGTCTCTAAATAATACACCTACAAGCACAGCCGTTGGGTTGCCCACCTCCCTGCAAAAGGTGCTGGTACCAACCGCGCAAGTCAACGCTACAACACAGCAGGGATGCGTATCAATGCGTGCTCTCCTGAACCCAAGCTCCACCTTGTCGCGCGTTGCCCATTCCTTTGTTGATCGCAAAAAGTTAGATATATTTCACTTGGATGGCAAAAGGTACACGAAATTGTTGATTTCCCCAAATATGTCATCGACTAGCAAATACGAGCTCTATGTGATGGTAGTTCGAGATTTGCCCAAGCAACCATACGCAGCACCTATCAACAAGTCCATTAAAGCCAAATTTGAAAACCTTACCCTAGCAGATCCTAATTTTAATAGTGATAGCCCCGTCGAACTAGAAATTGGTGGTGATTTATATAGTAGGATTTTGAAATCCAATATCATACGTGTGGATGGCGGATCCTTATTAGCACAGGATTCGTCGCTGGGCTGGCTCATTATGGGCTCTTACTCAGGCTAAACCCTTACCAAAAACCCTAAGTATTATTACTTACTTATTACCCATATTCTTACCCTATGTTTGGATCCTTACTAAAGTCCTTTCTTTTCTTTTAGGCTTTAGGCGGGGAGCATGTTCACCTCAGTGAACAAATATATCTATTCACCAAAGTGATCAAATATGTAAAATGTCCAACTCTGACACCTTCAACAACACCCCAAAATAACTGCAGCCAACTTCAAGTGCTGCCCTATAAAATCAGCAACATCTGGAATCTTTAATCGTTCGTATCTCGATCCAAATCGGGAAATCGCAATAAACTGAGATTATCCTATGTGAATTATCATTCGGTATACATAGAAAGTGTTAAGTGTAAAACTTCCCTCCAGAGCGCGGAAAGAAAAACATATAAAAATAAAGTTATTTACATATATTTACTTACAACTATAAATCCTTAAAATCCTACACCCTAAAGTTAGTAAAACCCAGAATTAAATTCCTTACCTATGTATGTTGAAGTTTATACTTATCGCCTATTAAACTTAATCTACACATATTATAAATATACATATGTACATAAATCATTAGATTTACCAAAAGGTCAATAAATATATAGTGTACGATTTATAACGTTTAAGAAAAGAAAAGGTTCTTTTTTATTTACTTGCTTTCCCGCGTAAGGAAAGTAATATAGCCATTACCCTCTAACCCGTGTAAATAGAGCCCATTTTCAGAGTGGTAAATATCTCACATTAAAAAATTATAAAAATAGTGATATCAGCATATATTCGGGAGAAAGTGAAATTTTCGAAAAACTCGATGTAGTATAAAGAAGCCGAAAGGAAACTTGAAAAGCTCGATGTAGTATAGAGAAGCCGAACTTATGGGGTTTCCCAGGTCAAAATATTGGGATATCCACTAACATATACATAAGTTAATGAAAGGAAATTTTAGAGCCAGTTTAAATGTGCAAGTTTCTTGAAAATCCAGGAAATGTTTTCCATATCCACTAATAGCAAATTCAAAAATGGAATTTTTGGAAAACGAGAAATTTAGTCGTAAGTCTGTCACCATCGTGAGCGCAGGTGATGAAAATTCACTCACGCACCTATCTCTATGAAGAATGAAGATACTTTGTTAACAATAGTTAAAATAGCAAACATTGATAAAATTGCAAAGCTAAATACACTCTAATTTTGTTAAGCGAATGATTTGTAGAGATTTTATACCTAATGAGAAACTCAATTTCCAAACTACTGCTCAGGAAAGTCACAACTTTTAGTCCATCAAATATAAAAAATATAGCCAAATTTTGCAGCAGTTTTAGAACAATCTTAAAAAAACTAGCACACAGATTTTTTTATCAGACTCTCACTTTTATACGCTTATATTAGACTCCATGCTTAAGTACAGATTTTTATAAATTAAATTTAATTAAATAAGTTTTTTTCTGTTATATTAAAATTTTTACTTTTTCTGAAACTGTAATAATTATCTGACTTTCATGGGCCACTGCTGGCTGCGTAAACAACTTAGAGGGCTGATATTACATAGCGCTATAAAAATTTTTCTACTTTTAGCCAATACAATTGTAAAGTCTATTTGCTGATAGTTAAGCATTGTCTATATGCATTTCATCGGCGCTTTACCAAATCGTCAGTAGACTTCAACCACAACTTTGAACATTTGAGAATTTAATAATGATAATATTTTTGAAAATCTCAAAAGAATAAGATAAGCGTAGTAGGCTTAGAAACTTATACAAAACGCAGCAAATAATTTGTGTTCGATATGAATTTACTTTATTTTTTTGACCTTTATATTTACAATAAAAGTATTTATAAATATATATTTATAATACAACAAAAGTATTTATGCTCGCCGGTGGGGGTCATAGCCCCAAATTTTTAATTGCGCAATTAAGGCGTATGTCTGAAGAGGGTATTAAAATAGAGTACAAAAACGGAAATTCAGAATTTGCGGAATTTTCGGTGATGAGCTCTGCCAGTATGAGTCAGTTGATGACCTGACAACAGAAGAAGCTATCGATAGTACTACAAGAAATCTTTTAACAGAATTAAACGAAACAGTTAGAAGTATTAAAAATTTGAAAAAATTAAAACAGGACTCTAATGACATAACGTATGGTTTTATATATTTAGAGAAATACAGGAAAGGGCCTCAGGAACTATATTGTGTATTATCGATTGCTTTCGATTTCTTCAATAAGTTTTATCAAAACTAAAGAAAAGAATAGCTTAAATCGTAAGCATTTAAACAAAATTATTTGTTCTGGAAGATTGTTTTAGAAGATCTCCTTAAAACTATTGAAATAACTAATAAAATGATCTCACAAACTTGTTAATTAATATTTATATATTTATGGATTCTTTTTTTCTTGATTGATAGTTATTGATATTCACGTTTTCTTTATGTCTTGTGTTAAGCTTCTTGTTATTTCTCTATTCTAGTATGAATTATTATTGATAATTACAAGTACTAGTGTGTGAATTTTTGTTTGTTCAATTTATTTTGAACATTAAAGTGGTTCGGCCTCCATACAAAATAAAAAAGTTGAGCCAGTCCACTCCCTAGGATCAAAGATTAGCTTAAAAAAATTCCAGAAATATGTTTTTTAATATTTTGCCACGCCCCTGGATATCGCCCTTTTAGTTTTCTGTACACTGCGTTGCCATTTATGGTTCAATAATAACATATTGCATATCGTTATTCATGGCTTGATTATGGCTTCATTTTTGCCTCTGCTGACCTTTCAATCCGACATCAAATTCAGGGTGCCACTTATGCTCTCTCGGATCCTTCCCCTCTTATATGCACTTTTTTGCACATGACAACAAAGCCCTTCTAGAAGTTATTATATCTAGTGTTTAATATACTCACTTTTATGCCACGCCCCAGTAGTAAGCACCTTTTTTTATTTTCACATATATATTGCATTTAAGCCCGGTCTATCAATATATAAAACAAAACAAATTTGCACCAGTCACTCCTTAGAATAAAAGCTATATCAATAACATTACTAGAACTGTAAAAAATTGTTTTTGCCACGCTCCAAAATATAGCACTTTGCTGGTTTTTTATATACGGCCAGCGATATAATGGCCCTAATTGTGTAAATCACATCACCGAAGTGAAATTTATATTAAAGCAATAATAAATTTGACAAATTTTTTAAAATTTGTTTTTATTTTTTAAACAAATGCTTCACCAAATAAACGTATAGAAATTAAAGCGTTGCTTTAGCTTTCAAATATTTTAAAATTTGTATGAGAAATGAAGGAAATTTATAAAATATTTAAAATTTTGTTTTTGTTCTCCATACAAATTTCATTTAGGTGGCGTGATTTACACAATTAGGGCCAATATGTAGTAGTAAAGGAAACATTTACTTAATTCAGGGGCGTGGCATAAAAGTGACTATGTTAAAAAGTAAACATACAATGTTTTAGAAGGCCTTTCTTGCCACGTGCAAAAAAATGGACACAAGAAGGGAAGGATCCGAGATGTCATAAGTGGTACCCAGAATTCGATGTTGGATTAAAAAGTCACCAGAGCCAAAAATTAAGTGACAGCCAAGCTATAAACAACGATATGAAACATGATGAAGTCGGACTTTAAATGGCAGCGCTTTGTGTAAGACACAAAAATTGCTGAATTTTTGGGCGTGGCAAAAATATATTTTTACAGTCATAGAAACATCATTGATGTACCTACCCTTCATTCTACGATGTAATTTTTTATTTTATTTTGTTTGACCTGGTTTTATGTAGTATGCCTGCGGGACGTGGCATAAAACTGACAATATTAAAATATAGACATACTAAGTTTCAGGAGAGCTTTCTTGCCACGTGCAAAAAATTTTACGTTTGGGGGGAAGTATTCGAGATGTCACAGGTGGCGCTCTGAATTTGATGTCGGACTAAACTGCAAAAAGTTAAAAGGGCGGTATCCAGGGGCGTGAAATTAAAAAAAATATTTTGGTAATTGTTTCCAACTAATCTTTAATCCTAAGGGGTGACCGGGCAACTGTTTTTTTCGAACCAGCTTAATGTACATCCCTTTGCTAGGTGCCTTTAGAGTTTAGCAATTAAGTTATAAGTTTTACGCTCCTTTTCACAATGTATGATTAAGAGTTAACGTGGACTTTAACGGCAAGTTTTGAATGACGAAGTTCCGTTAAAGTCCATGTTAACTCTTAATCGTACATTGTGAAAAGTGCCGTTAGTCGAACTATATGGGATTATATCCAAAGAAATTTAATTATTTTGGCTTGAGTTCGGTTTTAATTAAATTTTTCAATTAAATTATATTTTTTGTTTAGATATAAATGTGAAGTATATAGTTGAACTAATGCGTTTCGATAGCTCCCGCTAATCTCTTTAGAGTTCTCTACCGCTTAGACCACTCGACCAAAGCCGCTGGCTTGCAGTGGAATATAATCTACCTTTAATCAATTCATACTGTTACTCTTAGAGCAGTCAAAATTTTCTTTGTCTACATGCTTCAAATTTATCTCTAAATAAAAAATATAAGAGCATAATCGATTTTTTAGTAGCGATCTCCGATATGAAGTGTTGATAGACGATAAAAGTTAGTTATATTTCGACGGTGGGATACACGATTCCATTCTGAATGTGTAAATAAGGACAATTTATTGCGTTTGTTAATATTTGCTACTAAGGATAAAAATGTGATTGTTGGAAGTAATACACAACAGCTAGAACAGTTTTTCAACCAATATGTTTTCTCTGTGTACCATTTAAAAAAATTTCTTTTAGAAATTCTAAAAAAAATAAGGTATATATTACTATTAACGGGTAGGGAAATAGCCCTTTTTTCCCTCCCTTCCATTCGCGCATGCGAACAGGCAAACGCCATGGCTACTGTCAGTCAGACGTTTTATACGCTGACCCATAGAACAAAGTAGATGTTATATAAAAAATCTGTAAATACAGAATTCCATTTTTAAACGTCGCTATCCTTCGTACTATTACGCTAGGCCAGCTTTTTGCAATGTCTACCTCAGTGCGTTGATAGATTATTTTAGATATTGTACCAAAATTTAGCTTTTACAGCACAATCCTGATAATATCCTTCAATTTATATAAAACCTTTAGCACAAGTATTGATTATTTATCTGATGAAATTGAGCATAATCTCAATAGTTGCCGAGCGATTGCATGTAGTGTTACCTGCGAAGATGTCTCCGATATATATACAACTTTACATGATACTATCAAGGTAATAACAATAAAACTAATCAAATACTTTCAGTGGTTTTCATGACTTCCATCATTCTACATATTATTGTTTTTTCTTTAGGACAGTACCTGTTCCTCAATAGATGAATTGATGGTCAAAAAGCAGGAATTTCACTTGGGTATTTTAAAAAACAAGTGGATACCTTTCAACATCACCTTTAAAAATGTCTCTATAAGCTTTAGTCAAATTATCACAATTGATAGTAATGCCTTTAATTCAACTTTGTTCAGAGATACTTCATCTCTAACTCTGATTAATAAAAATATTATAAGCATGATGACCGATGCTTTGTTGGGTTTTCATGAGCTCGATAGTTTAGCAATCACAGCCCCGATGAAAAAATTTGAGCCGGCCATATTACAGTCAGTGAAGAAGACTTTAAAGATTTTGTACCTAAATGCAAATTTAAAAATCAACGGCAATAAAAATCTCTTTGATGGCAGCTATTTCTATAAATTGGAAACTTTGGACTTAAGCTATAATAATTTTAATGGCTCATTGGGAAAAAACCTCTTTGAGTCCACACTAAATTTAAAAGTTTTAATAATCAAGGAAAGTCAAATAGAAGATATAGAGGATGATGCTTTTGTGAATGTAGCGGGCAAGTTAATATATATTGATCTTTCAAAAAATCATTTAACTACTTTAGCGGCTGCTGCTCTTATGCCTTTTTTTGCTAACCATAATGAACAAAAACTAATAAAACTTGGCAACAATAATTGGATTTGTAATTGCCAATTGGAGGAATTTGCCAATCTTTTTAAACATTTTCGTTCATACTTTGGCGATAGTCCCATTTGTACGGCTCCTGATCATTTATATGGAAAGCATTTTGACAATTTGGATTTTAGGAAAGAAAACTGTTCGCTTTTGGTGTCTATGTACCATAACTCAGTGGGGGACGGAGATATAACAACTGCTACGGATAAATCCACAAAATCTTATCAGGATTCATCTGAAATGTTAAATATACTCTGCTTGAAAAATACTGCAGGGGAATCGACTGAGCCCAAAGATATATTACTGAGTGATAATAGCGATTATTTATCAATACCACCTCCAAACTATGATTTTAAATTAAAACTAATAACCGAAAACAATAGTGTCGTTGTGAGTGTAGATAATTCTGCCGATGTTTTAGTCATTTGGTTTAGTGACCAACTGGAATCATCTGTCGTTAACTATGGGGATATGGCCTTGGATTATGAATGTAGGTGTTATACTGAACCCAAATTAATAGTTGGCCCTTTGCAGGAGAATACTACCTATACATTTTGTTTATTGCCATCTTTGCACACTGATATTTCCCCTTTTAATTGTTTGCCTCTGTTTGTGCCTCCAAGGAGTAACGAAAATATATGGATCTCAAAACACGAAAGACATTTCACGATTGGCGTGCTCTGTTTAATATTCCTGCTGTCTACGATAGCAGGAGCTGTAATTGCCTACTTTGGGATTAGAACCTATCCAAGTCTTTTGAAGGGCTCTAAAAATGTACTGGTTGTAAAAAACTCCAATGAAGCGTATTATCTTCCAACCATTTCGGAGGCCGTATATCAGAAGCAGTCGTTGTCTAAAGAAAATATGCCAGTGACTAGCCAACATTCCTTAACAAAGTAAGTATTAAAATT
This sequence comes from Panzeria rudis, assembly GCA_956483635.1. NCBI lineage: Eukaryota > Metazoa > Arthropoda > Insecta > Diptera > Tachinidae > Panzeria > Panzeria rudis. Next base: position 102,246,481 of record OY101450.1, on the reverse strand, counting down.
CGAAGGTAATTGAATCTTGCAACGTAATTTTCACATTTTTCATGATTTCCGATCAACTTGAAATTTTGCACACACTATAGGTTACCGTAAGAGGCAAACTCTAAAATTTAAAAATGCCAAAACGAAAAATCGCCGAAATGAAAAATGCGCTTAAAAGAAAAAAAAGCACCAAAGGTAAAAAAATTGCTAAAAATACAAGAAATCACCATAACTAAAAAACCCTCAAAATAAAAAAAAACGCTAAAACTAAAAAAATCGCTAACCCGAAAAAAATCACCAAACTAAGAATACCCCAAAACTAAAAAAAATCCAAAAGCTAAAAAATATCGTCAAAATGAAAAAAGTGCCAAAACTAAAAGAAATTACTAAAACTAAAAATATCACCAAAAACTGAAAAAATCGTCCAAACGAAAACAGCATCAAGACTAAAAAGATCGCTTAAACTAAAAATATCGTCAAAAGAAAAAAAAAAAAAAAAAAGAAATAAATATGACAAGAAGTGAAAAAAACACTATTTTGTTTTAGTGTTTTTTTCGCTTTTTGTCAAAAATTAAAAATGCAAAAAATTAAAAAAGCGTGAAAACAAACAAAACCCGTTTCAACTGAAAATATCGTTAAGAAACAAAAAAATCGTTAAAACAAAGAAAGTCGCCAAAACTAAAAGAATCGCCAAAACTAAAATAATCGCCTAAACTAAAAAATCTTCGAAACTAAAAACATCGTCAAAAAACTAAAAAAACGGCCGCCAAAACGAAAAAAAGTCACCAACACCCGAAAAAAAAGCAAAACGAATAGTCGCCAAAAATAACAAGAATCGTTAAAAACCTAAATTGTCAAAGCAAAAAAATCGCCAAAGCTAAAAAAAATCACTAAAAACAAAAAATCACTAGAAACGAAAAACATCGCCAATACGAAAAAGTCGCTAAAACTAAATAAGATCGCCAAAACGAAAAAAGCGCCAAAGCTACAAATATCGTTAAAACAAAAAATATCGTCGAAAGCCCAAAATGTGGCAAAACGAAAAAAAACGATAAAACTAACAAAAACCGGAAAAAGCGAAAAGTTCGCCAAAACGAAAAAAAATTACGCTAATATTAAAGTCTCAAAAAAATCGCCAAAACTAAAAAAGTAATGTACGTATGTATATAGTATTCGTACGGAACCCTTATTGTGCGAGTTAAAGTCGAACTTTAATGATTTTATTTATACTTCGCATCATATTTCCGGACGGGTCCTCAAAATCATAAAACCAATTATGCATTATTAATCTGCAAGAACACGTGTTTCTTTTTTATGTAGGTTTGCTGATGTGAGTTTCAGGATACCATATGGTACCGCCAGGATGTTGGAAATTTAGTGTTTTTACTTTAGTCCTTAAAATTTTGAACAATTATCTATTTTGATTCTCGAAACTTTCAAAACACTCAAAATTGTTACGCTGTGTAGTCGTTAGTGAGCCGGACCATTTTTAAAAAAGGTATACATTTTAGGTTTTCATAACATAGCGTCTTCACGAGGCATTGATTTGTCTTGAAAAAAGTCAAAGTCGATGTGAAAAAATAGCACTAAAATTTTTCTGTTGTTTTTATCTATGAAGTTTGACAAATGTTAGAAAAAATTGATATCTCGTGAAGAACGGGTTCGGTGTAAGTACAATTCTTCTGTGAAGTACGCAGCTCTCACGGAAATAATAATCGTTCTCTCTAATGATTTTTGAAAGTTTTTGAATAAGGTAAGAGTTTTGAAACTTTTCAAAAGTATGGTTGAAGTCTACTGATGGTTTGGTAAAGCACAACTGAAATGCACGCATATAGACAAGCTTAACCCGCAACAAATAAAAACTTTTTGTTATTTTTGTGTAAATTGACAATGTAAAATTAATTTTATAATATTAATGGCCAGTCTTGAAAAGTTAACATCTGCTGCTGAAAAATGGAAACTAGTATTTTTCTAAAGATATGCCGAAGACTTTCACCCTTACTTTGTAAATATTTAGCTGTGTTCGTTTACTCGAAATTCTTACTACTTTTACTACAACTGGAAAAATTTTTTTACTTTTTGTATAAAAAACTTCCAGCTGTAGTAAAAATAGTAAATTGTAGTAAGTAAACGAACAGACATTTTGTCAACGTCACGTCAATACAATATAAAATATGACACTTACTCGATGTGGACAAAAATTTCTTAATGATGTGACAGTTTCTTACTGTTAAAAGTAGTCAATTGCTATCAAGAACGAGTACATAAGTGTCCTATTTTTGATATTGTCTTGACGTGACTTTGACAAATAGTTAGAGAATAAGGGTGAACGTCTAAGGTATATTTTTCTAGTTGAGTAGAATTATTGTTATATTTCCAGTTGAATAGTATTATTACTGTTGAGTAGTGTTATAAAATTTTGTCCATCTATTTGATTAATTTTTAAGTGACACCAAGAACTTAATCGAGGCCATCAGTTCCTTTGTATTCGTTAAGGTTTTTGCCTCAGAGCTACGCCACTTATCGACCGATTTGAATTTTTTTAATATGAAAGGCTCTTCTGCCAGATTGGTCCCACTGTTTAAAATTATATATTCTGGCTTTGTTGTCCATCCGTCGGTGTTCCTGTTTCTCTGTTTAGTACTCGATTTTTTTTATGCATGAATTATTTTATATATTTTTATGTTTCTAAACAAATTGAATGAACCCATGGTTCCACTTCTTATAGTTTTTTGTGCAAATAACTTGTACTTATTTTTTTTCAGAAAATGACATCCTAAGCTCTAATACCTCGTTTAATGCTTAATGTTACATATTTATTGGGAATTAATTTAAATATAATTCTCCCTTATTTTTTTTTCTAGACTACCACTTCCGAAAATCCCAGCTTCTGAAACACCTTGCAGTATATCGTTAAACGATTTAGAAGCATTATATAGTGTAAAATCAACTTCAACCGGCTTCGAGGATATACCGCCACGCTACAGCTTTGTTGATAATGACTACGAGACACCAAAAGTATGCAACAACAAGGCTACGCTGGAACAACGTAACAGTGTACCGAATACATATTGTACGACACCCAGTTCACCACCTCCCCTACCCAAACGTAATTCATATGTATCGAATAGCTCTACATCGATTTTAAATCGTTTGCTTAATAATTAAATATTCATTGTGAACTATTACCGATTTATTGAAAGATTTTTAAATATTCTAAAGGAATTCTCTTTGTAAATATATAAATGTTTATATCAAGGCCCAATAATAACGTCCATGCAACCGAATTGCTCTGACTGAATGGCAAACATCATGTTTAATATACAATTTCGAAGTACATATTTGGAAAATTCACAACCTGTTGTATGTGTTGTTGGTAATTTCCAAATAATCATTTGCTTAAAAACATGTTTATGAGGAAATTACCAAAAACATTTTTATGATCTGAGGTTGTGAATTAAGCAATTGTGTTTTAAATTGAGAGTCAAAGCGAATTGGCTTAAGTTCGGCACCGCATATACGTTATTAAGCGGTTGTTACTATAAAGTTTTTTAGAATATAGAAAATGGATATCGCTCATTTTATCAATCATCATTTTAATTGAAAAAAAAAATAAATACATTTTTGAATTAATAATGCAGGCTTATTCGTCATATCCAAGTCTGTCCTGTATTCCATTCGGAATGAAAATGTATCGAAAGTAATTTTAATTTTTGGTTATCACAGTTTTATTTAAGTAACATTGTATTAATAAAATTAATAAAAATATTTTACTAGACTCCCCGTTTTGTTTACTTTTCCAAAGACACTTCAATTTCTTGCCCTACAAACCCCTTAGAAATGAATCCATTACATCTAAAATACGATATGTATCCGGGTAGAGATAACCGAAAAATAAAATTACTTTCGATAATGGTTATTGGTAACTAAAAGACTATTTTGGTTATAATAAAGGGTCCGCCATATAACTTTTTATTTTAAATGCTATAAAAAAAACTACTGAATATTTTCTAAAATTTCTTTTTTTATTTGAAAGTACAATCCTTCCGGCTAATAATGAAAAATAATTTCATTCAAATGGCTGCCTCGGCTGGCCGTGCAGTAGCCTACACGATCGGTCCAATTTTTAAGCACATTATGGATTGTGTGCAGCTGTATTTTACTAATGGCTTCAAGAATATTGTCCTTTAAAGCGTCAATTGTCTCCGGCTTGTCGGCGTAACACTTATCTTTGACGGCACCCCACAAATAGTAGTCCAACGGTGTCAAATCGCAGCTCCGAGGTGGCCAAACGACATCAGCTCTGCGGCTGATAATGCGATCTTCAAAAACAGGGCGCAAAACATCAAGTGTAGCTTCGGCTGTGTGGCACGTAGCGCTGTCCTGTTGAAACCAAATGTTTCCCATATCCTCCTCTTCAATTTTTGTGAACAAAAATTCGTTCAACATGGCCCGATAACGATCACCATTGACTGTAACGGCCACTCCTTGCTCATTTTCGAAGAAAAATGGCCCAATTATGCCTCGACCAAAATCCGCACCAAACAGTGACTCGTTTTGGGTGCGTCGGCTTTTCAATGTATGCGTGCGGGTTTTCTGTGCCCCAAATGAGATTCATCTGAAAAGATGATTTTTTTGGCAAAATCGGCATCTTCTGTAAGTCGATCGCAGGCCCACTTAGCGAAGCTTTGTTCAAGCGTATACACAAGCATATTCGTTCAGCGGGAGGATAAAACTAATTATCTGTCAAATCAGACATGAGCTAAGTGTTACCATTCACGAAATAAGCACTAGTTGAAAAAATACGTGAGATGGCGGACCCTTTAGTTATTCATAACCAAGAAAAAAAAATTATCACTTATATTGGATACGATGACCAAAATTAAACATAACTTACGATAATGGTTGATTATAACCATTAGAAGAAAAGTTAACGTGGACTTTAACGGCAAGTTCGACATACAACAGTTGCCATTAAAGTCTACGTTAACTCTTAATCGGACATTGTGAAAAGGGCCGTTAATATATTACATTCAAATTTTATAAATTAGTTTGTATTGTGTGTTGCAAAAAATAAACATGATATGTGATATTATATAGCTCTAAAATAAAACCAATATCATTTTTAGTTTAGGGAAATAACTTTACGATTTTCCATATCTCTCGTCATATAGATAATTTAGCAAAATCGTTAAATTTTATTTTAAAAGTTAATCTAGTGATATATTAAATTTATCCTCTAAAATAAAATCTGGTGATATCATATTAAATTCTTTTCGATGATTATCAGCGATATCTTGCATTTATCTTATAGGGGTATTGCATTCACATGGTTTGGAAGTATATGCCGTGCTGCACAATTTCCCCAGAAGGCCGATATTTCCGCAATACGAATATAACTATTGCCGCAATAATTTTTTCTTCCATGCAATACGGATTCGAATCATCTTCGTATTATTTTGCTTGTAGGATATGGGCTGATGCACAGATGTCCAATACATCCAATGTTTGTTTTGTTTTTAATACAAAAAAAAATTAACCATTTACCTTGGATTTTTAAAACATTTAACTGAAAAATAAAAAAAAAATTTTAAGCAATTTCAGAAATCCCGGAACATACATACTATATATAACTATATTTTTTATAGCAAAATATTTATTTAATAAAAAATGGTAAGTTCTAAATTAAATGATGAAATTCTATTTTCACAACAATGAATTTTGCTCAATTTAGAATACCATTGATTCGATTGACCGAAGACAGGAACATGAAATGTCTTTAGAGGAGCACTACCCGCCATTTGTACCCATCACACCAAATACATCTGAAGCTCCTTTCTTAAAATTGCCCCGTATGCAGGACAAACACATTTCCATAAAGACCATGATGCACGAAGCTATAAAAAGTTTATCAACGGATTCTCGCAAAGGTTTTTCACTTGCTGGAATTCGTAAATATATTTTGCATAACTATTTGCATTCAGCAAATGAAGCAAAGCAACGATTACCTTTTGTGAAAAAATTCTTAAGAACCGCTTTGGAAAGAGATGATATAATTAGTGTTAAGGGAGTCGGACTGACAGGTTCATTTCGAGTGCCACCAGCAAGTCCGTTACACAAAAATTTCAAAGAAAATTCAAGGAAACTTCAGAAGAAGCAAACAAGAAATAAGAAGAAATCGGAAAAGAACCCTATGGCATTAAAGCGTCCGGTTTTAAAGCCTCTGAAAGTAAAAATAGCACCGAGGAGATTTTCAGCAAACATGTGAATTATATTTTTTACATATTTTTATGAAAATATTTTCTTTTCCTAAGATTTAATAAAATATGTTGACAGTTTTATTTCTAAATGCGGATTTACTCGTTGCAATTTGCAGAAAGAAAGGGTGCTACATGAAGTGCAGGAGTTAGTTGTATAGACGCCCTACAACAAATTGCTTCATTTGGTGTAAAATTTCCGTATGGTGCACACTTCATTCCATAAAATAAAATAGTGAGCAGGACAGCCAAATAAGCTTGTGTGGCTCCTGAACGAGCTAGTTCAATTGAATCAATGAGCGCTTTCTAATGAAAGACAAGGCGAATATAAGGCGACGCTTTCATCCCACTTCAAAAGTAAAAGTCCCCAATTTTGTTCCCAAAAAAATTAAATTGATTGCAATCAATGATTGAAAAAAAAATGATTTCAAAATGATTGCAATCACAAAAGATTGCAATCTTGACATGATTTCAGTTTGAAATCTGAAATCATTTTGAAATCAAAGAATGAAATCAACTTGTTTGAAATCATTTTAATTGCATCAAAACTGATTGCAATTTTTTACATCTCTGCTATGCGTATTTTATTTCATATTATATTGATTTAGCCATATATGAACTTAGATGTTTATATATACATTTACTTGTCGACAACGTGGGATAGGCCATAAAAGTGTGTGCACACAGAAAAAACTAAATTTCATTTTCTGTAAAGGAATTCAATGAAATAGTAAATATTTTGTCTATGAACGGACCTACAAACGAATTTGTAAATATAGACAAAAATACCTCAACAATTTCATTGAAAATTGTGTAAATCTATAAAACAATTTGTCTAAAAATATTTACAAATTATAGACAAAACAATTTACTAAATCAAACAAAAATATTTACTGCATTTTCTGAAAAATATCAAACAATATTTCTGTCTGAATTTAATAAACAATTAGTCTAAAAATGTTAAATATTATTAAGCAAAATAGTTTACTTAATCAAATAAAAATACAAACAAAATTTTTGTCTGTGTCATAATCATCATCCATAAGCATTTCTGAGATTTCACTTTGTTAAATGTGTTGAAGTCCGAATTAAAGACGTGCACCGCTATACTAAAAAGTATTGCTAAAACAGATATAACAGATACATACCTGTTACTATAAGTATAAATGATGGAATGAGTGTAACTGATATTGTATGATTTTATTCCTCGCACACATTCTACGCGTACTAAACAATAAGATTAACATAGTATTTTGCAATGGATAAAAATTTACATAATTTTTCTTTTAAAATATCTGTTGTATCACAGATATTTTAAAATAATTGTTAGTACAACAGATAATGTGTGTGCGTATGTTTCATACATATAAAACACATTCACATACAATTCATGTGCAAATTCATTGCTAGCTTACAATAAGAGTTAATACTTGTTGATAGGTACAGCACAGTGATGCGCTTTGTTATTGCTGTTTTTGTTCTCTATTTTGATGTTCGTTTTAAATAGCCGATCAATTGCGAACAAACTTCGTTTTGCATGACAAATTCGCCTGTTTATACAATAAGTACTTATTGTACTACATCAGTATCTGTTTGGGCGGAACATATGAAAACAAATGTGTTTCTCTCAGTCTCTCTGTATCCGCTCATATATACCATAATTCAGCCAATAACAATACCACCTAATAACAGAAACAGAAACACTACATATCACTATGCACTCATAAGAAATCTGTGCACGTGACTAGTCCGAATGTTTATCTAAATACTTTAAAAAAATGAATGAGAATTAATGCAACGACCTTAACTAACCGATTCACTGAAAAATCTTTTGTAAACAAACTTGGTACAATTGCATTCCTCTTGCTATGATTGTTGTTGTTGTTGTTATTTGTGTGTATGTTGTCATCGGGGTGGTTTTTTACGGCACAATTTTTATTGTTGTTTTTGGTGTTTGCGTTCTAAATAAAAGTCAAACAAACAATTCATAGATTATGGACAGAAAATTTACTGAAAATTAAATTTATTTTTAGACAAACTGTTGTTTGAAAATTTTTTGGAGATAATGTTTTCTGTGCAGAAAAAAATCTTATGTCGATAACAGTTGTTCAAACTGAACTAATTTATTTATTCAAGCACACAAGATTTTTTTACATGAAAAATGCTTGCACCCAAGTCGCTCGGGTATGTTCTGTATTTCATGTGGAATTAAAATGTGTGGAATTATCAAAGCTTTGTTATAAATATTAATTTACAACAACAATGCTTTGATAATTCCGCACATTTTAATTCCACATGAAGTACGGAACATGGCCGACTATTTGTTTTTATTGACTGAACAATAATCAAAAAATATTTCGAAAATGTGTTCAAAAGTAACAACGCATGTGGCTAAATAAATTGCCAACACATAATTGTAAGTTGATTTACCCCCCATGTCACATGCAAGTACAAGTTCGAAAAACTCAACACACTTCACACTTTTCTACTAACACGGCCACATTTTATATACTTGCAGCTGAACTTGCAACACATTTTTGAATACAGTGACGCCGCAAGTGGTGCTGCAAATTCATGTCAAAAATATAAAAACTGTTGCCAAGTAATCAGTTTTTGAAACATTTTCTGCATTTTAGTAACCCTACGTCTACATTAGACATGAAATGACTAACATTAACACCTAACATCATGTTAATGTTAAGTGTAGACCGCTCATGTTAATGATTTCTTCATGTTTCAACATGGTTGTTAGAGCATTTGTTCTAACAACGCTTTTATAACATCATGTCTTAACAGCATTTCATGTCTAATGTAGACGGCATGTAACATACATAATAATAATGGTTATAACTTATAACTTATAACTTATTTTATGTATATTTAAACAAGAATTGTAAATTACAATTACAAATAACAATTTGTGATTTATTTCTTCAAATACAGATTGAGAATACAGAGAATACAGTATTTATCAATCTAAGAACGCGTGCATCTTCTGCGTTTGAATAAGGAAGAGACATAATTTTGATGGTAATATTTGCTAATGACCAGAGAAAGCGGAAATATTCCCTAAAAATGTGTTTTACGCGCATTAGATATACACTAGTAAATAAAAAATATCTTTCTAAAATTTTGAAAAATATGCTCTTAAGCATCATCATTTGTTTTATAATTCATATAATATTCATTTCTGTCACCACTATATATATATATACATATATTTGTGGAATGCCAAATTATCCAACAAAATTACTTCTATGGATATTATTTCCACTTCAAAAAGGAAATAATGCCCATGGGTATGTCAAATAGTGGTTTCGCAGAGTAAAGATTTTCTGCCTAGCTAAAAATTCGACAATCCCACAGAAGAAAATCCTGCTAAAAGTGCGTCTATGCGAAGAATTTTTTCTCTGTAGTACCAATTACATTGACTTAATTTGCATTTTTCATGGACATTATTTACTTTTCAAAAGTACATACTTGAACATTTTTAAAGCTGTCAATAAATTGGAGATAAATTAATGATAATGAGGAAAATTTTTAAGAAATTGAGGAATAACTACAATAGAGTAAATTTAATCGCAAAAGAAAAATTTTCTAAATGTGGAAAATTTTCAAAATTTTTCGATCACAAAACAGACATTTTTGGTTTTTTGAAAGTCTGCACATCAACATAAAAACACCGGGAAAACAGCAACATTTGACACAAAAATAAGAAAGAAGTTCAAAATATGCATATACCTAATTATGCGAAAACATGCTGTAAGGGGTAAAATAGGCAAAAATAACAAAACGAACCCCAAATTTTCAAAAAGTTCTGAAACGTATATAAGGTATATAAGGTATCACATACCTTTATACCCAGTGAGCACATTGATGTCATTCTGACGTCAGCATGAGATCATGAGAGGTCATACTTTACATAAGAAATGACTCATAGGTGACTCATATATGACTCATAATTTCGCACTTAGGTACATCAGATACTGACATCAAATGACACAAATGTGATTTTAGCCTGACATCATAACGATCTTCGTTTAGTGAATTTACATACCGATAACGTAGTAATAATCGTTTATTTTATTATAAAATAATATTTTTTATCACTTCAAACTAGACACGAACACGAATCCCGGATGTCCAACACGCACGCCCAACATTTTAAAAACACGAAGACGACACAACACGCATGAAGTCAAATCAAAAACAAAAAATAACACTTTTTTATATTCAAAGACATATTTTTCTTCTATTTTAACATTTCATGTTCTATTTGTATTTTTATTTACACATTTTTGTTGAGAAACAGTAACTGCACGTCTCCACGCGCAATATTTATTTCCGAACATAAGAAATAACGTCGGCAGAATAACAGCACAAATATGTTCATGTATAGGCTTATGTTCTGAGCTATAGAACACGTATTGTGGTATTGGACATCAATTTTAAAAATTCACTGTGAATGGATCGATGTTTTTTGTCTTTATTTTAATTTATTAAATTTTGTTTAAAACTACTTTATTTTAATTTGCTTTATTTTATTTAAACAACTTTGTATTTTTACCACAACTACAAGTTTCTTTTGTTTAATTCACGCAAACAACAAATGCCGATCAAATTTGACAGCTTATGTTCAACATTATTTCTTGAACATAAGTTTGAACAATTATGTCGCAACTTATTTGCAAATAAATGTTTCTGCGGTCCACACGTGAACATATGATGTTGGAAATAGAATTTGACAGATGAGAACATAATTATTTCCAAGTTTATTGCTCGTGGAGACCCCCAGTAACTTATCAAGATTTTCGCTCAATAATCTTGTGCAGCAAGTTTTTGCATTCATATATATTTTAATCTGTTTGCTCAACACGACACGAACACGAACGAAATCAGATTTTTTGTCACGAACACTTTGTGTTGTCGTGCGTGGTCGTGTCACGAAAAAAACGACACGCGCCCACATACATTTAAATTTAATTTATTAGACGATCCATTACATTGGAAAACATAATACGAACTTTTTTCACTAAATTTGCACTAATATACATACATACTTACATACTTATACATCTTAACAGGCTGCATTTCAATTGATCTTGTTTTCTGTAGGCTTCCATATTTTGATTTGCTATTTTAGAAAATATCTATTTTCATTTTTATAATTGAAATTTAATTTTTTATTAAATTACTTTAGAGTTTCAAATTTTTATTTGTTTAAAATGACATCATTTATATATATCATATTATAGTCACAATGTATATCACTGACAAATCAAAATTACGTAAAATTTGATTACATAGCTATGACTTATCAGTGATGTCAAACCTAGGTCATGTGTTCACTGGGTAAGGTATGTGATGGAAATCGATTCCGAAAACGAAGCAATTTTGAAAGGTGTTTTTTAATAATATTTCTTTATTAAAAACAATTTTATCATATATATTATAAAAATATTTCTTTATTACAAAAGAGATGTATCACAAAAATTATAAAAATTTGATGAAAAGTGCTTTAAAAAGGACTTTCAAAAGTGCTTCTTTTTTCAAAATCGATTTACATCACATACCTGATATATTATTTCTGCCTACAATTATAAATTTGCGGTTTCCCTGCTCGTGGCTCAAACAGGCTTACCGACTGAATATTTATATTTTACTGGGACAAAACCATATACAAATTTGAATAGATTTGTTTATTCTTCCACAAAGGGTACCCCTGTGGCTGAGTGGTAGCGATGCTAGCCTATCAGTCCATAGGTCGTGGGCTCGATTACCGCCGTAGACCCTGGGTGTTTTCCGCAGACAAGCTAGTCGCGGGTTGTGTTTGTTAAAAAAAGAGTATGTATGTTCAGTAAAGTGGTCGACCTCCATACGAAGAAAAAGTTGAACCAGTCACCCCTAGGATTAGAGACTTTTAGTTTTTTAGTCCGATCATAGCATATTGCCATTAGCGTAGATATGCCTTTCTAGGGGGGAGGGCAAAGTCCCCCCTCAGACTTGATTTTGCCCGCCCCCCACCCTCCGAATTACTGAAATATTTAAAAATTATTGTGAAAAACTTCTCTATGTTTGGAAAGACATACACAAAGAAAAAAATGAATGTAAAATCCACATGCCGCAATTTTGATTGCAAATCATATTAAATTTACAAGAAATAATTTGTCGTTTGAGTGTGTTAGTGTTTACTTGCTTTGTTCATTCCTACAATTCACTGTTCTTCTTAGTTGTGTGACTTGTTGTTGTTTATTCTTACATGTGTCGTCTATGTATACGACAAAAAACGAATTACCAGCGAATATTTACTGGTGCTGGTTTAAAATTACCACTGTTTCATATTAATTTTAAATTGAAAATAAATAATCTAACCTTAAATCACCGTTAAAACAATTTTCTTATAAACGTTAAGTTTAATTTTCAATCGACATGACTATAACTTTAATTTCAAATAAGTTTTATGTTAAATAGTCATTTAAATCATGTTGAATTAAAATGAAATGCATTTTCCATACGATAGTATTTATTTAGCGTATAAGTAAAGAAAAGTTTGAAGCGGTTGTGGCTTCAGTGGTTAGCGCGTGGACTATCATGCAGGTGGCACGAGTTCAAATCTTGGCTGGGGCAGTCCAGCTACAACGAAAAGTTTTCTGATGACTACCACGCAAGTAAAATAATTAATAAAATAGCTACATTAAAGTCATGTTGTTTCAGCTTGATATAACTTTAATTCAACATGATTCTTCGTGTTGTTCCAATATCAAATTCACGTTGTTTCAACTTGGAATAACTTTGATTCAACATGATTCTTCGTGTTGTTCCAATATCAAATTCACGTTGTTTCAACTTGAAATAACTTTGATTCAACATGATTCTTCCTGTTGTTCCGATATCAAATTCACGTTGTTTCAACTCGGAATTACTTTGATTCAATATGATTTTTCGTATTATTTCAGTATCAACTTCATTTTGATTTAACTGTATTGGAATATTATATCAACATTAAACATAGTTAATTCAAAAGGAAAAATTTTCTTTCAAGATTATTGTAAATCATGTTGATTTAACACGAAACACCTATGAAGGAAATTCACTACCGAAAAATGTTAAGTTAACCTGGTTTTCGACGATTTTACATGGAAATTTTTCTGTGTATACATATTAGTATTCAAATCGCAAAAGTATCTCGTTTTGAGATATGTAGCTTTTACGTTATTTATCTTTCGCGCCTTTAAATTAAATACTTTTGCAGATTTTCAAAAATTATTTAAAAATATATTTGTTCAATTTACAAGCTCAGTCGTATGAATTATCGTTAAAAAAGACGATATATGTTTTTGTGCTTGTGAACAGACCAATTTGTTGTATCGTTATTTTGTCGTAATTTAAATGTCAATTGAGTAAATAGTTTATGTCGGAAAGCACATTTTTTGTTATATACTGGTTTCGCGACTTCTTTAATAAATTTCCGAATTTTGTTTTTTTTTTGTTTTAATGGTGTTGGCGATCTCTAATAAATTTTAGGGACTGTTTCCGATTTTGCAACTTCTCAGGAATAAAAGCGACTTTTTGTAAGTTTTCAGCTTCCCTACAGTTTTGCAGATTTTAAGGCAATATTAGACTTAGTTATCATGCCACTATCAGCAAGTTTTTGCGAATTTTCTTCATTTACGCGATTTGTACCTAACTTCTTGCATTCCTCACAATTTTAGCGATTTTGAATTTTTCCCTTTTTTTGCGACGGGCGTAGTTTTTAAAAATTTTCGGCTTTCTCCTATTTTTAGGGACTTTTAGTCAATATTGCGCTTTGTAATCTTTAACATTTTTGCAAGTTTTTTAACTATTTTCCAACTAGTTTCTAATATAGACGATAATTGACTTTTTAGATTGCAATATTTTTGTTGAATTTTTTCATATCAATTTTTTACAGCTTAAAACCAAATTTTGATTTTCGAAGAAGTTATATATGAAATTCATGAAGTTTTTTAATCAGGCATGAATGTGTGGGTTATACAAAGACGATTTTTAAAGGAACGACGAATATATCTCAAAAAACCTGCGAGTTATTATTTTTTAATTTTGGCGGCTTATGATATTATTGCATAAAAATAACTAATAAATAAATACATATGGGTTACGATTTGTTTGCTGTAAAAAATTGCCTAAAATTATTTGAACATTAATAATAATCACCAAACTCCGTTTGTAGTAATGTTAGTGACACAAGACACTTTTTTGATTTTGGACCAATTTTGGATGGGGTTAATAAAAATTCAATTACTTCTGATGTACATAACATAAAATTCTACGGTGTATATTACTTTCACTTTAAGGCAGAGTACACGATATCAATTTTCATAAAATACTCATTTAATGAATATATGTAAGAAGGTGAACATTAAAGTGGTTCGTCCTCCTTACAAAATAAAAATGTTGAACCAGTCACATCCTAGGATTAAACATTAGTTGAAAACAATTCCAAAAATATATTTTAAAATTTTTGCCACGCCTCTAGGTACCGCCCTTTTACTTTTTTGTACACTGTGTCGCTATTTGTAGTTCGATCATAACATATTGAGTATCGTTATCCATATGGCTTCATTTTTGCTTTTGGTGAATTTTTAATCTCGGATTCCCCCTAATTTCCGATTTTTTGTACGTGGCTAGAGAGCCCCTCTAAAACCTAGCATCAGTATAATTTACTCGATACTTTCTAAGTATAGAGTACCCAAATGATAGGTATTGAGGATTATTGCGTAACTAAAAGTAGCAGTAGTTGCCAGCACTAATCGTTAAACAATTATTATTACAAGCTTTTTAAAAAGTGCTCTCTGAATAACAATTAGCGATGATTAATCAATTTTAGAGCTGGTTTGCAATTTTTTCGCGAATTTTCACCATTTTCGCGTAACAAGTGATTTTTTACTAGTTTTTTAGATTTTTCACAGTTTTATCGGTTTTTAATCAATATCTATCTGAGCCTGATATCTTTTTGATGTTGGCAATTATTTATACTTTTCGGTTTTTCGAGTTTTTGGCACACCTCTCACTTTTAGACATTGCAACCCCTTATCAAGCAATTTTTCTTGAACTGTCGTTATTTTCTCGATACAAATGATTTTTTGATAGTTTTTTTGGCTTCTTTATAGTTTTTCCGATTTTTAATCAATATCGGTCTCAGATATATATTTGATGTTGGCAACTTTTTGCAAATTTTCGTTATTTTCGCGATTTTTTCCAATATTTTGGCATTTCTTACAACTTTCAGGATGTTAAATTAATTTTAGAGCCTATTTGCAATTTTACACTTTTTCGAGAATTTTATCTATTTTTGTAATAAAAGTGATGTTAGACGAGTTTTGGCTTCTTTTTCACCCATGATATGTATATCCGGAGATATAATATTACCCTTTTACATAAGTATGCCTGTATATGATACATAAGAAGACCGGAAAAATAAAAATTGTATATAAAAGTCTCGAAATTACCTAAAAAATACAAATTTTTCATAGCCTAAAAAATAAAAATCATTTATTAAGGGCTGAACAAGACCTATAAAATAAAAAGGTTTCACATTTGTAATTTAAAGACCTAAGAAATAAGTCCTTCATAAATGTATAACATTAATGAAAGACTTAAAAAATAAAAATCTCTTTGTAATGGTTATGGAAGACCAAAATAATTAAAGATATTTTTTAATAGTTATGGAAGGAGTAATATTTGTTGAAATGCTTATAATTTTTATTACAGGGCCGATATTTTTGTAGCTTGTTTTTCTCTGACAAATTGGATATTTAAAAATAATAAGTTATTTTGGGTCCCTGGATTTAAGAAAAAAACAATCAAATATTTACTTATAAAGAAAGCTTAAATTACTGATCTTTTGATTAGGTAATTAATCCATAAAATTCAACAGTTGAGTTAATACCACGCGATTCTTGACCTCTCAAAATAATAGTGGCATTTCTCAAACGACTGCCGATATCTTCATCTACACTATAAGCGAATATGGGTCTTGCACCAAACAAAATGGGATTGTGATCCCGGACGCAAAAGTCGACAATTTCTACATTAGGGTTGATCGGTTGACCCTAAAAAATAAAATAGTTATCAAAAATGATTTTTTAAATTCAGAAAATACAATAAACTTACATCTCTTGGATAGGCCACATAGACAGCTTGTGACAAACCCTTAATGGCTCGACGAAAAACATGTCTACGATACAATAATGTTGCGTTTCTACGTGGACTACAATTAGTGGCATTGGCCAAGGTATAAGCAAATAACGTTGAGATTAAAATGAAACAAAAACTTAAGACAAATTTCATCTTTTAATAAATTTATTGAATACAGTAGTGCTGTCTTTAGGATTTGTAGAAACGAACTGATAATATTATATTAATTTACTGTGCATTATATACTATTTACAATCAATGAGTATTGTATTGTGTAAATTGTATTCTGCAGTATTTTATTGCTGTTGTTTTCCGTGAAACATTTATAATAAAAGTGAAATTGATATCCGCACAAAAACATAAATGTGAAAATAAGGCCAAGTTTCTATCTAAAAATTTCGGCCGTAAAAAGTACTGATATCAAAATAAAGACCAAGTTTTTGATATGTACAACACCATCTCATTTCTAGGCAACCTGTAAGTTTGGAAACGTTTTTCCCATAATTCTTTCCCATATTACATAGCGTTTTCACGAGATATAATATCAAATATATTTTCTGTTAGCAAGCGTCAAATTCAATCGCAGATAGAATTCTTCAATTTAGTGTTATCGCAATGTTATTATAATGATTATAAGAGCGTTGCTATAATAAATATTATCCCAACAATCTTATGATATCAAATGTCAAATATATTAAAATAACTAAATGTGTGTATGTGTTGATTGAAATATATAAAAATCAATAGCGGAGTTCAGTGTTTGATACAAATGGTCTTGCGAAAGTGCAAATGCAAAATATCGTACTTTTTTAATGAAATTTTTAATACTTTGTTGTTGGATTTCAGACAAAAGCTACGATATATTGCATTTGCACTTTCGCAAGGCGATTTGCATCAAATACTGAACGCCGCTAATGGTTTTTTAATGAAATTTTAGTGATTTTATATATTTAAATTTCTTCGATTGATGTTTTAATTAAAGTGTTCAAGAAAATTTAAAAACAAAACAACGAATTGTGCAAAAATTGTGCAAAAAAGTGCATGTTAACTCAATGAGCATTTGTATTAAATGAAATCTCATAACAAAGGCAAAAATACGTGTTCCAGTTGTACGACATGAAGAGAAATATCGACATTTTAGTTTTCTTATTCTGCCGACAATCTTTCTCATGTTATATCAGAGTTTATCGCAGTTGAAGACGCTGTTAGGCAAAAAAAAAAAATATTGCCAAGCTAACAGGTTACCTAGAAACGAGAACTTGGCCTTATTTTCACATTTATGTTTTTGTGCGGATCTTAGTTCTTTTTTCTAAGCTTTTATTTGGTACAATAAGTGCCCCATACAACATGTTCTAGATGAAACATTTCCGTTTTCCCATTTTTCTTAGTACTTTCCCATCAAGACCTACCTGTATACAAAATTCCAGCTTTCTAGCTATAGTGGAAGTGTCCCATACAAATAAGGGGCTCCTTAGTCCCCACCTGTATAAAAAGTGTCCGTTTTAAGATTTTTGTGGTTGTTTGCAAAACAATACCTACCTGTGTACCAAATTTATAGTTCTACTGGAAGTGCCCCATATAAAGAAGGGGCGCCATAGGCCCCCAGCCGATGAAAAGGGTTCGTTTTCAGATTTGTCGGACTATTTTCTCATCGGGTACTACCTGTGTACAACATTTCAGCTTTCTAGCTATATTGGAAATGATTCAAACAAAAATCCCCCCGATAAAAATTTACCGTTTTTAAATTTGTTTGCGTTAGTTGCTTATCAGGCCCTACTTGTGTACAAAATTTCAGCTTTTTAGCTATACTGGAAATTACCCAAACAAAAAAGGGGCACCCGAGTCCCCCCAGATACAAAATGGCCGTTTTTAATTTTGTTTCGTTAATTGCTCATCAGGGCCTATCTGTGTACCAAATTTAGCCATACTGGAAGTGCCTCATACAAAGAAGGGGCACCCTAGTCCCTCTCAATGAAAAGGATTCGTTTTCCAAATTTTCTGGTTAATTGCTCACCACAACCTACCTGTATACCAAATTTCAGCTCTCTAAATAGGAGTCAGTGAGTGAGTCAGTGAATATGTACTAAAATATGCACTTTTTACACCTTAATATCTCGGGAGCCTTCTAAGGTAGTACTTTCAAATTTCACATATAAGGTTACCTCTGTAGGGAGACCTTATGTTTCAAGTTTCATTATTTTATGATCAAGTGGGCAAAGTTATTAGAGGTTTCGAATGGTTTCGTGTAAAGCGCCTAGATACACACCGTGTGGCCAGAACTTGCCCTGACGCACTATCGTGTGCATAGATAATTTATTTTAAATAAATACCACAGACAATGAACCCCTTTTAGTCTGTTGGAAATACCTGTGTTACTTTATAATACGTTTATATGTTGTTTTACATGTCGATGACTATATAAGTTTATGCACATATCGCGATCTCATTGCTGTCTTGACCCACCCACAATTTTTTTAAAAAAATGAGTTAGGTATGGGGTACATATACTTTGAATATCCTCTTTCAGAATCTGAAATCTGTTTCGCGAAATTGTTTCTTGTTTCTGAGATATCAATCGTCCATTGTGCTCGATATCATCAATTTTGATACATTTAAAAAAAAATTTGTTTAAGTAAAAAAAATTTTTTTTTAGTAAAAACAAATAAAAAAAACAACCGAGTAAAATACCAAGTTTCATCAATATTTACTTTTTATTCCATGTAAATATCTCGTCTAATAAAATTTATACGCTCATTTTCAATAAACAGTAGGAAATTTCATTTCAGTAACAAGTTACTTAATACACAGCAGTTCATACATGGGAGTAATTCATTAAACTGACCAATTAATTCTCGATTTCAATAGCATTGAGTAATAAGTAATGCTATTTAAATTTTTGGCATTACCATTACGTTAAACAATTATAGTGCTTTTTCGTGAAAAGATTTAATTACTAAATATTTAAAAAACAAAATCATTATCATTAACTTCTGCTCAGATGTAAAATCACTCGCACTATATTTCTTTTGAAAAAAAGTGGCCGTTGAAAAGAATATATCACATATTTGTATTTATATATGGTTCGATTTTGAGTGAAATTAATTACAAAATGAAAACGGGGAAAAAAAGATCTGAAACATTTCCTGACATAAACGAACCATTCCAACAGACCATACATATGCACATATCACGAAAATAGCGAAAATTCGCGAAAAATTGCAAAATTGCAAAATTGCTTAAAAATACCTGAATTTGTAAGGAATGTCATAAAATCAGAAAAAATCGCAAAAATAGCGAAAATTCGCAAAAACTTGCTAATTTCGAAAAGATAGAAAACTCTGAAATTGATTAAAAATCGGTAAAACTGTAATAATGAAAGCCAAAAAACTAAAAAAAATAACTTTTATCGCGAAAATAGCGAAAAGTCGCGAAAAATTACAAAATTGCAAACAAGCTCTTACAATGCTCAAAAATAGCTGAACTTGTAAGGAATAACAAAAATTCAGAAAAAATCGCAAAATTGGCAAAAATTCGCAAAAAGTGGATAATTTCGAAGAGATAGAAAACTCTGAAATTGATTAAAAATCGATAAAACTGAAAAAATCACTTCTATCGCGAAATAGCGAAGAGTCGCGAAAAATTGCAATATCGGAAATAAGCCGTAAAATTGATTAAAAATCACTAATATTGTAAGGAATGCCAAAAATCGGAAAAAATCGCGATGTTAGCAATTTGTTTTGCGAATTTTGCCGAGATTTCGGCATTTCCTAATATTGGTGACTTTTAATGAATTTTAAATAATTTTCGGATACAGGAAAGAAGTCGCTAATTTATTTTTACATAATTTTGCATTGGCATGCCAAATATCATTTTACTTTTGTAATATTTGCTCTCATTTGTTTTGCATCAGCTCATTTATTTTTCCATTAGCACACTAACATATGAGGAATTGCTCCAAAGGTCATATTTTTTAGTTATTCAACTTCTATATTTGTATTTATATAAGCAATTATTTTTTCTTCAATTATAATTGATAGTTGATAGATTTCATTGTTTTTTCATTACAAGTATTGAAACAATTATAATTAAAATAAAAGCATTAACATTTATTGGTAGTTGAAACTTTTTTCATTATAACTACGTAAAATAATGCCAATGAAAATTCAATGCCAATGAAAAAGTCCCATGTATGCAGCAGTTAGTATACACATGCAGCACAAAAAGCTTCTTTTTAATATAAAATAAAAAAAGCTGGCTAATGCAGCACAAAACAAAATTTTTTACTTTCAGTAAAAACATATTAACTTCCAATTGCATTTATGAAAGTTCACAAAAATTTGTTTCACAAAAGTGATGCAAATACAAAAAAAAATCTATCGGCTATATTTTGAGAAAACTTCACTTAAATCTTCTTTGACGTTTTTCTCCATTCCGACTTTTTGGTATATGAGCTAAGCCAGCAATGAGGTCGCGATATGTATGTTGACAACTTGTAACTAATTTTCAATTATTTTTCGCGCAACGAAAATAGTTAAAAAAAAACGTTATTAGCCACAAGATCGTAAATCATACAAAATGGGGTAAAATTTGCATTTCAGATGGTTTAGTTTTTCTCAATTTGCCGCTAAACCTCACATTCTATCGTCAAGCGGAATATCAAAATTGTAGATATGAATGTGTTTTGATTTATGATTGTCATGTTATTCGTTCTACAATTTGTGTTCTCTAAGTGGACTGAAAAATTTTGTATTTATGCTGGAAGAAAAATTAAGAAGGACATAATATTCAGATCTGTTCTGTATTCCATTCGGAATGAAAATGTTCGGAATTATCAAAGCATTGTTGTTACTAATTAATATTTATAACAACAGCAATGACAATTACGAATATTTTAAATCGGAGTGGAATGCAGAACAGACCTGATTGACTATTTAAAAAAAATAAAGAGCTAAATTCGTATTTAGTTAAAAACAGTAAGACGGAAAAGCACGTGTTAATGCACGTATCAGAAAAATCTGGGTCAACAATAGCTGATATATTATGAATAATGGGTACTTTGTTTGATCAACTGAATTAATATAAATAAATAAATAAAAATAAAGTGCAAATAAAGGAAGAACTATTTCCAAAATTTAAACAGATGTTAGGTTTCTTGTTCAGAAAATATATAATTACTATGAAGACAAGAGTTCATTAGCTTCCCACAGTATTGTTATCTACTTATTTATTTAATGAATTAATTTATCAACCCGACATTATTTCCTTGGAAGTTATTGCATGCCACCTTTTCAGCACATCATTTAGAAAGCATATGCTCACACAATATAGCAAGGTTCGTCAGTTACAATTACGTACATCTGCGAAGATAAATATTTTTTTTGTACGATAGGTGCCACACCTACTATTCCAGTAATAATAATTTTTATTTTAGCAACGCACAGAAAAATTTGATATTAAAATGGTCGAAAACGAGGTTAATTTAAAATTTTTTCCGTAATGATTTTGCTTTATAGGTGTTTCATGTTAATTTAACATTATTTTATAATAACATTCAAAGAGCATTTTTCCTCTTGAAATAATTATATTTCATGTTGATTTAATATTTCAGTACAGTTAAATCAAATTGAAGTTAATAATGTAATAATATGAAAAATCATGTTGAATAAAAGTTATTTCGACTTGAAACAAAGTGAATTTGATACTGAACTAACACGAAGAATCATACTGAATCAAAGATGCTTCAAGTCGACACAACATGAATTTGATACTGAAATAACACATAGAATGATTTCAAGTTGAGACAACATAAATTAATGTAGTAAAATTATTAATTATTTTACATACGTGATGTGTATTAGCAAAGGCATCAGAAATTTTCGCGCTGTAGCTGGCTGCCAAAGCCAAGATTCGAGCTCGGGCCACATTTTTTTTTCGGTTATATGTATTTATTTATTGTATCTTCAATAAAATTGAACTAACAATAAGTAATCAAATCTTAATTCTAAAATTTTAATTTTTAAGTCCAGCCAGTGCCAGACAAAAATATTTGTTTCAGCGGTTGGTTTTTTGGTTGTTTACGTCTCTCGTGTTCGGCTGAGAGCAAGAGTCTCCCTCCTTCTCAGCCGAGTGTGGCCTCTAAAGTTAATGATGTTTCGGGCTAGGGGATTTGGGTGCAACTCAAGTCTTTTTATGTAGCTTGTCACGTGTTTAGAAAACCGGCGGCACATCTAGGTCTTTATAAATTCGCTTGTTTCTGACATACCATGGGGCTGCTGTAATCGTACAGAGTATTTTATTTTGTTGTCTTTGATTTTTTTCTACATTTGATGCCGAGGCAGTGCCCCATAACTGGATTCCGTAGGACCATATTGGTTTTATAATGGAGTTGTATAGAAGAAGTTTACAATCTAGGCTTAGAATAGAGTTCCTTCCAATGAGCCAATTCATTTGAGCTGCTTTTAATTTCATTTGGGTCACCTTTGCATTTATGTGTGACTTCCATGTTAGACGACGATCAAGATGAACACCGAGATATTTTACTTCAGTGCGTTGAGGTATAGTTTGGTTATTTATTTGTATAGGTGGACAGGTTTCTTTGCACAATGTAAAAGTAATGTGTAGACATTTTTGTTCGTTAATTTTTATCCGCCATTGTTTTAGCCATTGTTCCAACTGGGGTATATAATCTAGCAGTTTGCGGGTGGCTTCTTGATGGCTTTTGTGAACACTTAGAAAAGCTGTATCATCAGCGAATGTTGACATGTGTATGTTACTGCTTACCGGCAAGTCAGAGGCATATATCAGATATAATACAGGACCGGGGATGCTGCCTTGAGGAACTCCGGCTTCAATGGGTTGCGGAGGGCTTTGAAAATTACCTTCTTTAACAACAAATTTTCGCTCAGTTAAGTAGCTTTCTAAAAGTCTAAGGATGTTTTCGGGTAGGTTTTGCTTTAGTTTCTGTATTAAACCTGCGTGCCATACTTTATCAAATGCCTGAGAAACATCGATGAAGAGCGCAGAACAATATTTCTTTTCTTCGAAGGTTTTTCTAACCACGTTCACGAGTCTATGTGTTTGTTCAATCGTACTATGTTGTCTCCTAAAACCGAATTGGTGGTCTGGAATACATCCAGTACGATTCAGTATGGGTGTTAGCTTACTCATAAGTAGCTTTTCAAATAGTTTTGACATGTTAGACAACAGGCTTATAGGCCTATAGGACTCCACCTTCGTATGATCTTTGCCTGGTTTAGGTATCATGGTAATCAGCGAAACCTTCCATTCTGCGGGATAGCATTTGAGGTGCAAAATACTGTTAAAAATAAATAGAATTATCCGTTTTGCAGTATAGGGTAGCTCTAAGAGCATTTTATTCCTTATTTTATCAGCGCCTGGAGCTTTTTTCGAGTTTAAGCCCGCAATATAGTGTTCAATCTCACGAATGTTGAACCTCAAAGTAACATCTGGTATAGCGAGGACTGGTGGCAGCTCAACTATAGTATCAGACGTATTTGGAGTAAATACTTTCTGCAAGTGGTTTACAAACAGAGTACCTTTTTCAGCGTCAGTTGTTGCCCAGTCTCCATTCGAAGCTCGCAATGGAGGCTTATATATCACTGGTCTTTTGAGGCCTCGGGCTGCTCTCCATAGCGAATAGTCTTTTTGAGGTGTTGCGTCGAGCCCATTTAGAAAGTTTTAAAGAGAAGCGGTTTTTTGATATTCTAGTAGAGTTTTCAGCTGTTTAGTACATTCCTTCAGCCTAGATTTTAGCTGAGGGGATCTGTAGCGTTGCCATTCTCTACGAACTCTTCTTTTTTCGGATAAAAGCCGGGCCACATTTACAGTAAAAAAAAAATACTTACATCCATAGAATTTTTTCATAAATGGTATGAATCGAACATAAAATTTGTTTCCCATACTTTTTTCGTACAATTTAGGAACTTTTATTGCACTTTTACTTAATATAAATAAAAAAACATTTGAAAATTTGTTTACAAGAAAATTTTAAAACTTTTCAGAGCAACTTGATTTCATGCATAGAAAAAAGTTTGCACATAAATAGTATGAAACAAGTTCATAAACTATTTTTCATATATTAAATAATTAAATAATTCTTGGAAAAAAACAGTCTACAAAATAGGCGTTGCACTGCCCATTTTTTATCATAATGATGTAGTTTCACGAGAATTAATTGTGGGCGAAGTTTCATAAGAATCGGTTAGGTAGAAGTAGCTTAAATGAATATTTACATTTCATGGGCGTGGCACTGCCCTCTTTTCTAACCATAATATTGTATTGTACTAATAACTAAATGAGTATGAAAAGTTTTATACGAATCGGTTTAGTAGAAATTGTTTATAAAGAATATTGACTTTGCATGGGCATGGCACTGCCAACTTTTTTAATCATGATTTAGTATTCAAGCAGAAGGTTTATGTGTGTGCAAAGAAGTAGATGAAAAGGTATGAAAAGGTTTGGGCGTGACCCCACCTACTTTGAAGCGGGACCAATCTGGAAGTGCATCTTTTTAAACAAACAAAAAAATCTGAAATCGGCTTATACATGGCGGAGTTTTGAGAGAACATACTTAAAAAAAAATAAATAACAAAACACATGACGAATTGATAACCTTTCTCCTTTTTTTGAAGTCGGTTAAAAACAATTAATTTATTCGCAGTATGAATTTTTAATGAGTTTTTAATAAATAAATTTATTTATAAATAAATGTGGTGTGATATCTTTAAAATATTGCTTGTGTAAAACTCATGCTCAAAGTCATCTGACAAAATTTGAATTAGAGCATTTTCTATTTTCATCTGACAAACTTTCTGACATCAGCTGTGTTTTGGTATTGCCATCAATATATTGCCTGCAAAAAAGTCAGAGACGGTTGACTATTGACGGTAGCATTAACCACTGCAGGAAACTTTTTACAAGAGCCATATTTGATGCAATGTCAGACGTACTTGTACATGTACGTTTGTGAACTAATATTGTAAATCTTCTGTAAAGTCAGATGTAAATAAAATGAGTAAAGAAATTTTTCAAGGTAAATGGTTTTATTGTAATGAAACATAATAATGATGCAGATAATGCAATAAATGCTAAAAAATAATTATGTAGTACCAGATGCCAGATACCACACCACTCTCCTCACAAACATAGGGCATTGATCAGACTAAAATAAAACCGTGGGGCATTGTTGACTATTGATAACCGAAATTCGATATAGTATTGTCTATGGAAAAAGTTTCAAAATTGGACAAGTAGGCGTGGCGCCTCTCATATAGAGCAAATATTTATTTTGAGATGGTTTCAAAACCAATACCAGCGGATAAATCTTTCTGAAATATTTACAGCGTATTACTGATGGCACTTCCAATATAGAAGCAACACTTACTTTAAAATATCTTGGAAAGCAAAACAGTCATAATTTTTTAATTTTTTCCTGAGTATTAACGTCAAAAACGAGAATACTATTATGGAAAGGAGGCAAGATTTCTAGCAGATTAAATATTTAGTTTTTAATATTTAGTTTTTAATATTTAACTTAAAGAATTAAATATAAGAGTTCTCTTTTTCTCTTCATCACAAATGGAATATTTTATAGTGAAGCACACGGGTTTTAGCTAGTATATTATAAATGCGAAAGTAAGTTTGTTTGTTAGTTTCGTTTTAACAGCCAAGCCTCAACACCGAATTTGATCAAATTTTGAACATAGATAGATCTAAGTCTAAAAGGACACATATTTTATATGTTCCTTTAAAGCTAGGACCACGAGGGTAAGTAGGGGTAAATTTCTGCCTTTCAGAAACTATCCAATCGATTTTGATGAAATTCAAAACATAGATCTGAGTCTAAAAGAAGACATAGGCTATAGGGGTAAATTTCGCCCTCTTTGAAACTATCTATCCGATTTTGATTAAATTCAAAACATAGATAGATCTGGTTAGGGGGCAGTTTCTGCCTCGCCGATGACATTGTAAACAGATAGATCGGAGTCTAGGAAATTTCTTCCTCTTTCACATTTTTATTGAACCTACACACTGCCTTTTTTAAAAACGGACATACATATTTATGTGAATTATACAAATAACATTATATTTTTGTGAAAAGAATTTGTCATCTCGACATAATAATTCGCACCGTTCAAAGATAGTGAAAATAAAATTTCTAAAGTAAGTGAAACGTAAGGAACTACATTCCTACCCTGCGTCCCATGACATCGTGCGTTCTGCATACTAGACTTAAAGAAACATTTCATCAAGGCGAATTCATAACAAGTAAAATTGACAGCTCAGCCAATTTTACAATATGGCTTGTGCGCACCTGGTGACTTTTTTGTGTATTTATAATATTTTTTTGGAAGTAAAAATTCGTTTGTTTGCCTTGATAACATTATAAATAATACAGAGAATGAAAATAAGTAATTCAAAAGTTTAAGAAATTGTGCAGGAAAGTAAATAAATATTGGTGGAGTTCACGTAGCATTCGGTAACTGTTTATTCGTTAAATTTTACAGCAACAAGAAAGAAGGAATGATAAAACAATCACCTTAAATTCGACTTACATCCCAGCGGCGAACCCTGCCTACCACATTACATCTCTTTAATGATGTTTGCCACACTTTGTGTTCAATGAATGCTAGCTTACAAAGTGTACGACGGTAGTGTATTGAATTCACTAGAATGAATTTCGTTCATCTCTTGTATCAAGGCGCCTTTTACCTGCTCACAAAGTAATCGAGATTGTATTTGAGTAGCTACTGCTAACTTACAGTGTGTTCGAAGAAGTGTTCAGGACGCCATCTAGCTGCTCACAAAGTAAGCGAAATTGTATTGGAGCTGCCTACTGCCAGCTTACAATGTGTTCGAAGAAGTGTTCAAAATGTATTTTTGGATGAACACTTCAGTATCTCGCTTACTTTGTGTGGAGGTGGAAGGCCGACACTCCACAAATGCGGCAAAGCATTTGAAAATGTATACTAGGTTCGTATATGTCTTACATGTGTGCATCGGATAATTCTGTAAGTCTATGTCCATACGAATCCACTTTTGCTGCGCAACTTTTGAGTTTATGGGAGAGAGAGAGAGAGAGGTGAGAAGATTGGCAAGGAGTACACTGCTTCATGTACATTCAACTCTCTTTTGTTTTCCTCTTCGTAATATTAAGCAACAACAAATTCTATGTAAAAAAACAAAAGCTGCACAGCAAAAATTTCATTGTATGGACACGAATGCAACTTCAAAAGAAAATTTTAGAAAGTTGCAAAGCAAAAGTTGACTCATATGGATATAGACTAATCTAAATTTTCGCCCCTGGGATATGTCTTTCATTAGAAAGCGCTCATTGAGCTAAAAGCGCTTAGTAAAGTGAGCGTTTCACTTAGCTCAATTGAAAGAATGATTCAGTTGAACTAGTTCGTTCAGCAGCCGCACAAGTCTACCATTCACCTGTAACAAGCTAGTACACGGCATGTGAAAAATACACATGGGCGTATGCGCCTTGATAGCTACATGGGGTACATGTGCAAATGTTTACTGCATGAGAGTGTTATCTTCATGATAACGTCAAAATTACGTCAGAACCACATGCGCATGCGACTTTTTACATTCCGTGAACTGTAGGCTTTAGGAATATGTTCCGCTATGCTACTAGGCATTAATTGCATAAAGTGACCATACGTGGCGGTTCAACCGGGACAGTCACAGCAGTGCCAAATTTATTTTATTCAGATAAGCCGAACTTGAAAGCAGCAGTAGAATTTTATTTTTACGTTTTTTGCAAAAGAACATATTTGAGCTAAGCCTATCCTAGATCAAAATTGAGCAAAATTTTTTTGAATGAATGCAAAAAATGTCAAATAGTTGGTGCGATTTTTCTGTCCTTTATACAATATTTTAGCTTCAGGAAATACGGGAAGGCAACGAATCATTGCTCCGACATACTGCAAAATGTTGCCGTTGTGCTATAATTCCTTCTATTTATCGCCACTCGTTATATGAAAAGATGACACTGTGCTGCACCCTGTTCTATTTTATTTTAAATATATACATTAAGTTAGCATTAGAATCTGTTGCGGAAACTAAGCTTTAGATTTTCATAAAAGCCAAGATGGACTATCGTGGGAAGAAAGTTCGATACTTTTGCGCTCATGTTTCTAAAAATTGGCGACGATGCTATTTTAAATATGCTTAACTATATACATAAAAATTTTATTATTATTATTTTGTTTTGTTTTTTTTTTTTTTTTGAAAAAGAAACCCTTTACTTTCATGTTGGCCAAATAAATGGCCACTTATTTTTAGCTAGCCTTTCAAAATATTTTCTTCAAGAATTTAGAAAATGTTTGCAAAAGACCTTGAAAAAATACTTAATGAACGAAGTGACCCAATACAAAATACTCAGCTTAGAAGATTTACTTACTACATATGTGACAGTTATGAAAATAATTGATTATAAAAGTGTGTTTTTTTACTATGAACCTACTAACTGACATAAATAAATCGGCATCCCGGTTTAAGTAAAATGAAAAATGGCCACGTTATTTATATATAAGAAATAAAAAAAAAACAAATATTTACTCATACAGAAATTTTAAATGACTAATCTTTTAATTATATAATTAATCCATAAAATTCCACAGTTGAGTTAATACCACGCGATGGTCGGCCTCTCAAAATAATAGTGGCATTTCTCAAACGACGATCGACATTTTCATCTACACCATAAGCGAATACGGCCGTAGCACCAAACAAATTGGGATTGTGATCGTGCACGCAAAAGTCAACAATTGTTACATTAGGGTTGCTCGGTTCGCCCTAAAAAATCAAATAGTTTTCAAACAGAATTTTTTTTTAATTTGGAAAATAAAATATACTTACATGTCTTGGATAGGCCACATAGACATCCTGTGACAAACCCTTAAAGGCTGGACGAACAACATTTCTGCGATACAATAATGTAGCATTTCTACGTGGAATACAATTAGTGGCATGGGCCAAGGTGCAAGTAAAAAACGTTGAGATTAAAATGAAACATAAGCTTAAGAAAAATTTCATCCTTTAATAAATTTATTGAATACAGTAATGCTGTCTTTAGGGCTTGTAGAAATGAACTGATAATATTATATTAATTTACTTTCCATTATATACTATTTACAATCAGTGAGTATTTTGTAAATTGTATTCTGCAGCTCTTTATTGTTATTCCGAGAAATGTTTGTAATAAGAGCGAAATAGATATAATTAATTAAAATAAATACCGCAGACACAAGCCATTTTTAATATTTTGGAAATATCTGTGCTACCGTATAATACGTTCATATTCTTCGAATACACATATAATCGTAAAGGCATGTAGTGAGATTCTGTAACTTTAAACGATAACAACAGTTGTTATATTGTTAAATTATTAAGCTGTTTGCAGTAACGATTGTACGATTCTGTGATTTCTTCTTAAAAACATTGTTTAAATCTAACATCATAAGGCATCCAAACCACACATTTCTCGTCAAGCGGAATATCAAAATTGTGGATACCAAGCAAAAAGTTTGCTTACTGGTAGGCCAAAAAAGTATATGAGAATTTAAGTCGTAACTAATTACAATATGACTCGATAACTACTTACATATTTTTGTTTGAGAGCTCGAAAAAATAACTGGTACCCCTTACAAATGTATTTACATTGTCACAGCAATTAACTAGTTATTATTTGGCTTACTTGAAGCTAAAAGATAAGTAGTAAAAAAAAAACCAATTGAAATTAAAAAAAAAATTATACGCATTATGTTTTAATTACATTTTTCCAATTTTATTTTATTCATTTTTTTTTTTATTTTTTTGACCCAGCTGGGATACGAACCTGTGCTCGTTCAGATATGAAGACAAGAACTTTACCCACTCAGCTATTGCTGACTTATAAGCTTAAGCGACAAAAATTAGTTTTCATATACAAACACGTGTTGACTTAAATAGTGGTTGTCTACTTATTTTATTAATACATATCAACAAATTGTAACTACATTTAGATAATGATAAAAATACGTACTATTTTATTAAAAACTAAGTAGTAGTTCTAATTTGAAGCATAGTAATAAGATAAATAAGTACCACTCATTACTTTGTAACCCATTAATAAAATACTACCGATTACAAAAAGGGAAAAAAGTTTTTGCTGGGTAGGAATATGTTTTATTATCGTATAGTTTTACTGTAGTATGTTATTCATTCTACAATTTGTTTTCTCTAAGTGTATTGAACAATTTTTTATTTATAATTAATGGTAACAAGCCCAATTACCTATCAAAAATAAAAAAATTAATAATATCAACTATTACTACAGCGCTAAATTCTTATTCAGTTGAAAACAAATAGAATACCTTTTATTTCATATACCAGAAAAATCTGGATCAACAATAGCTGATATATTATGAATAATGTGTACCTTGTTTACTCAACTGAATTAATAAAAATAAATTAAAATAAAATGTTAATAACCGAATAATTATATGCAAAATTTAAACAGATGTTAGGTTTCTTGTTCAGTAAATATATAATTATGTATATAGACAAGAGTTCATTAACTTCCCACATCATTGTTATTTATTTAGTTAATTAATTAATTTATAAACCTGACATTATTTCCTTGAACGTTACTGCATGCCACCGTTTCAGAACATCATTCAGAAAGGAAATACTCACACAATATAGCAATGCTCGTCAGTTACAATTACGTACATAAGCGAAGATAAATATCTATTTTTTACGAGAGGTGTCACATCTAGTATTCCGGTGACAATCATTTTTGTTTTAGCTACACTCAGAAACATTTTATACTAAAATCGTAGAAAACGAGGTTCATTTAACATTTCTCCGTAATGATTTTGCTTCATAGGACTTTCATATTAATTTAATATGATTTTGCAATAACATTCAAACAGCATTTTTTCTCTTGAAATAACTATATTTCATGTTGATTTAATATTTCAGTACAGTTAAATATAACTGAAGTTAATACTGTAATAATATGAAAAAACATGTTGAATCAAAGCTATTTCGACTTAAAACAATCTGAATTTGATACTGAAATAACACGACGAATCATGTTGAATCAATGTTGCTCCAAGTTGAAACAACGTGAATTTGATACTGACATAAATTAATATACTAATTTTATTAATTATTTTATTTACGTGATATGTATAAACATAGGCATCAGAAATTCTTCTGTTGTAGTTGGCTGCCCAAGCCAAGATTTGAGCTCGGGCCATTTGCACAGTAAAAAAAAATAATTACTTACATTCAACGAATTTTTCATAAATGGTATAAATCTAACATAAAATTTATTTCCCAAATTTTTTTCCTTCAATTTAGGCTGAGGCCACACGGTCATTTTCAAAACGCGGCGCTTCTGCCTTTTATATTAAACTTGAAAGTTCTAAATTTTTTAAAACTTTAAATTTAATATAAAAAGCAGAAACACCGCATTTTAAAAACGGCATCAGAGTTTAGAAGTTTTACATAAATTTTCACATATCTCATTTTAAAAATATTTTAAAAATTCAGTACACAGAAAAAAAATTACTGATATCTAACGAAGTTTTTCATAAATGGTATGGTATGAATTGAATATTAACTTATTTTCCCAAATTTGCTCCTTCAATTTAGAAGCTTTTACATTAATTTTTTCATATTTCATTTAAAAAATTTTTAAAAATTCACTATTGAACTTGTATAGCCTATAGTATTTTTACTTTATATAAATAGAAATATATTTTAGAATTAGTTTACAAAAAAAGTTACAAACATTTTTTAAAGCAATTTTGATTTTATGAATTTATTTATTGAAAGTTAAACTCATACTGGGCATAAAAAAATTCCTGTACTTTATTTATAAACTAGCGTTTTTGAGGAAAAGTCCCTAATGAGTTATTTATTGTATAATCTGCAAAAAAAATGATTTAATACAAATATCCCATTGAACAGATTACAACACCAATTTTTCCGCCCCATTTCCGCTTCTATGGGACCAAACTTCAAGCAAATTCTTTCAAACAAAAAAATCATTTTGAAATTCGGTTCAAATAGGCAGAGTTAATCATGGAGGGGGGCAAACTTCTCCAACAATTTTCAAAAAAAAAAAAATTATGGGACTAAACTTCAAGCAAATCCATTGAAACAAAAATTTTTTTAAATCGGCTCACTAATGACAGAGCTCAGCATTGGGGAAGAAATTTTCTCCATCGATTTTGAAAAAAATATTTCATAATAAAAATGAAGGCAAACTCTTTCAAACAAAAAAAAAATTTTAAAATCAGTTCACATATGACAGCGTTAATCATGGATCAGCAAATTTCACAAGGAGCTTATTAACGTGAATTTCCGTAAGTTTTTTTTACGCACAGTTCTTATGGTGAAACTTAAGCGCGCGAAGCGGGCGGGCACATCTACTCTATACATCTATACATATAATAAAACTGTAAAAAGGGCGTGTCTGTACATGAAATATTGTTTTAAAGTTTTTATTGTGGCGTAAACAGCAATCGATGTAGAGAACAAAAAACCAAATTTTGGAGTTTTTGTCTGACTGTCTGTCTGTCTGTCCGAACACGATTCACGCAAAAACCACTGAAGCGATTTTGTGTACTTTAGAGTCCTGATTCAAACTTAGGGTACCTTTTACTGCGATAAAATATCTTATTTCTAAGTTAAAATAGAAAAAAACGAAAATATACTCTAAAGTACCTACCTATATACCAAATTTCATGATAATTGCTTCAGTGGTTTTTGCGTGAAGCGGCTTCGGACAGACAGACAGACAGACGAAAATTCCAAAATTTGTTTTTTTTTGTTCTCTACATCGATTACTATTTACGCCACAATAAAAATTTTCAAAAAATATTTCATGTACAGACACGCCCTTTTTACAGTTTTATTATATTTTTTTTTATTATTTTATATTATTATATTTTACAGACACCTTATAGTCATAAAGCGATCATTAAGTGCGCGAAGCGGGCGGGCACATCTAGTACAAAGTAAACAGTGCTACCAACGTTAAAAACAAAAACATCTTTCTAATTTCCAACAACATTTATATTAGAAAAATTGGGTATATGTTAGTATTTTTCTATTTTAACGTATAAATAAGATATTTTATCGCGGTAAAAGGAACCTATGTTTGAATAAGGACTCTAAAGTACCTCTATACCAAAATTCATGAAAACCACTACAATGGATTTCGTGTGATGCATGTTCGGACAGACAGACAGACACACAAAAATTCCAAAATTTGGTTTTTTCAAAAAATATTTCATGTACAGACACGCTCTTTTTCCAGTTTTATATTAAAACATATTTTGAGAAAATTTTCGCTTACGATAGCTTATGTCGTGGCTAAACACTATTTGTGGTGGTGGTTGACATTACTTCAATCAACTAGTCTTCCGAGGTTAAAACTTAAAATTAAAAATATTCTTTTCGATGATGCTGCTGATGATGCATTCCGCCGATACAAAAATAAGCATTCACCTGTTGCTCATAAAGATTAAATGAAATTATTTTTGTATTAAATTTTCCTATTACTGATGCAAAGATTTCAATTAAAGAAAGGGCACTACTGCCAAAAAAAAAAAACTTAATTAATGCAACAAAGCCGATAAGAACAACAATACAATGTCGACAGAAATAAAATTTGAAATTGAATTAGAAAAGAAATCAGCAAATGACTACAATAATGAAAACAGCTAGAAAATACAAACTAAAGAACAAATAAAACGTCATCAATGAGATAAATAGAAAACTGTTAATACATTTATCTAAGACGAAATGAAAGAACCCTAAAATTTGTATCCAACATCATGACAAACAGTTAATTTAATCAAGTCAAGCTGATAATTTTAGGTTTGTTTAATATTACTCTATTTGCTTTATTATTTAATACTTAAAAATATTTTTAAAGAAAAGTTTTTACTGACTCAGGCAGTTTGTTTGATAAGGGCATTTCCACCGAAAGGTCCCCCCAAACCAAAAAATTAAGAGTTCTCGAAATAATTTTGTTTTATCATATTATCATAGGGAACCAATTAAATTTAGCTAATGTTAAAAAAAAATAACAGTTATACATAACCCATTACGAGATATTCGAATGCAAAGTCACATAAGCCCAAATTATTTATTTGGATATTTTTATTGCACGTTTTGGATTGATAAACGTTCTTAAAGGCTACAAAGAGTAAAAAACGAATGCATAAGAAACTATGCGATTGTAAATAACTGTAAGTTGTTGTAAAATCGCATATTTTAATGTCACGTGCGACAGTGAAAAACAACATTTGCTAGCACAGCGTCCACAGTACATACAGAAAACAATTCAAATATTGAGTACAAACAGAGATATTTTATACAATTAAAATATAAAAAAACCTTGCTGGAAAAGAAGAAGATTGATGATATTGGTACCCAATGAAGTTGGTCACTTGCGACATCGTAAGTATAAAATAAAAAAATTACATAAATGGTTTATTTATGTAAATACATACTTTTAAATTATTTAAATCTATATGAGCAAAAACGGCGGTGAAAAATATAAAGAGAGTTGCAAAGGCTGCACGCTGGGAAAGAAGGTAAAAGAAAATGAAATGTTACGTCAGAGACAAAGTCGGCAGAAGCTCACGGAAATGCGAAATGCCAAACAAGCACAAATCGTCTAGCATTACAGGTGCGAGCAAACACTTGCAAAAGATGGAAAAAATGGAGAATGCGTTATCCAAAGATATGCAGAAAAAATTCTAAAATTCATTACAAATCGTTAAAACCATAACGAATACCAAAATCTCGTAAAAAATTGCGTAAATGGCAAAAATTCGCAAAAACTTGCTAACATCGTGAAGATATCAAAATCTAAAACTGTGTAAAGGTCACAAACATTAAAAACTTCGCTGTCACAGCGAAAATTCACGGAAAATTTCAATATTGCCATCCAGCTTTATTAAAAACCGCTAAAATTGTTAGAAATAACGAAAATTTTGAAAATTTTTCAAAATATCGAAAAGTAATCAAAGTCTAATAAAATTTAGAGATCCGTAGGACTATAAAATGGGTAAAAACTAAAAACAAATAATTCTATCGCAAAAATACCGAAAATTCGCGAAATATTGCAAAGTTGAAAACAAGTCCCAAATATGATTAAAATCGCTTAAACCAGTAGGAATGACGCAAAATAAAAAAACACATTAGATGACTAAATGAAAAAATTAAGTAGTTTAACTTTGTTGCTAAAGGCAAACAGTTTAAGGATTGCTAAAGTTAAAAGCGAGCACCCTTTATATTTACAATACTTTATTCATACTACATATTTTTATTAAGTTTGTTGTTATTATGTGAAAATAATACGTTGAATATTTCTATTGATTTGAAAACATTTTTATTAAGGTTTCGGAAAAAGAAGAACAGAAACAATATAAATATACTGATGGAAAGAAATGCCAAGTGCGACATGTCACGTGCGACAGTGATTAAAATTATATTAAAATAAATTAAGTAAAGTGCGACTTTGGCTCGCACACGAAGGCTTCCGTACGAATACACATGTGTACATCCCGTTTTGTTTTGCCCCGTTTGTCATTTTGGCAGTTTTTTCGTTGTGCTTTCTTGTTTAATTTTAGTTTTTTATTTTTTTAAGTAGTTTTCGTTGTTTTTTGGGTTTATTTTATTTTAACGCTTTTCGTGATTTTTTTTAATTTTTTTCTAGCGATTTTTCGTTTTTTCCAATTTTTTTTTGTTTTTTGTCGATTTGTTTAATTTAGGCGATTTTTTGGTTATGGCATTTATTTAACGTTTTCACTTTCCGACGATATTTTTAGTTTTAGCGATTTATTTTAGTTGTGGCGATTTTTTCAGTTTTCGCGCTTTTTCGTTTTTGGCGATTTTATCGGTTTTTCTGTAAAACAATTTTTTTTTGTTTTGACACTTTTCTTCGTTTTGGCAATTTTTTGGCTTTTTGGCGTTTTTTTAGTTTTGGCGATTTATTTTTGGTTTTCGCGTTTTTTTTTTTTGTTTTTTTAATTTTTTTGCGATTTTTTCATTTTTTGATGATTTATTTAGTTTTACCGATTTTTCGTTTTGATTACTTTTTCGATTTTTGACGTTTTTTTAGTTTTTTTGCGATCTTTTTAATTTTGGTGATATATTGCGCTTTGTCGCTTTTTTTCCTTTAAGCGCTTTTTTCATTTTAGCGTTTTTTTCGTTTTGAAATTTTTTTAATTTTGGTTTTTTTTAGTTTTAGCGTGTTTTAAAATTTCAAGATTTTACATCTTACGGTTTCCAAGATACAGCATATTGTATCAATTACATAGTCAAAATTACAATAACTAATAGAATACCCTTTAATTTTTATTGTTTTAAATATCGGTGTTAATTGGTGTAGTCTATTCTACAGACTACACCAATTAGCACTTACTTTGAAAATTTAAGGTATGTATATATATGTGTCTGTATATTACATTAGTATTTCAACATGTTGCGTTGCTCGCTTTAGAACACCCTTTAATTTTTAGCGGTCATATATTTTTACATATTCTGTGAAAATTTCAGGTCCGTAGCTCTTACGGTTCCCGAGAAAACATTACATTAGTATTTAAACATTTTTCGTTGCTCGCTTTAGAACACCCTTTAATTTTTAACTGTCATATATTTGTTGTAGCGGCAAAAGCTCTACATATCCTTTGAAAATTTCAGGTCCGTAGCTCTTACGGTTCCCGAGAAAATAGCTTGTGACAGACAGACGGACAGACGGACGGACAGCGTAGCGAAAACAATAGGGTCTTTTACACTTTTGGTGTAACGGAACCCTAAAAATATATATAAATTATATTTGAGTAAAATCAAAACCATTTTTAAGAGGCATCAAGGCCCAACATTTGCTTCAGGTTTCGCTGAAATCAGGGTTTTAATCGTTGGCCGTAAGAACCACTTCTGTTTTTGTCATGAGCGAGTGTTTTGGTTATTTGCAATTATCTTGAAAACGTATAATTTCTCGAATTCAAATTTAGAGCCAATTATAGGTCGTTTTATTTTCACATTTTCACTTTAAATGTGTACGACGGTCCGTTCAACATCATGGAAATGCTCATATACATACTAAAAAAAATACAGATATTTTTGTTTGATTCAATAAATTGTTTTGTTTGATATTTGAAAATATTTTTAAACAAATTGTTTTACAGATTCAGACAAAAAAATTTTTTTAATAAATTGTAAAATATAATAAATTGTAAAATTTATTTATTTGTTTTGTTTTTTTTTAATAAAAAAATTTGTTATGAAAAAGTCGTCTTTTTTGTCATTGAAATTGTTAAGACATTTTCTGTCTGTATTTATTTAGAAATTTGTTTCTACGTCCGTTTCTAGACAAAATATTTACTAGTTCATTGAATGTTTTACTCAAAATGAAATTTAGTTTTTTTCTTTATATAACACTAACCCGATTTCTAGTTAAATGGAGTGAAGATTGAGAGAATACGCAACGTAAGTGATTAAAATGAAATCATTTACATGATAAGTATGCCCTCCATTCACCCACCATTCACAAATCATGGGACCAGAACGTTTAGAATATTTGTGATCAATTTTAACGCAAAGAATTTTCAAATCTTGCGCAACTTCAAATATATTTCTTGATGAAATAGTAATTATAAATCATCATGCTTGACTTTAAAAACTGTCACAATTATAATTGTCAAAAATCTTTATCTCTCTTATGTGGCATACACTTTCACTAACTTAAAATACCAGCCTTACACGCAAAAAAACAAGCACTTGTAAAATTAAAAGCACCAATATCTGGCTCATTGTAAAATAAAATATATGTATCTACAATTAAAAAAAAAATTGGCAATAAAATATCCGAAACAATTTCTAATTTTTTTTAATTACAAACAGTACAAACATCACCAGCAAATATAAACAATAAAATTTGTATTGTTTAGCTTAACACACAACAAAAATCGAAAATATTTAGGAAATTCTGTACATAGAACCAGACACTTCTGCCTGATCAAGAATTAGACAAATAAACAATTGAAAATTTTTAGATCTACATGATCAGATCACTTCGAAGAAGAACACTCGCAAAATGTTTAGTAAATGCGGTTTAGCTTTAAATTCTAAACGTTAGAGCTTTTTTGTTGTCAAAAGTATCAATTTAAATTTTTTGGAAATTAGCATTAAATGTTTGTTCTTATGAAAATCTAAGGCTGAGGACACACATGCGTTTTTAAAACGCGGCGTTTCTGCTTTTTATATTAAATTTGAATTTTCAAAAATTGATAAATTTCAAATTCAATATAAAAAGCAGAAACGCCACGTTTTAAAAGCGCCCGTGTGGCCTCAGCCTTAGTGCGTTATGACAAGCTAAATTTTAATGAACCGATTTGGATTTTCGGATTGTTTTGAAGAAATATAATAAATAAAGAAGAAAATTTAAAAGTAATATTCATTCGCCAATTACAGTTTTGAGTGTAAATTTTTATGGACAAGAGTCCTTGCAGGAAATCTTTGTTCGGCGAAGCCACTATTCGACATATGTACATAGAGAAGAGAATCTTTAAGCTCAGCCGAAGACAGTATAAGTAGGAAATCTTTACTCAGCGAAGCCACTATTCGACATACATAGAGGAAAAAACTCTTAAGCCCAGGCAAAGGCCGGCTAGAAAGACATTGCTGTGAATAGTTTTAGATATATTAAGATTTTTAAAGGTACGCTGTAAGCTCAAATAAAAGTAAATAGCATATGTTATACTAAATTTTCTACATTTTTGCAGATTATAGCCAGACAAGCTACGTAGATGAAAACAAAGAAATATCGTGATACCACAAAGAACCGACAGCAAAAGCTATTAAAAAGGCTTTCGACCCTAGTCTTTCAATTTAAATTATAGTTTTTATGTTATAATACATTAAATCATACAATATTGAAGTGAATAAATAAAATGATAGAGAATAATTTTTATATAAACAATTATTTAAAAAAATGAAGAAAACTTTAAACGAGTTCGTTAAGAAATCGTACCTGCATATCGTTACAATTTCGTAGCGACATGTCGTATCGATTTCGTACCTACACGTCGTTGCGAATTCGTACCGACAAATCGTTACGATTTCGTGACTACATATCGTTACGAAATCGTGTCAACGCTTTCATACAAAAATCGTAACGATCTCGAATTGATTTCGGTTCCGAAATCGGAAGATTTTACCGAACAGTCGTTACGAAATCGGAACATTTGGTTTGGTGGGAAGTTATTATATAATTTGTCTTTGTAACATTTAGTAAATAAATAAAAATAAAAAATAAATAAAATATAAACATTATGGTGTTAAGTTAAAAGCTTATAATAAAAGGCAAACCATATTAAACTATTATAAAAATGTACATACAAGCAACTATTGAATTAATTCCGATCAATTTCTATTCGTTATATTAAGAGTTACGTGCATTTTAAACAGTTATTTTTGGCAAATAAAGCAAAGTGAAAATTCAATGGTCAAAAAGTTATGGACATTTTTTATACATGTTCTTTTAATTTATTTTCTAACATATAATCCCAATATTATACTTATGTTAGTGGCAACCCTAAAAATTACTTATGAAAATTAGTCCATCTTAATGTTAAACTTTTAATGAACTTTATAAAAATTTTTAATTTTTATTTTTGTGCAATTTTTCTTAAATTTGCAGAGAAATTTTTACATATTTTTACATAAATTCGATCTAAAAAGTATTCTCTTTAATATGATGTACATAAGGTTCATAAAAAACCCAGCGGTTTAACTGATGCCACAAAAACATCCGTTTGCCCCAATATGCACTATGGGTTAATATATTTTCGAAAAATGTAAAGGTAGGTCATATTTTGGTACGAATAATTATTTGAACTTAACTTTAGCATTGTCGGCCGATCTTATTAAAATTGATCTTATTGGAAAGAAGGCTTAGACTGCTTTTTGTCCAAGTATAAATTTTTGTAAAGAACTATTTCAAAAGATACTAATTTTTTTATTTCTCCATGTTAACACAAGAAAAAATTAAACAAGTGGTCAAAACTTTTAATTTCGGCCTGCGATGTTATATATTATTTTTAGATAGTGGATTAGGTTAGGTAAGGTTATCAGGTTGCTGGTGAAAGTTAAGGAAATTATTATTTTTTTTAGATAGTATGTGTATAGTGCTTTCAAAATCTATATTCACTTTTTGTGGTTTAATTCTTTTTTGAAAAAATCATTCACAGAACAACCGCTAACGCAAATGTAACGCTCAATACACAAAAATGTTACAGAGTCGAAAAATATAATTTTATTTCAGGATTCATAGAATGAGGCGAAAACTATTATATAAATCCTACCTTCTGTTATCTCTATTAGTTACATTGGTAAAAAAAAATTTACATTTAGAATGAGAATCAGCCAAATATAATTTTGAACGAAATGAAGTGCAATGCTACAAATATTTTCCCAATTTTAATGTTCATCTATTTTGGTGTTTCAAGGGGTCAAGATTATAAGGAATGTGACTTCATTCATGGCGTAATTTGTCTTTTCTTTTTCTATTCTAAATTTGTTTTTATTGTTCTCTCGTCTGAAGGAACAAGTTTGATGTTTGTGTTCTTGTTTTCGTCACTTTATTGTCTTTTTCGTAATTGTTTTAAATTTATATTTATAGCTGTTTCTTAAAAATAAAAATAATGATAATAAAAGAAATAAGAACAACAAGTGTCAATTCATTTTCTCGTTATTATCTTTTTGCTTTTATCTTAAAAGCTTTTTGTTAACATCTAGTAATAGAAAATATTCTAGCCATTCACATAAATATTAATACATTCATACTTTATAAATATTAGCTTTAGTTCGACTATTTAAGGTCATTCAATTTAGTATGCTTTTAGTGCGTTGACGATATATTTAAATAGTTTATACAGGGAGACAAGTGTTTCATTTAATTTATACAACAATTTAATTAAATACCAATTTACTTTAGATAAATGAAGATTTATTAAAGGTTTTACGCAACTATTTAATGATTTCAAATCAGATTAAGAGTTCATACTCGATTTTTTTTACAGACCAAAGAAATATTATACAAACAATTCCATTACCCTGTTATGAGAGCTGAAACATGTATGTATAGATTCTTTGTAGTTTATGGATTGGTTTTAAAATGATTTTCCTTATGGCAACGATTCATTCGTACTTAAATCAATCCAAACCGTTGTTAAAAGTACGATAAGCACAGATTTACTTAAATCATGTACAGAACGCTTGATTCAAGTATGGATTATACATAATTTCCGTTATCAAAATGGAATCTCATTGATTCTACTCGAATGCTTATGTACAGCATGTAGCCACGTAAACCATTAAGCTTGATCCGAGATTGATTCAAGCCAAAAAATATTAGTTCAGAGCTGTAGGTGAAAATTGGATTGAATACATGATGGATGAGGATTAGAGCAGCATCGCTCATACTGGCACCAGAGTTCCGAACATTATTCGGCTTGTATATGTATACAGCCGAATGAAAACCAATGTTCTCACTAAAGAGTAAAAAATAAATAACAACTACATACAGTTGTATAAAAGCTTGTCGTTTTTTACGTTGTTGTTTTTCTTTTTAATAGGCACACAGTGGAATACTACTAACACATACTCAGAAGCACTAATACTAAAGTAAAAACTCATTTCGCTCGATGGCCAGCACTGGATTAGATGGATGACAGAGAATTATTGAGTATAGTAATCCATAATCCAACAAATCCACGTCAAACATGATCGTGCATCCAATTCAGAGCTGTATGCAGTTTTTGCCTTAAACAAAAAGCCTGCCGTGTACTTAAATCGACTCTGAACCAAGCTTATTTTCACTTATTTAATCCCAGAGCCGACTTGAATTTATATTTTTAGTACTTAGATAAATTTAGGCCCTAATTATGAAATCAGGTCATCAAAGTGAAATCTATATAGAGAACAAAAACAAATTTTTTCAAAATTAGTTTTTGCTTTAACATAAGTTTCACTTCGGTGATGTGTTATACATAATAAGGGCGTTATTTTCATACTTGTTTGAGCTTATAATTAACATGGCTAACTTAACTCATCATATTTTTTATAAGAAGCTAAACAAAACAAAAAAAATTTAATTGGCAAGGTTCGGCAAAACAAAATTTGGTTGATTTTATCAATCATTATATAATTAACTCATCATGTTTGCAAACCAATGCCTTAGAAAACTCAGCTAATTCAGCATATAACAAATGACAGCTCCAACAGGCTGCCAGTTTCTAACAACAGGCCCACTTTGGTCCTTTGGTCCATTTGTCTTGACTGAAATGGATAAGAAGGAATTCAATAAGATACCCTGCCTATCACAGTGGTTGGATCGGCGTTGAACCAGCACGAGGAGCGTATAAATGAATT
This sequence comes from Panzeria rudis, assembly GCA_956483635.1. Lineage (NCBI taxonomy): Eukaryota > Metazoa > Arthropoda > Insecta > Diptera > Tachinidae > Panzeria > Panzeria rudis. The sequence continues at coordinate 102,203,594 of OY101450.1, read as the reverse complement.
TATTCCCCTTATGTCGCATTCCCAAAGTTCTGCTAGTTCGGAAAGTGACGGATTTCCCAAGTATGACGTCCTATTTCTAGATAGTGCTGGATATCGGCAGATAAGGTGTTTAACAGTATCCTCCTCCTCCTCCTTTCCGTTCTGACAACTCCTGAAACGTCGGTATAAGGAAAATTTATTCTCCTAGGATAAGCACCGACGAGACAGTGTCCTGTTATGACAATTACGAATATATGCAGCTGTTGACGAGGAAGCCTAAATGCGGTTGCATACCTTGGAAATTGTACTGGGGCCAGGTGGATATAGAAACCTCATATGTGATTTCGTTTGTCCATCTGGTTTGTCCTTTCTTAACCGTAGATTGATCCCAAAAAATTTTTGGAATTCGATCTTTTGGGACATTTGTTACAGTCCTGTGTCATCCAGGCGAGTGGAAAGAGAGAAGGCCTAAGTTGATGTTTGGCCTTTATACTTACTCGGCTATATGGGTTCGTCTCTCAACAGAACTATAGACAAAAACAAATTTATTAATCCTGCTTCCCTTCAACAACCCACATAAATCGGTGTGTATCTGTATATGTTTATAGATTTAAACTTGAGGACTTAAATTTGTAGATGGTATTATTCTCGGGTCTACCCTCCCCTTTTAAGCTATCGCCCAACCATGGTTATTGCTTGACGTAGTTCACAATAACCCCTATGTTGTACTCTTTTCAGAGGATTAATCTAAATATGAGTGCTCCCGCATCCTACCAATCCAAATAAAATCTAGCACTTCATTGTACTATTTGTTACAAAATTCATTTAATGGCGTATTTTAATTTCATAATAATTTTAACTTCAATTTAAGAGAAAATTTCATGTACATATGTAACTTTAATAGAAAATTGCGTATACCTTACGTTTAACAATTTTGATTAGAATTGTTATATAATGAGAATACCCTACATTCAAATATTTAAGCAAAAGCAAAAAAAATTTTGTGCAGACTTACATTAACTTATCCATTTGTATGGATGTTTGTAGCGGGTGTTGGAATAGGGTGATTGTTCTATAGGCCGATGTTGAGTGCTCAAAATCGTCGTATTATGTTGGATGAAATGTAGGATGAAATGTAATGGTTTTGCTAGGTACAGGTGTTCTCTCTATATAATATAAAAGAAAATCATATTAATAAAGAATTTAATTATGATGGCAAGTTGATTAATCAAGTTTAAATCAAATATAACATCGAAAGTTATTTAACAGAAAATATATCAATAAATTTTTATATGAAATTTACAATAATAAGTTCATGATTTGTCGGCGCGTTTTTATTTCATCATCCCAAAGTCATGTATGTATGTTGTTCGGTTGCTGTGTATATGACGTCATCACATAACCTTCATTTTGATCTACACGTGTACTTTTGTCTTTAAACGAGTCTCAGGTAACAGCACCAGGCCGGCACGTGTGTAAATTTTGACCAGTGTGTTGTTTACTGAGTGAAATCCGAGTTGGCAAAGGATATATCGATTGCACCCTTTTGTGCTGTTGGCTTGTGCGTTAAGACCACAAAATTTAGTCACACACATATACTGCTGTAACTTGCAGTTCCACTTCAACACAAATGTTAAGTCCACCAAGTCACGTCACTATCACATGCAAATCCAATGCCACTTTACTTATAATTTCACAGTAATCAGTTTTTGCCACTCGGTTCTGCCCGTGTTGGTCACTTCTAGAACATTCCACTTTCACGTGGGCTTTGTTCACTAGAAGACACTACGTATGTATGTAGGTATGTGTAATGAAAGCCTTTTTTCTGCACAGTATATTCTGCAATTTTCAATAATATTTATTGCAAATTGCACTCTAACTGGATAAAACACAAAAAAAAGACACTTTACTTACTTGGAAATAATGACGGTCACGAATTATATAAAATATAAAAATTTTATATTTTAGACACTAATTGGTTTCTGACCTATCTCACTACCATTCAGAATTTAAATGACTTCAACGAATAAGAAAAGGAATTGGCAGACAGCCGAACGAGCGCGAAAGAAAAATCAACTTCTATGAGGTTGCCAGATCAACCTTGTACAATTTATTCTGGCAGTTGCCCGAAATCCCATCACCCAGCAACAAAACCGTAACACATTTTTGTTCCATATGTAAATTTCAAGACAAACTATGTAGTTATTTTTCTTCATTTTATTTATAAGTACAAACAAAAAACATTTTATTTATGACTTTTTAAACCTTCTGTGAAGTCAAGAGCCACCCGCTCTTGATTTTATCTGAAATTCCACTTACTCCTTTTCCTAAATGAGGCTGAATTCGCTATATATAACTTGTGGTTTGTATTGGCTCGTGCACTCAACATTTTGCTTAAATTTTTAACATCGTAAAATGATTTTACAAAAACAAAATGCTTGTGATTTTTATATAATTGCCTTGTATTTGCTATAACGGCAGTAGCGACCCCAAGCTCTCTGGCACAGGTAGCGGACGTCTCATGTGATTTCGTATGGAACATTTTTGTACCATAGGATCGAATTATGAAGTTTTGAAATTACAGCAAAACTTTGCACTAAATTTATCTAAATAATGCAAAAATCAAATTAGTCTTGAGGCAGTTACAAAGTCGTTAAATATTGAAGTAAAATCGTCACTGACAAACAAACAAAGAGTAAAACAAAATTCGTATGGAACATTTTTGTACCAAGGATCACTCTACGGTTGGAACTGAATTTGTACTTTGCAGCTTTTGAGTGGAACATCTGCTAACCAGTCGATGTCCCTTTCCTACAATCGGGCGCCAGCCTGAACTACCTAGGTTAGAATGTCTCGCCATATCGTTCAGGGATGTCTGGGTTTCTCTAACCAATTCCGATGTTGCATAAACACCAGATAGCCTTATTAATGGTACATAAACGAAAGTCCTGATCGAATACCCTGTTGTGCTTTAACCAGTTGACCGCTCTTTTGATTACCGATATTTCGGCCTATGATGCTTCATTGATTGGGTAGCCTAGAGTGTATCGTACGTTGTAGGTGTGGAATGAAGCTGCCCCCACCTACTCTAATGCGAGGTACACCGGTGATCAGCAAAGCAGATGTTCAAAGAACTTTTTTAAGAAACTCCACCAGACGACAGTCCCATACATTAGTATGGACTTTACCGCCATTTCAAGAAACCAGTTGATGTTTGTGTGGGTTACACCCTAGCTATTGCCGACTGTCCTTTTCCAGGATCACGGAGCAATAATAGCAGCATTTGCTGCCCTAGCTTGAACATTTGGGATATCATGACAGTTTGGAGATCAGTATAATACCGAGGTGCCTCACGCTATCTGATAACATAAGAGTGACTCTGTTAAGAGTCGGTAAAGTTAAAGTCGTTGTCTTGTATTTTCTCCTGAAGAGAACAATGTCCATCTTTTGAGGTTAGCATATTAATGATTCCTAATGCCGATTGAAGACACTGAGGTAAAATGTCAAGAAATTTACCAGATACTGCCACTGCTAGTGATTTAAAACTCATGGAGTCTAATTTCATCAGTACCGAGTTTATGGCAATATTCCACAGGATAGGTGACAGAACATCTCCCTGGGGGTACCTCGCCTATCCGTTTTTTTTTAATAGTAGGTTGCCCCATCTTGGAGAAAATTACCCTATTGGTCAAAAGTCCCCGGCTAAAGCTAATTGGTTACCAATCAATGTTTAGTCCTTCCAGTGACATAATAATGGTTTCAGGTCTTACATTGTAGAAGGCACCTCCTATATCAAACAAGGCCACCAATGTATATGTTTTGTGTGCCATGGCTTTTTCAATAAAAACAACGAGCGAGTGAAGTGCCGTCTCAACTGATTTGTCCTTCATGTAGGGGTGTTTGGAGGTTTATAGAAGGTTGGGAGAGATTGCTGACCTAAGATGTAGAAGAATTATATGTTTAAGCGTTTTTAGGGAACCTCTTTTGGAGATAAAGACCACTGATTATTTAGTATACGCTGTCGGAATATATGACCAATTTAGGCAGGCCGAGTTTATTCGAATGAGTCATGAACTGATTACGACCGAATTACGCTGTCGTAATTCGGTCGTAATCATGTCGTCGGGATCCGGTGATTTCAACCCGTCAAAACTATTCATGGCATACATTCTTTTTTCTCTATTTATGGCAACTGTGGCAGCGTTAGAGCTTAATGATTATGTGCGTGTTCATCAATAGGTTTTTGAACTCGTTTACAATTCATCATTCATCAATCATTTTGCTTCATTGAAGAGTCTGCGGCTCTCTTTAGGAGCGTGCACTATTTCAGGGCTCCACCATGATGGTATTTTCTTTCCACGCAAGACAATAGTTTTGCGTGATTTGGATATCGCTAAGTTGGAAGGATTTATAAGGTTATCAACCGCGATATCAATGTCATGCCTATCGTTAATGATTGGCAATTGTGTTAGAAAATTAAAGAGAGTAAGCTTTTCCTCTTTCCAATTTGTTTGCATCCTGTTTGTTATAGGCATCTCCCCACCTCTCAGAATCCCTACAGTGAATACAATATAGTTATGATCAGAGAAAGAACAATCACTTCCGACCCTCCATTCCCTAATCGGATTCGAGTGCATAGAACTAACTAGCGTGATATCTAGAACCTCCTTCCAATTTGATACAACGAAAGTGGGTTCTGACCCGACATTTGAAATATCTAAGTTGTTTTAAAGAATAAAATTAAATAATGACTCTCCCTTTGTATTGGTGTCAGAACTTCCCCATACGGCACGATGTGCGCTTGGGTCTGGTCCCAGGAAGGCTGGAAAGTTTCCTTTGCTTGCCATTTAAATAGTGCTGCGAAAGTTTGCAGGCGTGGATTCACATTCGTTGCCATGTAGCATGAGATGACTCTAATCGTGCCAATAGCCGTTTCCCAGGCTGCTGTTGTGGTGTCTTCGTCACTGAAATTAGATAAGATGAAGATATTTAATTTGCCTCTGGCTCCTATTCATGCTCTGGTCCTACCTGTTTCATTCGCATAAAGTACCCTGAAGCCTTTCCTACTTAATCCGCAAACACTGATGTCAGCTCCTTCCCTGTCTTTACTAACCGGAGGGACATTGTAGCGGATGTCGCCTTAGAATGGAGTAGATTAACCTGAGTAGCCTTCACCACCACTTTTCGAACGGTTTGATTGTGACATTGATGATCTCCTGATCAGAGTCCAGAAGTTCATCCTCATCAACTGCCTCATCTACTTAGTCGAAGACTTCCCTAACGCAACCTAAGTTGAAGATGGTGCTATTTCATTTTTAAAGGCTGACAGTTATACTCGTATCATATGAAATACCTCCTAAATGAGAAAAACCCAAAGAAAATATGGTTGGAAGTTATTTCATTTTGAGTATTTTATTGAGATTTATTTCATTTATTTTGGGACTTTTTAAATTAGAAATATATTTAAATTGGGAGTTACTTCATTTTTATTGGAAGTGATTTCATTTTATTGGAAGTTATTTCATTTCGTTGGAAGCTATTTTATTTCTATTAAAATTGCATTTTGCAAAATTGTGATGTTTTATAACTCTTTTTAGGTGTGTCCAAAACTTGGTTCACTTTCTTAGAGTTTCTTGCATTGCCAACCTTCGGCCATGCGTCCATGTATGTATATCCGAAACTGGCTTCGCTATGTAAGTGTTTCTGCATTGCCGGCCTGTTGCCGGACGACACTATTTTCTCCTCACTGGCATGTCCAAAAATGGCTTCGCTTACTTTAGCTTTCCTGCATTGCTGCACAGAAAAAAACTAAATTTCATTTTCTGTAAAGGAATCCAATGAAATAGTAAATATTTTGTCCACGAACGTACCTACAAACAAGTTTGTAAATATGGATAAAACTATCTCAACAATTTAATTAAAAAATGTGTTTTTTCAGTAAACAAATTGTTTAAATCTATAAAACAATTTGTCTAAAAATATTTACAAATTGTAAAGAAAACAATTTACTAAATAAAAAAAATGATTTTCTGGATTTTCTGAAAAATATCAAACAATAGTTTTGTCTGAATTTATAAAACAATTAGTCCAAAAATACTAACAAATATTAAACAAAATAGTTTGCTTAATCAAACAAAAATATTTACTGGATTTTCTGTAATATAGCAAACAAAATTTTTGTCTGAGATTTCACTTTGTTAAATGTGTTCAAGTCTGAATGTTTATCTAAAGATTCTAAAAAAAATGAAAGATAATTAATGCAAGGGCATTAAGGAATTGATGCACTCAAAAATCTTCAGTAAACAAAGTTGGTACAATCGTATTCTTTTTGCTATATTGTTGTTGTTGTTGTTATTTGAGTGTATGTCGTCATCGGGGTTGTTTTTTACGACACAGTTTTTCTTGTTGTTTTTGGTGTTTGCGTCCTAAATAAGAGTCAAACAAACAATTCATTGATTATGTAAAGAACATTTACTGAAAATTCAATTTATTTTTAGACAAGCTTTAGTTTGAAAATTTTTTGGTGATAATTTTTTCTGTTTGGCTGCAACCATTTTCTGAATTCCGGCATTGATTACTCAAGTTTTCCTGCTTAGCCAGCATTCGGCCAGGTACATAGGTTTTTTCAGTAATATATATCCAAAACTGGTTTCCCTTAGGGCCAGGCCACACGAGCGTTTTTAAAACGCGCGTTTCTGCTTTTTTATATTAAAACTTAGTACAAAAAAGCAGAAACGCGCGTTTTAAAAACGCCCGTGTGGCCTAGCCCTTACTTAACATTTCTTGCATTGCGGATTACTCAAATTTTCCTGCTTAACCAGCATTCGGCCCGGCACTTAGGTTTTTCCACTGCTATGTATCCAAAACTGGGTTCTCATTTTATAAAGCTTTCCTGCACTGACGTCCTTCAGCCGGCCGTAATAATTTTATCATCTCTGGTATGCCCAAAAAATGGTTTCGCTTACTTAAGCTTTCTAGTATTGCCAGAATTCGGCGGGGCGCATCTATGTTCTCTTCTCTGGCATGTCCAAAAATGGTTTTGCCTAGTTAAGCTTTCCTGAATAGCCAGCCTTCTGCCGGGCGGACTATTTCCTCCTCTTGGGTATGTCCAAAACTGGTTTCACTTTCTTAGAGTTTCTTGCATTGGCGGCCTTCGGGTGGGCAAAACCATTTTTTCTTCTCTGGTGTGTCCAAAACTGGCTTCGGTTACTTAAGTGTCTCCGCTGGCCTACGGTCGGGCTCAACCATTTTCTCCTTTCTGGCGTGTGTAAAACTGGCTTCGGTTTTTTAAAGTTACTTGCATTGACGGAATTCGGCCGGACGCCATATGGAGAAAATGCTTACTCGTGATCGTAATATGCTCGATGAGAAAAAAATAATGCAACTTATGGGAAACTAATTATCTAAAATATCGGCGGCAATTGTTTATTCATATTTAGTATTATTGTTCTTATATCTGCTGGTTAATAGCATTTTTCATCTCTAATTGCATAAACAGTTGATGTTATTGTTGTTATTACTGCCGTTGTTAATTGTGTTGTAGGTGGTTTTTGTTGTTCTAAGCAAAATTATTAAGTGTAATGATGATGCACTTGGTAATGATGACTATGAGTGCGGGTATGTGGTCTAATCATGCTGTTAGTATTGTGTTTGGATTTTTGGGGATTTATAGCAGTTTTCCAAAGTAAATATTTATTTAAAAATTTAGCTTTATTTTTGTTTTATTACAATATCTAGGGGTGTTTTGTGTGTATATTTTCTTTACGACTTTTTGATATCTGTCATCTAGTAGCCAAAATTTTAAGTCTATTTTTGTGGATAACTACGTCATAATACAGTTTTTCCGCATAGGAATCTGTTGAATGTGTATCGGAGATTTTTAAGTTTAAGTGTGTATGGGTGGCTGATTTTTTCTTTCTTTTTTTTTTACTAAAGAAGAATTGTTTGTTCACCTAGTAAACTTGTATTTCCATCATTCGTCCAGTTTAGTTTTAATATTTATTCGGAACGGGAAATACCGCTGTAAACAGTTCAAGTATACCGACCGTTTTAAGACGACTCAGCTAGATCATCAGTCATTTATTTGCTTGTGATTTATTTGCAAATTATTTTGGACATTTTAAAATATTTTTGCTTTCTAAAGGATTTGGAGTGATCATTTATATTGTTTTAATTTAAAATTTGTGTCAAGTGGTTGAAGAAAAATATCCAATCAATCAAAATGACAAGTAACAGTGTTATGGTAATTAATTCCTTTCTTTTTTCAAAAATTATTTTAGTTTTAGTGTAAAGTAAAAATTCAATCAATATTTATTTGCAAGCAATTATTTGTAATTATTCGACATAGACAACATTTTTGGATTGATACAAAATTTAATGTTTATCATATGAAAACTCTTAGATAAACTTTATATAATTAGATATATTTAAAACTATAAATTTACGAGTTTGTGTTGGGGTAGGCTAGTGATAGTGTAGAAGCCTATCAGTGTTGTGATTCGCAAAAAAAAAATTAATATTATTATCAGTAAAGAAACTCAATGGATTAGTAAATATTTTGTCTAGCAACGGAGCTACAAATATATTTGTAAATACAGGCAAATATGTATGTTTAATTAAAAACCGATTTTTTCCAATAAATAAATATTTTACCAAACCAAATAAATATTTTATTGATTTTTTTGCAAGTTATGAGAAAAATTTTTTGTCTGAATCTGTAAAGCAATGTGTCTAAAAATATTTTTAAATATCAAACAGAAAAATTAACTGATTCAAATAAAACTATTTCCTTGTAATTTCAGGAAAAACTTTTGTTAATATATTTTTATGATTTAAATAGTTCGTTTTAATCTATAAAATTTAATTAAAAGTATCCATTAATAATTAAATTTCACTTTGTGACATTTGTTCAACACTGTATGTTTATATTAAGGCTTCAGAAATATGAACGGGAATTACTGCAACAACATTCAAAGGCTACTGATGTTTACGGGGTGCAACGTATTGATTCACTCAGAAATCTTCATTAAACAAACTTGCTTCAATTTACTTTTGATACTAATTGTATGAATTCCGACATCGCACTCCTTTTGCTATCATCGTGTTGGTTTTTACGACACACAAAACTGTTTATTTTTATTGTTTTAGTGTTTGAGTCCTAAATAAAAGTCAAAGAAAAACAATTTACTTATTTATTTAAAATTATTTACTGCAAATTAAATTTTTTTTGCTTGAACATTTTTTATTGATAATTTTTTCTGTGTTGTAAGTTCGATTTCCCAGTAAGACTCTGGTCTGTGTCACTACAATGAGCGAATATTTTTGTTACTATTCTCGCTCAAATTAAGTTATGATATGATTCGTAATTGTATTTGTAACACACAGGTCGCTCCTATATTGCGATATAGTCATATCTAAAAAAATTAAACTTGGAAAAAACGCGTTTAAAGCTTTAAAAATGTTAGCAAGCATATGATCGGTATTAGCTATTTAGTGGTTATAAATTTGGCGTAGATTAAGATATGCTTTTTAAATAAATTTTACATGTAAGGACCGTATTGAGGCACACTTTTTCATCAGTAACTTAAAAATTTTCGTTTTTTGAGTTATGACTACATTGCAACAAAGGAGATATAAGTATATACATATAGAAACTAAATAAAAGTATGAGTGATACAATTTCTAGTAGTTATTCATTAATCATACGTGGTATGCTCTGTACTAAAGGTCTGCATCGAATCTGTTAAAAGGCGTTTAAATACATTCACATGTTTTCAACTACGCAATGAATCAAATGAATGCATAGACAAGGCGAAAGAGAAACAAAAGCCACTTCAACCGAAAAGAATAAAATACTAAATCACTCAAATAAATATAATAGAGTGAAATGTGTTCACACCATACTATAACCCTATAAAATTATTTGAATATCTTCTCATATCAGTGGCTTAATTCAACTGCTACTAGTAATTTCTGTGTTCGTTTTTGGTTTTGCAAACAGTGCACAAAAATTTCATGCTTTCGTATGTATGTGTGTATCTATGTGTGCTTTTATAAGAAATTAAGAACATAACAAAAACACATTTGCTTCCACTGAAAGTATGAAATCACCCGTTCATTCATTCAAACACTCAAATAATATTTGAATTTCTTATTAATATGATTATTTCGAACGTATTTGCTTTGTGAATCTAAATTGATTATTAGGCTAAGGTTCTTGTCTTTGAATGTAACTGTGACCGAACAGTTTTATTATTTTCAAATGAATTTTATACATTTTCGCAGCAAACATATAAAACTCATGCGTTGTTTAAATTGCATTAAGCTTTACATGTAGTTCATTCGCTCTTGTGTTTTGACAACATTAATTATCATCGTTATAAGAGACTGTTTAATGTTTGAATGGATGTTGTCTTCTTTGTGTGCAGCCAAACAAATGAATGTAGTCTTGCTACTATCTACTTTGTACTGAGCCCATCAATGATAGGTTACATTAAGTTAGGTTGCGAGGGCAGTTATGACTCAAGAAGTGACTCACTTGGTTCCATTAATTCGATCCCTTTCTGATACGCTAGACAGACATGGCGTAATTAAGCGTTACGCTACCGACCACCGCCAGGGATATAGTTTATAGCGGCGATAGCCGCTTTGCTGTCGATAAATATATAGATATCTTTTGATATCTTATAGCGCCCAAGCCATCTTGCTACACTGGTGATAGAAGAGATTTCTGATTGCAAGTCACTGCAGCTATCCTGAAGCCTAAATAGATCTCTTACATTGAAATTTTCCATATAGAAACCTCCGCCAGTCCTATCACCGCTTTTGAAGCAATCTGTGAAAACTTTTATCGCTCTATCAGGGCTAAGGGATGAAAAATACTGGTCCCTGCTAGGAACAGGTCAGAAAAATAGCCCACCAAAGTAAGGTTTCGGTGTGCAATAGTCAATGTTATTGTGGAGTCCTTTATCCTGTCTCAGAATCATGGAGTGCCCGTAATCGGCACGTGATCATGGACATGTAGCGTTCAATCTAAACACCGAGAATAAAGCTAGCTCGTTGGCCAGAACCTCCACCGAAAGCCAGTTCATCATTGAGAAGAGGGCTTTCGTTGGAGTCAACCTGAGCGCAACTGTTATCAAGGTCGCCGCCACCCGGAATATTTTATCTAGTGTTTTGAGATCAGACTCTTTCTCTAACGCTTCCCACCAGACTAATACACCATAAAACAATATGGGCATAACTACCGCTTCAAAGATCCAATTGATCCGCCTAGGCTTAATGCCTCATATGTTACCAATAACTCTTTTACATGTATAGATAGCCATAAGGGCCTTATACGCTCTCTACTGATGGTTTACTATCTAGAACTACAGCCAAGTTTTTGGCATTAACTGAGGCTGTTAATGTGGTCCCCTTGAGTTCAATATTAAATTCCGTGTATTCAAAAGATTTCTCTATGTGGCTGACCAGGGAGTGAAGGGCAGTATCAACAGACTTGCCTTTGGTATAGGTATCTTGTGAGGGAGAGAGAGGTGTCGTAGGTATGGACATCTTCAGGTGTATATCAATAGCTCTTTCTTAAGTTTTGAGCAGAAAAGATGTCAGATAATGTGGGAAGTTCTGCCACCCTTAGGGATGAAGATAAACCTACACGTACTCCACCAGGCTGATATGTGTGAATAATATAAGCATTCTCTATATATTACAGAAACCCAGCGTACAAATAGGTCCATATTCATCTGTAGATCTGCTGGAATTATTCCATCTGGTCCCGTAGATTTAAATGGATCAAAGCTATTAGTCGCCATTTTAATCTGTCGATGTCTAGAGGGACGGTGGCTGGGGAGGTTACCGGTATGGAGTAACACGCTGAGCATTTCTTGACTACTCGCGGTCCAGTTAGCACATGGTGTCTGTATGTAGCTGAGTACAACCGGTGACGTTGCCAATATTTTACGCAAACAGTTAATTTCAAAGGAACACTTCACATCAATATAGAAATTCCACCAAGAGCTCCTTTTAGCGTTCCTAGCTAGATTTTTAAATCTACTCACAGAGGTCTTATAGCGTGACCAGTCACCTAATCGTTTGGCCTTGTTGAATAGTCTACGACATTCGCTGCGCCGAATCAATGTCACCAATTGTTTTTACTGTGGGAGCAGAGGTCAGAGTACTTAGCAGGAGATTGCTCTGCATCTCCCAATCGTTTTTCTTCTATTTAATACGGGATTCGATCTGAATTCAAAGATCGCTATAGAAAAGCCAATATAACGATGGTTGGAAAAGGAATAATCGTCCGAAACAGTGTCTTTAGTCCCAGAAGCTATCTTCAATGCCGCAACATCGGTATTCTCATCAGTGTAATCAGATAGAATAAAGATACCTAAACAGTTTTTAGCCAGTAAGCCTTTAGCAAACAGAAGCTTGTAGCCTCTAAGGTTTACCCCAGAAGCCCTAGGATTTGGGACCACCCGGAGAAGCATCGCAGCCGATGCTTTTTTCGAGTAGTGTAGATTGATTGGAGTCACCTTCACAATGCTCCATTGTGTCTACGATTGTGACGTTGGTATCCAGCAGGGCGTTCTCGTCATCGTCCTCAAAGTCCATCTGCTCAAAGAAGCCGCCTACCATCTCAAAGATCGATTGGACATCATCTATGTCAGTTGAGCCAGCTGTGTCGTCCGTGAGCGTACCTCCTGTGGACTGCACGCCTTTATAGCGAGGATTGCGATTCCGTCTGGCATTTATCCGATAGATGCGCAAAAAGATTGTACTGAAACAGTAAAACAGTTTGTTTAGCATCTTCCGGATTGGCGTCAGCGACTCCTGATTCAGGATCAGAATCATTTTCCTCCTAGACCCTTGAATACCGGAAACTTTAGCCACCTTCTAGTCATGGGGAGGCAGTTCAGGGTAAAGTTCCCAAGGATCTTGAGAATCTCCTCTGTGGCCAATAGTTGAGCGGGAATGGTAGCAAAGCCTTTATGGTTTTTGGAAATCTCCTTCACAGGAACCGCATCCAAGCTAGCGCCTTGCCATACCTCGCCAACAGACTACATAGCTTGCTTTAGCAGCAACGCTGAACGGTCATCTGTGCAAGCCATGAGCTTATCATGATTCTGATACCTGCCAGAATCAATGCACTGAGGTGGAGGGCTTAGATTATCCTGCCAGATCTTCCAGAACTCATCCCCCAGGTTTAGGTTAACCAAGTCCTCCTATCGATAATGGACATCATGAGGTTGCCTTTGGTGACCTCGCTGAAGGAGCCACTCACTACCAGTAGGGACTGTGTTTTCCTCCTCTAAACGTTGCCGTTTAGGCCTCGTCAGCTGTTCGGCAGCGAGAGGAGGTTTGCTCTGCAACGAGGCCATGTGGGCTTCAGCCCAAGCAAGAGAAGCTGGCTGTCTGGTCGGTACTATTGCTAGCCCATCTGGCATGGGTGACCCTACCAAGAGCAGCACCAAAAAATCGCGCTGCTACCGCCAGTATGTCCTACACAATACCATGTACCTAAGCCCCCATATGTCGACAAGATGCCCACTCGACGTGGAAGAGTTCATCAATGATGGTATTGATGATTTGAATCTTAATTTTTTGCTGGGTACTAATGTACGCTGATGACGTTAAGTTTATTATTTTTTTCATCGTACAATGAGCCGGAAAGGAGATATGTATGTATAGTAAAACAAAAACTGCTATTATCCCTTTCGGTACATGGTTTTCGATTCAGGCTTTAAAAATCCAATTTTGTTATTATTCGGCCTTAAATATTTTCAGTAAATTTTAATTTTATTTTATTTTATTTTTTTTTTCAAAAAGTTAATTCCAAAGTGGATTTTTACAATGATGCCAAATTGCATCATTTGTACTCAATGGTGTATAAAATACAAATGGGTGGACTAAAGTAAATGCGATTGGAGGACGAAGTGGTTTAATTGACAGTTTGAGCTTGAACGAGTCATTTTCAAAATTTCCAAATTGATAGAAAGAGGAGTTCTCTGAGGGATGAGCGTATTATTTTGTAGAAGGACCAAATAATGGGGGAAGAGAGGAATTGAATTTTTTAAATAATCAGATCCTTTCCTATTATTTATAGTTATAGTTTCTTTGGAAGCGGTTACTCCAAAATTTTTAAATTGTGCGAAATTTTGACTATTTGAAGGATGAGTCCATTTTTTAGAAAAGGGAAAACACACATAGGGTGAAAACTTTTTAGAACAAATTACTGATTATTCTTTTTAGAGCCAATAGTAGCAAAATTAAGAAAACAATTTTGTGGCCTAAGGATTATTTCTCTAGTGAAAAAAAATCACATCTCTTGAGTAAATGTTGATAACATATAGCGTAATACAAATTTAAAATGAAATTCTACGGCTAGATTACATATATTTTTGACTTTTACATAATTTAATTTTTTAAAAAATTTATTAAACAATTTAATAAATATGGTGTATTACAATACACCTTTTTAACCCTGAAGAATCAATGACTTAGTAAAGTTTTGAAATTGCAGGATTGCAATGCACTATATACATATATAGTTTTTTAAATATTGTGTTTAAAACTTCAAAGTGGAGTATTACGTAAAAAAGTAATTTTTATCAGGCCGAATTGAAACTAAGAGTAACCAGACCAGACATCCCGCTTTAGGCGGGATTATCCCGCTTTTAAGAGTTCGATCCCGCGTAAAATTTGTACACCGCTTTCTCCCGCTTTTTCCAGTTTTAAAATTTATAATTCTACTGTTCAACTGAATAAAAAAATATCTTTCTCCTTTTCCAACCAGTACAACTCATTGAGTTAAACCCCTTTAAAATTTAAAAAGTGCATTCTTAGACATTGCTTAAAAATTCATTACTTGAAATTTTCTAATCCAAAGATATTTAGGCACTTGGCATGAAGTTAGCATGAGTGACGAAATTGAACTGGATATTGCTGAGTTTTTCTATATACAGTTTAAAATTAGAAATCATCACAGACCATAGCCACGAGTCTCGGCTACAATATACAGTGATTTTTAAATTAAAATTTTATATCAAAACTTATTAAACTCCAAATGAAGTTCGTCATTTATACTAACTCCATGTCAAGTTTTCGGTATGCATACGGTCGCTAATTATCTAACATTTAACTTAAGCAATTAAATTATTTTTATTGAGAAAGGAATTTTCAAAGCATGTAATAACTGAAAAGAAAAATGTTTTCCTAATATTTTCGAGATCAGTCAATATCTCTTGTCATACCTGTTCACAGTGTGAGGACGGTGAAGTCAAGTACGCACCTACCATTAAAAAATTTTTGAAATTAAATTTAACGATTTTAACCCAGAATAATCAAAAATCTTTCCATTAAAATCCACCCAGTTCGACTAAAATTCATAACTTCAACTTAAAAATTTCTACATTAAGATAAAAAAAATTAAGGAAGTCTTGAAAGCAAAACGCTAAAACTAATTTTGTGCTGAACATAGAAAACTTAAGATGCTTAGATCCGACAAAAAATACCAAAGTTACGTAACAAAATGTTTTCCATACAAAATTGCTTTTGATCGAAAATATTATTGTAACTATAAACTGAATTTAAGCAATTTTGTATGAAAGACAACTTTTTTTACTTACTGCTTTAGAATTTTCTTATTTTTGTTGGGCTTAAACGACTTTATGTTTCATGTGTTCGACACAAAATTATCTGTAACCTGTAGGCTTAAAGCAATTTATAAAATGTTTGTTTCATATTTCAAAAATACATAAATTTATTAGTTGTGGGTGAGCTTATCTATATACCTGCTTTTCGTTGGGTACTAAAGCTTACTCATCAGTAAATTTTTGTTTCGTCGTAACGGAGAAATTAAAAATCAATATTTATAGAAAACGTCTAAAAATACACGTTTTTGAATTTTAATGAACTTCCTAAGTACATATCGTTAGCTGAAATGCAAAATCATGTACATATCTACTTTTGTAAATTTTGTAGGAGGGAGGAAAAATTAAATAAAATATGTATGCACTTCAAGTCCCTGAAGTAAAGTTTCTTTTTTCGTTTTTAATTTGGTTGAGTTTTATGATAAACGTTTGAAAATTAGTACCGACATACGCTTCGATGTAATACTTAATAATTAAATAACAATGCGATTTTGAATTATTTATGAGATACGTGGTTTTGAATTTCAAGTAACGATATGGAACTTTATAGTTGCATATATTTACAGGAAATCATATGAATACTCGTATTATCATAGAAATGGAGTGTTTTTACATCATCCCTCTTTCTAAATGATATTTTATAAAATCCCGCTTTTTTGTCGCATTTTCTTCAGAATCCCGCTTTTCAATCGTGCTTTTTCCCCGCTTTTTGGAAAAACCTTCTGGTCACGTTAACTTAGAGCCTTTAAAAACCAATGATGCCATATGACATCAAAAATACTAAACACTTTAGGCGCCATTTTTCCAATATGGCGGCGCCAGCGGCAAGTATACGACGTTGCAAAGCCGAAATTTGGAAAAAGCGCATCGATTACCAATTTTCAAAACTCCCGGAAAACTTTGCAGATAAAACTACCAAATGACTATACTATATACAAAACATACAAATTCGATAAATTTGAATGGGTGTCCACATATTTTTGAAACGTGTTAATGTGGGTTTCTACATCTATAATTTTCCTGTGCAATATTTTCCTTCCACCATGATGCTTGCTACATTCATTTTGTGTATCGTTGCTCTTCTGAGTCACTTAAAAACTTACACAAATAATAGACTTTTCTCTCAGTTATTCTCAATGTATTGAGAAAAATATTTTGCATACTAGAACATGATTGGGTTGGGTTTACTTATAAAAAATATTGGAAAGTGATATTTTTACGAAAATTGTTCTGTAGCGGGATTCTGTCACTTTTAACGATACGACAATCTTAATATTTATCTACATATTTAGTCGCATGCAGTAACGATAGTGCGATTGTGTAATCTTATTCGATATCATGTAGCATCTCTGTTAAAAAAAGCGAAAAGCGCAAAGAGGAGTAGAAGAAAACAAAAAATGTACAGACAATTTATTTAATTAATTTTTTTAGTTTTGAGAAATATATGTTTAAAAAAATTGTTAAATAATAGAAAAATTGTTGTTTATACATAAAAGTGTTTATATGTTTCAATATTTTAATAGAACAATAACTTTAGTTGCTGGCATAAAGTACGTGCTACGGCTGCACAGCTGACTCTTGTCTACCCATTAACAACAGTAAAATTATTGTCGATTATTAACTGACAGCGAATATCGTTATAAATGTTTCTGAATGACAAATTCGATCAATTTTAGTTATATTTATTTTAACGATACGATTATCGTAATAAAAGTTACAGAATCGCACTACCGGTGTTTTTTCAGAGGGTTTAACGACATTAGCGTTAATAAAACGTTTTACACTACCATTTAATGGCTAGAACTATTCATGCAAATCTATTCTTTCGATATCTATAATAATCTTTGAGCAACAACGTATGCAATCTTCTTTTCATAGTATCCGCATCTTAACTCGGGCCTTTCTAATCCTTTTCTATTTACATATCTCTTCGTTTTTTTTGCGAAGCTCTTTTCTTCCATTTTTTTCTTTTAAGAGAAGTAACTCAATCAGGCAATTAATGCCTACCAGTTACTTAATTAAAGTGATCACTTCTTTGGGAAAAGAATAGTGTAGAGAGAACAGGTGGTGAAGTGGGAGAGAGATAGAGACCTTAATTCATTTACAACTCTGCTATTGTGCTTTTTTTGTAGAGCATGTTTCTAAGATTTTCATGTTTTATTTAAGAAAATGTACATAGCACTGTTTGAATTTGTCTCTATGTCGCAACTATTAAAACTTAGTATCTCATATGAGCTGGTAAGAAGTTTCGAACGGCTGCTAAAGAGAACGGCATACTCCTCAATATTGAAGGAAGAATCTGAGATTTTATCATCTGATGAAAAACCATTTGTTCTTTAAGGATTTTTTGTACTCGATTTCCAAACACTTTGCAAATTGTTTACTTTACATTAAAAAGTTAAATATAATAGATATTTATTAGATTTCTTAGATTTCTTAGATTTCTCTTGCATATATTGTATTTTTATAAAAATGTTCATCATTTTACCAAATTTTGTACAAGTTCAAAATATGTGTAAAAAGTTTATATGCATAACCTTCTAATCTGTTAAGTACAAGGACACATATGATACCAATTCAAATACAATGTTTGCGCTCGGCATATCATTTAATTATTCATTTACTCACTCGCATGTAAATGTCAAAATTCCTCTTAAAAATATTTAATTATTTTTGTCACTGACCGCCATTGAAAGCCATTGTATTATTTAATTTTCTTTTATGTATTTGTATGTAAATTTTGTTCGTTTTCCCTCTCTTGTTTGCTTATTTAACTTTACATAAAATAAATACATAAAAAACAATTGTAAATATTTATTTAGTTTTTGCACAATTTTTATAGTTGTTTAATAATTTTTCCTGGGTTTTCAAAATTCTACTTTTCTTTTTGTTTAGTTTTTTTTTGTTCATCGTTTATGTCTAAATGCCATTAGAAATACATCATTAAATAGTTTGTCATATTTAGTCACTTGAGGTTTATCACTTGTGTACAATATGTGAATGAATGTTTGTATTTTGAAATTATAATTTTTAACAAAATTTATTGCTGTTTGCTGTCGATAGAGATGAAAAAAATAAATATACATATGTATGTATATTATAGGTACATTCTTAAAATGAATATAAACATAGCAAATGTTATACGTGTACGCGATGTGTATGATTTTATGTTCAATTAGTTTTAATGAGGGTCGAAACAACTTAATATTATTAAGTGTTCAATAAAAATACTTACACAGACTCGTAAAGGCTCAATTGAAGGAACGTCTAGTTGCGCTCCTGAGCAATCTGGAGAGTTGTTTTTTAAAATTTAACAGAAATACTTACCTGCTATGTTTGTGCAAAACTTATCCCGATCGGAACTTCCGTATAGAAATGTCTGATTTATTCAAAATATTATATTTTTGAACTGAAAACAAAAATAAAATTTTTTACTTAGTCCGAGAGTTCAATCTATATTATAATAAAACTTTAAAAGGGGCGTGTCTGTACATGAAATATCTTTTAAAAATTTGTATGGTGGTGTAAACAGCAATCGACGCCGAACACAAAAGACCAACTTTTGAAATTTTATGAAATTTGGTATGGAGTAGAGATGGGCGCGTGTCAACGTTTTCCAACACGATACGAACACGAATCCCGGATATCCAACACGTACGAAACACGCACGCCCAAAATTTTCCAAGCCCGAACATGCCACAAAACGCACGAAAACAAATCCAAAAACAAAAAGCAAAATTTTTTTTATATTCAAAGACATATTTTTCTTCTGTTTTAACGTTTCCTGTTCTATTTGTAATTTTATTTACATATTTTTGTTGAGAAACAGCAACTTATCAAGATTTTCGCTCAATAACCTTTGTGCGGCAAGCTTCTGCATTCATACATATTTTAATCTGAAAATAGTTTCGTATTTTTTCGCGTCGAGATCAGATTTTCTGTCACGAACACTTTGTCTTGAGTCCGTGGCACGCAAAAAAACACGACACGAGACCATCTCTAGTATGAAGGTACTTTAGAGTCCTGGTTCAAACTTAAAATATTTTTACTGTCATAAAATATCTCCTGCCGTCTGCATAGCGAAAACTTGGTAGCATAAGTGTCGAAATTGAATTGGATCTTAACGAGTTTCCTGTAAAATTAAACATTAATAATTCTGCCAAAAAAACCGACTTCAATATAAAAGTCCCATTGAGCATCTTACAAAACGGCCGCAATTTTGCATTAGGACAAATGGTGTGTCCGTCGGCCCGATTTCCATTACTATGGGACCAAACTTCAAGCAAACTTTTCCAACTAAAAATAATTATGAAAATCGGCCCAAAAATAGAGAAGCTATTCGATATCAATATTTCCGAGTGGTGCAGCGGGGGGGGATGCCCCACAGATTTGCGAACAAAATTTCTCCACCGACTTTCAAACAAAACAATTGCGGGGCAAAATGCCAGCAAACCTTTAAGAAAAAAATGTTTTGAAAATCGGTTGACAAATCACAGATTTATGCTTGGGGAGAGCAAATTTCGGGTCCGATTTTCGATGGAAAATTGTAGGACCAAACTGCAAGCAAAACCTTTCAAACGAAAGAAGAATTTTTTGAAAATTATCGTAAGAAAAGTGCAAGAAAAGTAATTAAATTTATAACAACAATGCTTTGATAATTCCGCACATTTTAATTCCACATGAAATACAGAACATACGCGTTTGTGTAATTTTTTCCGGGTGTAAATTATATACAATTTTGTGTGAAGAAGCTTAAGATCGAGCAGATCTGACAAAAAAGAAGAAAGATATTGTGCTTTGAGTGAAAACTGCTATATTATTTTTCATACAAAATTAATTTAATTCAGTTTGCACTAAACATTTTTTTTTATTGGAAACAATTTGGTATTGGCAATAAAATTGAACTTTTTCATTAAATGGCTCATAGCTTTCTCATTTTTTGTCAGCTCTCCTCGATCGCAAGCTTCTGTTTTTACCAACAGAATTGTTGTTGTAGGCATAAAAAAAATAAAATTTTGTTTTACCTTTTTAATGAAGCAACTTAAAACAAAATTATTATTCTAACTTTCAGCCGTGGCACAGTGGAAAAAGGCCAATCTAGCGGCGGAAAAATCATATCTTCCAAACTAATAGTCTGCTCCACAAAAAATGTATGGGTGCATTATAGGCAAAGATATTTTTAATACAGTGGACACTATATATTGTTATATAAGACAAATTTTAATGATGAAATTCTTTAGTCATCGCAAAACCCATACTTCCGAAATAATAGTCTTATCCACAAAAAAAAAATATTAATCAATTATATACAAGGATGTAGGCAGCTTTTTTAGCACATTATTATATAAGACCAATTTTACCAAATTTTGGGAAACCAATATCTTCCAAGCTAATAGTCTGTTCAACAAAAATGTATTGATGGGTTATAGGCAAGGATGTAGCTATGAGTTCTGTAAAAACTAGACCAATATTTTATGCAGGACCAATTTCGCCGATAAAACTCTTTAGTCGTCGGAAAGCTTATATCTTCAAAACTAATAGTCTGATCAAACAAATATTTATGGATGAATTATAGGAAAGGCTGTAGACTGTAAGGTCTATAAAAATTAGTCACATATTTTTTGGAACACACTAAGCGCTATATGTTGTTATATAGACCAATTCTGAAAATTAAAAATGCATTAAAAATTAATATTGTATTTCAAAACATTGAAACCAACTACTTGATTGGTATTTTAATTTAATAACAAGCTCATAGCAAAAACTTGGTAATGTATTGTCATTACCAAACAACATACTTTTCAACGACAGTCTACATACCATCTGAGCTACTTTACAGTAGTTGATCAGTTCTAACTGATAATTAAACAAGCCATTTATTCTCTTATTGGCGGAGTAGTAGTAGTAGTGTATCTGCTTATCATACAGACGATAAGCAGTTCAACCCCTGGGGAAGCAAAATGGATTTTTTTTTAAATTGTGTTTACGTTTTTGAAAACAAGTTTTAAGCCCGTAGCAAAATAATTGTGCGGTAGCCTAGTGAGCAAACACTTGGCATAAAATAACATAATAACTGAAAACGGATGCTTAGTAGAGGCAGTTAATTTTTTGCTATTTTGTGTGTTCAATGCCTTCTAAATATTAAAATATTAAAGTAAATGGTTAAAATGCCAAAGTAGAAGTAGTAAAGGGTATGTGCATTAGTATTTTAACTCATAACTTTGCCATCAACATTTTTTTTTCTGTGTTGTTTCGAAAGGAAATTTCTACAAAATCATATAGAAAAACAAACAACTAAGAATATTGTAAAAAGAAGTATAGTTAGGAAAACTGATGCATAAGTCGCCTTCTATAATATGTATACTAATGTTCTACAAAAATGTCAGGTGTACTCAGGTGTAATTTTTTTATAATAAAGATGAATAAAGAATTCAACCCAATTTTTCCGCAATGTTGAAAAGGTCATATTTTTATTTTTAAGTACATTGATTGGTCCGCTTTCATGCTGCGTTTAAATATTTTTTAAATTCAACAATTTTTGTCATTTCAATTGGCCTTTTTGAATTGAATTAAAAATTGTGAATCCAAATTGATTATTAGGCTAAGGTTCGTAACGTTGCATTCAGATATAATCTCACATGATTTTGCAACGGACACAGCAGCACATAGCAGCGGTACTTTCAGAATCCGCTACTCTTCCATCATTAGTGCTCATATGTATTTTATTTATCACCACTTCTCAGGGGGCTCTGTTGAATGTGATTTCTATTCTTATAGTTATACACAAACTTTTCATTAAATACGAGAAAATCCGGTTTTTATCATGAATTTTTTTTTTAATTAAATATTTTTTTTAAATATCAGACGATTTCGTATTAGAATCACTTATTTTAATTTTCTTGGTTTTTTTCCTAGTTCGAAACAATTATAATTTTTTTTCAAAAACGGCAACACCTTCGCACCCATAACTCGACAAAAAAATCATACAAAAAAATTTATTTGCATACACATGTATACACAGACAAAATTATCACCAAAAAATTTTCAAACAAAAGTTTGTCAAAAAATTAATTTCATTTTCAGTAAATGTTCTTTAAATAATCAATGAATTGTTTGTTTGACTCTTATTTAGGACGCAAACACCAAAAACAACAAGAAAAACTGTGCCGCAAAAAACAATCCCGATGACGACTACACACAAATAAACCAACAACAACAGTGATAGCAAAAGAATGCGATTGTTCCAAGTTTGTTTACTGAAGATTTTTGAGTAATTCAATTCGGAAATGTCGTTGCATTAACTCTCATTAATTTTTTTAGAGTCTTTAGATAAACATTCAGACTTAAACACATTTAACAAAGTGAAATTTCATAAATTCTTAATGGATGATGATGATGATGATGACCCAAACAAAAATTTTGTTGATATATTACAAAAAATCGAGAAAATATTTTTGTTTGACTAAGTAAACTATTTTGTTTAACACTTCTTATTATTTTTAGACTAATTGTTTTATATATTCAGACAAAAATATTATTTGTAATTTTTCAGAAATTTCAGTTAATCTTTTTGTTTGATTTAGTAAACTGTTGTGTTTTCAATTTGTAAATATTTTTAGACAAATTGTTTTATAGATTTAAACAATTTTTTCACTGGAAAAAAACACGTTTTTTTCAATGAAATTGTTGAGATATTTTTTTGTCTAAATTTACAAATTTGTTTGTAGGTCCTTTCCCAAGCAAAATATTTACTATTTCATTGAATTCGTTTATAGAAAATGATATTTAGTTTTTTCTGTGTACTAATATCAAATATCAATGAATTTCGGCAAACAAATTGTTTGCATTTCCGCTTCAAAAATATGTAATGTCCCACATGTTTCATTAAGAAAGTCTGCCTCAAAGACTTTACGCGCTTCATTAAAAACTACTGATGATACAAAATTTTTATTTAGAACCTCCTTCCCCTTCGCTTTATAAATGTACATAACTAAATTTTCTACAAAACGGTCTGCACGTGCCACTTGTCAAAGTAAATTTGGAGCTCTGAAGAAAACAGCCATACATTTTATTTAAATCCTTAATATTACTTTATTATTTAAAGCAACATCGTCAAGAAACATGAACACATTGTCAGCAACATTGCAACAAAAAAGTTCACAGAAATAATTCCTACAACAAAACTATAAATATATTTGAAATATTTTTAAATCACACAGAATTTGGCCCCAAGCCAGGTCATGGAAGTAATACAATGAATAAATTTAAACATAAATCCACAAACCATGGCCACTATCTAGATGAACAAATGCAAAGCTATTTATAAAATTTTAAGTCTGCACACAGGAATTTATTAGAAAAGTTTAAAAATAATCCAAAAATGTCTAAAGTACATTTCAATAGAATCATAAAATACAAAAATATATAAAAAATTAGAAAACGTCATAACACTTTTAAAATAATATTATGAAATTGGCAAAAACTATAAAACATATTTTTAGAAAAATTTAAATTAAAAAAAATATATGTATTAGGTACTTTATGTAATTAAGTATGTATGTGTGTATATAATCTTTTACCTGAGATAGTTGTTTTTGTTCTTTGTGCATTTTTATAATTGAAACATAAAAACAAAAATTATAGTGTGTTAAACAGAATTTTCAATTTATTATTAAATTTTCATTAAGCAGTTCAATTCCCCCACCCTAAATATTTTTTTTTTTTTTGATGTTTGCTTATGTTGCTGCCTGCACTCTAGTTGCAACATAGACAGTGCAAGCAGAAGCAACAAAAATACACACCCCGAAAAAAAGAAGAAAAACTCATATTTGATCTGCAGCAAAATGTGTGTTGATGTGTAACTAAATTTGGCACTCGCTGTTTTATGAAAATGTGTGTTCCTAACGGAATGGTCACATATCACAAATATCTGATCGGAGAAGTGTAACCACCAAGGTATATTGAACAGGTACGGGCAGTACTAAAATAATAGAAAATTTGTTGTAAAACTACCTTAACAGATGTGAAAAAACGGGTGGTACTACCACCGCAAATTTCTCTTGAAATAAATGTCAAACACCACACTGAAGGAAGTCTGTATATGGTGTATGATAGTTTGAAGGTGGCGGTAATATCATGAGCATTTCATCAGCACTACTAAGTTTGACGTTTAATCAGGCGAGTCAGCTGACCTAGTGATCCCACCTGTTAGATACACCTTGGTAACCACAATTATGATACAATCAACAGGTGCACGCAGTAGATCATCTGACCTTGCTCGTTTAAACGGCAAACTCAGTTGAGTGATGTAATTATCATAATATCATCACCGCCATCAAACTGTCAGACTCTGTATAGAGATCTCTTTCTCTACGGTATTTGACATTTCTTAATAGACCTAGTTGCGCTGATAGTTCCAACCGTCTTTCAACGTTTTTTGACATCTATTGAAGTAGTTTCTACAACAAAATTTCTACTGCGTGTAACTGTTAATTGTATCATGACCACAATGTTTATTCTATTTTCTTTTCAACTCATAGTTATTTACCAGTGTTGCCAGGAGCTGGACGAAAGCAGGGACTAAATCGGACTTTTTAAAATAATTGCCAACTATTGACTTTAGTTTTTCTTATTTTGAGACTAGGAACGTTTTTTTTTGCGATTTATATAATGTGTTCACCGTTTTGTGAAAAATAATAAAACATCAGTTACGTGTTGTTGTCAAAGGATAACCATCGATAAGTAAAAGTACATAAACAAGTCAATTGTTATTAGATAAGAAGTTACTTCAAGTAGATAATGAAAAAATAACAAAGGTACATAATTTTAAATATGTTGTTGCACTAAACAGCTTATGTCTTTAACTAAAAGGATTATACAAATAATTTTGGTACTATTTTATAGAGAAAATTGTCCAGTTTAAAAATAGATGGTTCATTTATTGCAAAAAAACGAATAAGAAAAATTCAAAATGTCGTTAACAACGCCAATCCCACATCGAACCATTTTTTTCATATATTTTCAGTTCTAGTGCTGAAAATGTTGATGATTTTCAGCGCTTCAAAAGCGCTTTTGTGAGCAAAATTGTAGTACTCCAATCCGGGAATTCGCCATACAAAAATCAGCAGCGATATCAGCAGGTTTGTCAGCGCTACTTTTATTCCATAATAGTAAAAACCTGCTTTATTGGAAGCAACTTTTTTACTGGGTACTTAAAAATAAGAAAAATAGAAATACACTTTTTAATGTGGAGAAAAAATTTTGCCTTTTTGAAGCTAATTTAGCAACTTCCCTGTCCAATGAGTCATATCTGACTCACGAGAGCAGTTTCCGCCAAGCTCATGAGCCACATGTGACTCATTTCTTTATACAATTACTGAGCAGCTTTTTGTCAAAAACTGACGTAATAATTTTTGAATGAAATGTGAACGTATAGCAAAAAAAAACAAAAAAAAATTCAGTGGACGTGGCGCAAAAAAAATCAGTGCGTTGTATGAGGACAGAGAAGTTGTTAAGTTAAATTTTCAAAGTTTTGTAAAAAAACTCACAAATACAATTTGAAAATGCAACTTATATTCTCGAATAGTATGGATGCTTGCTTACAAGTAAAGATGTGCCCAAACATGGCCAAATCTCTCAGAGATTGTCAAAAATTTACTTAAAAATGAAAAAAGGCAAAAAAAAGCCACGAAGCTAAAACGCAAATTTCGAGGATAAAATATAAAATAAAAGGCTAAATCTAGCCTCGGAAAGTATTAACTGACAACGCTGGTTATTACACTGCAGTTTTCACAATCTAGTAGGTCGACTAGTCTGAATTTTTTTTTCAAATCGCTAAAAAAACAGAGAGCATTTCATACAAATTTTCTACACAAATCAACTGCCTGGATTGTGAAAACCCACTTTTTTTATAAAGAGAAGTAACACAATCAGGCAATTAATGCCTACAAGCTAAATTAATTAATGTGTTACCTTCTTTGGGAAAGAGATAGTGTAGGGAGAACAGGTGGTGAAGTGGTAGAGAGATAGAAAGCTTAATTCATTTACAACTCTGCCATTGCGGGTTTTTTTTGTTATATTTTGTAGAGCAGTGCTACAGCCCCTCTGGTGTCAAGAAGAGACATTAATTTATTTAAGTTGTGTAGCCTTCAGACATTTGTTACATTTTTCGCAAATTTTGAAAGCCCAACGTAACACGTATAATTTTGTTATTTGAGATATTTAAAATAAAGATTTATTTTTTAAGTGTTAAGCAATGTCTCTATAAATTCATATCGAATATAAATTGTTTGTTGGGTTTTGTATAAGTTTCTAAACCTGCTACGCTTATATAATTCTTTTGTGATTTTCAAAAAAATTCTTTGTAAATTTTCAAATGGTTTTTGAAAATCTGTGCCTAAGATAAGAGGTTTGAAGCTTTTCAAGAGTATGGCTGAAGCTTACTGATGATTTGGTAAAGCACCAATGAAATGCATATAGACATTGCTTGGCCCTCAACAAGTAAATATTCAGTTGAAAACTAAAAAGTTTATCTATTTTTATTCTAATTTATGTTTTTGTTCAATAAATGAATTTGTTGTCTGTTATTCTGGTATGTCATGCAAATCGATCGATTTCAAACCGATCGGTTTGAAAAACAAAATCTACTGAAGGATAATTTATTGATGCTTTTTTTAATTGTTTTCGAGAATTAGAATACTTTATTCGAACTAAGATTCGATTTTACTGTATCGTGCGATATACAGAGTCTGTATTACAGACCACCTGTTTGCTGAAATCGAGCGATTTGAAATCGATTGATTTCAATCACATACTAGATTATTACTGAAATATGGAATAAAAATATTTATTTTATACGATTCACATATATTTGCTATTTATTCAAGAAAAATTTCAAAATGTAACTTTTGACGAAAAACGTAATTCTTTTGAAAGAAATGCATAACTTTTCTTATTCTTCCCGTGGCAACACTGATAGCCATTTATTAGCTATTTTACAACGTAGGATGGTGCTGTGATCAGGCTGACCGTTGAAAATTTTTAAAAAGTGGCACAAAAAGGGGATTTTGAGGAAAAAAGTGGCACCAAAAGGGGATTCTTCCAAAAAAAAGGGTAAACTTTTTTGAAAAGGGAATAATTGAACCAAATTGTAATATTTAATGAATTTCTACGGCATATAATGCTTTTGAAATAAAATGAATCAATTTTGATGTTTTTTCGTTCAAAAAATTTACTGATTTTTATATAAATTTTGGACAAACAATGCAAAGAAACCTTGTTTGTATAAAATTTATGTGAAAGGCACTCACATTTTTTTTAGCAATTTCCATAAAAAATTTTTTACTCAAGTCGCTTGTTTGCATATGGAAATAGCACATTAGTAAAGTATATCGAAAAGTAGTTTCGCTGAGTAAAGATTTTTGCATAGCCGGCCTTCGGTCGGCGAACGCGCTGAGTATACTGAGAGGAGAAAATCGTTAAGACCGGCCGAAGTTCTCTTTTCAATATACCAAGAAGAAAAAATACTTAAGCCCGGCCGAAGGCCAGCTACGCAAAGAATATTTTGTAGTAAAATAAAATTTCTTAACAATTTTAATTAATTTCCAAATATTTCTTTGAATCGACGATGTCGATTGGACATATTTCAAGCATTGTTGACGTTATTTTAAAATTTTTCTTGATTTTATTTCACTTTTTAAAATGCAATAACGTCAATTGTCACCGATTGCAGAAGTAAAAAGTGAATAGTCAAAAACATGTACATGTATTTGAATTTGTTTTCATTTTTAAAAATGTGGACATTATGACACATTTCAAAGTGTCATAATGGTCATAATAATAATGTCATAATGTTCATGGCAGTTTTAAAAGTGTCACAATGTCCATGGATGTTATGCCAGTTTTAGCAGTGACATAATGTCTTTGGACATTATGTCACTGGATATTGTGACATGGCACCAAAATTTGCATGAAAATAATTTAAAAAATATTTAAAGCTGCGTGATTTTCTTGTTCGTGCTAGTGAATCAGGGTGTTAGTTTTTAATTGTTTTATTACAATAATGAATATCTATAGATCTAAGCTCTTAAACTATTTCAAAATAGTTTTTGTCTTTACATGATAGACTCAAAAACAAATTTTTGTCTTGAGATTTTTTTTTATAAAAATAGTTTCGTGCCGTAAAAAGCTTATATTAAAACAAGAAGCATCATTTCATAAAAAGGGGCAAAAAGGGGCATAATACTACAAAAGGTGGCAGATTTAGATCATTTGAAAAAAGGGGTACTAAAAGTGGCAAGGCAGTTGAAAAAGTGGCAAATTGCCACTTTAGTCGCAAAACGGTCACGCTGGCTGTGATGGGCATTATAATATGCCAGTGCTAATAGCTGCCGGTACTACTATTAAGTGATCAGTGCTATGCCTTCATCACTTTAACAGTCCAACAAGAATCAACACAATGGCGCACCTATGCACATCAGAAAAAATCATGATGTTGTTGGCTTGCCCGAAACCAGTCTTGAACTCAAGACCTCAGGGCTTGCAGCCAACACGCTAACCATCTCAGCCAACAGCACCCTAACTTATAAATGTCATAAAATTCATTATAGATATCAGAGCTGTGAAAGATTGCAATCAATTTTAATGGCAATCACATGATTTGATGTTAATGATTGCTAGTTTTTAATTGCAATCAAACTCGTAGATTCGATTTCATTATTTCAATTTGATATCATGAAATCAATTCAATAAAAATGATTGCAATCAATTTTCTTAAATTAATTTCTATATTAATTTATTACAATCAAATCCAGTGATTGCAATCAAAATTAAATCAGAATCAAAATCATCGTCCTCTTCAACAAATAAAGCTTACTCTGATGATTAAAAAATAACTGCATGAAATGGCTAACAAACCTATGTTTTGGTACGCATTTTATACTATTTTGTTGGACTTTCTCTACACCGAAAAAAATGTTCACCAAAAAATTTTCAAACAAAAATTTGTCTAAAAATAAATTTCATTTTCAGTAAATGTTTTTTACATAATCAATGAATTATTTGTTTGACTCTTATTTAGGGTGCAAGCATCAAAAACAACAAGAAAAACTGTGTCGTAAAAAAACAACCCCGATGACGACATACACACAAATAAAAACAACAACAATGATAGCTAAAGGAATGCGATTGTACCAAGTATGTGTACTGAAGATTTTTGAGTGAATCTATTCATTAATGTCGTTGCGTTAATTCTCATTCATTTCTTTAGAGTCTTTAGATAAACATTCGGACTTGAACACATTTAACAAAGTGAAATTTAATAAATGCTTAACGGATGATGATGACCCAGACAAAATTTTTGTTTTTGATGTATTACAAAAATTTCTGCATATATATTTTTTAAACTATTTTGTTTAATATTTGTTAGTATTTTTAGACAAAATGTTTTATAAATGCAGACAAAAAAATTGTTTGATAGTTTTCAGAAAGTCCAGTTAATATTTTTGTTTGATTTAGTTAACTGTTTTGCTCACAAGCTGTAAATATTTTTAGACAAATTGTTTTATAGATTTAAACAATTTGTTTACTGAAAAAATATATTTTTTTCCATGAAATCGTTGAGATATATTTGTCTATATTTACAAATTTGTTTGTAGGTCCTTGACAAAATATTTACTATTTCATTGAATTAATTTACAAAAAAAGAAATTTTGTTTTTTCTGTGTATAGTTGAGATTTCAGGGGAATTGATTGAATTCATATGATTTCATTAAAAATTTGATTGTATCAAATTGGTTGAAATTAAATTGATTGCATTCAATGAGTAAAAAAATGATTTCAAAATCATTGCAATCACAAAAGATAGCAATTTATGTTTGAGATCTGAAATCATTTTGAAATCAAAAAATATTTGTCAGTCACATTTGAAGTCACTTTAATTGTAATCACAATTGATTGCAATTGTTTACAGCTCTGATAGGTATGTTCGTTTTTAAGTTATTTTAATTGATTTTCGTATTATTCGGGCCGGTTCTATGTTTCACTCGAAATTAAAGTAATGTGAATTTTATTATAAAAATATATATAACAACATGCAATGATATACATACATAACATTCTTAATGGCATAAACGTTTAAAAAAAATAGTGGCATCTTTGTTTTCGTCAAATATTTCCCATGTCTGACCTTACTGTAAGAACAAGAAGAAAATTTAGTTAACCACACACTTAGAAAATCAAAGAAATACTCATAAGGACGGACATACATAGACAACAAAGTGCTCATAATTTGTGGTGGCACATGAAAAATATTAAAATTGATTGCAAAAAAAACAGATAGGAATTTATAAACACTTTAAAGTACTCTACTATAAACTTGCTTGAATTACTGAAAGTATTTCTTTATCCTTGAAAATATTAAATTTGGTTTCACTTTAATTGAGCCTGCACTTTCGATGGCTGTCTCAAAATAAATTGTTACACGCATGTGTCCTATGTGCGCATGTATAAGTAGCAGGATATTCATTTAATCGAGTTTCAGGCTTAAGCGGCTAATAATAGGTTAATTTTGGTACTAATCGTTTAACCGATTAATATTTTTTTTCATAAATCAAGTAATTTTAACAAATAAAAATGCATAAATTATCCATTATTTTGAATATATTAGTAAAAACACATAACAATTCTTGAACTAAAGGAAATAAAAAAAATCATATATATGTATTCATTAAAAAATTAACAAGCTTGTGAGATCATTATATCAGTTATTTCAATAGTTTAAGGAGATCTTCTAAAACAATCTTTCAGAAAAATAATTTGCTTCAAATGCCTAGGATTTAAGAGCTTCTTTTTTTTAGTTTCGATAAAACTTTACTTGGAAAAACCCCTTTCATTTATCGAAGATGTTGACGAAATCGAAAGCAATCCATAATACAGAAAATCTAGTTTTTCAGTCCTTTTCATGGATTTCTATAAATTTATAAAATTTTGCATTATGCCCTTAGAGTCCTGTGTTAAACTTTTTTCAAATTCTTAACACTTCTAATTGTTTCGGTTAATTCTGTTAAAACATTTCTTGTATTGATATCGCTAGTTTCTTCTGTTGTAAGGTGGTCATCTAACTCATACTGGCAGAGCTCAGCGACTGTATTTTAAAACGCTGTTGCTAGAAGGAAATACTTCTGAGTGGAGGTATAAAATAATTGAATTCGTCTCTCATTAAGTCTAATTATTGCATTTTTAATTAAATCAGCAACAATATTATTGTATTTTATAAAACTATTAAACAAAAACTTAGTACATAATTCCCTTAAGTTTAGTTACAGTAGCAGAGTCTTTACTAAACTCTTTTATAGCCACGTACAAAGATTTTAATGTTTTACTTAAGTTCAAATCACTGAACATACTTATTTGTTTGTATGGAAAATAATTTCTAAACCAATACATATTGTATATGAGACGAAACAAATAATTAAACACAAAAAATTACGTTATAATACTACAAAATATGAAAAAACTTGTTACGTCGGTTAATCGGTTAATCGATTGAAATTAACCGGTTTAACCGTTAATCGAAAATAACCAATTTTAAATTAAACGGTTAATCGGGTAGTAATTAACCGGTTAACTGATTAACGGATAACCGAATTAATACCCTAATAAATAGCAACTTTAAACGCTTACAGCTTCCAAAACACTGAACCGATTTTAACAAAATATGCAGATCGGTCAATAAATATCTTTCAAATAGTATAAGTTTTGTCAAAATTGGCTGTATAATGTGACCGTATTGGCGTAGATAATCCTCAGAAACACTCTAGAGTAATTTTGATAATATAAGGGAGTAATTAATGTTGGCTTTAGATGACAGAAACAATTGCGTATTTGTTTAAAAACAAAAACATTTTTTACAATAGGAAAAAACGCCAAAACAAAAAAATCGCCAAAAATTAAAAAGATCGCTTAAACAAAAAAGCACCTAAAGGAGAAAAGCACCCAAACTAAAAAATTTCCAAAATGAAAAAAGCGCTAAAACGAAAAAAAACACCAAAACGAAGAAACCGATAAAAAAACGCCTAAACTAAAAAAATTCCAAAACGATGAAACGGTTAAATAAAACAAAAAACCACCAAAAAAATTGTTAAATAAAAAAAACGAAAAAAGCACAAAAATGAAAAAAACGCTAACACTAAAAAATCACTAAAACTAACAAAATCGCCAAAACGAAAAAAATCGCCAAAACTGAATAAATCGCCAAAAAAACGGAAAAAAATTAGTTAAAACCAAAAAATCTAAAACAACAAAAAACCGCAAAACGATAATAAAAACGGAAGCCTTCGTGTGCGAGTGAAAATCGTACATTACTGAATTTATTTAATTTCAATGTAGAAACGTTCCTACATATATCATTAACTAATTATACATAGTTGCATTATACATATATTGTTTGTGCGTTTTAAAGAGATTTTTATGACGTTGAATAATTTTTCTGTAAACCCTAATGAAATTATTTATATCTACACAGAAAAAATTATCACCAGAAAATTTTCAAACAAAAGTTTGTCTAAAAATAAATTTAATTTTCAGTAAATGTTCTGTCCATAATCTATGAATTGATTGTTTGAATTTTATTTAGAACGCAAACACCAAAAACAACAAGGAAAACTGTGCTATAAAAAACAACCCCGATGACGACTGCACACACATAACAACAACAACAATGATAGCAAAAGGAATGTGATTGTATCAAGTTTGTTTACTGAAGACTTTTGAGTGAATCAATTTGTTAATGTCGTTGCTTTAATTCTCATTCATTCTTTTAGAGTCTTTAGAAAAACATTCAGACTTGAACACATTTAAATAAGTGAAATTTCATAAATGCTTAATGCATGATGATGATGACCCAGACAAAAATTTTGATTGATATATTTAGTATTTTTAGACTAATATTTTTATAAATTCAGCTAAAAATATTGTTTGATATTTTTCAGACAATCATCTAGTAGACCTTTTTGTTTGATTTAGTAAATTGTTTTGTTTACAATTTGTAAATATTTTTAGACAAATGGTTTTATAGATTTCAACAATTTGTTCACTGAAAAAACACGTTTTTTTCAATGAAATTTTTGAGATATATTTGTATATAATTACAAATTTGATTTTAGGTCCGTTCCTAAACAAAATATTTACTATTTCATTGAATTCCTTTACAGAAAATGAAATTTAGTGTTTTCTGTGTAGAGCACGGACGATTGTGTCGTTTGCATAAAACCGGATTTCTGTAAAATTCCGGGCTTTGAATACTCTAATCCGAATAAAATATTCAAGTCTTTTTTTTTAATTTCTGTCATAATAGAAGAATATATGAGGGCCTAGTTTTCTAAAACACGCCACGAAAGTAAAATGTATATAGGAAGCAAAACAAAATTATTCAAATTATATAAATTTGTTTTTGTTCTTCATAAAAATTTTAGAAATTATGAAAGGCAAAGCAAAGCCTGAATTATTAATATATTTATTCGGTGAATAATTTGTATAAAAAACAAAAACAAATTTATAGAATTTGAGTAATAATATTTTTGTTTCCTATACAAATTTCACTTTCGTGACGTGTTTTAGAAAATAAGGCCCTTTTAATCGTAATATACTAAATTTCAAACTAAAAAAATAATTGATTTTTATAGTGAATGACTTTTGTCTTAGCGTATCAAGACTAAAAATAAATGACACGGCTGCAATCAAAATTTAAACAGTGCTGTTAAAAAGTTGAAACCTTAAAAAGATTGTCGTTGGTTACCCTTTTATGGAACCAGAGACCAATCTAAGAACACTTCTACAAAACCACCTTTACTGAATATAGGGTATTTAAAAAAATGCATTTTAGTGTTTTCTACCAGAAAATCAAAATTTAAAATGTGCTGCACCCCTTATGACAGTCTGTTAAAAAGTTGGCACTTCAAAAAGATTGTCGTTGGTTACCGTTTTATGGAACCAGAGACCAATCTAAGAACACTTCTACAAAACCACTTTTACTGCATATAGGGTATTTAAAATATGCATTTTAGTGTTTTCTACCAGAAATAAAGAAAAGAAGACATGCTGCAATGAATTGCATTTTTATGTGCCTCTTACTAACTGAACATAACAAATATTAATGCAAATAAATAGTTTACAGTGTGTTTATTTAAATATATTTGAAAGGAGTGTATCCGAGTGTATATATGGGGCAAGTATGGGGTAATTTGTTGTTGCATATTTATTATAGTTTGTTGAATTTCTTTTATATTTTCCTGCAGATGCTGCAGCATGTTGTTGTTTAGTTCTTTACACCTTTTTAAATTTTACACATACTATTTATCTACTTTTGTGTCTTTTTGTTGTTTTTATATTTGTTGTTTTGCATTTCATATAAAAATATTTTCATATTAATTTTTTTCATTTTAAATTTTAGTGTGTATTTTTGGTGCTGCAATTGTTTTTGTAATGTTGTGTAGTTGCAGTTTTTTTTTGCAGCAAAAAAGTTTTGAGCCTTTAGATCTTGTAATTGATTTAGTTCTTCTTAATCATTTCTCAGCGTAACAACTGTTTTGTTACCCAAACACACCAAAAGCGACCGACAACATTCGAAGAAATTCGAAAACCGTTGAAAAAATAATAAACGCGTTTCTTATGTCGATTTAAAAAATTTTGAATCGTAACGCGGGTGTGTGGTCTATTCTTCTTCCTCTTTTTCGTGTTTGCCAAACATAATTTTTTCTTTCAGTATATTCAGAGGAAATTGATTTATTAATTGTTTGTTTGTGTATGTGTGCGGCTGTAAAAGTTTCTTAATATATTTACTTACCGTCGTCTATAACAATCCAGTGTTACTTTATAAGTTATTGTCCTAAGGAAAAGGATACGTCTGCATTAATTAATTTAATTAATATTTGTGTTCAAATTTGATTTAAGTATGACGGTGGGTATTAAAATGAGTAGAATAAGTATACAATTTTAAGCAAAGATTTATAGGCCTGATTCATTAAGACGAAATAAAACTTTTTCAACAAAATTTATATGAAAAATACTCAAAGAAATGAGTGTTTCCATACAAAATTTCATAAAGAAGTTTATGTTCGTGTTTGTGACTCAGGGGGTATGTATATTCCGTACGAGTATTAAAGAGATGTAGATCTATAAACTATTTATAATTAATTTTCAATTAATTTGTAGCTAAATGTAAAAGTAAAAAAAAAAATCAAAGTAAATGTTTTAAAAATGGGTTGACATCAACATAGTCCAAATATCTTAATAATTGTAAAAACAGTTTTCTATTCTATGCTCTTTTTATTAAGTTTGAACATTTTTAATTATCCTACGAGGGCAAGCAAGTCAAGAGGTTTTGGAAAATCATATCGAGAGCCTATATTCAAAATGTGCCAACCCAACTTTTGAACAAAACGAGTTTTCGATGGCAAATTGTGAATTAACATGTTCTCCACGTTTGGTGAAAACTTCAGAGCAAACAGTTAAGTTTTGCGAATTTTGCACACATTTTTGCGATAATGCTATCTCAAAGTACATATTTTTTTTGCGGAAATAAGTGGTAACTCAAATAGTAATTTAACAACAGGTTTGTATTGGACTAAATTAAATTTCAAATTAACGTCAAGTCTTATTAAATGGAACATGTTGAACACAAATATGCGCCATTATTTTTGAAGCGGATAACCCAAAAAATTTTTTTTCGAAATTCCTTGATATTTGGCATAACTACCAACTAAAATGCACTAGTGAATCTCTGCTACCAATGTCTCCATATGGTCCCATAAGAACCACGTATTCTATAGTAAGTCAATAGTTCCGAGGTCAGTAGTGGAATCTCAATGACAAGCACATGGTAAATGTCTATAGCACAGAACATTGCTTGGAGTACAATTGGTCAGTAGTGCTGGTGACAAAGTCAATAGTGAATCAGTACAATTTTACTATCGTCATTTCCTGCATGGAGCTAACATAAAAAGTGTAGACAATTCGTTGACAACGTCACCAAAAAGTCACCAAACTTGTCGACAAAGGTGGTGACTTGAAGACACTTGGTCCCTGGCTTTCTTCAGGTTATAGTTCAAGTATGCAACATTTTTCTTATGATGTTTATTTGTCGGGCTATGGTCACACCCCAAGTGTTGCCGTTTAAAAAAAAACATTTTTTTATTATTGTTCTCAGTTAAAAAATATATAAAACAAAAATATGAAAATAAGTGATTCTTATGATATTATGATTCGTATGATATTAAAAAAAATATTTAACTAAAAAAGAATAATTTTTTTTCATGTTCAAAACCAAAAATGACCAATTGAAATTAAAATTTTTCTAATTTCGACATGTTTTATTATTTTACAAAATAAGACTAGGATGTCGTCATTATACTGTAAAAGTTTGACAATGGCATTTGAATAAGTTTAAAAGTTATGCAAATTTCTTTACATGACCCCCACCTTTTAGTGATTGTTATACAGAATCGGTATAATATATATTGTAAACCTAACGTTTAACCCTCGCCAGGCGGAACAATTTTGCAACGCTAAAAGGCGGTATGGGTACAATTGTAACTTCATATAATTAGTTTTGGATACTTTCTTTCTAAATATATAATAAACAATGTATCAGTTGCAACAATTCTATTTTTTAACACCCGACCAAAAATGAGGTGCTATAACTTTGAATTCATAGCTCCGCTCCTGAGCAATTAGGAAAGATTTTATTTAACACATAAGCGAAAATGCTCCACTGCTATGCCCATGTGAAATTTAGATTCGATAGAGGTATTCTTTTAGAAAAGCCTGATTTATTTCCCAAATATGTTGATCCTTCGGAACTGTGCAACTAATTAAATTTAAATTAATCTATTGCTACTATTATTTTACTTTTACACTTAAGCTAAGAGACCGCTTTCCGCTCAGTGTAACAATTTTTGACGGTGCACTGCCAAAAAGCCAACAAAAAGGTCAATAGCATCTTGTGTAGGTTTTCAAACTACACAAGAGAGCAGAACAACGTTGTTTTCAGGACTAGCCACACTCCCGTCGTCAGTTCTCATGTGTATCAGTGCTTATCGCCACTTTTTAGGCCCATCGGTTGAATGTGATCGCAATTCTTTTATATACAAATTATTTGAGAAATTTGGATACAAGAATTACTTCACCACTATATTGATCTTTATCACAATAAATTCTTCATGCCGATTTTTTTATTTTTTGTTCAACTTAAGTCAAACTTTTTTGGTGATAAGAGTGTGGCGATTTTCCGATACAACGTTGTGAAATGAATTTGATTTTGATTTTTCTCTGGTTCCTTGAAATATTGGTCTTGTCTAATTCTTTGTGAATATAAAGTTAAAAACTTTAGCCTTGGATTTGGATTAAAAAGGAAAGTTCTATTTTTGAAAAACATATTATATGCAGTGATTACATCGATGTTGTTTGACATAAATGGTTAATAGCTAAATTCACAACCTAAAGTGAATCTCTGTTTCTAAATATGTTTCTTTGTGTGTTTACTTGTTTCTTATACACAGAAAAAAATAAGTTTCGTTTTTGATAACAAAAATCCCGGTATTCAATAATTTTTTTTTCGAATTTCCTGTGATAAAGAATTCCCCTATATTGATAACAAAATTATTTCAAAATAAAAATATATATATATAAATTAAAAAAAATGTTGACATGGCTGGAATACGAACCCGGGCTTTCCGGACGTAAAGCATACACTCTCTAGCTGAGCCATATCCCATTTATTTTTTTATGGGATACAACTTGTTTTAAGTACTTATGTATAAAAAGAAAAGAAATAACCGGCGTGGAAAAGAAATACTTACAACGAAATATTTTATTATGTTAAAGATAAATTTTATTGAAATTCATATTTTTTGTTAATAACATGGTTTTATTGAATATAATTCTTGTCTATTTTTTTCTGTGTAGGAATCCAAAAGGCAGTACCGATCGTTTCAAAATTTTGACGCTGATCGTCAGTAAGATTAGGAAATTTAAATAGGATTATTTATTTTATTGACAATAGTGTACCTTCCCATGCAAAGATATTTTTAATTTCCATATATCTGCAGAACTACAATAGTGAGACTTTTTAAAATTTATGTGGGTTACTCTCAGAATAAAGTGCCATATATAGAAAAATATTGGCGAATGGGAGGGCGAGAAGGGTATCTCCTACAAAGTAAATATTAATTTTCCTATATCTGCACAGCTACAATAATTTGTGTTACAAGCATGTTTTTAAACATGTTTATATATATTTATATGTATGTAAATTGCCAACAAAGCTTGTGCAAAAATTAACTTCAGATTTTGTGAATTAGACAAATAGCTTTTAGATTAGTGATCTTTTTTGTATTTGAAAGCTCAAAAAACTCAATTATAACTGAATTTATTACATAATTTTTTTATTAAAAGGTCTGTAAAAAATTTAAATAATCTTATCTGTTTTTTATTTCTCTATCTACTTCTTACAGGACGAACTTAATAAGGAACAAATTGTCCGTAAGTATTTTAAAATCCTTAAAACTCCCTCAAAACATTCAAATGCAAAAATATCATGCGTTCGTAATCTTAGCTATGTAGCTTGCTCTCCTTTCCGGGAAAATCTGTTTTTGCCGTGTTCTCATCCATTTCACCTATTCCCGGTGTCTGCTTGTTCAACCAATTATTTTAGCATCCCCATGATATGTTTATCAAACCAAAGAATTTTCTAAGAAGAGAGCAGGCAATAAAACGTATTCACTCTAAAACAGTGGTAGACAATTTATACCATTACATTTAGCGATTGTATGAGTTATATGCACTCTGCCCTCTCACCACGAACTGATGTTGCCAGCAAAATTTCGTCTCAATTCCGTAATTGAAAATTTTAAATCTCCAAAGGCTAACTTATATTTGATATTGCTAATTGCAAAGTATTAGAAAATCAGTCTTGATACTAAATTATATCTTCAATATTTATTTCATGTAAACAACATTTTATGCGTGATCAATTTTCTAAATGTTTATCTGTTAAACGATTTCGATTTTTAGTTTGAATATGTTATAATCTCTTAAGGTTTTTTTTGTTGAAAAAGGCCTTATAATGAAAATAAAATCATCGTTATAAAAACCACAAAGTAGGCTTTTTTTTTATTTAAGGTATTTGTACATATATAGTTCTAATTGTGACCTGTTTTTATACAATACACGAAACACGTTAAAAAACGCTTAAAAACACATTATTTCAATTTCATTTATTTTTTATTTTCAATTTATTGATCAAGCTCTCATGGCCAATTACATAAAATAATATAAAATTAGATTCAGCCAATTCACAAAGTGTCCTATTGCGTCCTATTTGCAGTATGGCGTAAAATTTTATGACTGCCACAAAAATGCTGTTGATAGTTTTCTTATTAAAATATAATATGACAACACTATTTTGTTACCTATGTTTTTTCTGTGTGCTATTTAGTCAGTTGTTTTTTGCTTACAAATTCAATGCAAGTTTTTATTTTCAATATAAACTCCGTTCGAAAAAATTATCCTAAAACGAAAATATAAATAAAACTGGAACAAAATTAAAAAGTGAATGAATAATTATTATAAAATTTTTGCCTTTAAGTAGGAAATACAATTTTTAGAAACCAATTGTCTGGCTTTATTTGTAATACTTGAGTTATATAGTGTTGTGAAAATGTTAAGTACTTGAGTACTTGGTACCTCACTTGTCTTTAAGGTAATCGATAGAAACAACAAATGATAAAGATAAATTGAATAAATTAAAAAAAATGGGAAAGATTGCGTAAAAAAATAACTAGTTTGTTGTTCGAACTTTATTATTCTAATAAAAATATATATAAGATTTTCTTCAAGTTCCACTAGTTTTGGTTGTGTATAATACACCAAATAACATAAGCCCTGATGATGCTACGCGATGTATAGCGAAATACTGGCATAGTTGAATAAAAATATCACTATATTTGACCTCGAGCTTGAAAAAATCGTATATTTATTTTTAGTAAAACTAATTATTTACATTTTGCTAAAACTTTCATGTTATAAAAAGTATTGTATCGAGTATACATAAGAAAAAGGGTTGAGTGGTCAAAAGTTTCAATCATTGATAAACATAGATAGCAAGCTCTCACACTGTCAATAAAATAATGACAACTCTCTTTACACATATAAATATTGTGAATTCAACAAAAATGAGAGGACACCATTTTTGCATTTCAACACAATTGAGAGACTATCATTTTTCCACTTGAAAATGCACTAAATCGTAACTTTTTTCCACGCACAAACACTTTTAACTTTTATTTAATTTTTTTATTTGTTTTG
This sequence comes from Panzeria rudis, assembly GCA_956483635.1. Taxonomy (NCBI): domain Eukaryota; kingdom Metazoa; phylum Arthropoda; class Insecta; order Diptera; family Tachinidae; genus Panzeria; species Panzeria rudis. Next base: position 102,162,609 of record OY101450.1, on the reverse strand, counting down.
ATATAAATTTTATATATTTTCTTGCTGTAATTTTAAAATATTTTTAAATTTTGTTGACATTTGTGTGTTGAAATTTATCAAAGTTTTCAATCCTATTTTTCATTGAACTGTATTGTATTTTTGTTCCTATTTGGGATAAAAATGTTTGGTACCAAATAGAAAAACTGCAAAAAAAGTTTTAGCAAGTCAATATATTTTGAGCTCGAATGTATTAAAAAGCATTCTAAATTCATATTTTCATTAATTAATACAACAATAATTGCATAAGCTTCTAAAAATTCATGTATAAAAAATATAAATAGTTTAGAATGATTTTTGTTACAACCAAGTGCGGTTTTAGTGCTGTGGGGAAATGTTTTGCATTTCTACATTTATTTGATTGCCATCAGTAGTGTCCCTAATGTTGCTAATTTGAACACTTTTTCCGTTCTCGTATTTTTATGGGCAACACCTTTTTTGGGAGTAAATTTTTCAGTTTACACAGTAATTACTCATTTACTGCATTTTAGTGTAACAGTAAACAAACGGACCTATTACTTTTAACGTTTATGACTATTATACCCCTAAAGAAATTTAGTTATTTTTGCTTGAGTTCGGCTTTAATTTAATTTTTCAATTAAATTATATTTATATTTAGAGATAAATGTGAAGCATATACACAAAGAAAATTTTTGACTGCGCGGAGGGTTGAATTGATATGATAATTCATATAGAGAAATTCAAATAGAGAAATAATAAAAGAAGCTTAACACAAGACATAAAAGAAAAAATTAAATATCAATAACTTTCAAATGAAATACAGCTCTAAGAGTGACAGTATGAATTGATTGGTCGAGTGGTCTAAGCGGAAAAGAACTCTGAAACGTCAGTTCAATCCTTCGTGCAGTCAAAATTTTCTTTGTATACATGCTTCACATTTATATGATATAATAATATATAATAATATAATTTAATTGAAAAATTAAATTAAAACCGAACTCAAGCCAAAATAATAAATTTTGTTTTTATTAAATATATTTTTTTTTTGTGAAAAGATCAGTCGAATTCCTATAAGAATCAATTATTTTAACTTTTTTGTTATATTTCTTTCTTAAAAATAAACTTTTTTTCAAAAACGGCAACACTTTCGCACCGCATAACTCGACAAAGAAACATGATTAAAAAAGAGTTTTGCATAAAAATTTATTTATACCTAATTGAACTATAGTTATGCCAAATATCAAGGAATTTCGTTTAAAAAAATTTTTGGGTTATCTGCTTTAAACATAATGGCCCACATACTTATCAAATGGCCATTAGAGGGATTTAATTTTTCAGCTCATTGTTTTAACACTACTTGGCCTTAGAGTAAGAGCTCCTTAGGGTTTTTTAAGATGTCTAGTTGCAAGCCTTGTTGGTAGTTACTTTTTTATTAAGGTACGGTCACACTTCGCAAATATTTGCCGAAAACAACGTGACCAACAGACGAGCTAAAATTGCATTTTCTTTAATTCCAATATTTTTTAAATATGGGTTCGCATTTATTAAAAATAATATAAAAATAGCATTTTGCGGTATAATTGAATGTATGTTGTGATATAAAAACCAAGTTAAGTCACACTAACCCTGCCCAAAAGTAGTGGTTACGTTTTTTTGCCAAGTGTGACTGTACCTTTAGATCAACAAATTACAAATCTACAAGTAAAATACACACAAAACAACAACAATTTTACAAATTTTATTGTATTTTACTTGTAGATTTGTAACTTGTACTTTTTGAGAAACGGGCCGGGCCCCTGTTGTATGTTGTGTAGATCGTATAAATATTGTTGGTAATTTCCAAATAAACATATTTCTAAACAAATGTGTATTTGGAAATTACCAACAACATTTTTAATATCTACAATACATACAACAGGTTGTGAATTCGCCAATTAATTCAGAGTTTCCTAATTCTTTTAAAAACCAAGAAATGTAAAAGTTTGAAGTTAATTAAAATAGTTAAGCCACTTTAAATACTTTTACTTTTAGAATAAATATTTTGTTCCTCTTAATTTAAGAGTTTTGCTCCTCTTAATTTAGAATTTCGAAAACATGAATTATGAGGTATCTGAAATACCCGACCCAGTTTCTCAAAAAAAAAAAATTATAAAAAATATAAATAAAATTCCGAAATGAAAAATTATATGAGGTGTTACTACTTACACACTTAAAAATATCACACTTTAATATACTTTATTCATTTAAGTATTAAAAGAAAAACAATAGAAATGTAACACATTAATAAATTATTAATTGCACACAAAACACAATGATCAAAATGACTTAAAATAAAACATTTAATTAAACAATAATTTATTTTTATATAAGTGAAAATCTCTTAATTGGCTGACAGTAAACGTTTAAAATTGAAATGAAAAAAATAGAGTAGCATTAGACGAACCAAAAGCAAAGTATGTATTTAAAATTAAAAAAAATATATATATTATATCGCAACACCCACGTTAATTGTGGTGGACATTGCGTTCGTTGTTGATGGAAAGACAGGCACAGCTGAATTGTAGACAGGCAACACAGGATACACAATTGTAATTATTTGTTTGCAAAAAAGTGCAATAAAATAAAGAAAATAAATCTTTACCTGAACTACGAACGTACTTATGCACAATTTATGTATAAAAATTATAAATTTATGTAAAATAAATTATTTACAGAATTACGCATAGCTTGAGCTCACAAATCCCAAAGCTGACATTACACTGTCTGAGTTTTCGTCTGATTTTAATATGTAAAAGTGAAATGTCGTGTGTAATATAGAGTTTTTAGTTTTTCTTCCGAGCTCAGTTGAAAATAGAATCTATTCTATTGTCATCTAATGTATAATATGAGTATTAAATGTCATATTCTTAAAGTTAGCTATTGACATCAGGCGAAAACTCGGAGAGTGTAAATGCGGCTTAAGTAATGTTTAAAGTGCTGCACAATGGGCGGTTTAAGAAATTTTAATAAAAGAATTACTTAAAAAGTAGTTCATATAAGACACAAATATTGTCTACATATTAAGCTTGAATCTTGATCATATATTTTTTGCATTCAAAGGAGCATGCATGATCATGAGCTCGTCCATGATCATGCATAAGCGGCAGTTTACATATAACGTAACTTTATTTTCGTAACCCTTTTTTAAAAATTTCCAAAATTTTTGAAAGTGACAGGATTTTCCATCATCCCACCAAAATTGGTTGACAAATATTCAAGAAGAAGGAAAATGGTTCCGAAATATTAAGTCTTAAAAAATCTATGTATCTTTTGCTGGAAGTTATAAATGAAAAATGAGCTAAATAAACTGATATTTACCGGCAAGAATATTATTCATTTCACATTCATTTGCAATTACGGAAAGGATATCAAAATATAATGGAAACCAAAGAGATCTACACTGTTTGTTTCGACTATCTCTTAACTAATCCAAACAAAGAATTTGCTGAAATCATCTAATTCGTGCTACTACAATTTAGAAATGAATAAGATTTTTTTTAGCAAGAAGTATATTCTAAATAATCCTTCTATATTCAGATCTCAACAACTTATAGTCTTTTGTGTGCCTTTTGAAATTAAACATTAATATTAATTGTAAAGCTTATCTAGATATTCGATGATCCTGATGAAAAGGGACTTTATCTTTCCAGCAAAAATTTTCAGAAGACCCAAAATAGCTGTTCCCCCCCTTTACAAGTTGAATTGTCCCCAAATTGACCCCCGTAATGACTTAAAAAGAGATTATTCGCAACCTTTACATTTAAAGAGAAGAAAACTTTAACTTCCCTCGTATGAAATGCATTGGGGAAGTTAGAATCTCTTTTCCGAAATACTATTTTTATACACAAGACTTTATGTTTTATTTAAGTTTTCACTCGTAAAAATTACGAAAAACGGCATTCCTTTCAAAGTTTTATCTAGTTTTAGGAAATTTAGCTAACTCAATTTCGGTCTCAATAAGATAAGGTTCCATTTCTTCAGGATCATCACCTATACGTACTTAATGCAAGTGCATTTCAATGTGTCTTTTTTGTTCAGCGTTGGTTGTGAGTGAAAAATATTTTAAAATAATACAACAACGATTTAGTACAATTGGACTGAAAAAAGTAAAAATTGTCTTGAAATTTAGTACATTTGTAAACTTATATTTTGCATCCCTATTTCAAATATTTAACTTAAGCCGATATAATGACTTTAGCGTGTATGATCCCCTTTCTAATTTAAAGTTTCAAATAAATCGGCCGCACAGTTTCAAAACATAGTAATAGCCAAAATTAAAATTGTTCAGGAAACAAAGGAAATATATACTTTTTAGAAATATTATATGAGAATTTCATGAAATTTATATCGAATCGTGTGCACAAGGACTCTACAAGACCTAAAAATATAAGAAAGTAAATTTCGCTAAATTTTTCACTTACGCTACGGTCACAACTGGCAAATATTTAAGGAAATAAGCGTAACCACTACTTTTTAAAGGAAATAAAATTTTAGTTGGTCTTATGGTCACGTTTTTTTTACTTTACTGTGCTTTGAAATCGTGCAGCAGAAATCAGCTTAAAAACTATTTTGTAATGGTTTCCACTATGCCACGCAGCATTACGATGATTTGAAAATTGTTTTTTTGTGAAATTGTTTTAGTTCTAAAGGTTTTATTTTTTCAATTGAGTTCTGAATTTAGTCGAACTGTACGGTTCTTAGCCTAAGGTCCTTAGGAATTTTGAAGAGACTGCTCCACTGATTTTATCAGAATTTATAAGGGGATTGTCCAGCTTCATTGTAAAAGCCACAAACGAATTGAAACAAAACTACCTTTAAGATGCTTGAATATTATTCTTACAAACTCAATAGATTCAGAACTATGCAGACGGCAATGATGAAAAATATATATTTCTTAAGGAAAGTCTGAAAATGGTCATTTCTTAAAAATATTTAAAAAATCGAAAATGGCAAAAACTTGCCATTAGGCGAAGTCAAAACAATTGAGTATGTAAAAAAATAATATTACAATGCTTAAAGGTAATTTTATTCCAAGTTTTTTTTTGTGGTTTTTAAGGACTTAAAGGGTTTACCTTTCCAAGTTATGATGAAATCGGTGTAGCAGCCACTTGAAAAATCCCAAATTTCAGAGAAAAAAAAATTAGAAAAAAGATCCGTAGAATTTTAAATTTCAACTGTTTTTGTAGTTAGGGGACCATAACAAATCAAAAAATATAGTGAAAGGTCATGACAAAAGTTAACTTTGTTGCATAGTGTAATTGGTAAAAAGTAAATAGGATTTTCACCTCATTCGTTTTTGCTGTCTTCGCTGCCAGTGTCGTTAAGGTGGAAAAGAATACTGATGAGAAGATTGTGGTTGTCTCGAAACGTCTGATGTAAGTTCACGGAAGGTTGAACTAAATTTTTCTGTGAATATTAAATTGAAGGGCTTAGTGCAATAACTCGGTAAGCAACATGAAATCAAAAATTACTTTTATGTGCTCATTCCCTTGCTCATTCCCAGAGCCTTGCATCCTAGACACATTTTTGGAAAAATTCTAGTATTTTGCTATTAATTATGCTGCGTATTTAGAATAGAAAATTCCAAAAACCATAAAATTTTAAATTTTGTTCAAACTTAAAAATCGGTTTATTCAACATTTTGATATTGTGGCTTACAGAGTTGTTGCACTACATCTCTCATTTATTACCTGCTTTAGAATTGCTTTCTAATATAAAAATAGTTTAATCGAAAGATTAAATTGAAAATGAACTTAAGCCAAACTAATTAAATAGTTTTGGATAAAAACCATACAATTCGACTAAATTCATAACTTAATTGTTAAAACTCTCACGGCACTAATTCTTAGCTAAACAATAATGTGTACTGTTCAAAAAGTTGGGCGGAAATAAACATTCACAAAAAAACCACAGCATCTGCAAATATCGATGATATTTCATGCTGGTAATGACGGAAATTAAAAAGTTGAACATGATAAGAAATATAGTGAAGTTCCGAAGCTTTGTTTCCAATAATAGTTGAGAAAAAAGTCACGAAATGGCGACTCAGCTGTTAATATATAAAAAGTAAATATGATTTTAAGGTCATTGGCTGTTACTGTTTTCGCTGACAGTGTCGTTAAGGCGGAAAAGAATTTTGATGAAAAGACTGTGGTGGTCTCGAAACGCATAATGTAAATTCAATCTTCCGTGCAACCAAAATTTGTCTTTGAATGTTCAATTATTATTATTAGAATTTCTTTAAATATAAGTAATTTAATCCAAAGATTAAATTGAAAATGAGCTTAAACCAATCTAATTAAAGAAATGAGTTTAATTTTTTTATATAATGCAGGTTGAGTAATGCAGTCAGTTACAATATATTTACTACTCTCATTGAACTTTTAAATATTCGTTATTTTATCTTCAAAATCCCACTGTGGATAACACATTTCTTAAGATTTTTTTAAAATACTTGTAAAACGTTATTAAATACTTGTACATGGAACTATTTTAAAGCAATAGAAAGGAGCAACTACGCACACACAAAAGTATTTCATAACATGTATGAATAAATGTACACTAGGGTGACTCCCATTACTGCAAATATATTAATTTCACAAAAAAAAAAATATGTAAGAAAATATTGCTTGTGAAGTTTACAACATATTATACCTTAACAACTATTCTCTAAATCTCATGGTTAGAAAAATAATTATCAGTGGTTTATTTCAATGCTTCCTTCGTCCTCCCAGCTCATGACAAATAACAACACAAGTTTATAAGGGCTTGGACTAGATCAACTGAAAATTGATTTTTATGTCATTTAGGGTGCTAAGTCCCAATCTGCACTCGGTTTATTTGTTGAGCTCTAGTTTTCGAGGTATACATTTACTTAAAAAATGAAGCGTTGTACGACGCACAGTGGGATTTGTTCATACAATGTTTGGCAAAATATATAAGGAGTGCTCGTAGACTGTTGAAATTTTGCTATGAGCCTTTGGTTGCCTCAATTAAGAAATATATAAAGTTTAGTCCAAATTTGACACGCCCACTAACCCACAGCCCATAGAACCAAAAATTTATTTTTGGTCCAAAGTTTTTGAAATTTGGCACAGAGCCTTTTATTACCTCAATTAAGAATAAAATAAAGTTTCATCAAAATTCGCCACGCCCACTACCCACCGCCCATAGAACCCATACTAAATTTTTTCCCACAACTTTTTGTTTCTTTACCAAAACTAATTATTTTATAAATAAATTTCAATATATGCATTTAAATATAGACTTTTATTCATCAGCTACCATTTCTGTAACTATATCATCATGTTTCGCTGCCCTATCGGATACCCTTCGTACCTATAGTACAAATTTAAGAATAATTTTATTTGAGTATAAGCAAAATGAGTAAACTTTTAAACTCATTTTAAACTTTTTATACTTCAATTATGATTTCTTTTACTACATCATCTAGTTCCAAAATATGTTTACGTGGTTGACGTCTTATACTACTTATATAGGGTCTACCCTACTTTAAACCTAAATTCAGAAACACTTTTATTGTAAATATGCATTGCAATTTATTGTAAATATTCATAAAAAATACGTGAGTTTTGTCAGAAAATTTATAAGTTTGTTCAGCGATCGCAAAAAGTCGCAGAATTTTTTTACATAAAATGAAAGAAAATATTCCAAACTTTCATTTAGAAGTAGTACTAAGACGGAGGTAGAACGAGCTAACTTATTTTTTTTCTAATGAAAACTGCAAATGCTAAATTTTTTGGAGTCATTTTGTTTTGCTCAGATCTCTTAAACAATATATGTGACAGCGCATAGAGAAAGGGACCTAAGGGTAAAAAAAAATCAATTTTAATTTTTTTTATGTGGACAACATCTGAGCATCGAATGAGACCGATCCCATGCCCCAAAAGTGTTCCCTCCCAGAGATCAGGGAAGCGATAAAGTAAATCTACTTCTTCGAATTCGTCCACCTAAAACAGTCAGTAAGCATGTTATTAGTTTTGTTATTTTCGCGAATAACATAATAAGGTTATGTGAAAAAATTTTCGTACTAACAGTGATATTCACGATTTAAAAGAATTATAAATGAGTATTTATTATAATTCACAATTAATAATTTCAGAAAATAAACCTGGATTCGAAAAAACGCGAGCAAAATTGATATCAAACTCATGGAAACAGCGCGCTAGGTAGAAAACAGTAAAATCCAACTACACAAAACAAGAGGTAGGGACGACCTACGCGCGTTTTCAAGGTTGACCAACACGTTCCTGACGTCATGAGATGTGTCGCTTTCAAATGAGATACACGTATTTAAATCTTTAAAATGGCTGTGCTGAACAAAACCGGTTTTTACCCTTAGCTCCCTTTCTATTTTACGCGTCACATATGTAATTTAAATACTTTTTCTTTCCTTTTAAATTTAAAATACTATATTTTAAGAAAAATGCTCTAAATCGATTGGTAGTTGAACCATTTTTATTGTATAAACAGCTGAAATGTAGTAACATTTTCATCAGTTTTCGTAGTATAATATTTAGATAGCTTTGCCACACTCTTTTTTATAAAAAATTTAATTTTTTTCGAAAACAAATCATGGCTTTATACTAATGAAACATTTCTCTACAGAATTGCATCTTTAGATTTCTAAAAAATAACTGTAAAAAAGTAGACTTTTTGCCAAAAATACCACTGTCCGACGTAACTGAAGAACGGTTTGCCCTATTTAATCAAAACAAACTCCAAATCTTTAGAAAAATGTTGCAAACTTCACAAGCAACATTTCCCTCTTACACAAATTTTTTATGAGGTAAGAAAACTAAATTTTAGTTTTTTCTAAATGTGAGCTAAGATCTGAAAATTTGTCATGATAATTTTTTTTTCAATATTCACCAAATTTGGGAGTGAGACAGCGAGAAAACTAACTTTTAATATTAAGGGTGACCCTAATGTACACATTTGACATATTTCGTTTGAGATTATGATTGAAAAGATTACAATAACCGCCACATTAACAACTTCAAAAATGAGAGCAACATTGGACAAGACATCAATCTTAAGCACTAAATCAAGAAAGAAAAACAATAAAAAAAATCCTAAGAAACATGTAACAAGTGAAAGGAATTTATTAATGGATGATTTTATTTTATTATTTTTTCCTTTATAGTGCTCCGTAATGCATTCAATGCATTCGATCCGGAGAAACAGGGCTATATTAGCACCCAAATGGTGGGTACTATACTCAGTATGTTGGGTCATCAGTTGGATGAGGCCACTTTAGCGGAAATTATTGCTGAAGTCGATGAGGATGGTTCGGGACAAATTGAATTTGAAGAATTCACAACACTGGCCGCCCGTTTCTTGGTTGAAGAAGATGCTGAGGCAATGCAAGCAGAACTCAAAGAAGCCTTCCGTTTGTACGACAAAGAGGGCAACGGTTACATAACCACAGGCGTGTTACGTGAAATTCTACGCGAATTGGATGACAAACTGACGAATGAAGATTTGGATATGATGATTGAGGAAATCGATTCTGATGGTTCTGGTACCGTGGATTTTGATGGTGAGTGGCTTTTATATTTTATTTCCTTTTTCTTATTAAGATTTTTATAATTTTTTTTCCTTTCTTACTACAGAATTCATGGAAGTCATGACTGGTGGTGATGATTAAATTCTATTGAGTTGTTTGATGACACAAAAGAAAATATTTCCTGTCAAAATTCTTTATTTTCTTAAAATAATTTTACCCAAAAAAATATGATATTTACACTCTAGAAACATCTTAATTAATATTATAAAAAAATATTTAATTTTAATAATAACAGTAATGATAAACTAATAAAACAATATACAACTACAACAAAAATTTATTTTTTATCAATAACTATTTTTTTATGAAAAGAAACATTAATTTCAAAAACATTAGTATGATATGTTTAATACTTGTCATACATACATCGAAAAACAGTAGCAGGCATCCAAAGTAAGCGGGTACCGGCTACATATTTTCTTTTTTTTATACACATCACCATCACAATAGAGATAGTTTGAACTAAAAGCATGCTATTTAAAAGTGTTGCCATTATATTTGTATAAAAAAAGGCCAAAATACATATTAACATTAATCAAAATATCTTTCCGCGCCTTTTACTTCTTTACAGATAAATACATTCTAATTAATTCCCTTCCATTTGATAACACATACATCAATTTGTTATACTAATTTGTATATTTTGCCGTCTTTTTTTATTACCCTTGTCATGTCAAATCACTTAAAATTCACTACTAAAAATTTTACCCAATCTTTTGATTCAGTTGTTTCTGTATTCTGTTGTGTTTTCTTTACAAAAATTGTAAAAAACTTGACAAAAATAAATAGTTTATAAATTAAATTTTAATAATTTATTTAGATTTTTGTTTAATAACATGTTTATTGTAATTTATTACCGCTACTGAATATTTTTAGTTTTTATGTTTTCCATTTATTAATTTATTGATATGTTTTTTTTGAGTTTAGTTAACAAAGTTGAATAAAATTGTAAAGACGTTAACAAACTAGCCAGAAGAGGCCATAAATAAAAATTCTTTTTTATGTTTTGTAGTTTTAATGGGACAAAGAAATCTTTAATGGCAGAAGAAACATTGAAGTAAATATATTTCCAAGGGAAACGATTTATTAAAAATTTATTACTTCCAGCTTAAGATATATGTACCCTGAAGAAAGCCAGTGGCCAAGAGTCTCCAAGTCACCACTTTTGTCGTCAAGTTTGGTGAAGTTTTGGTGATATTGTCAACGAATCGTCTAAACTTTTTATTTTGCCTTTAATGGGAAAAGACGTTTTTGACAGCTACAAAATGATTTTTTATAGTCTTATTTTGTTGTGTTGGAAATAAATGCGGCTGCACGCAAAACAAAAAAATTTCATAAAAAATTTAATTTAATTGCCTTACATAGTGCAAAGTTTCATATGTGTTGAGTAGAAACATTAAAATGCACTAGTTAATCTCTGGTGCCAATGTCTCAATATAGTCCCATAAGAACCACCGAGTCTATAATAAGTCAATAGTTCCGAGGTCACAAGTGGAATCTCAGTGACAAGCACACGCTAAATGTCTGTAGCACAGAACATTGCCTGGGGTACAGTTAGTCAGTAGTACTGGAGACGAGGTCATTAGTGAATCAGTACAGTCTTACTATCGACATTTCCTTCAGGGTATGTACATAGGCGTGTCCGTTATTTGTATGGGTTTTGTGCAAAACTCACTCTCCAAAAATTTCATGCCATGGAACCATGCCTTCCTGTCCCGACTTACAATTGCAACTATACTCAATTATAATCATACGGCATGCAAGTCGAAAAATTTTTCTTCTAAAAGGTTATTGTCTTTGAAGTTTCCAACAACTTTTGTCTTGCGAACTTTTATCTAAATCGCATATTTAACAAAAAGAGGAGTTAAATTTTTGGAGAGTCATTTCTGTATCAAGCCTCAACGTTTTAGGGGGGTGAGACCAAAAATATTTCCATATTAAAAGATAACGGAACCCTAATGCATACACAGTAAAAATTATGATAGCTTTTTTTTTAAACAAACATGTTTTTGAAATTGATGTGAAATCTTTATTATTGTCTCTGTTCTGTTTGATAAATAATTATTTTTTTGACTTATTATTTCATTTCATTTTGCTACCACTAATGTTGGCAACTTGATAAAATTATGAAATTCTTTGATTTAATTTTCAAAGTTCTGTAAAACATTTTTTGATTGAAACAATTTGTTTATTGAAAAAATCAGAATTTATTTTCAAACAAATTATTAAAAATTTTTGCATTTGAGTATACACATTTCTTTATAGGACCTAAACTGAACAAATTTACATTTGATTCAGGGAATTTGGTGTTTGAAGTGAAAAAAATTTTTTTTTCTGTGTATGGCTTTAAGATACACACAAAATGCATTTTCTGAACTTTTCTCATGTTAGTAATGTCTAATTTCGGTTAAGCAGCAAAATTCTTTCTTAAATATCATCTGAACAATATGATCGGTGATATTTAGTTACAATAACGAAAATTAAAAAAAAAAAATTTTATACAATCAAACCGGCGAAAGGCTGCATACGGGAAATTTGAAGCTAACAACCCAATTTTTGTTTTGCCGACATTCCTTGATATTTGGAATAACTACCCAGTAAGATAATAGCTTCCAATAAAGCAAGTTTTTACTATTATGGAGTAAAAGTAGGGCTGAAAAACCTGCAGATATCGCTGCTGATTTTTGTATGGCGAGTTCCCGGTTTGGAGTACTACATTTTTACTCACAAAAGCGCTTTTGAAGCGCTGAAAATCGTCAACATTTTCAGGACTAAAACTAAAAATACATCAAAAGATTGGTTCGATGTGGATTATAAGCGTTAAAAAATTAATTTATGTTCGAAATCGGAAATGACCAATTGAAATTAAAATTGTTCTCACTTCGACAAGTTCAATTTTTTGTTTTTAATTTTGATGGATGTCCTCATTATATTGTAAAAGTTTGATAATGCGATAACCACAAATTTAAAAGTTTTGCAAATTTCTGTACATTCCCCGCACCTTTTGCTCATTGTTATAGAGAATCGGTATAGGATATCGTGTAAGCCTTACGTTTGAGGTATTAGGTGTGTAAAGCACTTTATGTAAAACTCCACGATAAATAATTTCACTGAACATTTTAACTCTATAGAGCTTCGCTGTATGGGTCTTTTTTAACCTTTTCTTTAAAATGGTCAACTGTGGCCTTAAAATAAATATACAAAAAACTAAAGCCTTAAGAATTAATAAAAACAAACGGTCAATATTTCATATTGCAGCACCAGCAGATAGAATACGTCCAATATATTTGCTGCCTGGGCAGCATTATAACAACAACTGGAGGATCTAAAGAAGACGTTGCAAAACCATATGAATAAGGCCAGACAAGCATAAGGGCTACTCAGCAACGTGACGAAGTCCAATGTTATATCAAAGTACCCAAAGCTTTCTATTTTTAATAGCTGCGTCAAATCAGTTGCGCTGTATGGCTGCGAGTCATAGAATGTAGCTCGAACACGTTACAATCGAGCTCGAAATAAAGCAGGGCAATTGGCGGTGAAAATGACACACACTACGAAATGATCGAACCGATATCATCCGTGCCGCAGTAGTTTGGAATCCGCAAGGTAGCTGCAGGAAAGGTCGACCAAGCGTAGACAACTCGACATGGAAGAACCCAACATAAATAAAACGTGTGGTGAGCTGAAGTATGTTGCAGCAGATAAACGGCAATGGAAGTCAGTCGTTGAGGGTCCTATCTTAATATATATAGTAGGTCTCATAGACAGTGTGCGAGAGTATAGGGAGGTTAAATAAAAAGATGTAGCGAAAGGATGCATTACTATAAACCTCATATTAATAAGTTCTATTCTGAGCATCTGTCATTTCATAGCCATGCTGTTACTTAAAAATTCCACAATTGTTGTAATACTCTGTGGATGCAGATCAATTATAAACATGATTTCGTTTTATGTGGACTAATGTCTTGAAGATATATGATAGATAGTAGGTAGTATAAGCAGCAAAATTCCTGCAGATGCTATAAACTACTCAAGAGAAATTATGCTTTATTGTGATAACATATTGAAGCAATATGGTGCATTTATCTTTTTGCAGTTGCAGTTTGCACATATTCTGCAAAGAAAATCGCGGGAGTTTGCCGTGATCGCGAATGATTGTTACTGATTTTTTCTTTCACTCTTGTGAAGATGCGTGAGTGAGATTTGTATCACCTCTTGTGTATTGTACAAGTTTTAGTCATGTATCTACATTCTAACGTTTCCTATAAAGTGTACTCCTACGTGACATTTAACAGCTCAAGCCAAGGAATATGAATGAGCCTTTGAGAGTCTGTTATGTCCACGATCGAACCAGTTTCTGTGCAGTCGTTATTCCCACTCAATTTATCCCTACTCGGAGATTTCATACATGGCAGCATATACTTTAAATTCATAACCTTCGAATCAAGGGTGCTGATTGTGACAAATTCTAATATAATGCTTCTTTTCCAGTTTATTCGGCCATTAACATAGAATAAAAATGGAGGTCAACCATGGCATGTCGCTATACATTTCTGAGTTAACCGTTTAGCGCTGCAGATTTTAAAAGCTTAAGATACCACGTCACCAATTTGACGCGTATAAGTAACTTACATATTCCTTAGCTTGCGTGATCGTGACTGGAAGATAATTCACGACCTCATCTCTATCTGTGGTATAAAAAATGAGAAAAAGTAAAGAAAGTGCTATCAGCAGCTAAAATACAAGAAAGAAAACATATTAAACCAATTTGTTTGGTGTTTTAAATTTTATTTTTGGTTGACTTGTCCATTTATCTGATACACACACTTAAATGCAACCAGATGCATTTTTTATTATATTTTTCTGGTAGACATTTTTCAAACGTTTTCAGTGCGTTGATTTTGTGCACTATTTTTACTACTAATTTTTTCTTCATATTAAATGTAAAATAAATGATATTCCAAGCATCAGTGATCATGATGAAAAACAATTTGGATGATTTCTATGTTTTTTTATATATTTTTAATTTAATTTATTTTTCATCGTTAATTCTAGTAAGGAAGTAAGATTTTTTTTAAATGTCCAATTTGCATCCAATTTTTTAAGTAAATAAATGAATTGGCGTAATGTGGCGGTCTAATTTCCAGAATTAGGCTATATTTTCTTAATAAAGCACGACTAAAGGAAGCAGTTATGCACCAAGTGCTTTTCTTCAAAAGTCGAGGACGCTTAAAATATGCCACTCAGTTTTTTGCTTAAATCTCGGATTTTGAAGTGAATTTTAGATTTTTGTTTGGCAAATTTTTGATTTTATTAGTGAAGTTTTTGGTTTGGATAATTTTTCTATGATCTTTAATAAAATTATTGAAATCTAAAATACTTATGCTTGATTAGTCCTTTTGCAATGCTAGTGTGTATTAAATTTTAACGTTTGAGAATTCCTTTTTTATTTGATATTGATATTTAGACGTCCTTGGTGCACGTTCGGATGTGTATTTAATTTCGAATTTTAGAAGAAACGGCAAGTTATTTGGTTCATCTGCGATTTTTTGCGAGGTTTATGAAATTTGGATTTACATTCTGAACTTTGGGAGAGTTTTTGAGGAGCAACTTATATTTTTTGCGTATTTTCGATTTTATAGAGATACTATAGTCCATATATAGTCCATATATTTTACGAAAAAACGTACTAGTAAATGTTTTCGTTACTTTCGTAAAACTATAAAATTCTGGTGTAAAAATTTATTCCGTAATATGTACGAAAGTTTCGTATATTTTACAAAAAAAAAAAAAAAATAACTACGAGAAGTTTTCGTTACTTTCGTCAAATAATAAAATTCTTGACTTTTCCTAATTCGTAATATGTACGAAGGTTTCGTATATTCTACGAAAAAAGTTAATACGAATGGTTTTCGTTACTTTCGTAAAATAATAAAATTCTAGGCTAAAACTTTTTTCGTGAAATGTACGAAAGTTTCGTATATAATGCGAAAGTTTCGTATATAATACGAAAAAAGTAACTACGAAAGTTTTTTTCGTAAAATGTTGCATGGATTATTTTCAGTGTAGTTAACACTGTAAGCACCTGTAATTTTGGTGACAATTTAATATTGTGATTAGAAAAGTTGGCTGCATCACGCACATGAAAAATAGTATTTAGCTTAGCCCCTTCCTGTTAACCGATTAATCTGATTTGGTGGTCACTTTCACTTAAAATACACTTTTTTAAAATTTAAAATACACTTTGAACCTTCATTGGGTTCTTTCCCCTTACATACCGATACTCCGATATGAACATGCAATTGCAACGTCTTACGGAGCTGGCTAAGAATGCTGGTCTTAGGATTAATTTTGGCAAAACTAAAGTGATGCGAATTCCTTAGAAGAACTCTACGAGTTTTTTTGCCTCAATGCATATCTAAGAATAGACTATGGCAGCAAATGAGCCAGTCCCCCATAACTATTGAAATACAAAGGCGAAAATGGAACTGGATTGGTCACACCATACAAAAACCGGTCATAGATATTGCCAGAACAGCGATGGAGTGGCGTTTCATTGGTAATGAAAAAAGTAGGAGACGCCACGCCTATAAAAAGTAATATTTAGTTTTACCACCTTCATGTTGACCGATTGATCTGAAATTTGGTGAACACATTTAATTTTCATGACCGATTGATCTGATAACGTTACGATTATGTGTATTCTGCATTATTGTAAATCACAGACGGCCGCCGCCGCAAAATGGAGAATCAGTCATATGGATATCAAATGAAAGGGTTTGGCTAGTAAAATACTTATTGTACGCTATGAAAAACTTCAAATCCCAAAATGGCGGCCAGTACAAAATGGGGGACTATATTCATGCATATATATTGTCAGCGCACTCAATATGGGTATTAAATCAAAGCGCTTGGCTATTATGTAGAATACAGAACACCACGAAAAAAAAGTATAATGCAAGGAACGGTCCGAAAAAATGCCAGATCTTAGAGTGTAGATAGAACATAAAGTAAAAAACTTAAAAATAAAATAAGTAAAACAAATTTTTAAGTTAAATGGTTTTATTGCAATGAAACATAATAATGATGCAGATAATGCACTAAAATCGGAAAAATAATTATGTAGTACCATAGGGCATTGATTATACTAAAATAAAATTATACTAAAATAAAGCCGGACGCATCGAGTTTCTGTTAACTATAGTCAACTACGCACCACGATTTTATTTTAGTCTGATCAATGCCCTATATCAGTGAGGAGAGTGGTGTGATAGCTAGTACCTGGTACCACATAATTTTTTTTTTAGCTTTTAGTACATTATCTGCATCATTATTATGTTGCATTGCAATAAAAGCATTTAACTTAAAAATTTGTTTTATGTATTTTAAAAGTATTTCATAGACGAAGCAGTTTTTTAAGAAATAAGATAAAAAGACAGACAATTTCACAAATCACAAAAACAAAAATATTCAAATTAAATTTGGTAAAAAGGAACAATATTTTTATCGAAATTTTAAGAAAATGTCATCACTGATTTTGACACATAGTTGTCAGAGGGCGGAAGTGAAGCAAAGAGCGATTAAAAGATTGCCTAGGATAAAAGTATTATCTCTCACCGATACTCCGATATGAACATGCAATTGCAACGTCTTACGGAGCTGGCTAAGAATGCTGGTCTTAGGATTAATATTGGCAAAACTAAAGTGATGCGAATTCCTTAGAAGAACTCTACGAGTTTTTTGGCCGCAATGCATATCTAACAATAGACTATGGCAGCAAATGAACCAGTCCCCGATAACTATTGAAATACAAAGGCGAAAATGGAACTGGATTGGTCACACCATACAAAAAGCGGTCGCAGATATTGCCAGAACAGCGATGGAGTGGAATCCTCAAGAAGAGGTCGACCAGCTTATACATGGCGAAGACAAATTGAAATCGAAGCGTCAAATATGCAAACTAGCTGGTATGAAGTAAAATACATCGCTATGAACAGATCCAGATGGAAAGATTGTTGAGGCCCTATGCTGCTTATAGGAACGACGGGAACATATACATATATAGGATAAAAGTTGCTGACAAAGAGCAGTCAATGACCATATAAATAATAGCATCAAACATTCAAATATATAAAGCAACAATTAAACGTTTTATTGAAAATAAAATTATTGTGCCAGCCTTGTGGTACAAAATTTTACTGTTATCACCATTTTTCAATCACGATTTTTCTTTATATATATATATATATATATATATATATATATATATATATATATATATATATATATATATATATATATATATATATATATATATATATATATATATATATATATATATATATATATATATATATATATATATATATATATATATATATATATATATATATATATATATATATATATATATATATATATATAAATATATATATATATATATATATATATATATATATTTATAAAACAAACAAATTACATATTGAAAGTTTTAGTAAATATTCATGAAGAACAAAGGGCGTCAACGAATTCTCTCCACTTTGTTCGATCGTTAGCTAGGATCTTTACTTGGTTCCAGGTCATATTACGAGATGCACATTCATTCTTTACCATCCTGATCCATGTATTTCGAGGCCTGCCAGGATTTCTATGCCCTTGTGGATTCCATTCGAGCGCTTGCCTTGCAATCTCATGGGCAGGTCTTAATATATGGCCAATCCAGGTCCATTTGCGCCTGCAGATTTCATATTCAATTGGCTTACAGTTGGCTATCAAGAGCAGTTGATTATTTGTGACCCAATTTGGCCAGAAAATGCGAAGGATTTGTTTCAAGCATTTGTTGTAGAACGTTTGTAGTCTCCTTCGTAAAGTTTGAGTAGAGCTCCATGTGGTACAACCATACAGAAGTATAGATTTGACGCTGCAGTTAAAGATTCTCAGTTTTGTATTGGTAGAGATGTTGCTTGCGCGCCATATTCTGTGCAGCGAACGAAATGCAATCCGCGCTTTGTTTATTCTGTCCGTTATATCGGCAAAGGAACCACCATCTTTGTGGTGCTTCCGAGATATGAAATGGTCTCTATATCCTCGATTATCTGACCTTGGAAAGCTAGTGGTGATGTGTTTCTAGTGCCAATACGCATTAATTTAGTTTTCTTTGCGTTAATTTTTAGCCCAACTTTATTGGCGTTTTCTGAGAGGACGAGGAGTTTTTGCTGAATATCCTCAAATCGGTGTGCGAAAAGACAAATATCGTCAGCATAATCGATGTCGCGTAGAAGCTCGCTCATGTTCCACCGGACGCCATAAGGTGCTTCGGAATTGACTGCTGAATTACGCAATCTAGCAGGAGTAGGAAAAGTGTGGGGGATAGAACACAACCCAGCTTCACGCCTGCGCTGGTCTTGAAGTGTGGACTTTCTTCGCCTTTGTAGCGTACTCTGCGTTCGGCATCAGCATATAGTTCACGAATTAGATTAATTATTTTCGGCGGTATGCCCTTGAAGCTAAGCGCATCCCAAAGAGCCGGTCTGGATACCGTATCGAACGCACGCTCGAAATCCACAAACAGAAGGTACAGGCTGCTGTTGTACTCAATAGACTGCTCTATGATAATGCGGATAGTGTTTATGTGGTCTGCGCAAGATCTTCCCGGCCTGAATCCTGCTTGTTCTTTGCGGAGGATAGATCCGGTTTAGGATGAGGGTTGATAATAGTTTGTTTACTGTGTTCAGCAGAGTTATGCCCCTCCAGTTGTTACATAGCCTAAGATCACCTTTCTTCGGCATTGTCACTAATACACCCTCTTTCCAGCATTTCGGTATAGACTCCTGTTCCCACACCTTTCTAATTATGGGTGTCAACGCTTCGGCAATTGGTTCCCCACCATATTTTAATAATTCTGAGGGCAAACTGTCTGGACCAGGAGCTTTCGAGTTCTTAAGGTTTGACAGTGCGTTCAGTATTTCTGAGAAAGTTGGGAGTGCGGTTGAGATTTCCCTTCTTGGGATGCGCCTACTTTCCGGCCAAGGATAGTTGCGAGTATGAGACGTTGACAGCGGATGGGATGGGGTGTTGAAGAAATCACGCCATCGTGTTAGTTGCTCACTGGTGGAAGTGAGGTCGGAGCCATTTTCATCCTTTACTACATCAGTAGTGCGTGCCTGCTTCCCACTTAACTGACTAATGGCATTGTATACACCTCGCATGTTACTCACTGCTGCTGACTTTTCTGCTTCTGCTGAGATATTATTGTAATAGGCTTCACGATCCATACGCGCCATATATTTTACTTTTGCAGCTGCTTGTCGATATTCCATCTTTGCATTAGTTCTGGCCTCTGTCGTTTTAGAGTTGTTGATTTTATTTTTGAGCTTTTTCTTTGCGTGATTTAAAATACACTTTGAACCTTCATTGGCTTCTTTCCCCTTACATAGATATTGTTTAATGATAAAAGACATTAATTTAAAGAAAAAGAAAAGAAATGAGTTCATATAAAATTCCCTGGAAAGCGGGAAATGAAAATAAGCGGTTTCCCGGGAATTCCTAGGACGGGAAATCTCTGTAAAAAGCCCTAATTGCAGCAAATGAACGATATGTACAACAAATGAATAAAAATTCGCACACGAAGGGTTCCGTACGGATACACATACATATATTCATTTTCGTTTTTGGATTTTTTTTTCATTTTGGGAATTTTTTTTTAATATAATTTTTCTTATATCTTAAATTTTTTTTCGTTGTTTTGGCGATTCCTTTTTGGTTTTGGCCCTTTTTCCATTTGCTGAATTTTTTGTTTTTATTAGATTTTTCGTTTTTTGCAATTTTTGTTAGTTTTTTTTTTGTACATTTTTTTAGTTTTGGTGATTTTTTTTGAGATTTTTCGTTTTTTGCAATTTTTGTTAGTTTTTTTTTTTTTGTAAATTTTTTTAGTTTTGGTGATTTTTTTTGGTTTGGTGTTTTTTTAAGTGTTTTCGCTTCTTGACGTATTTTTTGTTTTGATAGTTTTTTTCGTTTTGGTGATTTTTCGGTTTTTTGCGACTTTTTTAGTTTTGGCGCTTATATTTTGTTTTGCGATTCTTCTCCTTTTGATGATTTTTTCCATTTTTGGCGACTTTTTTCGTTTTTTCGATATTTTTAGTTTTAGCGATCTTTTTAGGTGTTAGTTAATGCTTTTTTCGTTTTGACAATTTTTTCGGTTTTTGGCGTTTTTTAGTTTCGGTGATTTTTTGCGTTTTAGCTTTTTGTTAATTTTTGTGCTGTTTTTTAAACCCCTTTTTCATTTTGGCGATTTTTCGTTTCGAAATTTTTTTAAATTCGGAATTTTTTAGCTTTAGCCCAGGGGTGTCAGAAATAAAACTATTGTTGTATTGGCGAGTAAGCCAAATATAACACTGTAAGAAAAGTTGTCTCATCTAAAAGAAGTACTATCAAGTACACAGAAAAAATAAATATTTTAACACATGTATGTATGTTTGAAGTTAACTCAGGTCTTATTATAACTTTATTTCATAATAGGGGTGTTCACGAAACATTTGGTAATAGTTTATTCGTTGATTTAGTAGAATTTTCCATATATTTTGTTGCTGCAAAATGTATCTAAAAATATTTTGACAACAAAATGTATGGGCAATTTTAATAATTTTAATAATTTTAACAGTTGTCGAATATTGTATTTGTTCGTATTTTTAGTGAACAAAATAGTTCAATTTTCACAAAAAAATATTATTATTATTTTAATAATATTATTTTCATTAAAAAATATATTTTTATTTTTTCCTTTGAATATTGCTTGTCATAAAATATTTTTCGCATATTTTTTAACACATGTACATAGTATGTTTGAACTTTAAGCTTGCTTAAAATTTTATTTGTTTCTATAGTGAATTTGCTTAAATTATTTGTCTTTCTTAGAAAAATTTTTTTTAATTACTTGAAATAATAGCCCAGTCCCCTTATTCCGTAAGGAATGCCAAAAGCTCAGAAAAAATCGCGAAAATGACGAAAATCACAAAATCTTGCTAACATCAAAAAAATATTGCTTAAAAATCGGTAAAACTGCAAAAAGGCAAAAAAAAAAACTGACAGAAAAAAATCACTTTTATCGCAAAAATAGCGAATATTCGCGAACAATTGCAAAATTGCAAACAAGCGATGCTTAATCAATTTTAGAGATAGTTTGCAATTTTACAATTTTTTGCGAATTTTTGTTATTGTCGGGATACAAGTAATTTTTTTGCTAAGCCAAAAGGCTTTTTTACAGTTTTACCGAGTTTTAATCAATATCTGACTCTGTTATCTTTTTGATGTTAGAAATTTTTCGCGAATTTTCCTAATTTTCGCGACTTTTTCGAGTTTTTCGTCCTAATTTTAGATATTTTTAAGCAGTTTTAGGGCTTGCTTGCAAATCTGCAAATTTTCGCTATTTATTGTCGTGACACAAGCTTTTTTTTAGTTTTTGGTTTCTTTACAGTTTTGCCGATTTCCAATCAATATCGGACTCTAATATATTTTTGATCTTGGCAAGTTTTTGCAAATTTTCGTTATTTTCGCGATTTTTTTCCAAGTTTTTGGCATTCCTTACAACTTTAAGTATATTAAATTAATTTTAGAGCCTGTTAGCAAATTTGGAATTTTTCGCGAGTTTTTCGATAAAAGTTAGCTTGGCGACTTTTGGCTTTTTATCGACCCATGATAGTCAGATCCGAAGATATAATGTTACTCCTTTATATAAGTATGTCTGTATATGATAGATAAGAAGATCGAAAAAATGAAAATCTTATATAAAAGTCTCGAGAAGACCTAAAAAATAAAAATCTTTAATAACTGTTATTTAAAGCCCTAAAATATAAAAATCATTTATTAAGGGCTTAACAAGAGCTAAAAAATAAAAAGCTTTCATAACTGTTATTTAAAGACCTAAAAAATAAAAGTATTTCATAACTGTCATAAGAAGATCCTAAAAATAAAAATCTTTTTTAATAGTTATGGAAGGAGAAATATTTTTTAGGTTGTTTCTAATAATTGTTATTACAAAACCGATATTTTTGTTTCTTGTTTTTCTTTCACCAATTGAATATTTAAAAAAATAGCAGCTATTTTCGGTCCCTGTTTAAAACCGGTAGTGGATGGTGCGCTAGACTATTAACCGGGTGGTCACATGTTCAATTCCAGACAAGACCATGTGTGTTTTTTTTTTAATTTTTAATGTTAAATACATACATAAAAATAGCACACATACATTAGGGTGTCCGTTATTTCTTAAAGTGGATACATTTTTGCTCTCAACCCCCGAAAAGTTTAGGCTTGATGCAAAAATGACTATCTAAATATTTCCGACTTACGGTTGAAATTATATTCAATTAAACTTTACATTCAATTTACATTCGATACGAATTTATTTTATTTTTTTACAAGATCCATAGATAGATTCATATCGAATTTAAATTGTTTGTTGGGTTTTGTATAAGTTTTTACGCCTACTACGCTTTTTTTATTATTTTGTGATTTTCAAAAAGAAAATATGTAAATAAATATTATTTGTAAGTTATAAAATGGTTCTTGAAAGTCGCTGCATAAAGTAAGAGGCTTGAAATTTTTCAAAAGTATTGTTGAAGTCTACTGATGATTTGATAAATCCCCAATTAAATGCATATAGACATTACATTAACCCTCAACCAATAAATCTATATTTTAAATAGATTTTGGAAAATATCTTAAATAAAAAACTAGCAGTCTTTCATTGCAGTCCTCGTAAAATATGGCGAAATTCTTAAGAGATAAAAAAATATCAAAACAAATATTTTTCTTTTAAAAACCTACAAAATAAAATTCAATTATTCCAAGAACATAAATCAGGAGATTAAAAAAGTACAACTAATCAAAAAACAATACAAAATTATAGTATATGTGCAAAAACTGTTACGCCAATGCTCACGTCGGAATCGCAGACCAATTATTACTCTGAGCACAAACGCGTCTTATTTGCACAATCCTTGTAATCGCACTAAATTAAAGTTGTTTCAGAATTATGAATCTTACAGGCCATTGCGTGAGTATGGAGAGGTTAAATCGGTACTGACTCAATTTTCACCACTCATAGGACAAGTATGTTCAAGACTATTGGTACAACATTTCTCGCAGTGAATACTTAAAGCTATTTCACAGTACGAACAAAAAATGTGCTTGATCATACAAAATTGTTAACTTAAATTCAAGATGTATGTATTTCTTGAATTAGAGCATATTTTTCAAAATGAGTTAGTTGGTAGAAATAATAAACTCCAAAGTAAAGCTTACACCAAATCAAAGGAAATCAAAAATAAATCGCCTTTTTTTAGAAAACGGCATTACCAATTTCAAGTTTTTCTACAAAAAAATATTAAATTAAAAAAGTCTATATATTTTTTCAATTTTTTTTTTGATTGCTAGAATAATGAATAGTCCAATTAGATTAGTGTGGAAACAATAGTTAGTAATATGATGAATTTAAAACAATTCTTTTGTTATTTAATTCTCAATAAAAACAAATATATAAATTAAAAAGAAACATTTTATTGTATTAAATATTAAGGTTGACTCTTTATAACCTTGTAAATGAAATAAAAATTATTATTACAGTATTTTAAACGTACTATTTCAAAACAAAAAAGCAAAACGCATTTTCAAAAATGAAATGAAAGCTCAACCCAATAGAACTAATGAATCATCCAATACCTGCCAATTATGGTTTTTTTTTTGATTTGCAATCTAATTGAAGTGATCATATTAAAATTCTATGAAAAAAAGTAAACACTAAACAGAAATATATAAAACCAAACCTTAAATTCAAATAAATATTAAAACAAAAAACTAATTGTTTATTTTTAACTTTTGATATACCGACACGACAACAATTTTTAATTAAAAAAAGTTTTATATTGATAGCCACTATAATCACTAGAATTCTCATTATTGTTAAAATAGAAAACAAAATAAAATAAAATATATTGTAAAGAAAATAGCATAAATAAAACAAGAATAGAAACTGCTAATAAGTATTGATGCGACATTTGCTCAATTGGCAAAACAAACATGGTAATTAATTAAATTAATTCATCTATAAGCAAAATTTTTTATTCAAAATATTTTAGCAAATAAACAAAATTACAAAGTAGAAACAAATAAACGAAAATACAATAAAATACTTTTGAAATCATTGGATATTGACAGTTAATTATGTTGAAATAATAATATAAATTAGGGCACGTCTGTGCTCATTTTTAAGGAGTACATATTTTTAAATAGCCTATCTAGAACCCGAAGCACTTGCTAAAGATTTTTTGAGCATTTCATTTTGTTTTAAAAAATTACTTATGCTCAGCCATTTTATTAACTTTTTTAATTAATTCAAATTTGTATGTATTAACATAGATATTTGCCGCAGCACAGTGTGACAAAGTTCAACATAATTGTCATGTGTTGCAATAACTTTTGTAAAATAAATTGACTTTGAAACAGGCAGTTGGACAGATGCATATGGCACTAGCCTAGAATTATAACATTTTAAATATATGTGACAATAAGGACATATACTAACTTTGGGTTATTATCACCATTGTATTCTTCATATTCAAAAGTACCTCTGGGTAAAGTTTAATTAGTTTTGTAAGATTGTTCATTTAATCTATATCCATATCCTAGCAAAAAATATTGGTTGCTGGAAGCATTTTGGTAAGGGAGACAACAAAACGGAATCATTTGCAATTGCGCTTTTATAATACCTGATTTTTGTTCGCTATGAGCCGCTTAGAAGCACTAGTTTCTGTATCCACAAAATGTTTATATTAGTGCTGAAAATCATCAAAATTTTTAGCACTAAAACTGAAAATATTTGGAAAAAATGGTTCGATATAGATTGACGAGAATGATGGATGGACGTGTTCACAAATGGGCTAACGACATGTTGAAGGCTTAATATTTCCTATCTTTTATTATAAATTTAATATTTTTACTCACTGTTTGTAACGCAGATCCCTTATCCTGCTGAGGTCGTAGTGGGGCCACATGGACCTAGCCACGCGGCAAGTGCCTTCGCGTTCCCACCTATATTGTGCCAGCCTGTATGATTCAACCCAGTGTTACTCTCGAGTGTCTCGTTAACTCGTTTAGAGATACCCGGCACTCGACAACCGCCAACGAATTGGTGTATACACTATTTATAGCGGCGGTGGCCGCTTTGCTGTCGGTAAATATACAGATATCTTCCGATATCCTATAGTACCTAAGCCATTTTGCCGCCCTAGTGATAGCGGATATTTCTGCTCGTAAAACGCTACAGCCATCCTGAAGCCTGAATGCAACCCTTACATTGAAGTTTTCCACATAGAAACCTCCGCCAGTTCTCTTACCCCTTTTTGGATCCATCCGTAAAGACTTTGATCGCCCGATCAGGGTTGAGGGATGAGAAGTACTGTTCCCTGCTGGGAACAAGTGAGAGGAATAGCCCACCAAAGTAAGGCTTCGGTGTGCAATAATCAATATTGTTGTGAGTTCCTTGCAGCTGTCGCAGAATCCTGGAGTGCCCATAATCAGTTCGTGACCATGGGCATGCAGCGTTCAGCCTGATCGCCGAGAATAAAGCTAGCTGCTTGGCCATAACCTCCTCTGGAAGCCAATTCATCATCGCGAAAAGTGCTTTCGTTTGTGTCGATCTGAGCACACCTGTTATCAGGGTCGCTGCCAATCGAAATATTTTATTGTGTGTTTTGCGATGAAAGTCTTTCTCTACGGCTTCCCACCAAACTAATACAAATACTAGTACAAACGTTACGATGTTCTCAGAACTTCATAACGTTTTACGGACAACTTCGAAACGTCTAAAATATATCTACGAAGAGGCTCGTTGGGCTGACCTCAACAAATTTTTTCAGCATTTCTACTGGACTCTATGTTTTCTTAAAAGAAATGATCGTAAACACCAGTTTGCTGGTAATGAAAACTTTCATTCCATCAAAGAAAATTCCAATTAAACCCAGGACGAAATTTGATTTAATCAGACTTGCAAAATGCAGTCAAATCCAAAGAGGAAGCATTCAGTATTGGGCGTATTAACCATAATGCAGTTACTGATTCCCTGCGGAAAAGGGAGAGATCTTCGTGTGCAAGAGTAATAAGGTGTGAAAAAGCTTTGTACAAACAGGGTCTTTGGGGTAGCAAGAGCTTTTGGTCATTTGTTAAAAGAGTAAAGGGTAATGTTAGCTCCTTAATTTTGACCCTTTCAAAGGGTGATCAATTATTCCCTGATGCGGATGATAAAGTCAACCTTCTGGCTTAATTATTTTCAAGTAATTCCTTCCTGTCACGATTGATTGAATATCTCATCATATGATTTCAAAAAAGCCCTAAGTTTCAAAATATTCAAAAGCAACTTTTTGATTGATTATGATGCACCGTATAAAAATAAATGTTATTAAGACTCTCTTTCCAAGCTTTACTCCTCTATTCGTCCATGTAAAAGTAGCATTATAAGCATTCATGACCTCCTCAAGGGTTAATTTTTCATATTAAAGTTTTTGTTCTTTTCTTTTAAAGTTATTTCAATGTAACTTATAGCTTTTATGATTTCATATGACTAAATGTAACTATGCCGAAAATATTTTTTCGGGCTCGTGCAGTTAAAAACGTTATAGCTGACCTCAGCATAAATAACTCTTCTGTTCCGGATGTCATCCGAGCACTGATCTTGAAGCAGTACTCTTCGACGTTAGCACGTCCGTTGGCAACCCTCTTAAGCATTATGCATAATAATGCTGGTGAATTCCCATCTTGTTGAAAGGTTCCTAATGTAATGCCAATCCCGAAAATGGAAAGGCTAGTAACCCAGAATATTACCGCCCAAGCTCAATATTTTCTGAACTTTCTAAACTAATGGAAAGTTTGGTAAATTTCCATCTTGTGAGGTATTTACGCGTTCAACAGTTTACTCAGCCACCGCCAGTACGGATTTCGTAGAGGGCGCTTTACAGGTGACTTACTGGCACCACTGCATACACCATTTCGTCGAATTTAAAGTGATTTAAAGGCGTTTCATGGAGTGTGGCATGGTGCACTTTTGTCAAAACTTAGAGGTTTTGGTGTGGGTGATAAATTCTCTTGATTTGAATCGACCTTTCTCAGACGTCGCACTATAAGAGTTGTTATCACTGATGCCAGATATGCTGATTTTTTACGATATGACAAAAAACGATATGTTATACTGTGCTGTTATATCGTAAATTTTTTACGATATGACAATTCTCCGTTCTTTCCCCTACCCTATTTCTCATTTTTCTTAA
Organism: Panzeria rudis; assembly: GCA_956483635.1. NCBI lineage: Eukaryota > Metazoa > Arthropoda > Insecta > Diptera > Tachinidae > Panzeria > Panzeria rudis. The sequence continues at coordinate 102,134,688 of OY101450.1, read as the reverse complement.
TGACCTCCTCAGTCAAACTTTCAACCCTATCTACTCCTTTGTAGATTATAGCGGGATTAGCCATTCATATTAATTCAGTAATAGGCCCAGTCTGTCGGAGATAAGCGCCATTAAGTATATTATGAATGATATGCTAAATCAAGATCTTATAACAATCTCTGAATGGCGTCTAGCGAATAGGGACGATTCTAATGGTAGCAAGACCAAATGCTGTATGCTCTTGATTGCCTTGGCGTGAAAATCGAGTAGGATGTTCGATGGACTTATCACATTTTTCAAGTCTCAAAAGAAGCATTCAAGTGCCTCGGTTTCTTATTACGGTGTAACAGATAATTCACTCCATTCGATTTTCTTAATATTTCTGTGCCCACAACAAATAACAGCTAAAGCCAAGTTTGGACAAAACTGAGTTATTACTACCACTGTTCTCCTTGCATTCAAAGCCACATCCACTCACAATGCTATCATTGTAGCTCAAAAAACTTACATTTTATATCAACAAATCTAAACAACAAAAGTCGCTTCCGCTTTTACGATTCTAGAAGAACAGTATATCTCAAGTTTGTTCAAAAAATTTTTTTAAATAGTCTCTTAAGTAGAATTACGATTTTAACCCAAACCGTGCCGTCAGTGTATTTATTCGTAAAATTTTGCCTAACTCGATTTTAATCATTATTCCGTTTGATAAATTGATATTTTTTAATTGGCTTTGGTTGTTAAACTCGCGTTTAGTCATTATTGAGTTATTTTTGAAGTTAAAGTCAATTTATTAACAGCTAATCTAGAGATAGGATGTAAAAACTAAAAAAACAACAACAACAAGAAAATAATAACGAAACTATTTGTTTTGTTTATTTCTTTTAAGTTACTGTGTTGTGATTATAAATTAAACTTAAAATTAAAATATTATATAATTGCTACCAATGACCGTATAAAGGTTACCTTAATCTAAATTCCCTGAATACAGGCAACGATATGAAATTTAAAAACGCTCTTCTGAAAACTTGGCGAAATCGAGCTTAGCTGTTATTTCTTGTGGACACAAATTTATAACAGCTTTATCCGATCGAAAATGGAATATAGCTCTAATTTATGGGCCGGTGCTTCAAAGTCTATTTTGAAGTTAATCGACAGCGTACAGGAGAGGGCGAAGAAACTAATCGGCGACAGTACGGCAGCTAGCTCTATTGATTCGCTGGAGCATCGACGCAATGTTAGCTGTATTTCGTTGTTTTATCATTACTATAATCGATTGTGTTCTGATTAAATCAGGCATCTTGTGTCCGAAACCCGCTCTTTTCTGCGAACAACGAGTTCTTCATAAAGAGCACATCCCTTTTGTGGTCGATATGCCATTGCATCTCACTACGCATTACAGATAGAATTCGTCGTTTGGCTTAACAACTCGTGTGTGGAATAAGCTTCCCGCAGAGGCCTTTGCTGTCCCTCTCAATGTTGAAAAGCTCAAATCAAATGTCCATAAACACCACTCCTTCCCATCCCCCGAGTGCTGGTGTTATATAAAAAAGAAAACATACAAAAAATAAAATTTTTTTAATATTATGAACATGACTTTGGATCGAATGAATAGACGTTACAAAAGAGAACTTCTTGACATGACAAGCCCATGTAAAAATCCGGCTTTACACCACTTCCGGATCACAAATTCAGGACCTTATTGATATCCTTGGAAGCTCTTTTTTACTTCCATTTTATTTGTAGGAAATTTAATAAAAAAATTCATATGGCAATTAAATTGTAAAATTTTCCAATCACCAACACCACTGTCGAATTGTTAATTTGAAAAACCGCAATTATTTTTAAACTATTTTCTGTAAATATTTTTGTTTTTTTATGATTATTTGTATGTGATTAAATACATGTTTTTTTGTATCGTTTAAGCATCATTCTTCATTTATATTGGCTTCATTTATTTCATTTATGGGGGATTTTATTTATTCATTTATTAAATTTTTTCTATGTTGTTTTTGTATGTGTGCAAACACTCTTTCTCTGCCTTACATTTCTAATTATATCAATGTTTCTCAATAAACTGCAACAACAACGATAAAATTAAAGAAGAAAATATATGTCGCTCTATTTGAAATTTTTTTAATTGAATTGATACGAATACAACAAAAACAGATACAAAAAAGCATCGAATAAATCGAAATCATCAGCAATGCATTTTGTTGCTGTTGTTGTTACATACTTTTATTAGTACAAATTGTCATTATTGTTGTTGTTGTTGGTGATTTTTTTTTTCGTTAATGCGACAGAAACGTTGTTGTGATTCTTTCAGCTTCTACCAATTGAATAGAATTTTTCGCCAACAACTACAGAGCAGAACAGAACACATATTCAAACTAATTCGATCTGATCGAAAGGTAATTTTTTAATTGATGCAAATCACTAGACTTGAGTGATTATCGTGGTGCTCTAACGTAAACACATATAAACGGTTAAATTGCTCCGTATTCCAAACTGATTCATACTTGACGTAAATTTACTATCAAACGTTTTGCTCTTCCACGTTTTTCAATAGAGTAACTTATTTATTATATAAAAAAATTATAATTAACAAACAAAATCTTTTTTGAATAATACAACAAAATAAAAGTTTTATTACATCTTATTTTAAAGGATATTCTTCAATTCAATTCCCCTTCAATCGATTTTCGGATTAATTTATTTCAAACAAGATGGTAAGTTTGCTTTGTTCTTTATCTTAAGTGCAATATATGACACATAATCCACTTATATTAGCATGAGTTAAAAAAGAAAATATAATAATTATTTTAAAAAAATTTTGAACACCTGATTGTATTAAAAAAACCAATAATATTTTTGCAAATGGCCTTGTGATAGCTTTAAAAAATTAAAAAAAAAATGCAAAATACATTAATCAATCCTACTAATTTATTTAGAGGTTAAATGTAGGATTTTATTTTATGTCTAATTCTCTTAAGTAATCAAAGAATTTTCAGCAATATAGAAATTACAAAAATTTTGCAAAAAAAAGTTGATAAAAAGAAGTGCGAATAGTTTTCATAACCTCAAAATTATATTAAAGTGAAAAACTAGTTTGATTTTGAGAAAACCAAGAAGCCGGGAAAGTGTTGCAATTTTGTAGGAAGTGATGAGAATTTTTTGTTTTGGAGATATTATTTGCATGCCATTCACAAATTAGAGCATCTGTTTATAATGTTGCATGTTTTATCTCTCCATACCAAAGGTTCAGATTAGACAACACAAAGAAACAATTTTGTTTAAATTGTTGGTATTCCTAAAAATTGGCATCTACGCATATTTGCGGCATCTCGATTCCATTTAAATTACAATTACATGTAATGTGCAATTGAGGTATTTCGCAGTACATATACAAATAACTATAACTGACACTAAAAGCTAAACTCAATTACAAGCATATCAAAAGAAATTCCATTATAATTACTTTTAACGGTAGCTAAAAAACAAATTAGACATTAAAAGTAATTACAATAGTAAAAACATGAATTTAACATACATGTTCAGGCATATATATAAACAAATGTACTACATATTATTAAGACTTAATTGAAATTTTGTCTTATAGGTAATTGAAAGCTATCATAATTTAATATTTAAAAGGCAATAATTACTTAACACTTTATAATCACTTAATGAAGGCGCAATTTTCCCTTTACTTTTATTCCTCTGCGACTGACGTCGTAGTCTAGCAGACACCAGTAAACAGAAAACTTTGTTTTACTCCCTAATTATACAAATATCGATTCTGGTATTTTCAGTACCTTCTTATTACGTACTCATGCGTACATTAGTGTGAAGAAAGCAATTGAAACGAGCGCACGCATTGATGTGAGCATACAAGTGTCTACAAGTCTACCACGTCAGTTTTGAGGTAGACCTGACAAAATACGTTGTAACTTTTTATCAAACCATTGATATTATCTATTTTCTTTCTAGATTGATTAGCTTAGGTATAAGCTAAAATTAATGTAAAACTTTTTACTAAAAAAATAAGATATGAAGTTTTTTTTTGTTTTTGTATGGATGTAAGTTTTTTAAGGGTAATTTATGTCATGCCAATAATTTTGATTTTAATAAGATTTGTCGATTTGTTTTCAACAAAAAATTACAATAAATATGAAACTACTACATTAAACTAAAATCAAAAATAGTTTCAGTGGGTTTACAAACGGAACTTGGAAAATATAAGCAGTCGAAATAGTGTCTAGTGTACCACCACGTCAGTGGAATTGTGATAATGAAGTCACGTCAGTTGCAATGGGTTAATTGAAGTAGCTTGAAATTTTAGTTAATATTATGAGTAATTGTAGTTGCTTTTATTTCGAGTTTAATTACAAGAATATTACATTTACAAGTAATTATATTTATTTACAAGTAATTATATTAAATTACATTTTCAAGTAATTCCGTAAGTCGCTGAATTATAATTATAGAATGCTATTGAGTCCACCCCAAGTCTTCAACCGACTAAAAAGTAAAATAAACAAACATTTAACCGCTAATTAGGGGCTGTTGTGGACTCCGAAATTACATTTTGCTCAGTTCTGTTTAAGTGTCTGCAGCATTAATAAGGTTTTCCTGCATTTCTTTTGTTATAGAAATAGTTTGATTAAACGAACTTGAAACGGCTTAGATAACTTTCAATTAAACAAATAAGTGAAGTTTGCAAAATACACTATAAACATTTTAAAACTATAAAAAAATCCTTATTTTTATAATGCAAATTTCAAATGTAGCAAATAAATCCTATAATTTAATTTATATCTATTATTGTGAAACACGGATACTTTAAACATTTTTAACACAGAAACATTTCCTCCTCAAAATCTATTGTCATGTAAGAAAATTTTTTAAAGAATGGACAAAACTAGAAAAACATAATAACAAGATTTTTCTTTGCAGATTTACAAATAAAAAAAAATAGATCCTTTAAAATGCACTTTATACAACCAAAATAGTGGGCATATCCATAACTTTCCTATCATAACATTATCCGCTCCTGCTATGTATTACCAGCACCTGCAACAAATTATTATTTAGAATGCACTAAAACTACTATAATTGAGAAATAATCAATCTGATATTCATATAAAGCTGCTGCTATAAAATAATGAATAGCACTTTCCTTGGGTCAGGCTTTATTTATTAGCAAGATTGTTTGGCTATCCTGGCTTTCTTACTAAAAAAGTTCCTAACTCGGCTATAAACTTCACTCTAAGTATTACATTAATAGCACTGTGATCATATTATAACAACATGAATAAGGAACATTATCCCTTATTTAGTTTGTTACGTTTACAAAAATTATATTAATTATTTTAAAACATTTATTCTAATTTACCTACAAAATTTCAGAGTGAACAGGAATACGATAAAGAGCAACTAAGAAGTAAGTTGGAATAAATAACGATAAACAAAATGTTTTTCATTTTAATTATGGACTTTTGCATTATTCACGTTTCATTGGTTTATTAACTGAAAATGAAGAAAAATGTTTACAAAATAAATCTGAATGCACCAAATCAATATTGGTATCATTATAATCTATTATAATTAAAAATTTTATTATTATTACTAAAGATTCTCTACGTAGCCGGCCTTCGGGCGGTTTAAGACTTTTTTCCTCTCATTATATCGAAAAGCGTCTTCGCTGAGCTAAGATTTTCTGCCTAGCCAGGTTTCACTATTATTCGACAAACACAGAGAAAGAAACCCAAAGAGAATATCTTAACTCCGCGAATCCGTTATTCGCTTGACCAAAGGAAGACAATCGTTAAGCCTTTCTAAAGGCCGGCTATGCAAGAATCTCTAGTCAGCTAAACCGCTATTCGATATACTGAGAGCAAAGAACGTTTAAGACCGGCCGAAGACTGGCTATATAAAAAACTTTACTCAACGAAGCCGCTTTTCATTATACACCGAAATGAAAAAACTTTTAAGCCCGGCCGAAGGCCAGCTATGTAAAAATCTGTGACATTGCATTTTCTTCAATGTTAGCATTTTTTACCAAATTTCACTAAGTTTGCGATTTATCTAATTTTCTGAGATTTTGTTATTCTTTGCAGTGTTAGTGATTTCCTCAATAGATTTAGAATTTTTTCTCGAACTTGCGATTTTTCGCGTTCTTTCCGAGTTCATTATATTTTTAATAGTTTAGGCGATTTCTAATCAATTTTAAGGTTTGATTTCAATTTTGCAACTTCTTGCGAAGTTTTGCAATGTTCGCGATAAAAACGAATCTGTGCAAGTATTTTGCTTCTTAAGAGTTTTCGCGAATTTTAAACAATATTATATATTTCTATCATACCGCTGTTAGCCATTTTTTGCGAATTTTCACTATTATTGCGTTTTTTACCGAATTTTTAGCATTCCTTAGATTTTTAGGGATTTTTAATAGAAATTATGGCTTGTTTAAAATTTTGCAATTTTTCGAGAATTTCTATTATTTTCGCGAAGGAAGTAATTTTTGAAAAATGTTTGGCTTTCTTTATTTATTTTTATTTACGGACTTACAACTTTAGCAAGCTTTTGCAAATTTCATAATGTTTTGCGCTTTCTCCCGAGTTATTGACTTAGTTCACAGTTTCAGCGGGTTTAATCAATTTTAGTTTAGGGCTTGTTTCCAACATTGCAATTTTTTGCGAATTTTCAACCTTCTCGCGATAGGTATGATTTATTCCAAATTTCTGCTATTTTTTAAAGCAATTTCAAAACTTGATATCGATTTTTGCACTTATTTTTTATTTTTTATTTTTGCAAATACATAACTTTTTTGGTGTGAGCATTTAGGCAAGTGAATATGTGTATAAGGGGCTATTCACATATTATGCAACGCTATTTTCGAAGTTTTCAACTTTTTGAAATTTTTTGTGTGTTTAATTATTTGTTTCGTCTCATATACAAAATATATGTGTTTAGAAATTACTTTTCATACAAACAAATAAATGTGTTGAGTGATTTTAACTTAGTTAAAACATAAAATCTTTGGACGTGCCTATAAAAGATTTAGTAAAGACTCAGCTACTCTAATTGAACTTGAGGGAATTATGTATTAAGTTTTTGGGTAATAGTTTTATAAAATCTAATAATACTGTTTCCAACGATTTAATTAAAAATCTAAGGATTAGATTTAATGAGAGACGAATTCAATTATTTTATACCTCCACTCAGGAAAATTTCCTTCTAGCAACAGTGTTTTAAAATACAGTACAAAAACGGAAACTAAGGAATGCTGAGCTCTGCCAGCATGAATTAGAAGATGACCTTACAACAGAAGAAACTATCGATAGTAATACACGAAATGTTTTAACAGAATTAACCGAAACAATTAGAAGTGTTGAAATTAAAAAAAAAATTTAAACAGGACTCTAATGGCATAATGGAAAATTTTATAAATTTAGAGATATCCAGAAAAAGGACTGAGAAACTAGATGTTTTGTAATATGGGTTGCTTTCGATTTCTTCAACATCTACGATAAATGAACGGATTTTTTCAAGCCAAGTTTTATCAAAACTAAAGAAATTATTTTTCTAAAAGATTGTTTTAGAAGATCTTCTCAAACTATTGAAATAACTGATATAATGGTCTCACAAACTTGTTAATTTTTTTGATGAATACATATTTATGATTTTTTTTTGCTTGAGTAAGTTCAAGAATTGTTATGTTTGTTATGTTATTGTTTTTTAACTAATAAATTCAAAATAAAAGATAATTTATGCAATTTTATTTGCTAAAATTACTTGATTTATGACAAAACTTTATTAATCGGTTAACCAGTTAATACTGCAATTAACCGATTATTAACCGATTAAGCCAAAACCTCGATTAACCGATTAAAGCAGAAACCCGATTAAATGAATACCCTTACTAAAACTCATAGCTTAATTGTTATGTATTTTAGTTTAACTGTACACTGAAAGGAAAACCTTCATATATATAATGATTTTTTACGTTACAGCAATGATTTTGTCATCGTTTGTCAACCAACGTAACGTTTCACTTCTGGTATGAAAATTGCTTCACTAATTATAAAAATTTCATAATTAAAATTAAACTTTTCGTTCACATGTGTATGCATATAACTAAGCGCCACCAGGCGGCTTTTTATATTTATTTCATCCTGTCAGAGACTTAATTTAATATTTTTAACACTTGAAAGTTACTTACTTTAATTTTACTTCCTATAAATAAATTTGTAAATGTTAGTCTTGAACCCTTGATCTCATGTGTGTATGTTAACACCTTTACTGCTTCATTCATGTCACCATTTAAAATCAATAGTGCAAAATCAATATATAAGAAAAAGAAAATTATACGATAAAAAAGCTTCATTTCCGATATTTGTATTTGAACTTGAGTCATATTTCTATTTGTTACTTTTTCATTTTCCGAATGAAAAAAGTTCATATTATTAATGACAACACAAAATGTATAAAATTTGCCTGAAAAAATTTTCATACCGTTTATGTAATTTTTCATTGCTGCTATGCAATGCTTTATTCCATTAATGACACTTTTCGTTGTATCAATGAACCATTTTCCTTTCAGTGTAGAGATGTAAAGATTTCCAAAGGTTTTAAAAGTTCATAATTTTTAATGAAACTGTTCTAAACAAACGCTGAGAGCCGAAGCATTAATTGTCAAGCACATAATGTCGAGCACACCACCAATATAAGCCAATATGGTCCAATATAATTCATTTATAAACGCATACATATGCTTCCATTTAATTCTCCTATATTTTTGTTTAAAAATCTGTTCATTAAAAATCTGTTCACTTTAATAGTCATGCGCAATGCCTTCAAAGCATTCGATCACGAGGATAAAGGTTTCATCGAACACGGTGATGTCATGCAAATTCTAGAAATTTTAGGACAAAAACTTGACGAGAAAGCCGTTAAGGCCCTAATCAAAGAAGTTGACAAGGGTAATTCGGGTAAATTGGATTTTAAGCAATTCTGTAGATTGGCCGCACGTTTTGTGGAAGTCGAAGAAGATGGACCAGTGCTAATGGGTGAATTGAGAGAGGCATTTCGTATCTATGATAAAGATGGCAAAGGCTATATAACAGTAGAAACATTGCGTGGCATTTTACATGAATTGGATGATAAATTATCTAATCAGGACTTGGACATGATTATTGAGGAAATTGATTCGGATGGCTCGGGAACGGTTGATTTTGATGGTGGGTATATTTTGTAATTAAAATGAATTTTTATTTTATATGTAAAATAACAATAATAATATTTTTTGTGTTAAAGAATTTATGCAAGTGATGACAGGTAAAAATTTCAAAGATATATTTATTCATCAACGTTTTACCTTTGATCCTCTATTACTGAATGTAACACCCAGCCGTTGCCCCTGTCCACAACATCGCCAGCTTTTGCATCGTCATATTGAAATGCAATTTCAACGTTTCTTCAAACAAATCTTGCATCCTCTTAACCATTTGCATGATCATTGCCTTCAACATGTTTGGCATTTACAGCAGCATCCTCATTTATATAGACCTTCATCATATAAAGACTCTTCCTTGTCTGTTGTTCCCGTAGTGTATTGTCGTCCACCGTTTCGTCCACGTTTTCCTAAATGGGTACCCATTTTAACTTTGTATCGTGAAATTGTTCAGAATCCTTTTAAACGTAGACACCGTTGTCGTTTAATGTTAAGTCACAAGTAGTTTTTTTTAATTTTTTACCTCACAATGGCATTTGCAAGTTCTTTTTTTTTAAGGAAAATGAAAAATTGTATTCGTAAAGTATCCTTAAGTACGAGCAATTCTTTTTCCTGAGTAAATGTTTTTGAGTTAGAGTTGTTCCTTTAGTGCCATCAAGTTAAAATTTTATAAATTTTCGAACCAAAAAAAAAATTTGCAATGCCTTAATTAAAGTTTTTTCATTTTGTTCTGCATATAATCCCTTGAAATAATTTATGTTAAATACTCCCACTTTTAATCTATACACAGCCCTTAACAAAGACTTTGTTATGTTTTTCTTATAGCTCGTAACATTTAACGTTCTTGTAATTTCAGGTTAAGCTTCTTATAAGTTATTTGACCACTTAACATTTTTTGAAAAGTGGTCCCAGGACGAAGAAGACATACATGTATTCTTAATTTTTTATATTTCTTTCAACGTTTTTAAAAGCCTTTTTAAGTTTTTTCTCAATTAAAAAAAGTATTTTTGTTGTCATTTATTTAAAACTATTTACTATCCACTGTAAAATATCACTGTATTTAATAAAAATAAAAACTAATATAACATATTAGCAATGCAGTTTTATTAAATAGAAAAACAAAACTAATTCGGGTACCAACGTAGTGTAGTATATAGTGTGCTAGACTATTAATCGTGGATGACAGGCTCGATTCCTGCCAAGACAATGTGTGTTTCTACAGAAAAGCCAAAAAGGCTTAAGCAGCATGTGTGTTTGTTTTTAATTTAAAAAAATCAGGGGCCAAATTACGGCACGTGATGTCGATTGAAATCTTAATAAAACTTAAATGGAAATTTCAATCTATATAAAGTCAAGGTTTAATTAGTTTGTATTATCCTTTTAATATTAAACAGATACACAGAATAAATTATCACCCAAAATTTTTAGAACAAAAGTTTGTCTAAAATAAAATTTCATTTTCAGTAAATGTTCTTTCTGAATCAGTGAATTTTTTGTTTGACTTTAATTTAGGGCGCAAACAGCAAAAACAACCACGAAACCCAGTTTCCTGTGTCGTAAAGAACAATCCCCATGACGACATACACACAAATAAGAACAATGATAGCAAAATGAATGCGATGTATGAATTTATGGATTTTGTATCCAACGTAAATTGTAATAAGTTTGTTTACTGAAGATTTCTGAGTGAATCAATTCATTAACGCTGTTGCGTTAATTCTCATTTATTTTTTTTAGAGTTTTTGGATAAACATACAGAGCTGAACACATTCAACAAAGTGAAATTTTATAAATGATCAATGGATGATGATGTTATTATTTAAAACTTAAAAATATTTGCAAAAAAAGTTTTTACTGATTCAGACAAAGAGTTTGTTTGATATATTACAAAAATCCATTTGTTTGATTCAGTAAGCAATTTTTTTATAGTTTGTAAGTATTTTTAGATAAATCGTTTTATAAGTTATAAAAAAATAATATTTTATTTATTACCGAAAATCCATAAATATTTTTGCTTGATTAAATATTTTAAATATTTTTATACAAATTGTTTTATAGATTTGGACAATTCGTTTACTAAAAAAACCCAGCTTTTTCAATGAAATTGTTGAGACATTTTTGCCTGTATTTACAAATTCGTTAGTAGGTCCGCTTCTAGACAAAATATTTATTAATTTATTGATTTCGTTACGAAATAATATCTCTGGAAGTCTAGAAAGCATAGAAGTAATTTCTAAATCATCGTAAAGCAAATATCGGTCTAATTACTAAACGACCATAAAATAGTAAAAATCAAGTTTTCCGTAATAGAGAATTCTGAAATATCTCGTACTATGGTCATAACATCCTAGTGAAAAAACTAGAAGTAATTTTTGGGCAACTACTTTTTCTCTACTTCCATAATATCAATTAGTATATAGTTTCGACTTCTCTCGAATTGATTATAAATAACTGTTGTTTTAGTTTTACAAAATTGGAACTCACGTGAAATTTTTTAAATATGTAATTATGATATATATATTTTTTTGATTTGTTAAGCAAATGAAATAAATGTTATTTTATAAATGTTGAAAGTTGAAATGTTGAAAGTAATGCCAACAAACCTATAACTCTCAGTAAGAACACTAAAGTCACTTTCAAAAACCATATTTCCATGTATAAGCGTGTTTTTGTAACTTTTTGCAAGTAATGAAAAATTAGTTCCTTTGTACTTATTAAAAAAAGAACATACGAAAAATCAAATTTTCTTAACATCATTAACATGACTCCAGATTCAATGAATAGGCATAAAAAAGAGAACTTCTTGCATTGACAATCCATATAAAAATCATTAGAAATTATCCGGGTTTGCACCACTTCCAATTCATAATTCAGCATCTTATTGACTACCTTTAAAGCTCTTTTTTTACTGCGTTTAGTTGATTATAATAAAAAGCTGTAATATCGCCAAGTCATATCAACGGTGTTGCGTAAAAAGCGACAATCTGCTGTACAAAATGGTGTGAGATTGGCCCATTTTAAACAACAGCGTCGATATTTCGCGATGCGCAATTTTTTTTAAAGTTAATCCCTTGACAGACATCTTTTTTTTTTAAAGAGAAGTAACACAATTAGGCAATTAATGCCTACCAGTTAATTAATTAATGTTCTACCTTCTTTGCATTGTGGAAACAGCACGTAAGACAAAAAAAGTCTTAAAACAAGTTTTATCTCATAAAAAATAACTGGAACATGGCTCAGCTGTAGAGAGCACGTCCGGGAAGCTCGGGTTCGTTTTCCAGGCATGAAAAAATTTTTTTTCTTTATAACAGGAAATTAAAAAAAAAAAATTATTGCATACTGGGATTTTTGTTATCAGAAATGAAGCTTATTTTTTCTATGTGAGTATAGATTTTCTGCCCACTGAGCCTCTGCTAAGTCAAATTGATTTTTTTTCTGGAAAGCCTTTATACGAGAAACGAAGTGGTGGAATGACTTAAGCGCGCCCAATGGACTGGGGCCAGAAAATCTTTACTCAGTACATCCCAATAAAATAATATAATAAAAAGAAATAATTTTCAATTCATAATTGTTTACAGAGATTATGCTTAGGCAGAGCCTTCTTTAAAATTTATGAGCTTCCATCCAGATTTGGATATACGTCTGCGAAAGGAACTCCTTGAAAAGTGTAAAGAACAGATATAAAAATATATCAGTTTTGTAACATGCAATATTAAGAAAAAAATTCTATAACTAATTTTCCAATGAAAACAAAACCCTTTAAATGTGAAATAAACCAAATAAAAGAGAGAAAATAAAATACATAATTTCCAAACATACTTTGGGGATTATTTCATTTGAAAGTTAAAAAACTATATGGGATAAGTTTTAGCTAAATAAACGAAGTTTCTATAGCAATTACACCGTTTATACTTAATATTAAATCGTATTTGCTTATATCGCCTTCATAAGAAACATAAGTATAAACACAATTTGGACTCTATAGAAAGTTTTTAGTGTGTCGTGTCAAACCATATTTTCAATACAACTAAAGAACTGAAAACAGTATTAAGTCTAAGTATAAACGGGGTCAATATCTTACAAGATAGTTGAAAACTCATGCTAATATTACTTTAAACACATTTTGAAAATATCGAAAATATTTATAACTAAAAATTACTTTGTACAATAAAACTGTGTTTCAGGCTGAACCAGAATACGACAAGGAACAACTCAGAAGTAAGATTAAGATACTAAAAATTGTATCTTCCTGTATTCTAATTTATTTCTCAAAATCTTTTCTACTAGTCATGCGTAACGCCTTCAAAGCATTCGATCCCGAGGATAAAGGTTTCATCGAACACGGTGATGTCATACAAATAGTCGAAATTCTAGGACAAAAACTCGACGATAAAGCCGTTAAGAATCTAATTAAAGAAGTCGATAAGGGTAATTCGGGCAAATTGGATTTTAAGCAATTTTGTAGATTGGCCTCACGTTTTGTGGAAGTTGAAGAAGACGTACCAGTGCTGATGAGTGAATTGAAAGAAGCTTTTCGTATTTATGATAGAGAAGGCAAGGGCTATATCACAGTTGCTGTTTTGCGTGGTATTTTACATGAATTAGATGACAAATTATCGCCCAAAGAGTTGGACATGATCATCGAAGAAATTGATGCTGATGGTTCTGGTACTGTCGACTTCGATGGTAAGTTTTTGGCGATATAAATTTGTTTTGATATATTTTATAATAAAATAAATTTTTTTTATTAAATTGCTTCAATAGAATTCGTGCAAGTAATGAATGGTAAGTTTGAACCAGGATATAAAAATATTTGCTTAATATTTTTTTAATGTTTATTTCTTAATTGTATATTTTAGGTTAAGAAGCCTCATTTATAGTTTTGACTCTGTTATACTAAATTGATGATAATGCAAGAAATTATATTTTTTACATTTATTTTTAATATTAGTTTAATTGTGTTTTATGATTTTTAATTTAAATTAAACGGAAATCCAATAAAACAATAGTTAAATGTAGCTGGAAGTGTGGTTAAAATTTAATTTAAAAATTTGTCACATCTTTGGAGTACTCCTTAAAGAAAATTAATATTAATCTGATTCGACGAATTGTAATAACCTTTTAATGTCCTAAGTAAGTACTAACGTGCTTAGAAATTTTCACAATACACATATTGGGGTCCACTTTGGGAACGTATGTGGCAAAGCCGAAAGGGTTATTCCACTCGAGATCCGACTGGGAAATTGTTTGGATAGCCCGTCTATAGATTACTGATTTAACATAATTTCTTTCCAAGTGGGAAAATATTGGGAACTTGTTGGGAAAAGCAAACAGAGATTTTTAATTGTATTTTTTACTCGTCTTTGATAGAGGTGATTCTGGCTTACTTTTGTCGCTTGGACAGCTTTAGCCACTTTTAACCAATATTAGAGTTTGCTATTTTGCCGATTTGAGCAAGTTTTTGCGACTTTTCGACAGTTGAGATGCCAGTTGGAATGGGATCGCATTTCTAGTCGGGCTGCTTTTAAGTTTTAAATTTTACATTTCAAAAATTGTTTTTTTTAATTGTAAGCTAATGAATTTAAATTTAAACACAAAAAACAAATATCAATGATAAGTTTTAATTAGATTAATGATAGCTGAAAACTCATGCTAATATTACTTTAAACATATTTTGAGAAAATTGAAAATACTTATAACTAAAAATCACCGTTTACTACAAAACTTTGTTTCAGGCTGAACCAGAATACGATAAAGAACAACTCAGAAGTAAGATAAGATAATAAAACTTTTAGCTTCCATAATTCTAGTTTATTTCTCAAAACTCTTTCTACTAGTCATGCGTAACGCCTTCAAAGCATTTGATAACGATGATAAAGGTTTCATCGAACACGCCGATGTCATACAAATTCTCGATATTTTAGGACAAAAACTCGACGATAAAGCTGTTAAGAATTTAATCAAAGAAGTCGACAAGGGTAGTTCGGGTAAATTGGATTTCAGGCAATTCTGTAGATTAGCATCACGTTTTGTGGAAGTTGAAGAAGATGGACCAGTGATGATGGGTGAATTAAAAGAAGCTTTCCGTATTTATGATAGAGAGGGCAAGGGCTATATCACAGTTGCTGTTTTGCGTAGTATTTTACATGAAATAGATGACAAAATATCGCCCAAAGATTTGGACATGATAATTGAGGAAATCGATGCTGATGGTTCCGGTACAGTCGATTTTGATGGTAAGTTTTTGCCAATGTAAATTTATTTCGAGATATTTTAGAATTTATTATTTAATTGCTTCATTAGAATTCGTGCAAGTAATGAATGGTAAGTTTAAAGGAGGATGTGAAAATATGTCTTTAAATATTTACTTATTGTTTATTTTAGGTTAGCCCTCATTTATCTTTTTGGCTCAGCCATTCTAGATGGATTATACTGCAAAAAATTCTTATTATATATATATTTTAAGTTTTAGTTTAATTGTGTTTTATGACTCTTGAATTAAGTTAAACGAAAATCAAATAAAACAATAGTTAAATGTAGCTGCAAGTCCTTCGATTACTGCTTAAAGAAAATTATCATTAGACTGATTCGACGAATTGCTTTTAATATCCAAAGTAAGTAACTACATGGCTCATTCTTATTTAAAATGTTTTTGCCGTGTCCGTTGAACGTATAGTAAAATATTTCACAAAATAAACGCGTACATTTTAAAATGAAAGCTGTTTTAGCATGATATAATAGATTGTAAATAAATGTATATAAGTTCTTTTATGTAAGACTGTCCATTATGTGTTAAAAACGAAAAACAAAAATGTACCCCTCTTCATACAAAATGGCGTATCCGCAGTTAATTTTCATATATCAAAATTTTTAAAAATATTAGAAATGATAACTTTTTTTTTTAATTGTTGGGGTCCGCAGTCATGTGTATTGAGCGTTACGAGTTTTTAGTACGATTCATTACTCAGTTTAATTATTAAAATTGCATTAATAACATACACGAAAATAATAGCGTAGTTTTCCATTTCTAAATATTTAAAACTTTTGTGAACTTTATTAAATAGTATTATATTGCAAAATGTTTCATCAATCAATCATCGTTTGTATCCAACAAAGTGTATTGGTTGTTATCCATATATTTTCAATATAATTGAAATTTTTTGTGAATAACTAAGGAGCTTATGTTGACAAACATCGAAGATTATACATCTGAATTGTATGGATTTCAAAATGTAGTGTGTGTCTGGTAAAAAATTTAATTCTCAATTCTGATTTCATGTGATTTTAAATCATTTCAAAGTTTTTCCTTTATAGATTAACGTTGAAAGGCTCAAGGTTGAAATATTTTTGATTCAACATCAACCCACTTCGATTTTAAATTATTTTGCTATTTTTCTCTTAGTGTAGGCAAATAAAAACGCATTCAAATAATATTACATTATTAGCCCGATGTTATTATATAGCCCTTCCAAACACACATGTATTTCGGACATATTTAACAGAAAAAATATAGTAGTCAAAAGCTTCATCTTTAAAAAGCTGTATCTTTTAGTCAATTAGGAATATCTTCAATATGTTTTATTATAAACTTATTTATTAGTTATTTTGTTTTCACACTTTAACCATTTATGGCCACCCTTACGACACTGTGGCGTGGGGCAAAAAAATATATTTCTTGAATCGTATTCAACTAATTTTTAATGTTAGGAGAAAGAGATTTTTCTCGCTTTATCGCAAAATATGCCATAGTGCTGCATATGAATAAATTACTATTTACGCACAATTTTTTCAAGTTCTATTTCAATACACGGGAGGTTGATTACAGTGGTTCACATATTTTCAACTTTTTGCCATCACCTCAAAAATGAGATGCTTTCTAAGCTAATTTGGAATCGCAGAGCATGAATATGACATTCATATATTTTTATCAAGGAGCATTTTCGAGATATTTGCGAAAAACTTGTTTTTTTGCATTTTATAAAGCCATTTTCAAAAATCTTAAGAAACGCTTATCTGAATTACGAAGATATTGCACTGCTGAACAGATATGTTTTTCCTCTTTCAGCCCGTATTCAAAATGTATTGATCGTATCAAAATTCACTGAGTTACAGGGTTTTAGATTTGAAAAATTTATATTTTTCTACGTTTTTCCAAAACTTACTATTTTTTGTCGCTTCAGTCAGTAATGCAAAATAAAATTTTTTAAATTTGTTTTAGACCCACATCTTAAAGAAAACTTTGCTCCAAGTTGATCACTTTTACCCGTTCGAAAAAGAAAGGTCGACATATCACAATCATATATCACATATCAAAATTACCGAAATTATAAGTATTTTGATTTTAATAATTTTAATACTTTTATATTAATTTTAGGACAGAAATCAAAAAAAGCTTAAAATAGTTGAACATGATAAAGAAAAAACAGTTAGTGAAGTTCCGAACCTTCACAAAAAATCAGTAATAGGTGCTATTCGCCACTAGGCGACTACACATCTGTTAATTAGGTTTACTAAAGAAATAGGATTTTTGGTAGGCTGTTGTTGCTGCCGTCGCTGGCAGTGTAGGCAAAAGGGTTCTGATGAGAAGACTGTGGTGATCTCGAAACATCTGACATCAGTTCAACCTTCCGAACAGCCAAAATTTTCTTTGAATGTTCAATATTTACATGCTTTAGAATTTCTTTCTTAAATAAAAAATAATTTAATCTTAAGATTAAATTAAAAAGGAACTTAAGCCAAACTAATTAAAATAACTTTGTATAAACAACCATACAGTTCGACTAAAATTCATAACTCAATAATTTTCATTTTTATGAAAGACTTATGGCAAGACAAGTGGAAAAATAGTGCTATGTGGTATTTTGTGCTTATTAAATTGTTTCTTAATGCTTTAAAATCGTTGATTATTGATATTTTACAATGAAACTTTGCAGTTATATAGGAATGTATGTAATTAATACTCAGCAAGTATAGAAAACTATGATTTGTTTCTGAGAATTATAAGAATTATAAGAAAGTTCCAAAAAATCTCAAAAATATGTCGATTTCGAAAGGGTGCACGCCCACCAAAAATTGTAAAATCGATTAAGTTTTTTTTATATGATAATTAAGAAAAATTTATTATAGAGAAAACAATTGTGGTACCTTTTTGGGCAAAATTTATCATAAATTAAACATTTCTCAATTTTCAAATTAAAAATAGTTTATTTTCAAACTCTGAAAGAATTTTCCATCAACCTTTTTTTTAACTATTCGAAATTTTGTCGTGTAACTAACAAAGAAAAAAAAATGTGTTATTTGGATCCGATATCCTAAAAATACTGGACCAAGGATTTGAAAATCTACCTCACTAACTATACAAGATAATAGTTTAACCAAAGACATTTTTTTAGAACTTTATAAGGTCCATAAGGACACAAGAAATTTTGGAATTGAGTTAGAAACATAGAAATGACATGCCCGAAGTGCACTACTTTGCCCTTCATACCTTTCCTCCTGAGCAATATGGGAAACTCATCTTCCTCTGATATCTCCATGTGAAATTTTATACTGATCGGACTAATGAGTTCCAAATGGTTGATATATTTCCAAAATATTTAATTGTGCCCCTCTGGCATTTTTCTTATAGTCATACTCAATACAGATTTTTTTATTACAATTTATATTGGGATATTTTCATTAAATCTGTTGTTATTTTTGCGAAGCGTTGAGGTGGGTACTACTCTCACTTCACGCGAAACTACTGATTTTTCAAACTCAAAATGACTCTATTATTATTATATATTGCACTTGCAAAAAATATATAGACTCACATATTAAGAAAGAATACTATTTTTAACACTCATCACATTTTTAATGTCATTTTTATTGTTTAAACTAATTAAAAAACTGTTTAAAAACGTTCTGTCTTGGACGTCCGTTTGTCTGTTTGTACGGATCCTGTATTTGGTCACAATAACGACAGAAAGACTTCACTAATCGAGTCCTTTTTTTCTTTTTACGCTTCAGTATAATTAGGAATAGAAGCCTATTTAATTTCACGGTCGAAAAGATATTTATGAGGCGTGCACTATTGGATTTTCCAAACTATTATTTTACTTTTTACCCGATGTGAACAATTTTACTTTTTGTACGTTAGGAACAACATTTTATTTAAGATATGGGTCAAAACAAAAAATTTCTAATTTTTTTCTTTAATGGAGCATTTCAAAATTGTGAATTTTGGAAAAAAACAAAAAACAAAAATTTTTTTCAGATATAAAGGCTTGTAACTCAGTGAATTTTTATCTGATCAACGCAGTATAAATATGACCTGAAAGAGGAAAAATATATCTATGCAACAGTGCAAAATTTGCTTAATTCAAACAAACAGTACTCAAGATTTTTGGAAATAGTTTTATGAACTCTGAAAAAACACGTTTTTTGCAAATATCTCGAAAACGCTTATTAAGAAAACAAAATGAATGACATACTCGTGTTCAGCAGCTCAAATTTAGCTTAAAAATATCTCATTTTTGAGGTGCATGCTTTTTTGTGGCATAGTGTTATTTATTAAACAATTAAATATTAATACTCCTATGAGTATTTTTTTTAACGAAATCTGCACATGAGCTCAATGTTAGTACAACATGTCGTGCCTAAAATCTAAATGTATTTAATTTTTGTTCATATTACAATATGTGTTCATCAAGGTAATATTCTACATGTAATTCACTCATTTAAACATCGTTTAATTGATCTTGTTTCAATATTTTGTTTCACCTGTCTTGTGTTTATATATAGTTTATATATACCCTGCCGGAAAATCACTAGTCGACTACAAAAATAATCAACTTATAGTTAACTTTTCTTAAACTAACTAAAAGCTAACTACAATGTAATACAGAATGAAATCCAGAAAATCAATTCTTAAGTTGAGTACATAATCCAACAACTTTACTATAATCTTTGAAACTGATTTAAAGTTTATATTAACTTTTTGCTGTTATTATTTTAAATGGTACCTTAGCTGGGTGGTCAGCCCGTTGGCAATAAAATGTGTGATAGAAAGTTCGAAGGTAACTTAAATAAAGTCAACTTTAAGTTATTTGAAAAGCAGGGCGGAGTCGGGCAATTGACTACCGCCTAGGACATCGCAATATTAATATAGTTAATTGTCTTCATTGGAAAGTAATCCAAGTGTCAGTCATAACTAGTTGCGAAATAGTTAGCTTAAAGTTAAATCAAAGTTGACTATGTTTCCGACAGGGTAGTATCAAAAATATATACATTCATTGCGAGATTAAATTGTTGATGTAAATAAAACCAAAAATTGATTTTTAATTGTATAACTTGGGGTGTTGTTTACTGGTGAAACAGACACGAGCTGTAGGCTGACACAGAAAAAGATTTATAAAAACGTTAACGTTTTTAGTTTTCAACAAAAACTTCATGTGTATGCTAAAAATTGTTTTCGTATAAAATCTTAAACAAGCTTACAAAATTATAAAAAAATAAAAGAAAAAAGTTTTGAGAAAAGTTCCTTGAGAGGAATAGTCGCTAAAAATATATTTAAGAAAACTATTAAACATACAACTACCTATGAGATTACGTTAATGATATTTGTTAGCCAATCAGTTCGACCAGTTCCTTCAACATGGCCCTACTAACAACGTAATATAAAGAAGCTAGAGTACTACCACCCCTGATCGCATATAGGCTGTTTTTAGATTATTATACAAGCTGTTAGACTTCTGCACAAAATGCAATCCTGATATAATGTGTTGTTATTACTTTTTTTAAACTTCCCATAAACTCATTAGATCAGGGTTGCATTTTATACAGAAGCCAAACAGCTTGTGAGATAGTGGAAAGCAGGAATTAATAGGAGATTAAGATTACAAGTAGACTGGTTGCTATACACATACATATGTATTGGCAGTTACTTAACTTGCAGTCCAGAGAGACAGAAGAAAAATAGAGTTCATAAAATAGATTTATATCTCTGGAAAGTTTATCAGTTAAATTGCAACCCAGTGGTAAATGAAGGGAAGTAGCTAGATAATAATCAATGACGGCAGAATGACGTTCTTACTGAGCAATCTAAGTAATGTACGTGCAATCTAATATGTCATTTACTAATAATAGCTCCGATTATTTTGCATTGTGTATGTGAGAATTTCGCTGTATTTCATAGACTTATATGTACAAAGTAAAAAATTGTGTCCTACGTATGGGCTATATTTCAAAAACAAGCTCGCTTACGGTTCCACTTGTTATACAAACGCACAGTAGCGACATATACTGACATCGTAGCTTAAACTGGAAGTACATTCCATGCGTTACGCGGCAACGGTTTTCTTGCTTTTTTAACTTTTATTGCTATAAAAATGGCAAGTTACACACCAAGCTTTTGAAGCTTTTTTGCTTACAAAATTTCAAGCCTTTGCCGGCTATTTTTTGTATTGCCTTCACGTTTTATTTTTCTTTATATATTTAATGCATTTTTCATCCATTGTTTAATAAAAATTTGTTTCTAATAATTTATTTCCATTGGACAAAAATTTTCAAATATGGGCATTTCCATGAATATAACAACCACCACTGAATATATGAGAACCCTTAAAACTTTCTTTAAGATATGGTAAAGGGGAAAAACAGTAAAATTTTGTTATACAGAGGTATTTAACCTTCTGTCAGTGCATAGTAAATTTTACATAGTCTGTGCATGGGGTCAACCTGACCCCACATATATTTAAATGCATTTTCTAAGCTTTTTGTTAAAAAATAGTCGTTTCTATTGTTATTTATTAATGAAAAAAAAACTTATTTTATTCAGAATATATAAGATTGACATTAAGATAATTTAAATTATATTATATTACATAAAAAATTAGCCAGATGCATCGTCTGACATGATTTCGTTGTTTTCTTCTTCAAGGGAATCCATTACTTCTTCGTTGACACAGTTTATGCAAACGGTTTTTATATGTGTTGTGCAAGAAGGCTGATTGCAGACATAACATCTTGTTCCTGTTTTTTTATCAGCGGATCGAGGGCAAATGTAACATCTTGGTCGCTTACTGACAGATCTATTCGCCGCTGTTCCTTCAGTTGTTGTGCTCTGTCTTATGTTTATTATATCATATCCAATTTGATGAATAGCAATTTTAACATTTTTTTTCATTGCCCGTGGGTTTGATAATCGGTGCAATATATGATCATTTACCAATTGCATAGCCAGCTCCTTCAAAAAGATTTTACGTTCATTGTTTTTCCGCTGAATATATAGTTGTGGATTAGCACATTTGTACAGATTATAAGCGGCTATACCTGCGATATCAATCATATTAAAAAATAGAACCATTGGCCATCGTTTGGTCTTTCTCTTGCAGGTATAGGTACGAACTAATTTGTCGAGTGTGTCAACACCTCCCTTTGTTTTATTATAGTCCAATATTATGTTGGGTTTATTCGTATCGAGGTCAACAATATCATCATTGTGTAGAGTGGATAGTAACAATACATTCTTGTTTGGCTTCGGAACATAACTTACCAAAGTCAGATGGTTGTCGAAGCAAAATTTAGAAGAATTCAGGTCTCGCTTCTTAATTTCGGCCTTGTTCGTAAATTCTTTAGGTAGATCTGGTTTATTTGAGCGAATTGTTCCAATTATTGTTGTTTTTTTCTGCAACATTTGTTCTGCTAATGGACAGCTTGTAAAAAAGTTATCCATCGTAATAGTTCGTCCTTTATTGATATATGGTGTAGATAATCGATGAACTAAATTTAATGCGTAATCAACCGAACGTATCTCATTCGGTTGTTTGCCTACATAAACTTCTGCTTTCAATGGGTACGAATTCAACGCATCGCAAATCCAAAAAATCTTAATCCCGTACTTGCCTGGCTTTGATGGTATATACTGTCTGAATGAACATCGGCCACGAGTTAATACCAATTGTTCATCTATAGTTAAGAATGATGATGGTTTATAAGGTCCTTTGATATTTGCCAAAAACATATTCCAAACATCATGGAAAGCTGCTAGCTTATCTTCCTTCAAACGTTCTGCTCTAGTCTGATAATTGTCGAAGCGCAGGAATCGTAAAAGCTGCTGCACTCTTTGTAATGACATTGCAGCCCGATAAAAAGGACGATTGTCTAGGCGGTACAATTCATCCAATCTTTCGTCCCAGTTTTTATGAACACCAGCGTATATAAGTATACCAATCAGGGCATAAATTTCATTTGAATTTGTATCATACCAAATACGTGCAGGGTTACTATTTATAGTGTAGAAATGGCGAGCTTTTCTATTTGTTTCGGCCACTATTACATTTATTAATGTCTCTGGAACTAATTTTTTGAATGCGGACAGATGAGTATTTATATTTACAGCTGTTTCTGCAGAAATTCCTTGTCGTTCTCTCAAGATCTGAAAGTCGCGAACTCTGGTTACATTTGGTGGACTTGCTCTCCATTTTCTTTTGTACTTTTTATTTTGCGCGTAATACCAAATTCCTTCTTCTTCCACTTCAGGTTCCTCATCAGTTTCAATATTTTGTACTTCTTCTTCTTCACCAGTTTCTATATTTTCTTCTTCGTTTTCTATATTTTGCAATTCAACAGCAGCTTCATCTGCTGCTAAATCAC
The DNA here is from genome assembly GCA_956483635.1 of Panzeria rudis. Classification (NCBI taxonomy): domain Eukaryota; kingdom Metazoa; phylum Arthropoda; class Insecta; order Diptera; family Tachinidae; genus Panzeria; species Panzeria rudis. The sequence continues at coordinate 102,110,846 of OY101450.1, read as the reverse complement.
AATCAGAAAAGTCACTATCAATGTTATCATCTGCTACCTCTTCCTCATCAGATTCGGTAATGCTATCGAAAAGATTTCGAATATCCTGGCTATTTTGTCTTTTTAGGGCCATCTAAATAACAAAACAAATTATTATATGCATAGAAAATTACACTACATAAAGTAACCAAAAAAATATATATACTCACCTTATAATAATAGTTATTTATGTGAATATATTTATAATTATTACAGACAAATAAATTTATAATAAAAACACCTCTATTCATATGTGTTGAATAGAAAACACTGAATGTTTTCTATTTTCAATTTTTGCATTTGAAAAAGAAAGAACTTCAATATATTGTTACACGGGAAATCCCCTAAAACACAAAGAAATTTAAAACTAAATACAAAATGCATAGCAAAATAATTGGGGTCAGATTAACCCCAATGCACCAAAATATGCTTGACTTGCTTAAAACTGTCGTAGCTTAGTCATTTATAATGTTTTTTCGATTATTTTTTTTGCAATGTGTGAGTTAAACATTAGTTGAGGCTTATCTAGTTGCTTGGTATAGTAAGTTGGTGTAAAACCTTATTAAATCACTTTTACAAAGACTGGGGTCAATTTGACCCCTATGCACTGACAGAAGGTTAAACCTTACTACAATTTTTAAATATAAAAAATAACAGTTTAAACTGAATGTCTCTCCACTAATTTTAATTGCTATAATTTTATTTCGCTTTTCTAGCGACTAAATTCAGTTACTTGTAACATTGCAATTATACTTTAAAATTAATGTTCCAACATAAAAGAACAGGGTTCTTGAGGGAAGATAAAGGACAGATTTCGATAAGCTGGACGCTATTCTAATGTCTATCTAAGTCATTTGACTTTGACCGATCGCAAATGTTTCAAAATATAAGTTTAAAGCAAGATAGTTGTCGCAAACAAATATTGATCGACATTTTTGTTCAATTTGATGTCATAAAATTTTTTAAGTTCGTCACGTGCGCTGTTGTAGTTCTAAAACTGCAACTGAATACAAACGAAAAATGGCAAAATTTCCATCAAATTTCAAAAATAATAAAACTTCATCCGTTTTCATATCGTCATAGTCAGCATATAAATGATTCTCGAACTGCGTATTCATTAATCGAAAAATTTTCAAATTAATCAGTATGTACTACTTTGTACTATTCTAAGGTGGCGCCGTAAACTCATCGCCAAAGTACATAGTATGTAGCATGAAATGAGCTTGAATCTTGATTGCTTTTATTGCCATTATCACCAAATACATATTTTTTATTTGTTTTTAAGTTCTTGTTTACAAAACATATATTTCATTACTCAAGAATACTATAAGAGAAAATTCTGTCACGTACGCTCTATCACATACGTTATTAAATTTTGTTCTTTCTAAAATCATCTAAAAGTTGTTTTTATTTTAAATTTACAGATAATAAAGGAAAACTAGTTGGCTTAGTGTAAACAATTTAAAAAAAGAAAAAAAACTTCACAATTCACAGATTTTCGTATATTTTTACATGCACCTTAACACCACTTCCGTTTTATTTCGCTTACGATATGCCCTTACTTCATTTCATATTTTGCACAACATGGTTCCAAATGTGATACATTTTCTTTCACATATAGTACCTTCTTAATGGAATATAACGTTAAAATTTTTTTAGCTACTCCTATTTTTGCAAAATCTATTCCACTTTGTAGGCGTACAAATGTTACGTACGCTGACATGGCATGGTACGCCCACATGCATCTGGCAACACTAGCTGTCATTTTGTATACAACGTGTGAGAGTTGCAGAATGCTCAACTTTTTGCGAGGTACACGCGTCTCAAACTTCTCTTTGCCACTTGCCTCATGGAAACATACTATTTCAACTTTTTTGACAGAAGTCGGTATCGCATTAACGCATTGAACGCATGCAATGTACCTTGGCATATATTTTTTAAGCGAGAGCGCACCGACTAAACAGCCTATGACAAGCTTATGTTAAAGCTAAGTGGGAAAAAGCCAAAACGTCAACACTAGCTGTTTCTAAATATTGCTTACATTAGCGATTACGACTGGACGAGACGAAATTTGTTATACATACATAGAGAAAACTTAAAATCAGGTATGTGATGAAAAACGATTTAGACACAAAAACGATTTGAAAGCGATAAAAGGCGTGATGTGTTTGGTATAGTCGTTTTGTCAATAATTTTCAAATTTGTTTTTAAGTGTTTTTTCAACTTTTTTTTAATAAATTTCTATTCACAGATCTATTACATTGTTTATATTTTATCTTCTAGAGTGCTTTTTAAAAGTCAGTAGTGTGAGATTGACTTAAAACTAACTGAAAAGATAGGTTGGAACTCATCACACCTTTTCAAAACAATCCTATTGAAATCATTTTGAAAACGATCGTTTTCCATCACATACCTGAATATCATTTTCTTAAATACCAAACACGTTAATAATTAGTAATTTAATTCAAGTAAAAACGATATGAATAAGTCTTATTATCATCAGCATGATCATCAACATCAGCCTAACTGTTCGTGACCTAAGGCTGTCTGCTCTGCCTGTCCAACTGACATCAGATAAATTCCTTATAACTCTTACCCTTCTCTTATTGAATTGATTTACCAATTGAGCCTTAAACTATACATAACATCCCATGTGTAGTAACAAATACTTGTAAATAATTGATTTATTTAAGCCAATTTGTTCAAATTGGTTTTAATATACACTCTTGGTTATACGATTCTCAAATTAGCTTAAATAGCTGAGAACAAAAGATTTCTAAAAGGAAAGATCTTAAAATTAAATTAACGCCAATAGTGCAAATTTTGAGGGTCACTAAGCATATGTATAAAGTATGTATAAGAAATATACTGGGAAATTTTTCCAACACGTTCATATTTTGCAACAACTATCATATGAGGCGGAGAGTTGATCTCAAGTGAATTGCATGTTTGAGAATAATTTATAGCAAATTAAATCTCCATTAATAATAAATAATTCGTTTTTAAAATCAATAGATAATTATGTTTTTAAATAACATTATTATATTGTATAAACATTAGACATAGTAATCAAATTGATATAAATCACACCCACTTAAAGAGAAACAAAACTGCATAGTAAATTTACGAATATAAATTAATTATAAAGAAAACATTGTTAAAGTTAAAACGTGTTTTATACACTGTGGCTTTCGAACTAAATAGTGATTAAAAATATTTAATTTTCTCTTTTAAAAAGAAATAAGTGGGCTTTATTCAGTTATTGCTGATCTTATATTCCCTTTTCTTTGATATACATACATATGCATGTGTATGTACATTATGTTGTCCCTTATTTTACGATATTACTCCGTACTTGCGCAATTTGTATGCGACAATATTTTTCCTGGACTATATTTCGTCATGACGAAAGTACCCTAGAGGGAATAGAGCCAGTCACAAGACAGTTCACGTGACTGGTTGCCAAGGACTAGCAACCGGCTCGAGTTCCGGACCTTTATATGAAAAGGACCGGTAGCTTTTACATGGAATTGTCATTGGAGGGGGTCAATTGACATAATTTAAGATACTCAGTGGAAGTTTCTAGACCCAAACTAAGGCTACTTGTCCTCTAATGGGTTCTGTAATACTAGGTGGTGACTATCAATATGCAATACCATTTTGCAAATGCTACGATGCAAGACCATTTGCACAATATTGTGAATTGGGCTATTGAATTATGCTTGAAGTAGATTAGAAAAATTGACTGACTGTACAACAAAAATTTAAAAATTCGTATTTTTGCAAAAACTAGGTGACTTCACTTTATTATGAATAAAATCAATTTAATCATCGATTTTCATGAAATAAAACTTGTATGAATAAAAATGATAAGATTCTATAATTTAAAAATAAAAAATTTTAAATTTTGCATAAAAAACATATTTTTCATCATTGCGGCGGCCTTAATAAATCTGAAACCATTGAGTTTACAAAAATAAAAAATAACTAAATAAACAATAAAGATAGAACCGCTTAATGGTAATTTTATTTAAAATTTCATAGAGATTTTAGTAATAAAATTTGACTACCTCGTCCCAAGTTATGATGAAATCGGTGGAGCAGCCTCTTGAAAGAAAAATACACAACAAAAAAACATAGTGGTGATGACAAAAGTTAAATTTTGTTGCATATTGTTAGTGATGGTAAATTTATTATTTCAGTCATTTGGTAATTTTAATGGTAAGCCGGAATCACATAAAAAATTGCGAAATACATGAAATGCACATGAACACTGATTAGGGAATTTCGTGCTCGCCGAAAACAATATTATTCATTTCTTATTCATTCATTCACGTTACATTTTCTTTTGATAATTAGAATATTATGCCACTAGCGCCCTCTTTGAACTCAAAAATAGAGTGATTTGAGTACCGATAGGGATCCAAAGTATATACAAATTCAGGGGCGATCTTTTTCTATGTGTAAGTATGTTTGGAAGGATATAAAATGATATAAATCTATATTGAAATTAATTTACAAAAATATATTAGTTCAATAGCTAATTTTGCTAACAAACTTTTTCTTTCGATTCCACTGTACATTATTGTACGTTAAGAAAGCTTCTCGCTTAAGTATTTTAATGCACAGAATATTATAATTTGTTGCATTTTTACTGCACTTCAAGCACCGTCAACACCTTACAATGAATGTGATCGAAATAACGTGAGAAAAAAAATTTGATTTCAAAAATAAATCAGATTATTGCAAAATTATTAATAAACAAACATACATAAATTATTGAATATTTATCCACTAAATAACATCAAAAGCACCATTCTAAAAAACAACAATGTTTCACAAAATATTTCAAATAACAAAAGCATTAGCTGCTCCTATTTATGACCATTTCTACAAAAAGTGGTGTTAACAAAAAGGTGCGTTATAAAAGACTACGTAGTCAATTTGCGAGTATATTTGAGCAATAATTATGAAATATAAACAATTTTAATCATCTTACAGATAAACATAATCATACATGTTTTGACTATATTTGGTAGTTGCTGATACTTTTAATTTTGTTGCTGTCAATTATTTGAGATTTTTTCTACTTTCAGTTACATATTTATAAAATTGGTTCTGCTTTTGCTTTATATTTTTCCGTTAATGTAAACTTTAATTAATTAGAAAATGATTTTCTTAAACATTTAGTATGTCTGACGCATTTTTCAACAACTTTTAAACCAAACTTTCAATGATTGTAGATCACCAAATTGATCTACAGGCATTACAGCTTTGGCTAAACAATCATTTAAAATGGCAATTTGACAAATTGGTTCCTTATTTGGTTTAGAATAACCAAAATAAATTGTAATAAACTAACTTTGTGATGTAAAATCGATTTTTGTAAAAAAAAGTGAAGTTTTGGTTAAAAGTTGCGTGAAAGTAAATTTTTTATAAGAAAAAGAAGTTTTGGAAAAATAGAAGTTTGTAATGAAAAAAAATTGGAATTTTATTTGAAAAGTTTACTAAAAGGAGGCTCTTTATAATAATTACATATACTTTTAAGAAAAAAAATACTATTTGCGAAATATGTCAGTAAAGTTAATGACAGTAATCTTTAAGAAATTAGATTTTCATTGCTTCAAAAGTATTTATTTTACAAACTATTCAGATAACATTTTACAACAAAAAAATAAATCTTAAATGGTTCTAACGACTGACTTTGACAGAGGGCACCAAAAAATATATATGTATCCTAGAGTCGGCGTTTTGAAAGTTTGTATATGTATATATAAGGGGAGTTAAAGTTCCCCACATCTTCACATTGTTATAAAAGCTCGGTATATGAAATCTTGTAGGCCTTACGTTTAAGGTATTTTATGTGTTCAGCACTTTTATGTAAAAGACGACAAGGAATATTTTGTTTAAACATTTCAATGCTGTAACTCTTCGATCTACGTGTCTTTTTCCCCTTTCTTTAAAAATGGGCGAAAAACTCTTCTTCGGCGGATATAATTATAACGGGCTGAAATGTACAAAAATATTTATCATACAATTCTACGTTTAAGAAATTTTTTATTTGATATATTGTACTAATTTTATTTTAAATAAAATTTATTTGCTCGACTTTAATAGGCATTGTCTATATGCAGCGTTTAATTGGTGCTTTACCAAATCGTCAGTAGACTTCAAACACAATTTTCAACAGTTACAAACCCTTTTTTCTCATGTACAGAAAAAATATGTTATACCCTAAAGACCTCGAGCTTAAAAATAACAGATTTATTTTTCAATGCTATTATATAATTAATTAAAATACTAATGAAATAGTCATTTTCAATTTTAACCCTTTGACTGTCCCCAAACAAAAAAAAATTTTATAGCGTACATCCACGTTCATAATCTAGTAAAAATGACGTGCATCACATATGATACACGGACCAATAATTCAACTATTTATTATTGAAGCGTTCTGTGCATCGCATGCGATTGATTCATGCCATTTTTATTCTTTACTAGCTATTTATTTTTCGGTATTATGTTAGCACTGAAGTAAATACGAGTGTAGAGTAAAATAACAGGATTTCCATTTTTGTCGTTGGCTGGCACTACTACATAGAAACATTTCTTTCTCAGTATCAATCTGTTAGTGAAGTATAGTGTTAGCACTGAAATAAATACTAAACGGGAAACACAGGACACTGCGACCGAAGAAGATCTATTGTATCACTTGCCAGGTGCTAGAGCACATCATTTAGACCCACTCTTCTGAGGAATCTCAAGATTGGCAGTGGTTCTAAAGTTGGCAGCTCCCAATCGTGCAATAGGTGCTAGCCCAATTTGTTATATCTTCTGTGGCATAATGCTTCACAGTCCTTCAGAATATGGGATATTAGTTTCATTCTCATAACCACAGAATCTGCACAGGCTGTTAATCTCAAAGCCAAGTCTGTTGAGGTGTTTTCCCACTCTTCAATGGCATGTGAAGAAACCTGTAAGCATTCTTAAATTGTTTTTACTCAGGGACATTAGAGCTATGAAACGATTTTTGTTATACGTTCCAATCAATAGCTTTGCATGCCTCAATCCAAGGAGATTGAACCACAGGTGTTCCCTGGTACTTTTGATCTCCGCCGATATATCTTCCCGGATTTTATCTCTTCTAAGTCCGCAAAACAGTTCTGGTCTGACCCCTTCTGGCCATTTTATCTGCATTTTCGTTTCCTACCACCCCGACGTGTCGAGGAACCCAGCAGAGTGTAACATTATTCATGCTGCTTAGCTGATTTAGCTTAATGCATCGTTCCAAGCTAACTTAAAGGTAAACTCATATGAGGAGCTGAGTGCTTTGATGGCATCCTGACTATCCGAGCAGATGGCTATTTCTGTCCCTCGGTAGCCCCTGTCAAGATGAAATTGTGCACATCTCTCAATGGCATAAACTTCCGATTAAAAAATGGTAGGAGCTTTTCCATTTTTAATTTTTAGTGCATTTTGAAAATTGAATGCACTTTGAATTTATTTTTTAATGCATTTTGAATTTTTAAAATTAGTCATATATAGCAACATATAGCGCACACTGTATTAAAAATAGCTAATTTATTTAGAGACCTTATAGCCAACAGCCTTTCCAGGCATACGTGTTTTGTAGATCACACTATTAGCTTGGAAGATATAAGCTTTCCGACGACTAAAGAGATTTATCGATAAAATTGGTCTTTAATAACAAAATATAGTGCCCACTGTGCTAAAAATAGCTGCCTAAGTTTTACAAAATTTATAGCCTACATTCTTGCCTAAAACTCATCTATACATTTTTGTAGATCAGAATATTGGTTTGGAAGATGTGGGATTTCCGGAGGCTTAAGAATTTTTTTGGTATTAAAAATAGCTAATATATTTACACACCTTATAGCCTACAGCCTTTCCAGGCTTACGTTTTTTGTGGATCAGACTATTAGTTTGGAAGATATAAGATTTCCGACGACTAAAGAATTTTATCGGTAGAATTGGTCTTATATAACGACATATAGCGCCCACTGTGTTAAAAATAGCTACCTTAATTTTAACACACCTTGTAGGCTACATCCTTTTCTATAATGCATCCCTACATTTTTGTGGATCAGACTATTCGTTTGGAAGATATGATATTTCCGCCGCTAGATTGGCCTTTTTTCCCAGTGTGCGACATGGGCATTTCCACCTAAAGGTCCACCGAGACTAACAAATAAAAACTCTTGAAAACCTTTTTTTTTTGTCATATTTTTATAGGTAAACAATCAAATTTAGCCAATGTAAACAAATTTACATTTACATATAATTGGGTTCCATCGAATGTTTTTCAAAGAAAAACCTTACTTCAAAGAAAAACCTACCGTCTGCTACTAATAAATTTATAATTTCTTAATTTTCATTAAATAAATTTCTGTTTCCCAATTATTGCGCTCTGTACAATTGAAATCAAGTGATTCAAAGCTTAAAAAATATATTGAATATTTCCCATTATTATTGCAAATTTATTTTGTCACAGCCAGCCAATTTCCAGCTTTTAACAAACAAAATGCATTTGTTAACTAGTCCACAAGATTCAACTAAGAATTAGGCAAGTATGACTTTAAATTCAAACTATTTACAAATTAAAATCGACAAGTCTGCAAACTTCTGAACACTATAAGCATGACAGTGAACTCGTGCTGGCCGCAGGCCTGTAAAATTCAAATTCCTAAAAAACCAAATAAATTAGCTTACAAAAGAGAAGAAAAAAATAGTCAACAGCTACAATGAGATCTTTGATTTTTGCATCATTCCATTGTTGGCTGCAGCTTTAAAATTAAAGTAAAATAGTCCGAGAGAAAAAATAGTCCCTGCCAATAGCAAAACCGTGACTAAATTTTTTTTAATGTTACCCAGCTTGTTACATTTTCTTGGGCGCATACTTGAACCAATTTGTGTTAAATTATACAAATAATAAAGATTTTTTTGTTATAATTTTTAGGGACAATTGTTGTCCCGTCATAACGATCATAATGAAGATAATGTGAAACTGAAAATATAAATGAAATTGACCAAATATTATGAGGTAATTGAGAAATAATTTGCAATAACAGCCATAAAATTATGCTAAATGATTTAAAATTTGGCTTGTTTAAATAATACAATGAAGAAAAAAAAAGGAAATATTTAAAACTCATGGTGGTAATAAGAAAAATATCAATATTAATGACTGTGGTAATTTGAAAAAGCCAATAGGTTTTAATTTGAATAGAATGAGTGTTTTTTTATAAAAAAGAAAATTGTGCTTTCAGGTTTGGGTTGAAAATTGGTAATTCACTATACGGTAATTCAATATAAACAGTGAAATAAGTTTTTGCGAATAATATAGAATGAGAAACCTAATAATCTTCAGTTTCACTATATGGGTAAAATTCATTTAACATCGTGCGAAAAGGAAAAATATTTAAATATGAAATTTATTTATGTAGATTGTGGAAGCATAACAGTCTTCTAAGAACATGTACTTTAGGTCTTTCTATTGTTTGTTTTACCATAAAGCTCATAATATTTTTGTCATTTCAGTTGTCGGCCGAATGACTTTGGGTTTTTAACCTAGATTCCAAAATGGTATGCACTGAAAATTGAACCTATATTCATTACATCATTACGGGTCGGGGGTTATGTTTATATTGCAATGAAACCCACAATATATGATATTTGGAGTTTTGAATAGGTATGAAGCGGTATAATAAATTTAGTATATTTGCTGCTTGCGTAAGAAACCCTGCCTGCATTTGGTACGACAGGTGGTGTGCGACAAGGCTCATTTTTATATAAGCAACGAAATCTTAAGTTTTTAAAAGTTTCCGCTTAGGTAAGGCTGCATTTACATACTTACATATATAAAACAATTTTTTTTAACTATCGCACACTAAATCGAAAGCAGTCACAACAATTAAAAAAATCCGAAAGGCAAAAAATTTAATACTCATACATACATGATATATATTAATTTTTGGTCATTATTCGCGCGCTTAAAGATCGCTTTATGACTATAAGGTGTCTGTAAAATATAATAATATAACGGCTTTTACATATTTTTTAAAGTTCCCCTTATACAAAATTCTACCACTGTTAAAAACACAAAAACATCTTTCTAATTTCCAGCAACATTTATGTTTTTTTCTATTTTAACTTAGAAATAAGATATTTTATCGCGGTAAAAAGTACCCTATGTTTGAATCAGGACTCTAAATTACTTCTATACCAAGTTTGATGAAAATTGCTTTAGAGGGTTTTGCGTGAAGACAGACAGACAGACAAAAATTCCAAAATTTGGTTTTTTGTTCTCTATATCGATTAGTGTTTACGCCACAATAAACATTTTCAAAAAATATTTCATGTACAGACAGACATGTCCTTTTTACAGTTTTATTACATGCATAGATTAACTTTTTGTTAATGCTATAAAATCGTTGATTATTTATATTTTCAAATGAAATTTTGCATTTATTTAGGAATCTTTATACTAAATATGATGCAAGAAAAAATAAATAAAGATTTTCTTTATTTTCAAGAAATCCAAAAAAATTCAATTTTGAACAATTTCGCCCATAGCGTCCAAACTTGATCTAAGGCCCATTTAATATTTCACGAAATAACTACGTATACATAAGGGTTTTCAGAAGTGTGAAGAAGTGGAATGCCACCTTTGGAATTTTAGAGCATGTTGAGTAAATTCAAAATCTCGATTTAATATAGGTGGTATTAGGAAGTGCCCAGTTCCAACTATAATTGGAAATTCAATTATATTTTTCCCGTCGATTCACGTCTGTATACATACCTTTCAGATATCAGTCGTCGGCATAATTATTTTGACAAATTGTTCTCTTGTCTATTGGCGTATTTATCGTTCAAGTGCGTAAGATACCGTTACCTCAGCTTTGCTCAAAACAAAGTGCACATCAACAACAACACTTATGTAAAATATTTTGTCCATTGTTTTATGCACTTTCAAACTGCTGATAATAATCATAATAGGCAGTGACTTTCGCTTCGGCATAATTATTTTCACATGCACTCCATATCAGTTTTCTTGTGTGTTCTTTGCAATTGAAGGTCAACTAAAATTGTTCTAATTAATTTTTGTGTCTTTACTTATAATTCTGATTTATCAGTGATTTGAAAATATGGGGAAAACGGCTGAGTTAACAATATTGTTAGAGCCTCAATAGTAGCAAAGTTCAATGCCGGTTTCAAGGTAATAGACATAGCTAACGAAATCAATTTATCGCGTCAAACTGTTTATTATCAAATAAACAAATTTAAAAACAAAAACGATGTACAAAATTTACCGCGATCCGGCGCGAAACGCAAAACAACTCTAAGTGAGGACTGAATCATCTTGCGAACATTCAAAACACACGTTCAGTTAAAACCTAAAGATGCCGCAGATGAATGGAATAAGTCTTCCAGTACTTCAATTAGTGAGAGGACGATTCGGCGCCGCTTGAGAGAAGCATGTTTTAAGACTTACATAGCAAGAGATATTCCATACATATCAAAACAAAACAAGCTCAAGCGTTAAGCTTTTGCTAATGCACATGTCCCAAGGCCAGTAGAGTTTTCGAGAAAAGTTCTTTGGACTGATGAAAGATCATTCCAATACAATTCATCGAAAAAGCAGATTTATGTAAGACTGCCACAATTTCAAAGAAAAAAAAACTGCGCCAGTTTGTGAAAAAGTTAGCCATGGTGGGGCTCTGTTATGTTCTGGGGATGCATTGCACACAGTGGCTTGGGTGATTTGGTACCGATCATTGGTTCCATGAACCAAAATCAATATTTAAAAGTTTTAAATGATTACGCATTCCCCTTGGGTGACAAACTGATAGGAGAATCATTTGTATTGCAACAAGATAGTGCTCCATGTCCCACGAGTAAATTAATCAAGAACTTCGTTAGAAATATTGGACTCAATATATTGGATTGGCCACCTCAAAGTCCGGACTTGAACGTCATAGAGAACGTGTGGGCATATATTAAACGTAAGAGAAATATTTTACTGAAACAACAAGAGAAGAAACCATTTCTGAAGTCACCACTCTTTGGAACGAGGTCCCTACTGAAGTTCTTCAATCTTTGGTAGATTCAGTACTACGGCGGCTTCAAAAAGTCGTTCAAGCCAAAGGGGGCTTTACGTTCTACTAAATCGTAATGAACTTCGCTACTTTTTTTCAACATTAAGTCTTGTTTTTTCACAATTTTCCTTTGTCAAAATACTTATGCCAATGTACAAAATTTAATTTTATTCACAACTTTTTAAGTTAATATGGAAAATGTTTATTGTTTTGTTTTTTTAATTCGAATTATCAATATGTTATTAATAAAAATATTTCCGTATTTTCAATAAAGCATTTTTAAAGTTAAAAAGAAATAAGTGATTTTGTTTTCTTGTCAAAATAATTGTGCCGACGACTGTATATACATTTGCTATACGTTCCAAAAGAATTTTTTATACATATATAAAAAAAAGAGTGATGGTTCTCCTTTTTAGCAAAAAATTACGAAAACTCCATATATTTTTAAATTTCAAATTAAAAATTTTATATTTTTTAGCTCGGCCGACTGAATTTCATGAACTTTTTCTTACACTCTTTGAAATTTTTTTCTTTAACTAATGAAGAAAAAGTATTATAAATCGGATGATATTTGGATCCGATATTTGGAAAATACTGTAGTTTTGAAAAATTAAATTTGATAGCCCCACAAAAAAAACCGGTGCAAGGGTTGACTGTTCTTAAAAAGAATATCTTAAATGTTGAATCATACATTTCAATATTTTTAGATATTTGTTGGGCCATTTCTTCGTATTTTTTTTAACTTTGACAAATTTATATGACACTTAATACAAGTGAAGGAACGTATAGAAAAATGGTGTCTTTGGCAGACATAAAACAGCGAATAATTTAAATTTAAATTAAATTCACTGCGGAAATCTAAAAGGAACAGAAATCAAATGAAACTTAAATAAAATTAAACAAATGGATTTTAAGTTGGTTTTATGTTTGTTTTAAAGTTTTTTGTAACAGATTTTTTTTTGCATAAAATCGTGATTTATTTAAGATTTTTGTTTAGGTTTTTTGGGCATTTACGTGTTTATGGTACATTTGGGTGTTCCGGTAACACGTTTATTTGTTACTTTTAATTTCTAAAGCGTTTTTTGATTATTTTACTTTAGGTTTTATGCTCCAATTTTTGTAGCGGGTTTTTTTTTCTATTTTTATTTCATGTTGTAAGTTTATTTGTTTAAATGCTTTTGTTTTTCGGAAAATAATACTGAAATTTATAGCATGAAAAAAGGTATTAATGGTTTCAAATGTATTCGTATTATAGATTTTCAAGTCTGTATTTTTTTCTTTTTTTATAGTTTTGGCGTTTGGGGCGTGGGTGATTCGTTTATTAGTTTCATTGCTTTGTTTGTCGCTGGGTCTTAATGCATTGATTTGTTGAAAACTATTTAAAAATTTGTTTAATTTGTTTATTTCAAAGCTTTTCAAAAAGACTGTCGATAAATTAAAAATAGCTAATTCTTTAGTTTTTTGTTCAAGCTTAACAGAAACACCAAAAATTATATAAAATATCATAATAACAAAAGTGAAGGTGCTTTATATACAAATGCTTCTAAGACTCATTTCAATTTATTGCATCATATAAATGGTATTTTTTTTTTGTTAAAATAAAACTTAACCAAGTAGTAGAAAACGGACCTCAGACATTCATCTGATATAAGTATATTATAAAAAGTTTACGCCTTTTATGGCTTTGTTTGTTGTATATTTGCAAACAATTCTAACAGCGCTTTCAGAAATAAAGATTAAACTATATGCTAATTGCTAAAAGTAAAAGCTCGGCCTAATAATACTAATTAATTTGCATATAACGGCTTATAATTTGTAGGCATTTCCGTTGCATAATGCAAGAACCAAAAAAAAAGTGAAATAGAACAAGATAACGACGCTGATGAAGAGGTTTGCAGTTATGACTAAATTATTGGAAAATCAATCATTGGCTTTCAATTTTGACAAATCTTACTACGTTTCTTCCGTTTAGTAATACGAGTATAAAAAATAACAATTAATTTATGAACCACCGACTTTGATCGAGTGGTCAAGTGGAAAAGAATTCTGAAGAGATTAGCGGGAGCTATCGAAACGTCAGTTCAACCCTTTGTGCACTTTTTTTGTCTATATGCTTCACATTTATTGAATTGAAAAATTAAATTAAAACCGAACTGAAGCCAAAATAATTAAATTTCTTTGAGTATAAAAAATATTTTGAAAGAAACATATTTTTAATAGAAAATTGTGAAATACACAAGCTACAAATTTAGGTAAAAGTTTCAACTAGGGCAAGTGAACTGAAATATGCATTCGGTTTTTTTTTTATTTGTTATTATTGTCAATATGTATAGAACTATGCATATCTAAAATTTCATAAAAAATTAAAGATGTAAAATGTTCCATTTTATTCGTGCATGTAAAGCAGAATTTCTAACAAATAAAATGAGTCCAATATTATTTAAACCGTTATTTACACAACATTCAGAGCAACCGATCACAAAATTAATATCAATAATTCTTAATCTTCTTTATCACTAGCCCGATCACAAAACAGTGTATGAAAAAGTCATATAGGAGGAACTAAGCTTTCAGAAAATCATTCTTTTGATCAGCCAGTTGAATGCACGATGAGCTGCAGAGTATAAAAAGTGACCAATCGGTCACTTAAGCAAATAAGAAGATGGACGTGCCACCTTTACACATGTTTGTTAATAAAAAATAATAAAAAGATAAATATATTAATAAACAGATAAATATTCAGTGATTTAATAAATGACAATAAAAAAGTATTTGGCAGCATTTTACGTTTTTATTCGCAAATAACCACGACGTATAAACGTAGTAATAGACAGCGACAAAATAAACTTAACAACAACAGCTGTTAAGAAATGTAAACTTATTAACAATATCATTTCTTATGTGGCATAATAATCTTGTAAGCTTCAGAATAAGTGTGTACACTCTGAAACACTTTTGTTGAAAATTACTTTGATAATAGTCGGCAACACTTTACTGATTACTAACAACCTAAAATTAGACACGCTTTTTTATTTTTGACCAAAATATGTTGAATAAAGCTAAAAATGGCCGGAAAGCGATTGGCTATGTGCAGCTACGAGCCGCGACCTCCTGACTGATAGTCTAATGTAACTACCATTCTACATTCTACATACTACCGTATTATACTTCATGTTAAATTTTTTCATTTGCACTAAATATGTTTAATTTGAAAAAATGTCTCTTAATGCTGACTTTAGACGACATGTTTTTTACATATGGCTTGTTAGGTGTGTGAGACATATGTAACTTCGCATGTTTGTCAAAATTGTCAATTTACAGACGGTTTATAATATTTGCTTTCACACGTACATGTGCAATTACATCTGACATAACCTCGTAGTGCTCACAACGGCTGAGTTTTTGCACAATTTTCGTAAATATATAAACCGCTCTTTGCTTTTTAATGTTTTTTCAGCCAAACCACACTTTTGATCATTTAATACAGCTGATGTCAGATGCCTTGTCAGATGAAAATAGAACACGCTCTAATTGAAAAATTTTCATCTGACTTTGCTTCTGTAAATGTCATCTGACAATGTTTCATATGTTTCACACGGCATGTATCACTTTTGCAGTGGGAAATTTGACAAGTCAGATGTAAAATACATGTCGTCTTAAGTCAGCATAAATAAAAATGTATAGAGTACATTTTTTAAATTCATTACATTTATTAACATAAAAAAATACTTATAATTTTGTACTAGATTTATATCTAAAATCCTTTAATAACCAGAAATAAAATTTTGATGACTGAAGGAAAATATGGTGTTCTTTCTTCTATTGTTTAAACAATTTTCTCTTGTTTTTTAGGCAGATTGGCTTAATATAAAATATTTTAATGTCATTTAGACATACTTTTTTTTTAAATAAACACTTTTAATAGCGTTTCTTGTCACAAATACCTACAAAATCGATGCAATTTTAGACAAAGTAGCCCTGCACATAAATTTATAACTACTTACGTTTTATGACAGTAATATTACTAGTTGTAATGATACTTATCAAAAAAGGACTGTCATATTACAAGTTTTAAGGAGGCTAGTAACGATACTAGTCAAAAAACGACGTTTTGGAACAGTAATATCACTAGATCTAACGATACTAGGAATTTAAATTTTTTTATAAATTGACATACTTTTTTAGGTGTAAGTACATAAAACAAAATAAAAAAAATGCCTTGAAATATAAGGACTGTGTGTTCATATCCTGGTGGAGCCAAATAGTTTTAGTATTTAAAAAACTATAAATAAACTAGTCTACAATAACTAATATTTCAACTAGCATATACAAATAAGCTAGTTGGGCTCCTATGACAATCCCCAGCAAAAAATATTGCTTACCTGGAAGCAACTTTGTAAGGGAGACGATATAACGGAATCACTTGCAATTGCGCTTTAATACGACATGATTTTTGTTCGAGATGAGCCGGTTAGAAGCAATAGCTTGTGCTGCCAGTATTTTAAATGTTTCTAATGCAATGAATTTAATGTTTTTAATAAGCACATTACGTTTAAATTGTGTTATGTCTTATATAACCCAGTAAAAAAGTTGCTTCCGAAAAGCAGGTTTCTACTATTATGGACTAAAAGTAGCGCTGACAAACCTGCTGATATCGCTGCTGATTTTTGTATGGCGAGTTCCCGGATTGGAGTACTACATTTTTGCTCACAAAAGCACTTTTGAAGCGCTGAAAATCATCAACATTTTCAGCACTAGAGCTGAAAATATATGAAAAAAATGGTACGATGTGGATTGGCGTTGTTAATGCCATTTTGAATTTTTCTTATTTCGTTTCCTTATTTATTTTTATTAATTTCATATTTTTACTCAATGTTTGTTATTTTTTAAAGACTGTAGTTAAGGACTGTGTTGCTTTCGCTACAAATTATCATTTAAAGTTGAGCATTTTTTATTTGATTGAAAGAGAACCTTTTGCAAATCGAAAAACTTTTTTTAATGAGCTATTTTGTATCTTCTCAGTAAGCTTACCATATAGCATACTAGGATTCATAATCTGTTAAAAAATTTTAGCTTACTCTATTGCATTTGGGGAAGCTTTTATACTTAAATAAGCAATGCATTGCCTCCACTGGCTTTTACTGCTTCCAAATATTGATATTTTTTGCTGGGTCTAATGTTAAAATCGATAGTTCGAAATATGGTAAAAGGGCTGATACGCAACTAAACTGAATTAAAAAGCAACTAGTATATTTCTAACCACATACTAGTCATTTTGTTTGTAGGAAATATTTTAGAGTCTATACAAGCTAAACTTAACTTTACTTTAGCTACCCACATAGCATTTGGAAAATTGTATTACCCAAAATTACCAAATTAAGTCTTTTAAGACTTCCTTGGATGATGAAAAAAGTGATTATTCAGTTGCACGCTCAAACAACACTCGAAAATTATTGTTTTAAATGCTTAGAAAGCGACTTGTGCGCAACCATAACTTGATTATACTTATGCTCGGAAATAAATCTTTTAAGACTATCTTATATCTCGTTTATTGGCATTTCTTATTTGCAAATAAATATGTAGTGCTGCCAAGTATGTATTATTACTGTAACTTACGAAAACAATTGGTGGTTAACGCACTATTTGTAAATAAGAACTTTGAGATGACACCTTTAGTCATGTTTGTTAATAAATATTAATAAATACATATGTATATATATATTAATAAATATATAAATATTCAGTAGTTTAATAAAAGATAATAAAAAAGTATTTTGAAGCATTTTACGTTCTTATTTGAAAATTAGCACTGCGTTTAAACGTAGTATTAGACTATCAAAAAGTGATTAAGCAGTTGCGCGCTCAAAACCAGACTTGAAATTGATTCCAATAAATGCTTAGAAATCGAGCTCTGCGCAATCATAAATTGATGATGCATATGACCGAATTGTGACTGTTTTGAGTATTGGCTTAGACAAGTGTTTGGTGCATAAAGTTTCAAGTCCGAAGGAGCTTGGTGTGATTCTCAGTTGAATACAATTTTTTTACTGTCTCGAAAATGAGTCGTAATTGACGAGCTATAAAATACTATTTCAGAAGAGTCCCGGCTAGGGTACCATTTTCTACCGAAAAAAGTATCTTTTATGATCAGAAAATGAGCACATAAATCATTATTTTAACCGAACAGAGGAGTCGAAAAAGACTCGAATATGATCAATAATTTCATAAAATGCTAGCTGAAACAACGCCATTCCAGATAGTGCGTAAAGCTTAGTCATACGTGTATTTGTTGGAATGAATTAAGTAATAAATAAACAGTGTTGCCAAGAAGTTATTTGTGAAATTAAATATTCGTGTTTTATTTTTATTGCAATTCAACGAACCTGCAAAAAATAAATAAAAGCGTTTTTACGCAAATGTCTAAAAATGTAACAATACATTGAACAACATCATGCTATAATTGTTCAGCTAACTTTAGTTGTGACGTCATTAATACATGATATAAATTCCATCAAGTTTTCTCCATCTTACCAAATTCAAAATTAATAAAAACTACTAAATACTGCACAGTTTATTTTAACTTAGAACGTGCTGGACTTTTAACGCAAACTCATTGAATCAATAGTTATAATTAGCTGAAACATATTGAAAAAATAATAAAACATATTTCATAGATTTTTATTTTATTTTACAGTAGTAATTTTATTGGCTACATTTGCAGGCGTTTTCGTTAATGTGATCACTGACCGCCACCTCCAACTTCCAACTATGTATACGGTCAGTACCTCATAACACAGCTTCACGATCACCATCATTATCAGCTAAAGCATTTGGTGTGAACAACGACTACTGTTTTCCTAGATTCTTTTAATAATAATTAATTCTTTTGTATACGAATGAGTTAAATTATATAATTTATATTTTCTATGTTCATTTTTCTTTACTTTATAAGTATTTTGGAAATCGTGTTTCAAACATTATATTGCCAATAATAATGTCTTGTATGGATTTTAGAGTTCAGCTGACCTTGAGCTGTTAATTGATCTTATAGACAAGGCAAACAAATGAACAAATGTACAAACTGAAAATATAGAAAAATGTTTGTCTTCCATGAATGGCTAGAAGAAATCTACAAATAAATTGTTTTAATTAATTTCTAGAGCAAACAAAATTAAAATAAACATTTTCGGATTTTAGTCATGGCTTAAGTTTATTTAAGATTTTACTAATATTTTTTATTTTATTTTTGATTTTAACAAGTCATTTGCAATCTTTTGTTCATTAATTTAGTATTAAAGCTTGTTTTAAAATTCTTAAACTAATTTTTACTGGTATAATTTATTTCTCATTAACTACTTGTGCTATTATTTATATTCTTAGCTTATTTTTCTTTAAAAACTAATCTAGATTATAATAAGTTTGAATGGAATATAATAACAAAATTTTAAAGAAATATTTCATATAGATTTTAAGCATTTAATTGTCTTTTATTTAGACAAAGCCAATGAATGAATTCAATTAAGACATTCGAATGAATTGCTGCAATTAGAAAATATTTAAAGCAATATTTTTTTTTTGAGATTGATGGCCAATTTGGGCTAAGAACATTAAATATTGAAGGTAATAATGTGATATGATAAATCAAGTGTTAAGTAAGTAGTAGATATTTTATAGATTAGTTGTAATTTATTTGGCTTTAATGTGATATTAATAAGATATGTGATTATAAAATGAATTAAACTACATTTTGTTTTTTAAATTTATAATCGCACTATTTCCAAAAATTAATATTTTACTTATTCAGTAGAATATTAATTGTTTATAAAAACACATCGACATTGATTACTAAGGGGTATTAGCTAGTTCTTATGCGCATTTCACTGGGGCTAAATGCAGATCATCAGGAAAATCCCCGCATTTTATAGCCCTTTTTGGCTCCTCTACACACTGTAGATTTTTTCACCCCAAATTTATTTGCTAAATTAGTAACACTTGCACCTTTTCCTAACTATTCTAAAATTATTTCAGATTTTTCTTTTGTGTATGCATATTTAAGAACTTTTCACGCCTGCTGCCTTGCCAGTTCCAGTCGATGGCCTGCCTTCCGATGTCATTTGCAGGTTGCCTCAGTGTGCGGCATATTCATCCTCATTTGCATTTTCTGATTTCAGGGTGAATTGGTTGCTGTTGCGCTATTGACCATAAACCATCGTTCGTAATGGTTCAAGGCCAGAATATACGAAGAATTATTCGCAGGCATTTGTTTTGAAAAACCTGGATGGCTTGAATATTGCATTGAGTCGCATTCCATGACTCGCATCCGCAGAGTAATGATGATTTAACATTAGATGTATAAAGCCTCAATTTCGTCTCCTGTGGGTTCAAACATACGAATGCCTGCCGAGTTTTATTAATGCGGCTACGTTGCGTCTTAGTTGCCGAGTAGGCAACATTTTTGATTAATTGGTTTTGTATGCAGAATCGTTTAGTATTTTCCACATTTAGGCAAATTGATTTGTTTTTTATGTTTATCTTTAGGCCCACACAGCTCGCCGCTTCCTGCACTTGTGGCAGCTTTGATTCCATGTCCGAAAAGGTGTGGGCAAGAAGGCATATATCATCTGCGTAGTCTACGTCTTGCAATATATTTGTTGACGTGGTCATTACGAGTCCGGTTTGAGCGGAAGCTAGGTTGTTCCTTTCTGCTTCCAGATAGAGTTCAGATAGTCTCTTGTTTATTATATGAGCAATCACCTTGTTAGTCATGCTAAGTAGTGTTATCCCCCTCAAATTTTTTCCCACAGTAAAGTCGCCTTTCTTCGAATATTTCGCAGTCCTTCGAATATTTCGTCAGGAAGTGCCTCGCTTTGCCTAAAATTTCGGATGATTGGCAAGAATAGCTGTGCGCTTAATTGCCGATGTGCTGATAACAATTCAGGGGATGTGTTGTCAGTTCCTGGGGATTTGTTACACTTGAGTGATTTTACCGCTGAACATATTTCTTCGATATTTCGGCAATCGATAGAGATATTGGGGTTCTGTGTGTGTATGTCACAGCAGCACAGCACTTGATGTGGAAGGCTGGACAAGGGTAGCATGGTCTCATAAAATTCATGCCATAGTTGTTGGTTGAGTTGTTGGTCTCTAAATGTTGTAAACTCACCATAGTCATTGTTCAGAGGCTTACCACCAGTAACGCCATTACTGCTTATCAGCTTCTTTACTGCACGGTACAAGCCTCGGCTACGATGGGTTTCAGCGGCTGCATGAGCCCGCCTTCTTTTATAACGCCGTGCGCTCCTTAAGCGGTTAAGCAGGTCTTGATGTTACGCCTTGCTCATTTGTATAAACAAGGGTTAAGTGAAGCCTTAGCATCTTTCCATAGCATCGATCGGCCAAGCGTCCGATCGTGAAGTTGGGGACTTAAAAACGAGAATACGAGAATTAAATCAATATCAAATTGATGTTAATCTAATATTTATCACAACAAATGACAGTCTTATTCAGTACTGGTTTATTTTTCTAATGCAAATTTTTGTGACTCTTTTATTCTACTGAAGTCAAACCGTTTTGGTTTGATTTTTATACTTAAGTACTCGTATATTTGATCAATATTCATCGAACATGCGAAAAGCTAAGCCAGAAGATAATTTTTTACTTAGGATGAGGCCACACTGACATTTTTAAAACGAACATTTCTGTTTTTTTGGTATTAAATTTGAAAGCAGAAGAAAGGGTTTTAAAAACGCTAGCGTGGCCTGGCCCTTAATGTGATTATTTAGAATTTATTTGCTTTTAAATCAAAGATGATCATATAGGCTAAGGTCCGTAACGTTATATTCAGACATAATTTATGCTTAGATAGTTTTGGAGTACCAAAATAAAAGCTAGTGATTAGTATTGATTAAATAAAATTAGCAGAAATTGCCAGCACAAACTCGAATACTCCAGAGTAACATACATAACATACATATGAACATATTAAAGATCTGAGTGATTCCCGTAAAGGAATCAATTGGACAGCAAGCTAATATCTTCTTTTCAATTAGTGGCTTTTTGGCTCAGGTACTTTGCGAAATGGAGTCACTTCTACATACATGGAATGAATAAATATATGCAATTAGTGATTTTTTTTCTAGTAGAATCTGCACAACTAGACTGACTTGCACACAACTGAGATGTTTGGAAACGATATTGTCTCAATGCCTTAGGAGCGTCTCAATGGTGTCGGCGTTTCTTGAAGAAAAACTAGCCTATCTGTTTTATAGACTTCTTTTGAAACATTCCTTCTGATTACTACACCGTCGCCCTGGTTCATGCAATGGTCCTCTCACTCCAATTTACTTTCATGCTCCAAATGCAATCTAATTCCCATAAAAATAATCTTAGAAGTTATTAAACGTTCAAGTAGATCATAAACATCCATTTATTTCCCTTTATCATAAGTAATGTTTTAAAAGCCTTTTAATAATCACAGGGTCATTTCAATTGTAACAGCCAACCTTAATGGTATACTTGTTTAACAAAAGAAAACCTTATCACGCGTCTTTTTTTATAATGAAAGTGAGTAGATTTTTATTTGAATATTTTAATTTCAGATTTTTCTTTCTTTTTTTCTAATATTTAATGCATTAAAATACAACTCTCTTTTGTTTAAAATTCACGTAACTTCGTGATGCTGGCAATGGCAGCATCTGTATTAACTGAAAACAACCCACATGTCATTTAATTGCATGTTTCGATATGGTTGTTTTAACATTTGGCGGCCTGGCCTGTATTATATTATTAGTCTATCATGCAATTACCACATGTAAAATGTATTTACAACGCGATCAAGAAATGAATATGGTGGCTGTGATCGAATTAATAGAATGCTATAAATCACAGAAAAAAATAAATTTCATTTTCTATAAAGGAATTCAATGAAATAGTAAATATTTTGTCTAAGAACGGACCTACAAACAAATTTGTAAATATAGACAAAAATATCTCAACAATTTCTTTGAAAAAAACGTGTTTTTTCAGTGAAAAAATTGTTTAAATCTATAAATCAATTTATCTAAAAATATTTACAAATTGTAAACAAAACAATTTACTAAATCAACCAAAAAGAATTACTGGATTTTCTGAAAAATATCAAACAATATTTTATATGAATTTATAAAACAATTAGTCTAAAAATACTAACAAATATTATACAAGATAGTTTACTTAATCAAACAAAAATATTTACTGGATTTCTTGTAATATATCAAACAAATATGAAACATATATGAAATTTCACTTTTTTAAATGTGTTCAAATCTTAATTTTTATCTAAAGACTCTAAAAAAATAAATAATAATTAACGCAATGACGTTAACAAATTGATTCACTCAAAAATCTTCAGTAAACAAACTTGGCACAAATGTATTCCTTCTGCTATCATTGTTGTTGTTGTTGTTATTTGTGAGTATGTCGTCATCGGGCTGTTTTTTACGACACAGCTTTTTTGTTGTTTTTGGTGTTTGCGTCCTAAATAAGAGTCAAACAAACAATTCATTGATTATATAAAGAACAATATTATGAAAATGAAATTTATTTTTAGAAAAACTTTTCTTGGAAATTTTTTTGGTGATAATTTTTTCTGTGAATGATGCTCTTGAAAACTATAATTAGGAACGTTAGTGCGATCACTGCTCAGGGCAAATCTTCAACATAATGAATTTTTCCGTTTTGTATTACACTGTGGCATTGCACTTAGGGGTGAAATTTTATCAAAACGAGCGATAAATCAACTGTCATCTTTTGATAAGAAAGATTGTTAATAATAGAAAGGTAATTTCTATAGATATAAAATATGTAAAGATATCAATCATATCCTTTCGAAGAAATTTATTTAAAAAAACTCGAAAATAAAAAAATATGTATATAAAAAAATTTTTAATTTTTCAATGTCTATAAAAGTTATTATCCTAATTTTTTGTTACTCCCCTGTGGAAACTTTTTACCAATTATCTCAAACATACTTGTACTTTTACTGCTGAAAATAGATGTGGTACAATTTGTTCCCGCGTCGTGAGCGGTGAAAACAGAACATATCAAGCAATCACTTAACAAGAATACAAAGATCTTTTTTTCTTTTCATTCAATAAAAACAGAACAAAATCTTTGATAAATCGATTTCAATAAAGTGCATTCAAGGGGAAGGATTATCGAGATAATTGATATTTAGATACGAAAAATAGAACTATACATTAACCGCAATATGCGACATATTTTCACCAAAATTCAAATGGCGATATAATTAATACGTATGTGTAAACGAAAATGGAATTAATTATGGGGCGTGGTATAAAGTGAGTATATTAAAAGTTATATTAAAAGAAAAATTAGAAATTAGGAGAGAAGCATTCACTGAGATAGTAAAGGTGGCGCTCAGAATTTTATGTCGGATTAAAAAGCCACCAGAGGCAAAAATTAAGCCACAGTTAAGGCATAAGCAACGATATTCAATATGATGAGATCGGACTTTAAAAATAACAAGTGCTGTACTTGGGGCGTGGCAAAAAAGTTCTTGCTGTAGAAACCTGATTGACATATCTTGCATTCTAGGAGGTGCCTGCTGCAACTTTTTTTATAAAGTGCCAAAATTTAATCAAATCGCATGTGGAAAAAAGTGGCAATAATTAAAGTTGGATGCAAATATACACCTTCTGTTCTTTATTTTGTATATAACAGATATGGGGAATATTGGGGAACTCTTATGCTTTTGAACTTTAAAATATAGCTTAGATATAAAGATAAATCTGACCAACAATTGATCACAATTTTAAAAATAATTTTACACAGATCCATTCTCTAAAAATAATATATCGTTATTTTAATTTATAAAAGGCGCATGTATCAAACATATAAAAAAAAACATATAATAAAAAAACTACAAAACAGTATTATATATATTTTAAGAACTATGAAATATGTAAACTTGGTCGTTTCCTTTCTTACAGCTCTAAAGCTATATATAAGCTTTTTTATATATATTTTTATTATGATTTTTGTCTCAAACTTAAAAATTTTTTTGTATGTTAGATACGCATTTTTTAAATTAAAATAACTGTATGTAATTACAACATGAAAAAAAAATAAGTTCCATTAGCGGCTGTTCACGTTCTCGCAGTTTTTATACCACCTCCCTTATTACTTAATTTTCAGTATAAATTATCTACTCCGTAAAAAAACACCAAATATATCCGTTTACCGGAAGCAGGTTTGTAAGGGAGAGATATTGGTACTCTCCCTTATCAACCTGCTTCGGTGTTACCTGATTTTTGTATGGGATATCCCACTTGGTAGGTCTTGAGGTATGATCTTCTTTCTGCATATCCTCTATGCACTAACCTCGTGTCATTTTTCTATGTATATAATTCAAAAGTTTGTTGCTCTTTAATATCATAATTTTACCTACAGTTGGATTAATTTTTACATATTTCGCATTATTTTATGTTGTTTTTATATTTATTTATATATTAAATGGTACAAATACGATTGGCAACTATAGTACACACTACAATTTACTTTTATTAAAAACTTTTTTCTCGCTTATTGAATTAGGAATCGATCCCACGATCTCCAAATGGTAGGCTAGAACAATAATCACTTAGCTACCGTGGCACATTTACTCGTATTTTCATACACAGTTCAGTGGAAGAATAAAATATTAAATTACGAAGTATAAATAACACTCGCATCCATATTTGTATCCACGTAAGCGAAGGAGGATGCACTATAAAAAAGTGTGAGTTGAATAAAAGACTTCGGGCTTAAAACACATAAAAAACATAAATAGCCAACCAACCTCGTCGTGTGTGTGATAAATTTGTTCAATCGCTTACGTTATTGCACCCTCGTAAGGCAGAGGGGATGCACTGTATGCTTTTGTGCATCTCCGTTGCCCTTCTAGTTAATCTTACTGCTTCCTTGTACCAAATTTATTTTTAATTTAAATCTAACTCATACAGATGTGGTTAGAATGAGGTTTGTTTACTATAACTAACTTGTTTAACTCTTCGTTGTATAAATATTTTGAGTTATTCATGCTATTTTAAACGCTCTTTCCATGAGTGTAAAATTTTGCGGAATATCATGGGCTAGTCCCGATTTTTTTTTTTGTGCACAAAAATCTATCTTCTATATTCATGTGTGCCGGACTATTTAAACCATAGCGGCTAAATTGCGATTAGTAATCAATTTGATTACTTTTTAAAAAGAATTGTAATGATTATTTAATCCAGTAATAAGAAATTTTTGATTACTAATTGATTACGATTACAAATAATCTAAAAATAATCGGGATTATTTTGGATTATTTTCAAACAATCATAAGTAATCCAAAAAATAATACGACATCTTTTTACGACTACTTTTCTATTTTCAACAAATAAATGCAGCACACTTTAAAATAACCCAAAATAATCAAAAGTATTTTTTTTACTTTTGATTATTTTTGATTATTTAAAAGTAATCCCAAATAGTCCCGACTATTTCTAGACTATTTATAATCGTAATAATGGGATTACGATTTCAAACTGAAAATAATCGTACACTAATCAATTATTTCACATTTTGAACAAAAGTAATGTAATTACTAATCATTATGATTACTAATCATTACTTAACTGCTATGATTTAAACATACAAGCGAGATACATACGTTGTTTGATCTGAACACGTATCGAATGTTTTTAAATATCTTGGTTTCTTTTACTAAGTAAATGATAATTGTATCAACATAAGCGTTTATATGAATCCTTGCCTGAAACATTTACTCAAAGCTCTTGCGGCATTTGTATATTTACGAAGGTGTTAAAAGACAAGCTCGAAAAATTTCATACTGTGGCCATAATTTCAAAGAATTTATTTTTTGCTCAACTGAAAAATTACTTCTAAGATATACATATGTGACCTTCTCCGAGAAAAGGGACCTAGTGTTTGAAAATGAAGTTTTGAGAAAAACGCATTTAAAGTTTCATAACGCATTATCTCCTTCAGTTGGGAGATGCGATTTTTTGACACACTAGGTCCCTTTTCTCGGAGAAGGTCACATGTGTGTTGATTGCAGAAAACTATCTAAATAAGTTACAAATTTACCTTAAACGTAGCAATCATTTAACCAAACCAAACATAACTATTCAATACCCAAAGGGTGCATATCGAACAGCTTGAAGAAATCAGGAGCAACAACTCTAACAGCACCTTAAACATCTGAACTTTTAAGACAACAGACTGAAAATATAACAACAACAAGCAACATAGTGGCTCAGAAGTAACAGGCATAAAATTATGACTAAATTTTAATGATTATTATGCAGAAAAAATATACATATATTTTTTTAAGGTTTACAAATAATCGCAAAAAACCAAACAACATTAAGCTTCAGGGCTAGCACCCAGCTTGCATACATTTATACATACATATATATGAATGTGTATAACAAAAAGAAAAGCACCTTAGAAAATGAATATTACCACACTTATTTTGTTTATTTATACAGTGCAACAAATATGCACTAGACATAGCAGTTTACTTTCATTGAATGGCTGGAAAATTTAGCAGCAACATAAATACATCACGTACTTATTATTGTGCGATATGTTTTCAAACTTATAGACAGACAGACTGACTTTTTTCACATTTATCCGCATGTATAAATATAAACATATGTTTGAATTTGGTTTGTTGCATGCAATGCCGCTTTTTTCTCTTGCTGTCATCATGGTCGTCATTGTCAGCATTACCTTTTGCCATCAGAGCCGTCATTGTTATGCAAATTGTTATTATTGCTCCCTGCACTCTTAGTGCAAACGAAATAGAAAAAAATCTACTAGACAACATAAAAAAGAAATGAAACTCTATTATTTGCTGTTAAATAGTAAGAAAATAAAAACCATATTTTCACACTTGCCACCATCAGTCTATTCACATACGAGTATAATGCAACATAAGAGACGAGACGTTTTTTTGTGATGTGAGTAAAATTGCTGCTTAACCAAAGGACCACTTATGCACTACTAGTGAGAAAAAAATTTGCTTATATCTTAAGTAGGGTGGCTACATTTCTTTGAAGCCATCGAACTTTGTGATTTTCAGGAAAAACCGCGTAAGTTTTATTGCCAATCATTTGATGTAAAACACATACTAGATATACTAGAAGCTGCGGACTCTTAATATTTCCTTTAATATAAATTTTTTTTTTAAATTATTTTTATTCACATAGAAAAATTTCATACTTAAATCGTGCGACACATTTTTCGGTAGTGATTTTGCTTCATAGGTATTTCATGTTAATTCCACATGATTTTACAACAACCTTCAAAGAAAAAAATTTTTTTTTAAAGTAACTATATATCATGTTGAATCAAAGTTATTTAAAGTTGAAACAATATAAATTTGATACTGTTATAAAATGGGGAATTATATTGTATCAAAGTTATTTCAAGTTGAAACAACGTTAATTAGATATTGAAACAATACGAAGAATCATGTTGAATCAAAGTTATTTCAAGTTGAAAAAACATGAAGTTAATATAACCGTTTTATTAATTATTTTACTTGATGTGTATTAGCATAGGCATCAGAAAAATTTGTGTCGTAGTTGACTGCCAAAGCCAACATTTGAAATCGGTCCACTTTCTTAATAATCAACGAGCTAACCACTGCAGCCAAAATAGTATCAAACTTGAATTTGATTTGCCCCCATATTCATTAAATTGTATTAAGTTTAATGTTGGTTTAATGTACGAATTTTGTATGAGAAAATTGGTTTTAATGCAAACATTAATTTTAGTAATCGTTTATGAATATGGGGCTATGTAATTACTATCATAAATAACATGAATTTCATTTCAATTCAAAATGATTTCGTTGATAATTTTACGTGAAATTTATTTGAAGTTAAAGTTATAGTCATGCTGATTTAAAATTGATTGTTATCAGTGGAATATATTAAATTAAAGAGATTTAGGCTCAAACTAGCAATTTTTTGTTGAAAATTAATATGAAATAGGCTTATTCTAGGTCGGCATCAGGACATTTTTGCTATCAGTTTGTCGGGTATTTTTTTTTGCACAACACGAATATCAAAATAAACAACAACGAGTCAAACAACTGAGCACAGCAGTGCGATGGAGGTATGAACAAAGCAAACAAACATCAATACACTTAAATAACAATTTACTTCTGATAAATATTATATGATTTATAATCAATATTGCGACGTGTTGATTTTACATTGGTATTTTTGGAACCCTAGTTCCTTATGGCGCTTCATGCACATGACAAAAATAATTGCTTGGAAATACTGGTCACAAATACAGGCCGCAAGTACTGGTCACAACTACATAACATAATGGTGTTGCCACTGCGTACTTGTTAGATTTTCAGTTTTGCCGTAATTTTCCGGGGAAGTGCCGTGGAATTCTTCGGATTTTGGGGTTTTTTGCATAGCCTTTGGAATCTCCAATATGGTTTGTGTCTTTGCTAAATTGTTTGTGCCTTGGCTAGGTGGTTCGTGGTGGTGCTAGCTGCCGGTGTATCAGCTAATTATACCAATTCTTGTAATTGACATGACACAACATAACATAACATACAAGCATGTTCTGAAAATCACATGGCTTAAAATCACATGTGATTTTAAAATCAATAATTATCATTTGTTTTTTATTTTTCACTTGTTTTTTTATTTTTCTATTGTATAGAGCATCAAATATCATATCTGAAAGTAAATTTTCGTATATGATTTTATAAACGTCTGCAGGACATTAAGCAGCCCACACACGAGAGATTTGACCGTGTGATTTGTTCGCGTACCAAATCTCCCCAAACGACGAACAAATCACAATAAACTTAAACGTCAACAAGTACACATGAATTGCTTAGAGGATGATGAATTGTTCTTTTGGTTATTTATTTATTTTTGTATATTATTGTTATTTATTTATGTTTTTATCTTTATATTTATCGCTTTTACTTTGCGAAATAACATTTTCTTTTCTAAATTCTATGTAAAATTGTTTTCGCAGTATACGAAAATAAAAAAAAACATTAAAATGTTCGCCCACTAGCACATCACACAAATCACAAGAAATTGAAATTTTTCAATTACGTGTGATTTGTGCGCGCACAGCCTCATTAACGAGTAGCAAGACATCGAGCACGAACAAATCACATGCACAAATCTCTCGTGTGGGCTGCTTTATTGATATTAAAATCACATGTGATTTAAATCATGCTATTTTTAGAACATGCCTGATAATGGTGTTGCCGCTGCGGATTTCTTAGATTTTCAGTGCTGCCGTAATCTTCCTGGGAAGTGTCGGGAAACTCCTGGGATTTTTCTGTCTTCGCCTAGTTTTTGGGAATAGCCAATCTGGTTTGCGTATTTGCTAAATGGTTTGTGACTTGGCTAAGTGGTTCGTGGCAGTGAAAGCTAAAGGTGTCTCTGCTAACTATCCTTAAGCGGTTTTAGGCTATTATACAAGCTGTTTGACTTCGGTACAAAATGCAACCCTGATATAATGTGTTGTTATTGCTTTTTAGAACTTTTTATAAACTAATTAGATCAAGGTTGTCTTTTCTACAGAAGTCGAACAACTTTGAAGATAGTGTAAAACAGCTATTACTTTGCTATTGTTATAAATGCGAAAGTAAGTTTGTTTGTTTGTTACGCTAAAGGCTAAACCACGGAACGGATTTTGCTGAAATTTAGAACTTATGTAGATAGATCCGGGTCTAGAAGGACAAATAGGTTATATGTTTCTTAAAAAGTGGGACCACAAGGCGAGGTAGGGGGAATTTTTTTCCTCTTTGAAACTATCTATCCGATTTTGATAAAATTCAATATATAGATAGATTTGAGTCTTGAAAACCACATAAGTTATAAATTTTTTCAAAGATAGAAGTACGAGGGGGTAGGGGGCAATTTCTGCCTCTCTGAAACTATCTGATCAATTCTAATAAAATTTAAAACATGTATAGATCTTAGTCTGGAAGAACACACAAGTGATATATGTTCAATAATAGGACCACGAGTGGGAGTAAGGGGCAATTGTTGCCCTTCCGAAACTATCCAACCTATTTTAATGAAATTTAAAACATGGATAGATCTGAGTCTGTCTAAATATATTTTCAAAAATGGGTCCACGTTGTTGGTGGGGGGGGGGGGGGGGGGAAAGTGTTGGAGTAAAGGGCAATGTCTGCCTCTCTGAAACTCTCTGAGAAATTCTGGTGAAATTTAAAATATGGGTAGATCTTAGTCTGGAAGAACACATACGAAAGCGGATTAATATTGAAGCTACCTAGTGCTAGATGGAAGCACGAACACAAAAACTTTTTTTTTAGAAATTGCGATCTGTCAAACGTCAGCTGTTAAAATTTCACCCAAATTCATCGATTAGTTTATTTGTTGTAGTCGTTTGAAGTAAGCAACTTTTGTGTTTCTTGAAAAATGGAAAAAAGTGAATTTCGTGCAGTGATTAAACACTATTACTTGAAAGGGAAAACGGCAAAAGAGACAAAAGAAAAGCTCGATAAACATTGCAGTGAGTCTGCTCCGTCAGATTACATGGTAAAATATTGGATTGCTTAATTTAAGCGCGGCCGAACAAGCACTGCACCAATACCATCAACAGGAAGGCCAAAAGAGGTGGTTACTGAAGAAAATATCAAGAAAATTCTCAATATCGTTATGAATGATCGCCAAGTCAAGTTACGTGAGATTGTTGAATTGTTAAACATATCATATGAACGTGTGTTCAGCATGAACATTTGCATATGAAAAAGCTATCGGAGAGATGGGTGCCGCATTTGCTCAGTGTCGAACAAAAACGAGTTCGACAGATCATTTCAGAGCGGTGTTTGGACATGATAAAGCGTAATCATGTTGATTTTTGGCGTCGATTAATAACTGTTGATGAAACGTGGGTCCACCACTGCACAGCTGAAACCAAAAATCAATCGAAACAATGGGGGGGTGGAGCTGGAAGTGCTCCGAATAAGGCGAAGACAGTGAAATCGGCTGGCAAGTTTATGGCCACTGTATTTTGGGATGCACACGGAATATTGCTAATCGATTATCTTAAAAAGGATACACAATCACAGCAAAGTATAATCGTGCATTATTGGATCAATTGATTCAGGCAATGAAGAAAAAATTACCACATTTAAAGAAGAAAAAAGTGCTCTTTCTTCAAGACAACGCACCGGTTCACACAGCATTAGATACGATGCTAAAATTATGTCAAATACACTTCGAATTGGTTGATGATCCACCTTATAGGCCAGATTTAGTTCCTAGTAACTGTTTCCTGTTTCCAAACTTGAAAAATGGCTCGCAGGAAAAAGATTCATCTCAAATGAAGAAGCGATTACCGAAACTAACGCGTATTTTGAGGGATTCCCAAAATCGTATTATTCAGATGGTGTAAAAAAGTTGGAATATCGTCTTACTAAGTGTATTGAGATAAAAGAAGACTATTTGAGAAATAAATGGTTTTTGTAAAAAAAAATGTTTTTTGCCTACTTAGGTAGCTTTAATATCAATTCGCCCTCGTAGGTGATATATTTGTTCAATAATAGTACCACGAGGGAAGTAAGGAGCAATTTCTGCCCTGCCGAAAGTATCTAACCAATTTGAATGAAACTTAGAACATGGATAGATCTAAGTCTGGAGGAACACATATGCTAGACATAAACGATATTTATTTTTTTTTCAAAATAAGTCCTCTAGGGGGAGAGGGGGTAAGGGACATTTTCTAAGGTAAGTATAGCTTAAGGAAATAAGTTCAAAACCGGTGTACCACGACACCGTGCTTTCTTTTTTTCTGTATGTAGGTTCAGTCAGCTATTCTATATGTCTGTATTCCGCTGGTGCCAATGCTAAATCATCAGTAGAATTTTAACCTTGATATTTGAAAGGAGTTTTGAAAGAAAAAATATTTAATTTATGTGAAAGAAAACTTTGTGATTAAAACATTCTCTCTACTTTTTTAAATAAAATTGAACGTCCCTAACTATCTCATGCAAGCAAATATAAAACAGCAGCCACACTTGAATTTAAGTATCGTATAACTTGAAGTTTCCATACATATTGGTTTTATGCCGATTTTTCACCATCTGAAAGCAGGCAATATGTCAATTGTGCTTTTCATAAATCACTCAAATATTAAAATTAAAACAACAACAATAACATTTCTTAAAAAAAGTTAAAAACGACCATAATAAACAGCATGCAACGGAATAAAAGCACTGTTTTAAATTACAATCAAATTCACTTTTGCACTCTTGTATGTTAAGAAAAAAAAAAAAAGAATCAATCATTTCTTACATGATGTAAATTATTTTTCATTACAGTATTCAAATACAGCGACAACAGTAAGACAAATATAATGTTAAAGAATTTGAAACTTATTATTAGAAATGAAAGACAACGAAATGCAAAAAATTTTTCACATTTTTCACTTTTTCAGCGCACCAACCCGAAAAAAAATGCGGAAAAATTTTTCGGTTTCTTGTGTTTGGTGTTGCAGATTTTAACAGTAGTAGACAAACAAACAAATCTTGTCAAAGATCAATTTTATGCGATTTATTAGAGATTGAGAGTTGAAATTTGACTACATAATAAATAATTATTTCGTTTTGTTTAAGTTAAAGCTTTAGCAACTTTGATTGTAACTCAGCGAAGAAATATTTGTTTGCTTTAAACAGGGGCGATGAGAGCTTCTTTCCTTGGAGCGTGAAGGGTCTGGTAAATTATGACTGTCATACCTATTAAAAGCTTACAGTTTGGAATAACAACGCAATAAATATATAACACGTGGTGATAGATGTCCATTAGGGTGGACCGTCAGATTTTTTTGCGATTTCAATTTCGAATAGCAAAAACAGGTTGCATTTTATTTTTATATACATGGGAAAAATAATAAAAAAAATATTGGGACCTACTTTTAGCCCTCTACCGCAGCATCAAGATTTTGAATATGAGATCAAATTGATCAAATTGTGAAACATCATATGATGCAACATTATAGATTCTTTATACCTGTTATAACTCATTACTCTCAAAATATCCACTATTTTATACATAACAAGGTCAGATTTGAGAGAAATATAAGATGAAATAATGAACCAAATTTTCGATCTTCTAAGTCTTTGTCATATCTTGCAAAAGAAAAACACATTTTCTAAGATTATTAGAGATCGCTGAACACGAAAATGATATTTATTTATTTTTCTTTATGCTAGTTTTCCCGATATTTGCGAAAAACAATTTTTTTTGGTATTTTTAGTTTTTTCGTTTATTGGCAAAAATTCCGAGCACGGCTCATCTGAATAAAATAAATTGCACACTGTTGTGTAGATATCTCTCCATTCCTTCATTCAATATATTGATTATGCCGATAGTTACAAACCTTAAAAGTTTAATTTCTCAAAAAACTATCATATTAAATTGCTCCATTAAGATGAAAAAATATACTAAGTTTATTTTTTTCGGGCTCTATTTCAAAGATAATTTTTTAACGATCACATGATGGATGCAATCGCTAAATTCTGATGAAAAATAAGAAAGTTATTAGCCCTTAAGCGAAAACAGCTATATTATTTTTTAGTTATTTTTCAAACAAAATTAATTTAAATCAGTTTGTATTAAAAAATTTTATTTTACTGAAAATAATTTTATATGGAAAATAAAATCATTTTTTTTCACTTAATGGCTTATAACTTTCTTATATTTTGTCAGATCTCCTCGATCGTAAACTTTTTTCATTCGGCACAAAAATGTTTTTTACGTGTAGCCTTAAAAAAATTATTAAAATTTGTTTTCTATATTAATGAAGCAAATTAAAATAAAGTTTATATAATTTCTCTAGCTTCCAGCCATGGTCGAAATTTATTGGATTACTTTTTTTCCTTTAGACACCAACGCTCCACTCTAATGTACATGAGCGGCTTCCGAACACAGTGTTGTTATGTTCCGCTGTGTACGTTGAATATTAAATTGATTTGATTTTTACCTGGTTCCTTGGAATATTAATCATGCCTTATTCTTTCTGAATATAATATTACGAACCCTAGTCTCTGTAATCACTTTAAAATTTATTGCTTTTTTTTGCACGACATGAACGCTGATACCACGTCAAACAAGTAACAATCGCTAGTCTTGCATTGTTAATTCTATTTTGCGATATAAAGCACAGTTTGTAGATTATAAATCTACACCAGCAGAATGGACTACCAACCAAATGTCTGGGGTTTCGTTGAAACCTTACACTGACGCAATTTTTAGATGTTCAATTAGTATGACCAGATATATGGTGCATGTGAATGAGCCTAGCATTGTCAATGGTTAGGTTGCAATTGCTTTAGCAGCATTGTGAATGCCGGCAATCACCACAACTGACTGAAGCATAAGCAACGACTGCAACCAGAATCCAGCTCGAAGGACAACAGACAAGTTGCATTCGGTAATTACAATTGTTACCTTTGTTTGTCGGTACCAAACAGTGTTGACAGGAGCTGGAGAAAAAAAGCTAAATCGACTTTAAAAATGGCTAGAAAAGGCTAGATCGCCAAAAATAAGAAGCTAAAAAGGCAAAAAAAAAATTATTATATTAAATTATAGTATTTAATATGATAACTTCAAGTTATTGCAAGACGCCATTATTTTAATGCAATTATTCTACCAAATTTCAAGCAGAGTAATAATACTATTCTCATATACAAACACATGTACATTAAACCGACTCACCGAAAAATATTTTTGTTACCCTTCTCATATTAAAGATCCGTCTTTTTAATGAGGCTCCCAATACATTTACGGGGTCTAGCGATGACCGCCCGTGAGCTGGACCGTGTCTAAACGAGGTGCATTTTTGTAGTTTTTTGCATGTTTTAGTATTTTCCCCCAAAAGAACATATGAAAAAATTACATCGTTTGCATCCAATGGTACATTAAACTTTATCATTCATGCCATCAGCAATGCGATATTCCATAAAAATAACGATATTTTAAGAGTTTTTATTACAGGTGCTACTTATATTAAAATAAATTTTACTTTCCATCTTATATATATATATATATATATATATATATATATATATATATATATATATATATATATATATATATATATATATATATATATATATATATATATATATATATATATATATATATATATATATATATATATATATATATATATATATATATATATATATATATATATATATATATATATATATATATATATATATATATATATATATATTAGTTCCTGTTGTTCCTATAAGGAGCATAGGGTCTCGACGAATTTGTTCCAGTTCTGCCTGTTCACTGCTATGATCTTGACTTCGTTCTACGATTTGTTTGCTCTGCCCGTTTCGATTTCTAACTGTCTCCTCCAGGTATGACTAGTTCGTTCCTTTCTTCGGCTGCCTTGAGGATTCTATTTTATGGCGCCTTTCGTAACGTCGTTCTGGGGTCTGCGCAAAGCGTGTCCGATCCACCTCCATTTACGTTTTTTTATTTTAGTTTGAAATGGCGACTGACCACTCTCAGCCCATAGTCGGTGGTTGCTGGTAATGTTTGCCCAGAAAATTCTTAGAATTTTGAACAAGAAACAGCTAATAAAGGCTTGTAGAGCATTGAGATCATGCCGGTCTGCGTTCCAGCTTTCACAGCCATATAATGCTACCGACTTAACACAGTTATTAAATATGTTAATTTTCGTTCGTCTGGATATATGGTGTGAGTTCCAGACTGAATTGACCTGACCGAAGGATTGCCTGGCCTTATTTATGCGATTCAACAACACATCTTCTTTTGAACCACCGGCTTTCGATATTATACTGTTCAGGTAGCAGAAAGTGTCAATGTTTTCCAGCTTATGGTTATTTAGGAGGAATTGCTGAGTGCTGGCGGTGTTGATTCGCATTACTTTTGTTTTCGCAGTATTGATCTTCAGGCCGCATTTGCATGCCACATTTTCTATGGTTTTAAGTTTGGCCTCCATATCCTCGAATCGGTGAGATAGTAATATCATAGGCATAGTCCAAGTTTTCCAACCTTCTGTCTTCCAAGTCCATCTCAAGGTTATTTAAATGTTACCCATTTAATCGATCTAATAGACGAACTCATCATGATATTAAAATAAATACTGACGATCAATATTATTTACCATTTATTAAATGTTAGAAATCATTATTATAAAATGTTGAAAGGTAAAAAAATTACATACGTAAAAACTAAATTTAGACTTTTTGAGGCTAAATAAAAAATAAAAAATAAAAAAAAAACAAAAAAAGGCCACGAAGCTTAAACGTAAATTGCGACGCTAAAACACGAAAAAAATGAGTAAAACTAGCCTCGAAAAGGCTAAACTGGCAGCGCTGGTACCAATTAACTGAGGGGTGAATTATTTAAACACACAAAAGAACACTGATCGCGATGCTGAAATAAAAATAGCTGATCCTTGTGTTGTTTCGTCTGGTGATTACGATAGTATCCCTAACAGCTCTAGTTTTAAATCAACAAAAAATACTCTACTTCTTTTCTACCATTAGCGCAAGTGCAATAACTTTTGTAACACCACACAGGTTTTAATTCTCAGTGTGAGGCTTAGTAGTTGATTTGTAACATCTGCTTAATATTGAAACTTCAGTTTTAGCCATGACTTTAAATTAGTAAAACTCGTTTCGTTACTAAAATAGTAATATAATTAAAAATAAAAATTAACCAACAGAAATTTGCTTCCAAGTGTTAAATGGTATTTACAATTGACAATAAACATTGGGTGCTAGAGTGACCAGGATCGTATTAAAATTCTTGAAATTCTTCAGTATTGAAAGTTTCTGCCAAATTTAGACTTGTTGTTATTTTATCAAAACTTAATTGAGCATGTCTTTTTTTTTAAACTTGTTTATAGCCTTTAAAATGTTACTTTGTATTTAATCATGACAACTTGAGAATTGAGTATTTTGTTGAAAACACCACACAGTCTGCTTGCTTTTTAGTATTTTAAGAAAAATAAATTATGAGTCTTAACAAAATCTGGTTTCCCTAAATTTGGCAAACTAATTTTTTTTAGGATTGCTTTAATAACTAACGGCTAATAAACAAACACATGAATCAACAATATCATACAAACATAAGAAATAAATAAGTAGTTACCCAGCAAAAAAAAATCATGTTTCTGGAAGAAGTAAAAAACTTTCATGCCTTCCACATACGATGTTTTGAAGTGCTTCCGAGAATGCACAAAAAGAAGACGGAGAACTCTTAGTGTTCATAATGTTTAAAATAGGAAGTCAGACAGCATTTTACATTTATTCAACACAAACTTAAAAATAAACAAAATTATATTTAGTAGCATTGTAGTAGAGTTGGGCTTTTCAGCTCAGTTGATTGAGCGCTCTTTCCAGCTCACCTCATTAAAATAAAATAGTTCGCTCTTTTAGTTCAATAGCTCATTTTTTCGGTTGATTACGTTGGATGCATTGGTTTGAACTCAGGCCGTTAATGCAGCTCAACAGCTCTTTTGGTTTCATTCATCTGCAGTATTGCTTGTTTTCGAAAAAAAATGGCTAATTATTTTTATGTGGACACATAATTTTTTTTATTTTGATAGTATTAGGATTTAAACAAACTCGTTTAAAAAATTTTTATTTTAGTTTTAAAGCTTAACTATCAAACTCCAAGGTAGATTTATTTACCAGGTACTCTTGATACCACAGCTGTTTACTCATTTTTTTATTTGTGGCTGTCCATTTTGTATCAAAATACACAAGTTATGTTGTGTATATGTTTTAATAATTTGACATTTTCAAGGAACTGCGACTACCTGGTAAATAAATCTACCTTGATCAAACTCCACACATAAAAATGTTAAACTGTCATCAACCT
Source organism: Panzeria rudis (assembly GCA_956483635.1). Classification (NCBI taxonomy): domain Eukaryota; kingdom Metazoa; phylum Arthropoda; class Insecta; order Diptera; family Tachinidae; genus Panzeria; species Panzeria rudis. The sequence goes on along the minus strand of OY101450.1, from coordinate 102,071,773 downwards.
CAATACAAAATCTAATGATGGACTACAAAGCACTCAGTACTGAGCTAAACACGCTCAAAGACTCTTACTGCCTAATCCTTGGCAGGCATCGAAGCTGCGACCGCCCGGTTAGTAGATTTACGCACGCACTATCTACCACGCTACAATTCTATTGGTTGATTTTTACTGTATTTTATGTGTTGGCGCATAACCTATAAACTTGCACAGAAAAAGCTATCACCAAAATATTTTCAAACAAAATTTTGTCTAAAAATAAATTTAGTTTTCAGTATATGTTCTTTACATAATCAATGAATTGTTTGTTTGATTCATATTTTCAAAAACTACAAGAAAAACTGTATCATAAAAAAACAACCCCGATGACGACACACACACAAATAACAACAACAACAATGATATCAAAAAGAATGCCATTGTACTAAGTTTGTTTACTGAAGATTTTTGAGTGAATGTCGTTGCGATAACTCTCATTTATTTTTTTAGAGTCTTTAGATAAACATTCAGACTTGAACACATTTTACAAAGTGAAATTTCATAAATGTTTAATGGATGACGATGATGACGACCCAGACAAAAATTTTGTTTGATATATTAGAAAAAAATCCAGTAAATGTTTTTGTTGGATTAAGTAAACTATTTTGTTTAATATTTCTAAGTATTTTTAGACTAATTATTTTATAAATTTAGACAAAAATATTGTTTGATATTTTTCAGAAACTACAGAAAATCTTTTTGTTTGATTTAGTGAATTGTTTTGCTTAAAATTTTTAAATATTTTTAGAAAAATTGTTTCATAGCTTTAAACAATTTGTTCACTGAAACAAAACACGTTTTTTTTTTTAATGAAATTGTTGAGATACAAATTTATTTGTAGGTCAGTTCCTAGACAAAATATTTTCTATTTCATTGAATTCCTTTACAGAAAACGCGTTAGTTTAGTTTTTTCTGTTTGGTTAGATTTCCCAATATTTTATTTTGAGTTCAATTACAGATATAGTTGATTTTCCCGAAATTAAACCTCTAGCAAATTTATCCTTAAAAAGTAAATTTTCAACAGATTTTCCAAAAAAAAATTAAAGTTTCATATGCTTGTAAATTTTTCGTATGTTCTTTTGTTGTGTGCAATTTTAAAAATTTAGTTCGTTTACTTAAGCAATTTTTACTTTATATTTTCTTCTTCAAATCTTAATTTTTTATTAACAACGACAACTACGAATTTTGTTTCTCCGTCACTTTTAAATAAAAATCACGAATGAAACAAATGCAGCTGGACAAGAAATTAGTTTGGCAAAAGTGCATATATATTGTAATTCTTAGTATGATTAGAAACATGATGTTTGTTTGGCTTAAAACAAAAAAAACAAACAAAGATCTTTAACAAAAACTGTTACTCTGCTAAGACGGTAGAACACCAAAGAGCACGACTTTTTTGTTTTAAAATTTTGTTAATGATTTTTAAAAGTTTGATCTTAATTTCTTAACTTAAAATTATTACGAGTCTTAATTAATCATTGAAACCCCGGGAATATGAATTTTTTTTCTTTCCATAAAACAATATTGTCGCACGTTTTTGAAGGTGATTTTAGATAAAGAACACGATTGGTTAAAGTTTTGTTCAAAACTAAATAGTCGTAAAATACTTTTTTAATTTAGTTTCTAAGTTGTTGAAAAAAGTTAAATGATATTGTCGTGCAATTGCAGTAGAGATAATATAGAGAACAATTTTTCATAAAACTGAAGTTTACTTAAAAAAAATGTCCAATTTGTCTTAAATGGAAAAGTTAGTATTTTTTATGTGAGGGTGTTGTGACCTTCGCTTTTTTAAGAGGAGAATGACTTGAATTGGCTTAAAAGGGTTTAATAAATTTATTTTTCATTATATCATAAATATTTAAAAAGTCTACACGCCTTTGTTTGAGAGAATTTTTGTGGGTATAGAATTTTAGGTGACAAAACAGACAAGACAGTTAAAATGTGCTGTGCCGGATATTTTATACCATTCAACTAAGCATGAAGTAAGAAATCTGTTACTCTTTTCCCTGCATTAAGCATTATTTTTTTATTTTGGAACTTTGATTCATTTATATTATTTCCAGAAGCTAGATATTGTTCACTCCAATAGTGCCATACAAATATTTATTACAATTTCATTTCGTTGCAGGGTTATTTAAGAAAATTAAGTAAGAAATACAGGCAGGTGTTACTTTCGAAATGTCAGTGACAGTATTATAATTTTCACTTTATTTATAGCGATTGATTATATTACTCTTTTTGTATTTTAAACTGCAATCATAAGATTGAAAAAGAAGTTAATTTTATAAAAGTGCGCACATATATTTTTAATGTTTTCCAAGGATTTTAATATAAGTTTATTGATGTATTAGCGTAACGAGGGTGGAAGCTCAAATTGCAAAGAAAATGTAATTTTATAAAAATTCAATATTTTGTTTCGTTAGGTCTTAGGATAATTATTACACAAGTTGCCAGTTTTAAAGGTAAAGTCTGCCTAATTAATTGGTACCGGGCTGGGCCCTAGTTGGTCACGTGGCGTTACCTTCTACGGGCACATGAATAAAGATAAGATTTCTTCTACATTTCTCCATTCTTTTCTCTCGTTTGATAAACGAGCTTATCCGTCTAATGTCGCAGTCCGAAAAGGCTGTACAAATCTTGCAGGAGCGGTCGGCTCAGTGAAGCACCATTTCTCAAGGAGATCATGGCAATGAGAGAGGATGTTCTCCAAATTCTCTTCCTCCCCTTTATAACAACTCCTACAGAATTTATTGTACGGTAGATTCAATCTCCTAGCATGCGCCGACGGAAAACTCAAAAATAGATTTCTTGTAGTTACACTATAACTGTTTACACTAATAATACACTAAGGCGCACCTACAGCGTTGTAAATGTGAGTGCAGATCTAATACAATCATATTGTGGCCTTAGTAGCTTCAAATTCGAGCTCGTTTAGATCATTTAGTCTGCTCGAACCCAAATAGATAGCGCTGAATTCGGGTTTTGCAACATTTTCACGGGACACCAACACTTTCATCCGTATCTCGAACGTGCTGTCGGGTTCCAGATTCGACTAGCCTGTCTGCAACATTGTTTCCAAACACTTTACTTAAAACCTTTGGCCTTAGAACCATTGGCGTAGCTAGGACCCTCTGGGGAGGGCTAAGCCATCCTCAAAAACGCTCTAGTCCCCCCAAGAAATTCAAAATATTAGAGTAATTTTGATAATATAAGCGAATTGTAGGGACTAACCTTGTTTTTAGCACCTCGCCCCAGAAAATTTTCTAGCCACGCCAATGCCTAGAACCTATAGTAGCTCCAGGTTTGAATGTCTTTCTACTTCTTTTTAAAGACATCTGGAATTCATTTACCAACATGGGAGTTGTATAAACACCCGATAGGGACATGATCACAGTGTTGCTGTCTGTACAAATTTAGATATCCGGATATATACAATGGATCCTGTAGTAACGCATCCAAATTGCTGCTCCTTTTATGACATATATATTAGCCTGTAGCATACTGCATTGATCATGTAGCTTAAACATATTCTTCTGTCGGTAACGGAAAATAAAAACGGCCCTACCCAATCCTAAGTCCGATTTAGATCCGTCCTTATAGATCTCCAATACGTTCTCACGATAATAAAAGGGCGTGCTCGAGAGCTTGACAGTAACTCTTTTATCGGGAAGATGTATGGATGAACAGTAATCAATATTTTCCGACTAAATAGCTTGGAGCTCCAAGATTCTAGCGTATTGCCTGGTAGCCTTTTTCCATGCTCCTGCTGACTCGAGCCTAATTGCAGAATTCAAGATTAATTGTATATTCTTGAGAGCAGCTAGCAGGCAATTCATCATTATGAAAACCTCTTCTGATAGGGGCGTGCGTCGAGCACTTGAGATCATCAAAGGGGATGTGCACAGGATCCTTGCAATGATCCAAAATTAGGGGATTTTGTCTATCGCAGTCCACCACACTAGTGCACCATACGTAAATATAGACTTTAGAACCATGCTCAAGAGCAATGTGGAGCTCCGGGGACTCATTCTCAAAGTCTTCCCTATGGCCCTTCTACATAATGATGTTGCCAGGACAGTTTGGAGTCCATATACCTCGCATTGTTAGACAACAAAAATATCCATTCTATTTAGGGATAAAATCAGATAGAATGGTACCTTATATCTTCTAGTAAATATAACAATATCCGTTTTCTGAGTATTTACATTGAGACCACCTACGGTACTCTACTTCTACACTTGCTAATGGTTCGCAGTGAAGCCTGCAGACGCTGCGAGGGAGTATCCGCATTCTTGTCTGATACTGCCATCGCTATGTAATCGGTATTCGCCACGGTTTTAAGCATCATGGAGTCCAAATTCTATGAGCAAAGAGTTTAAAGCGAGGTTCCATAGGAGAGGGTGAATAATACCTACCTGTGAAGTGCCTCTGTTTGCTACTTTACAAATCGCCATAGAGTGGATACAATGATCGTGGTGGTGAATAGATACCAGACTAGCCTTATGACCGAGTGATAGATGTTGAATATTTTTAGAGCCATTACGATGGTCTCTGGTCTTAAAAATAACTGTTTACATAAAAATATAATCTTTTTAATGTAAATTTTTTTTTCTAACCATTCCCAACGGTCCTCATATGCAATTTTATGCATTATGTATGCCTGTACCTTTCCCCAAAACGTATTATTATTATTATTATTGATTGGTTTTTTACACTTTTTTCCTTAATATTCACTTTACAATTGTTTTCTATTTTTTTGTGTATCGTTTTAATGCATCATTGGAATTTCGGATTGTGTGTTTGCCGGATAAAAATAATAATAGAAACTACCATAAAGAGCATTATTATCAGGCACACAATAAACATACTTAAAAGTAGATATATTTGCATGCGGAAGAATTATTATATAACAACAACAAATAGCGTATAAATCATTCGAAAATGATTATCCTCATAACACATTAATTTGTCCACAAATTATAATTTTCTCTCCATTTTACTCTTTTTTTTTTGGCGTTTAAGTAATTTTGCTGCCATATAATATTAAGCAATTTATTACAGAAAAATGATTTACACATTAAACCGGCATATGTATAAATTCTTAGAAATATGTTGCAGAAAATGTAGCTAAGTCGTAAAAACGCGAATTTCTTTTGTTGTCCTAAAATGCTTGTTGGTCAAAACAAAGCCGCTGTAACCTCCCAAGGCCCTGGCTGATTCCCGCAAATAAGCAAAACAATTCGCGGACTGTGTTTTTATTAAAAAATAAGGCATTCTACTACTTCTATATCAAAAAGGTCTATATTCCGAAACTATGGCATACAGAAAAAAAATACCAATGTAAAGTTGCAATTTTAATTGGACATCACATTAAATTTAAGAGAAATAATTTGTTGTTTTTTATTCTGCTAGTGTTCATTTGCCTGTTCATAGCTACAATGCTCTGTTGTGCTTGATTGTGTGACTTGTTGTTGTTTATTTTGATGTTTGTGTTGTGTAAATGGAAATAGCCGACAAACTTCGCATTACCAGTGAAAATTTCCTGATGGCGATTTAAAACTACCATTGTAACATGTTAATGTTAAGGGAGAAATACGAAGGGTTTCGCACAAATACCATATACATACATAGATATGTATATTAGGGCTATAATTTTTCAAACTTTTTGCGAGTATCAACAACGGCATAGTATAGTCGTGTAGAACATTAAAAGTTATTAACAAAAAATATGATAATTTTTTCGGATCGTAAAAAGCTTACGCCACAATCGGGTTGAAGTTTGAAAACAACCATTTTTATCTCACGGAAATTTTAAAAAATATACACCTGAAATTTATTAAATGCTATTTTGGAATTTATCCAGTGCTTTAGATTGGAAAATTTTCCTACGGTTTACAATTCATCGCGGTTCAAAATTTGTTATATGTAAAAACCTGAGTAAAATACCTTATGCTTACCTTTTGGAAATTTGCTTCCCTGCGTGAGGTTTTTTAGCAAAACGAAGGGAGACAGGTGGTTTCATTACTAAAACATTCTTGGCGACTCCGTGGTACTGTGCCAAAAGTTTGGTTATAGCCCTAATTTATATATCTTTTTTCGTTTTGACGATTTTGATTTGTTTTTTGGCGACTTTTTAATTTTAGCATGTTTTTTCGTTTTATAGTTTTTTGTTTGACGATTTGCAATTCGTTCTTTTTTTTATTTTTTGTGTTTTTATTATTTTGGGGATTTTATTTTGTTCTCTTATAACTTTTAACGTTTTGGTGCTTTTTTCTTTAGGAGCTTTTTTTCTCTAGAGTTTTCCTTTAGTGTTTTTGCTTTTTTCCATTTTGGCGATTTTATTCGTTTTGGCAATTTTTTTAATTTTTGGTTTTTAGTTTTAGCGTTTTTGCAATGTTTTAGACGGACGAAGAGCACACATCGCACACTGGGTTCGTTTGTACTTAAAGTGGCATTAATTCAAGGAAGGGTGTAATGGTTCAGATAATTTCTTTTTTCGATTAAACGCACCCAAATTAATTTTTTTAAAGATTTATTTAAAACACAAAGTTATATGCTCAATCGACAAACATGAATGCAATTGGAGAACTATCCATCTCTGATCTTGATAGAAATCGTCGGTATTGTAAAGAAACTGTCGGCGAATTAAAAAATAGCTAATAAATGGCTATACAGCTTGAAAACTACTCAATGCCTCTACTTGACACCAGAGGGGCTTGCAACACTGCTCTACAAAAAAAACGCGCAATAGCGGAGTTTTAAACGACTTAAGCTGTCTATCTCTCTCCCACTTCACAACCTGTTCTCTCTATACTATCCCTTTCCCAAAGAAGGTAACACATTAATTAATTAACTGGTAGACATTAAATGCCTGTTTGGTTTACTTCTCTTTAAAACTAAAAAACAAAATTGGTACAGCTTCTTCTTTGTGTAGTTATATCACGGGTACAATATTTTATATCTCTAACTGATCTGATTCTGGAAAAGTGATGTTATTGTTTTAATTTTTTTAATAAAATCCTATCTTTTCATATCCTATAATTATCCTATCGTATAATAAATCATATATATTCATATAAAAATCCTATCTATTCATATATACATTAGTTACATTGGGATACAAGAAAAAAAAGCAGTGTTCGAAATGCTACCTCCGAAGTAGCAAAAGTACGGAAATTGTGCTATACTACACTATAAATTTTTAAACTTTTATTTACAATACTATCGCTTATACTGTGCTATTGGAAATAAATATAGCATATCAAAACCAAATGTAAAAAACTAAAAGCATTTGTTGCCACAAAAATTAATTGTTTATATTTTAATTTATTTGTGCTGTTGTTTGCTGTTGCTGTTGAAAAATGTAATAGCAGTAGCAATAGCAATTACATTCGTAGCATAGCAACCGTTTTATAAGAGCCTTAGGATTTTTCTCAAAAGAAATTTTATGTACAAATATATGTAAGTACATATGTACTTACGTATGTATTTTTATTTTAAATGTTTTTAACCATTTTCTATATTAAAAGTCAAGAGTTTTGCAAGATATGATTTGTTGTGCAAATGAAATAAGTTTGCAAAAATCAGAAAAAGTCTTACAAATCACTAAAATTATAAAAAGGAGACAAAACACGAAATTGATGAAAATCGCGAAACATCTCAAAAAATGCAACATGAGAAACAATCCTAAAGCAGGTTAAAACTCGCTAACACGGCAAGGAATGTAGAAAATTTTAAAGAAATTGTAATATATATTAAAATTTGCAAAATTTTGTTAAAAGTGAAATGATTGCAAAGTGGTTAAAAATTCCCAAAAATGGGTGAAATCCAAAAAAACTTTATAAATTTCAGGTCTACGGCGTAAATTTGCGAAAAATTGCAAAAATTTAAAGAAGCCACAATATCGATTGAAAAGCTCTAAAACTATAAGGAATGAAAAAAATTTGGAAAAAACTGCGAAATTGGCGAAAATTCGCGCAACTTGCTAAGAACGACATGATAGCAATATCTAATATTGATTAAAAATCATTAACACTTTAAAGACGTTGAATACCCAAAAAAAAACTTTATCGCGAACATTGCAAAAGTTCGCGAGAAACCCCAAAATTGAAACCAAGCTCTAAAATTTATTAAAAATGGCAAAAACTGTAAAAAGCAAATGCCTCTGAAAGAACACAAAAATGTTGCAACGCAAATTTGGAAATTTTTTATAATTTTTAACCAATTTTGGCATTTCTTCTCATGATTGTAATGTATTGGGAATTTCTTAAATTTTTTGCAATTATTTCCGAAATTTTGACGTTATTGAGATAAAATTTTTTTTTGCAAAGTTTTACACTCGTACTTTCAAATTCGTCCAGCATTGACTTGCAACCATCGAAAATAGATCCAAACAATTTCATTTTATCGTCAAAGCTAAAGGAATAAACAATTAACAACAGCAATCAATGTGACAAAAATCATTTGCTATTGTTATGCTGTTGTAATTTTCAACAGCACATAATAACAAAAGCAATATCCTAAATAGTTTGCTTTTGCTGCTGCTGTTTGAAAAATACACGTTATTATATTTTGTTTTGCTATTATCATGTTGTTGAAAATGGTTATAAAAAAGTATAACAGTATAGTGATTGCTATAACATTTGGCAAATTGCTATTGCTGCTGATATTGTATTTTCTGTGGAACCTATTAGCAATAGCAGCAGGCATTTTCACATAGCATTTTTTTAAACCCTGAAAAAAAGCACAAACATCCACGTTTGGAATGAGAATGACCCATATAGCAACATATAGCGCCCACTGTGTTACAAAATTTCTAATTTATTTACAGACTTTATAGCCTACAGCCTTTCCAGGCATACGTTTTTTGTGGATCGGACTATTAGTTTGGAAGAGTCAAGCTTTTTGACGACTAAAGAATTTTATCGGTAAAATTGGTCTTTTATAACAACATATAGCGCCCACTGTACTAAAAGTAACTACATAACTTTTAACACACCTTGCAGCCTACATCCTTCCCTATAATTCATCCATACATTTTTTGTGGATCACTCTATTCATTTGGGAGATATGATTTTTCCGCCGATAGATTGGCCTTTTTCTCAGTGTGCAGGGTTGCGAAAACAATAGGGTTCCATTTCACCTTTGGTGTACGCAATCCGAATAAAATAGCTACGTCAAATTTATGTTGTTTCAACTTGAAATTAATATTATTCAACATGATTCTTCGTGTTGCTCCAATATCAAATTCACGTATTTTCAAATTGAAATAACTTTAATTTAGCAGGAGTGAAATAATCTGTTAGAATGTATAGTAACATGTACCCTGCTGCTAACGCGACGCTCTACCCTCTGACTTAGGTAGGGCACTAAGAGAGCCAAAATCATAAAATTTTAAAGTCTTATAGGGTCGACTTAAGGCTACAAGATCTAGTTCTTGAAAGGTTTTTTAATAAACATTTTCAAGGATATGGAGTGGTTTTTTGAAGACATTTTTTTTTGTTCAAGGAAAATTAAGAAAATATTATTATAAAATTCTGCAGAGCCTTCCCTTTTATTTGGTACTACTATTGCAAAAAAAAATTTACATACATTCTCAAAAAATTTAAAGTCCTTTAAATAGGACAAAAGGTAAGGAAATGAAAAACCAAGTACGCAGTTTAACTATGTTTAGTCTCTAGATTAATTGATATTTAGTGGATTTTCTGCCAAGGATATGGATAAATAGTTCAAGATCAACTGGAAAGAATTTAAAAGATGTCCTTGGAAGCAATTTTTCTAACATTTCCTTTAAAATATTTATTTGATTGTTTTGCAAAATATATAAAAATTTATACTAACTTTAAATAAACTTTAAACTGCACACATATTTTACGATTTTATTGCTCTCGGTTCTAAATTAATTGTTGTTTTTTTATAAATCAATTTTCTAAATACAATTTTTATAGAAATTAATTTTGTGCCGCGAAAAAAAACAGTCACAGCTTTTGTACTAAGAGAGATAAAATCATAAAATTTCGAAGTCTTATAGAGTTAATTTAAGGCTACAATATATAATTTTTTAAAAAAAAAATTTTAATGTTAGCTTTTAAGGATATGGAAGGATATATTTTTAAAGGATATTTTTTATATTTTTGTTCAGGATAACTCAAGTAAAAATTTTTATTAAATTCTACAGAGCTTTGCCTTTTATTTGGTACCGATTTCACTAAAAAAATATTAGATATTAAAATTTAAAAAAAAAAATATTCAAAGCATGAGGACATAAAAAACCTAGCACGCAGTTGGACTATATATTGTGTCTCTAGATTAATGGATATATAGTGGTGTTTCTGCAAAAAAATGCTGTCACGCGGTGTAATGATATTTTCCTCTAGAAAAAAGGGGAAACAATTACCCATTTTTGCAACCTGTTTTTTTATCCGAATTCAAATCCAAAACATTTGTCCAATTCACAACCTGTTGTATGTGTTGTAGATCGTATAACTGTTGCTGGTGATTTCCAAATAAACATTTGTAAAGCAACATGTTTATATGAAAATTACCAACAACATTTTTACGATCTACAACATTTACATTAGGTTGTGAATTGAGCAATTGTTTTCATGTAAATTTCAGTAATTGACTATAAGTTTTTAAACGAAAAAAAACATGGAATTGCTTAGCAAAATACTTTGTTTTTGCAGCAAAAGAAGAGAAAAAACTATGTAACAATTAGTAGAGATTAACATTACACAACAGTTGTATTCAATCCGGATTATAAAGTTGCAATCAATCCGGATTATAGAGTACACAATGAAAAATTATTTCCGGATTGACGATTATTTCGGATTAGCGAGGTCCGGATTATTAAGTTCTTACTATACAACATATTGGACACCTTACATGTTCTCTTTTTATAGAATTGACATTGTTAATGGCTTTATTTTAAATTTCATAACAAAATTTTTGTAAGGAACTCAATTCTGATCGTACACAATCTACAATAATCTTATATTTAAGAATTGAAAGCTGCCAATATCGTCATAACTATAATAAAGTTGATCATTACTTTAAATATCTAATGATTGCAATCGAATCTCATTCATTTAGACTTGTTTTCCTTTTTCGATATTTTTCTTTGATGTCAATTGTTGTTAACAGTTGTTTGAAACAAGTCTATCTAAAGAAACATTAACAAGCGTTAGCAAAAAGTGCGTTTGTTAGAAGGCATTTTTTGTATTAAAAAAATATGTATATGTTTATAAAAATAAAATCACATTTTGCCGCAAAAGTACCTCTATAGTGCAGTAAATAACTGGTGGCAAATGGCAACATACCACTTGGTGTGTGTCAAATACATTCGTTGTGCTTACACTCACTCACTCACTCAATCAGTTTATTATTCACTTCTTTTCATGTGATTGTCTGCCTAACAGGCAGAGCTGTGAAAGATTGCAATCGATTTAATTGTAATCACATGATTTCATGTTAATGATTGCCAGTTTATTGATTGCAATCAAAATCGTAAATTTGAATTCATGATTTCAATTTGAAATCGTGAAATCAATTCAATAATAAAAATGATTGCAATAAATTTTTTTAAATTAATTTCTAAATTAATTGATTGCAATCAAATCTAGTGATTGCAATCAAAATTAAATCAGAATCAAAATCATCGCTCTCTTCAAAGGGTTCTCCTTCTTCTAGAAATAATGCTTACTCTGAGAATTAAAAAAAGAAAATGCATGAAATGTCTAACAAACCTACGTCTTGTTCCTATTTTTTGGAGTGTCACTAAAATTGTGATTTTCTTGATTGCAATCAAATTGATTGCAATTATATTGATTGCATTCAGTGATTTAAAAAATATCATTTAAATATGATTGCAATCACAAAAGGTTGCAATTTTTACAAGATTTCATTTTTAAATCTGAAATAATTTTGAGATCAAAGAATGAAATCAGTTTGGTTGAAATAACTTTGATTGCAATCACAATTGATTGCAATTTTTTACAGCTCTGCTACTATCCAAACGTGACTGCTGCCTTAAACATTTGGGACAAGTCAATAAAGGTGGAGGAAGTTTTTTATTTTTATTTTTTTCATGATCCACAAATGGACACACCTAGAAATATTATATATGGAAACCACAAAACTAATTTAAACCACTGAGGCGGTGGTAAGCGATGATGGTCAGTCAATATTGTGTATGATTTTATGAATTACTGCAACAAAAAAGAAGTACAACATGTTGAAAAGCAATTTAAATATATAAACGATTCTGTTTACACAATAGTCCTAAGTAACACTTAAATATTTTTACTATTATTATATTTTTATGAGAGCAGAGTATATCACTGTTATCTATTTATTGAATTTAGGAAAAAAGTAAATGGTATAAATATGAGAAATGAGTTTCGTATCAGGATGCATATCGTCACCTTAACGTGCAAATAACTGTCTAACTTTTTTTAGGCTCAATATTTTTTTTATATCTGTAAAAGTAGTTTTTTCGTCGATTTATCGCTCAGTAATATTAGTAAAAAAATATTTAAAAATAATGCTGCTTACGACGAAATCGTTTTTTAGTTAGGACCATGATGAAATAATATAGGTGGCATTATTAGGGAAACAAGTACAACATGACAACAACAAAAAAAGGAATTTTTGCTTGTGCAATGTCGTTGTATATGCCAAAAATTGTTGAAAAAAAATAAAAAGGACGCGCTGCAAGTGATGAATTAAATAAATTTTTAAATTAAAAAACATACACACACGCTTTTACAGTCAGAGTTATTTATTTGTTATAATAATACAATTAAAATTATTAAGAACTAGTAAAATAAAAATAAACTAGTCTCAATTTCAACAAAGAACATAACACGTGGACTTTTTATAAACATAACCAAGACTTTGACAGAAGTCTCGACAAACAATGCTCGAGCAAAAAAATGATCATCTGGCGTAGTAATGCCACTTACATTATTTCATCATGGTTAGGACTGATAAACATTTGCTTTCTATGATTTTGTTTTTATTAATTAGACTTAGAACATTTGCTAATGCATTATGATTATGATGACTATGATTGTGATTATTACAAAAGTTATAAGCAAAAATTAGAAAAATTAACTGAAGTTTGAAAATAAAACTCGCTATATCTTAAAAATGGTATATATTAAATTTTTTTTAAATTCATAAGCTTTGAATCGCCTTCGTGTCTACCGAGATCACTTAACGCCAAAGCGGTAAAATTATTATAAACAAATTTATAGAAAAAATTTTGGGAAAAGTTCGAAAAATTAATAGAATCTTCATAACAGTACGAACCCTTTGCGCGAAATGATCGTAAGCGACATTTTGTAAAAAACAAATTTTTTTATTGAAATAAAAAACTTATGAGCCTACCCATGGTTTAAAATCGTGAAAATGTCAAAATTGTTAATAACTTTTGAAATACAGGCTGTAAGATTTGTTCGTAAGCGACAGTTTATGAATATAAATCATGTTTAAATAGAATAAAAAAATCTTCTCCTGAAAATTTTAATATTTGTCGCTTACGATCATTTCGCGCTAAGGGGTCGAGTAGTCTGCAAGAAAAAGGTTATAATATAATTATCAGAGCTCGCACTTTCATGTAACTTAAAATTCATTCTAAGCGCTTAACAAATGCACCTAAAAATGAAAAGTATGCACAAAAATATGCATTTACCTACGAGCAAAGTACAAAAACTAAAATCATATGAAAATATTTTTTTTTATTATTATTGTTAAGAGAGAAAAAGACATAAACCAAACATAATTGGTTCTTTTATTAAATGCAGCCGAACTTTATTTGTGTTGCCAGTCGGTAGCTGAAAATTAATGGTTCCAAGAATGACATTAAATATCAACTGAATTTGACAGCTCTCGGTTACCAGTTGACATCAGTAGTATCATTTTCAGCAACTGTCAACCCAACTGAGGCTCGGCTGCCATACATTATCGATCTATTAATACTATTTTTGTTTAAATTGGGAAATATGCATTAAAAAAATTTATAGCTCCAAAAATACGCATTTATTGCCAAAATATGCAAACATATGCACTTACCACCAAAATATTCAACTACAAATCGATGCCAAACTACTTAAAATTTGATTATCCAATACCTCTTTATATAACACCCCAAAAAACATTCATTTGCATGATATTCCGAGCCCTGCTAATTATGGATCACTGAGCCGGACACTGAAATTGATTTATGTTTTTTTTACAAGCTGTTTTCAAGATATCAGCGGAAAAGGTGATTTTTGTTTATTACTCACGTTTTTCGCGCTTACCTGGAAAACGTTTTGTAGGAAAAATAAACCAGTTTTAGTTTCGGGCTCAGCGATCCATAATTAGCTTAGAAACCACTTTTGATTTAAGCTTCATTGTTATTGTAAGCTACTTCAATTGAAGATTCTGTTAATTTCTCTGCCTTTTTCTATATTTTTTTCTATAACTTTAGACATAATAATTTAACCACTTTGGAGCTAAGTAGCCTTGATAGACATCAGAGTGAGCCAAAACATGTGTATTTTAAATAGACATTTTTTTAAGATATATTAATTTTAAATATCGGCAATCTAAAAGTGTTTTAAAAACATTTCTGTGCTCCGAAAAAATCTTTATTTTGAGTGTTCATGTTAAAAAAAACTATCTTTAAGCCTAATCAAAATTTAATCAATGCAAAAAAGGCCGCGATGCTTAAAACCAAATGAAAAAGAAGCTAAGTTTGACCACAAAAATAATAAAGCCGTTTTGCTTGATCTAACCTCAGTTAACAAATTGACAAGTCTAAGGATTTATTCAGAGCAATAAAATAAAACGTCGCTCATTACTTATTCATTGAAGTCAATCACAAAAAACTCCACCTATCGCACACACGTTTTAATGCGTATAATTTTCTGTATATTCATAAATGATTTTAAAGTCCCAGATAATTTTTCTTTCTTCTCTATGTAGTTCGCTTTAAAAATTCAAACGTTTTTTTTCAACGTCAACAACAAGAAAATATTTAAGTCTCTATCAATCATTATGATGATTTGAGTGCAAATGCAAACATTGTGTGGATTTTAACATTCAAAGAATGTTAAAATAAATTTTTAAATGACCAAATTACACCCACTGGCAGTGAATGTCTGGCGGGGTATTTAATAGTATATATAACAACAATTGTTTTTTTTAAGTTTTTGGCATATTTTGACTCTGGGCTTACGTGAGTATGTCACAGATGTCTAACCATTAGACCTGATAGTTTTTAGCCAAATAATTGAAAAATAAAATAAATTTATTTCAAAAGGAAGTAAAAACAGAGTGCAAAAATTCATTGATAATTTTGAAGGGGGAACAAAAGCCAATTGTGGGTGAAGTGGTTGGTTAGTGGTCATAAATGGCAATCGTTAAAAGGTTTATTTACTATCTTTTTTAACAAGATATGAATTTGCCTTTTCCACTTAAAAATAAAAACAAAAAAACTTTAAGTGGAAAACTTAGTCAATGGGTTTTAGATGTGACTACAATTGATACTTAGTACAAGTAAAAGTTTTTATTTGGCATTCAACGCATTTAAGCGCATGCGTACGTGTTCAAAATGAATTTGCCAAGTTTTTTTTTTCTTTGAGAATTGCTAAGACTTGTTATTGCTTAGAAATTTTTACGTGGAAAGGCGAAACTATTTTTCAACGCGTTTTCTGAATAAAATATTAATAGTTTTTCATAAATACTTTATTTCTAAACAATAAGTCAAGGTGTTTTACGTGAAAATAATAAAAAAAGTTTTAATATTTTATTAAAGAATTCTTTTATTCATATTGCTGAGACGGTTTTCATATTTGTGGAATACATTTTCTTGGTGTTTCTGCAGTCCTCATGTTTTCAACAGATGCTCTTTAAATGAATTATTGGGAGCCGTGTATTATGACAACGAAAGTTTCAATCAATGCATGGTGCAGATAATAAATGGTTCGTGTGACATAAAATTATCATGCAGCATAAGAAATAATTTATTAAAAATATACACAGAAAAAATTTGTTGAATTTCCTGTGATAAAGATTTTTGTATATTGTTCTATGGAAATGTGTTGATTCAATAAAAAAAAGTTTTTGAATTTTCTGTGATGAACATTTTTTTCTTTATATGATAAAAAAAATTGTTGAAAATATTACTATTTTTCCCTAATGATTTTTCAAACAAATTTACTTTTAACAAACATTATATTTGAATCAAATAATGGTTTTATTGAATTTCATGCTATTTTCGAAAATAACCGTTGTTAAATATTTACTTTTTTCTGTGTAGTTTTTATTTTGAATAATCTTAATCTTTACAGATTCATTTCGAAATATTCAAAGTTGATAAGATATTTCGAAATATAAGCAAATATTTTTGTAATTAAGAAATGTGGCACCAACCTCGATGTGCGCCTTCACAATTTACTAAAATAACAACAAATTAAAAAAACGTTATAGACAAACTAGAGCCAAAAATTTATAGATTTGTTATGTACGAGTATGTAGAGTTTGAGAAAAAAAATCAGACATACAAACAAGATTAAATTGTTGACAAAATTCACTAATAAAAATTACATTATTTTCAAATTAAAAAGTTGACAGGCACTTTGAGACACTCTCAATTATCCAGCGATAATTTTAAAAAAACTAGTGATTGCTTTATTTTTTGCTGTTGCAACGATGCCAAACTTAAGAAAAGAAATGGTCAAGACTTAAATGAAACAAAAAAACCATGAAAGCTGCCTCTAAAGCCAAACAACAATCACGTTAAGTGGGTGAATATTACAAAATTTGAATTTCTTGTGTTCAATTTATACTTTTTTCTCAAATATAAATTTATTTTTTTTTGCGGTAGAAGGTGTTATGCACGATGCTAAAATTTATTGATTATACCATAAAATAGAGTCTTAAAACTCAACTTCAACAATTTCCGAACTACTTTAGTTTGATGGTAAAAGGAATCATAATATTTTGCTTTTAAACAAAAATGAAGTGTTGAAAATTTATAATCACATGGTGTCAGGAATAACAACAGAAACTTACGAAAAGCATATCGAATGCAGTATTTGAAAAGAAGTTAAAAAACAGGTGCATTTTAGTAACACCCCTTTTAATGGTCTTATATTAGAAGAGATTTCTTAAGAAGTGATATTGTAGCTAAATGTAATTGTGAAAATTTTCAATCAAAAAACTTTTAGAGTGTGCTAAATTTTAAGAATCTGGTTTTATTGGTAGCTGATTTATAATATATGAATAAGTAAATATTTCTATATATGTCTAAGGATGTTCTCATTATGAGTGTAAAGTAGGGTGGCGCAGCTAAAAATTTTTAATTTTTGTGGACTCTACAGCAGTTCTGGCGAGGGAAATCGCGTGGGCTCGGCTATTAAGAACCCTGTTGTTTCTATAGCTATTCATAGTTTCGTTCACCGACTGTTGAATAGAATGGATTTTTGTGATGTTATCGCAGTGTTAACGCGATGTTATGGTGGGGTGGTAGGTGGCAAGCCATCAGCAACTGCTTTGTTAGCAGTACATTATGCTCCTCAAGTATGTAGTCAATGTTAGCAATTTTTACAGATCCTGTTGCAATTATAAGTGCATTGTTTTGTGCTGTTTGCAATACTCGCCATTGGGTGTCACTAAGGAACGAGGCCCATATTTGTGCTGCGTAACTTAGGAAGAGCGACCTATCGCATTGTATGTTGCTACTACTCGTATGACCTACTTCTTCATCCCCCATGATATTCCTGAAAGTGCTTTTAGGACCTTATATCGGGATTTCAATTTTTGTTAATATAGGTGGCATGAGATGAGAAGGAAAGGGCGCTGCCAAAGGCGATACCATACATTTTTGGATTTTTGACCGAGATGTATAGTTGCATCCTTACTTCTATCGTTCAAGAAGTAAAAAGTTACACCGACGGTTTCGAGGGTGATAGCTTCAAGTTACGTGCTTTCAGGAAGTCTATGATGGTGGCCAGGTATTGGGTTATTTTGACACTTATGTCAGGAATGTTTACGCCGCATGATATGATAGTGCAGTCGTCAGCGTATAACACCAACAAGACTCCTTGGGGTGGGAATTTTGGCAAGATAGATATTGAAGAGTATATGTGATGGTACTCATCGAGCGTTTGATATCGTTGGAAAGAGTTGAGCTCAAAATATCTTCGATCAACATTGAGTGATCGACCGCGTCGAATGCGTTGGAGAGATCCAATGCAGTTACTATTGTGAGCCTATCCTGATTGAGTTTATTAGTGATCTGAGTAGCTATAAAATTCAAAGCCGTCGTGGTGTTCTGGGCTTCCTTGATACCATGTTGGTGTGTGGCGAGTGGGAAAAGCTCCTTCAGGTTTTTCAACATCAACATATAGATGCCATCGGGTTCAAGTGCTTTAGAAGGCTTAGCTTTGAAGATTATGCTTTCAACTTCACTGAGGGTAAAGGAGCGGGACTCAGAGTCACGTTTGGCGCTCTTTTTAACTGGTTCTGCGAGATCGGATGTTCGACGAATTGTCGGCAGAACAAATAAAACTTCTGGCTGCCCTAAGAATGGTGTGTCTCAGGACCCCCCATCTTGGCACAAGTGGGGAAGGGGAGGCGACGTAGGCAATCGTCAATAAAAATTGTGAAACCAAGCCAGTTGGCTTTATTATAGTTTACAAACGTGCGTTTATCGGACTCTACAAAGTCGCTGCGCTTCTCTATGGTGACCAGGATGGGAATGTGGTCTGAGCTGTGTCGGCTTGCCAGGTGGTCAACGCAAGCAGCGACGGGCACACAATGGAAATGCCTGGTTAGCTTGAGCATCTAGCTGCAATTCTCGTAGGTAAGTCTTCATTAATAGCAGCGAAGTTGGATTCGTCTATCTGATCGGCAATGAGATTGCCGCGAGATTCATTGCGCAGCTGTTAGAAATAGTTCTCATGGTG
Organism: Panzeria rudis; assembly: GCA_956483635.1. Taxonomy (NCBI): domain Eukaryota; kingdom Metazoa; phylum Arthropoda; class Insecta; order Diptera; family Tachinidae; genus Panzeria; species Panzeria rudis. The sequence continues at coordinate 102,052,784 of OY101450.1, read as the reverse complement.
AAGTCACCAATTATTATTTTGCTATCGCCCTGCAGAAGATGTAATATGCTTGGGTGATAATTAGCCCCTATGATGTTAACGGGCAGGATAAAAACATTAACGATATCCAACTCAATACCTCAAGTATCTATTGAGATGCTCATTGGCTCTAGGAATGGATCTAAGTCTGGAGGGGTCGGAGGGACAATCAGCTTATTGATGACATTGCGTTCAACTACGAAAGGCAAGCCCTCCACCGTGATCTCATTATTTATCCCTTCGTACGATGTTATAGTTTCCATGTGACGAGAGTGTACTTCAGCTAAGAAACTTCGTTTCTTGTATGGCGGTATTAGTGTGCATAAAGTTTGTGATTTCCACTATCTTGCTCCGAAGACTATTGCAATTTAGTTGTAAGATCTGGAACGAAGGTGTGGAGTCAGAGTTATGCATGGGCCGCTGACGAGGGTGTCTGTGGGGTCGGGATATGGGGTTAATTGTAGGGGATCACGACTTCGGATTGAGTTGTTGCAGGGGAGGGGATTGGACTGGTGATTGTCTTGCGCTACGAGAGGGTGATGAATGCTTGAATAAGAGTGAAGAGTTGCCATCGGGTGCGCTGCTTGCACTGCAGTAGGCTACATACTTATCATTCCAATCGCAAGTTAGTGCATCTCCTCATATGACACAAGTTACTACAACTATTGCACTGGATTGATATTGTGTTGCTCCTAATTACTCCCTGCTATGTAGCGCACACCCGTTGGATGGGCTGTGCTCTAACCTGAGATGGTCTTAAGGGAGCTGGATATTTTGGGAGTGGAATAGGAGGGGAAGTGCTGGAATTTGAGGGTTGTGGGGTGCTACAACTAGCTACGAAGCTGGGATACCAGTCACGGGGCTAATAAGACCTGAGATCCTTCTAAGTTGGCACCAGCCAATGCCAATATTACACCTTACTGAGGTGTGGTTTCGCTGAAGGCAGTCATGATACGCAGAGCAATTCCATGGGGACCTCGGTTTTGCTCGATGACAGCAATAACTTAGAATAACTGGAGCACAGTTGCTGGCGTAGTTGATAACTTTTGGCCGAGTTGGACTCTGGTCGTTCCGGAACGTAGATCCAATTGTCGTGAGAACGACAACTGAATCTATGTTGTAGCTGTTTTTAGTGTAAATAAGAGCTCAAAACGAAATATATACTGAATCAGACAAACTGTTTATTGATTTCAAACATGAATTTGAGACAAATGCTAAGTCATATATATATTTTTTTTTATTTTTATACCGGCGAAAAAATTTTTATTTGCAAAATTAAACTATTTTGTTTTTAAAAGCTCATAAAAAAATTAAAAAGGAAAAATAAATTACATTTTTATTATTAATCTGAGAGCTAGGTGTACTAGAAATGAAATAAGCCATAACTCATACAAATCGATGGGCAAATGTTGATTATATTCTTAATTAAGTAAATTGGTAAAAATTGAGATTTATAATTGAGATATACAAGATACACAAACCAATTTAAATTTGACTGTTTTATAAAATTCAATATCTTAGAGCAAATTTTATTCTGCATCTTTTGATAGTTTATTTATTCAAATCGGAAAAAGCGTTCTCGAGTTAGGGTAAAATATACTGATGTACCCAATGGTAATATTAGTAATGCCTATTACAAACTGTGAACACATAAAAAATTATCACCAAAACATTTTTAAACGAAAGTTTGTCTAAAAATAAATTTCATTTTCAGTAAATTTTCTATACAAAATTAATGAATTGTTTATTTGACTTTTATTTAGAATGCAAACACCAAAAACAATAAGAAAAACTGTATAGTAAAAAAAACCCCGATGACGACATACACACAAATAATAACAATAACAACGATAGCAAAAGGAGTGCGATTGTACCAAGTTTGTTTACTAACGATCTTTGAGTGAATCAATTCGTCAATGTCATTTCATTAATTCTCATTCATTTTTTAAAGTCTTTAGATAAACTTTCAAATTTGAACACATTGAACAAAGAGAAATTTCATAAATGCTTAGTGGATGATGATGATGACCCACACAAAAATTTTGTTTGATGTATTACAAAAAATCCAGTCAATATTTTTCTTTGATTAACTAAACTATTTTGTTTAACATTTGTTAGTATTTTTAGACTAATTGTTTTATAAATTCAGACAAAATATTGTTTGATATTTTTCAGAAGATCCAGTAAATCTTTTTGTTTAATTTATTAAATTGTTTTGTTTACAATTTGTAAATATATTTAGAAAAATTTTTTATAGATTTAAACAATTTGTTCACTGAAAACAAAAATTTTTTTTTCAATGAAATTGTTGAGATATTTTTGCCTATATTTAGAAATTTGTTTGTAGGTCCGTTCATAGACAAAATATTTACTATTTCATTGAATTCCTCTACAGAAGATGAAAGTTAGTTTTTTATGTGCATGTGATATAAAAAACTTTAAACGGATTTGAGTATAGTGCATTAAACTTTGTATATTTTACATATTTAAAGGGGCGAAAAAAATATGTTTGCCGCCCAGTGTTAAATATCTTATTTCCTTAAATATATTATCTTACTCCAGTAATTCGAAAAACTTCTCTGAAAACATAATTTTTCAACACGACATGATAGTGTTCTGCAATTCAATTTTAAGCACCAAATTAATATAACCTTAAGTATTTACAACCACAATAAAACTTAATTTATGGCGATCATAAGGCCCATGGTCCATTACAACTAAAGCAATTTCTAAGATTTGTGCATTACAAATCGCTCTCATTAAACTCCAACCAGCAGCTCTTTCTTTTTTAATGCATTCAAGTTTTTAATCCATTTAATTCATAAACACAAAACATCATTCAACACATAATCAATTTGCAATTTCACACTTTCGCAAGAAAATCCGCTAATAACATCTAGTTTCGTTTCATTTAACCTCTTGCCAGTTCAAGTGATTCAAATACAAAACGTTGATATAACATTTTAGCACTTAAATACGAATAATAAGAGGCCAGCTTAATGACCAAAATTAAAAGTGTGCATAATTGCACTACAAACTACTACAATTTTATACCTGAGCTCTTCAACTTATCAACTGTTGAAGCTAAGAAATTTTTGGTGGTTTATTTTGGGAGGTTTTCAGCAATCGTGAGGTTAATTCACAATCACACTTCAAAGCAACTACTGTTTTGGCCACTATTGCAACTACTGTTTCCTTTTGGGTTTTACAATATGAAATTGCATTTTCTTTCAATCTAAAACCCAAATTAGCCTAAAATTTGTAAAAAAAAATGTATTCTTTTTTTTTAGCTATTAACCTGTGCAAAAATATTTGTATGCACCATAATCCGAGATATCTGTTTTCAAAGCTATCATTCCACGAACTCTTCAAATACTTATTGGTAACGTGTTCTGCCAATTTTATTTTCCTTATCGATTTCATTATGCCACAGCTTTGTAGCCAAACAGCTGTATAGAGTAACTTGAATATTAATAAAAAAAATTAGTTTTGAGTTTTTTCTTTAACCGATTTTACTAATCAAATTTATGCAGAATATGAAGGTTTTAATTTGAAGTGGTGCCCAACGTTTTACCACCCCCGCTTTTTAGATTTGGTAAAAAAGTCGCAGTAGTTTTATGGCATTAGTGCTTAACAATCGAGATCGCAAAACAAAAAAAAACAATTAGTGACCACTACTACCGCTAAGTAAAGAGAACAAGCAGAGCTTTAATAGACTTCATTCAATAACACAGGCCAATAAAAACTAAGCCACAGTCTGTCTAAATGTCGTTGATTTTTCCTATCACATATTTCTCTTAAAACATATCTTTCAGGGTTTCATTAGTAGAGTGGAGTGATAATAAATTTAGGTCGTGAAAAATTGGGTCGTGAGCTTAAAATTTTCACTAAACTTTTTCAGATGTTTTCATTAATTATGCGGAAAATTATTCAAGGTTCGTTTAAGATCGAATTATTTACTTTATTCATTAATATTTATGCAAAGTACTCCATTTTGTATTGATATAGTGATTAAACTACACTTTCTACTACATACATCTTGCATGTATTTTTCGAATCAAGCAATCATTTTTTTCGTAGTTGGCATTCCTTCAATTTTATGGAATTTTTATGAAATTTCCGTATAACCCAGAAAATCTTACAATCCGTATTTGAACAACTTCCTACACTCATTAATTTGTAGCTGTATTCACATTTAAATTCTATTTCCAAATTGAAATTTTTAAGACTTAAAACTTGACAAGCCTAAATTGAAAAAAAGAAATATGTATTAGAAAATCTTCTAAAGAAAAATGTTTCTAAAATAAAATCGATAAGCACGTTTTAAAGAAGTCTTACTACGTGTCGTGGATCCAGAAAAAGGGCAAACGGACATATACAATTAAGATGTGTGCCATTTTCGTTCGCTGGTAAAAGCAATCTCTTTGTCTTGTGTATGCATCACTGTTTGGATTTATGGTACAATTGTACAAATTTTGGTACAATCGAAAGCTGGTACGCTGGTACAACACTCATCATATTTCTGGTACAATATTACAATTTTCAAATAAAAAATGTTTGGTAAAATTCTTTTATTTGATGTCTTAAATATTGTTCGATTAGACAATCAGCCGGATTATGTATGTTGAAGTCGAATTTGTAACTACGACAAATCGTCCTAGAAAAAAGAAAACTTTTCTCTAATATAGAACAAATTTTCATAGTCAAAAGTTCGGCTTCGACATACATAACTCGGATGAATATCTTCCATGTATAAACACACAATTCCTATTCAAATGCCAATGAAATAAAATTGCTTGTTATGAAAAATATTGGAAATAGTTTTTAAGGGACTGCTTTTGAACTGCTTCGAAGTTATCAATACGTTTGTATTTTCGACTTATCAGGAAGTTATTATTAACAACATCCAGATAATTTATACAAATGCTATTCTACTTCAGCAATCTTCTCTGCTACTCTCAAAGTTATTTTATGTGTATTTTTGCTTTTGTAGATGGTGATACTGAGGTAGTAAACGCATTGACTTTTAAACAAGTCATGAAATAAAATTCCTTAGTTCGAGCACTAACAGTGCCAGTCGACAAAATATTAATAAAATAAATTAAATGTGCAAATACTATTAATTAGATAATATAATGAAGAATATAATGAGACAAATAAAATTTGTAACAGTTCAAAAAAAATTTTTTTTTTCAACATTGCGAACATCACTTCATATCTATTGAATAGGAATAAGAAAAGTGCTTGCAATGACAATTCCATGTAACAGCCTTACAAACGATCCGGATTTGCACCACTTCCGGATCACAAGTTCAGGATTTTATTCGTATGTGTTCGTACATGCTACACCTTCTTAAGTTGAAATTAAGGAAATACAGAACAAATGTGAAAACTGACTATTTCACATTTTTTAAGGTTTTCGTTTCGTTTTGCATTCACCTGCAAGTCTTGACTGTTTTCAAGTGAAAATATTTCTTAACCCTTAAACCCCTGAATTTGAAATACGAATTGTGCTGCGGTAATAATTTTTGTTCTAGGATATTTTTCTGCTAAAAATTACGAATTTGAGTTCCAATTGCTAAAAAAATGTTCCTGGAAAGCTCCAGGACCAAAACAAGGAAGACCGCATGTAGACGGTCTTAGTGGCTTAGGAGAATTTTTTTTCATAAATAAATAAAATATGATGCTTATAGTTGGAAGAATATCAGTTTTATTTTTAACTTTAGATATCAAAATATATATTATGTTCAAACTAAATATGATATGTAACTAAATGGTATTCCATGAAACAGTTTTTAGTCTTTGCAAAACATAGGTGGACGTTGCACTTAGTACAAAACATGTGTGCATCAGATTTTTTGCACAGTTTACAAAATTTTTTGAGCCCCATTGTTGAAAATGATTTATCTTGTCGAACCTTATAATAGCCACAAGATAAATAACCTTTTTCCCAATAAAAGAGCCACCGGTTGGCTCTTCGGCAAATGAAGGACAACCTGCAAATCGTATCTCAACAGAAGCACTTAGTTCTTTTGCAATGCACCTGCAAAATTCTTACATCATTATGCCTTCCCATTTCATTCGGATCAGAATTTTGGGGATTTTCGACGTTAAGTCTGCGATTTAATGCAAATGCATTTGTTATGGACATATCGAGAAGATGGTAAAATATCCTGGTTGCCATATCTTGTGTTCTAATTTTAAGTCTATACAAGAGTCAAATAGGTCTACGCCGCCCATGTGCACATTGTATTCACAGATAATCTGTAGGCAATCAATATTATGGTATGATTTTTGCTTCCGATTGTAACGGGTAATTTTAGTTGGCTGACTGACTCAACACGCAGAGACTGCGATAAGCAGAAAAATTTTAGCTTTCTTCATAGATTGAGGGACCCAGTTCAGGATGATGATGACTTTGAAGATTTTGATGACAGCATAGAAGATCCAGATTATCATTGTGATAAACTCAAACCGGAAGATAATGCTATGTTAACCGATTGTTTTGAGTTATTAGTTTCTTATGAGAGCACGTGGCATTTATAGCCTTGTTACTGTTAGAGCAAATCGGATTCCCAGTTGTAAAGTACCAACTAACAAAAGCAATGAACTGGAGAACGCACCGAGAGATTATTCATCTGAAGTCGTTGGATTAGCTTATGGGATCGACATGACCACAGTTTTATGGAAAAACACAAAATATGTCAAACTCTGTTCAGCGTATTTTTTCACTAAGCCTTTCCAAAGAAGCACTTCACTCTGGTTGAACACATTTTGATATTTTTTGTGCACTTCCATTAAGCCATAAGAGTCTAATAACTCCATCATCACAATGATATTCTGGATATTCTATGATATCATCAAAATCTTCAAAGTCATCATCATCCTCACCTGAGTCCATCAAAGCAGCAATTTCTTGAACACTCAATGAAGAAAGTTTGAATTTTTTCTGTTTATCGCAGTATCTATTTTTTACTCCACCTGTTGACATATTTTAGAGCTATTTTTCCTCTTTCAGTAGGCCAAAAGAGTATAGGTAATAATGAACACATTTTACTCCGATAAAAAACGTTACACTAAATTTTGTTCAACTAAGTCACTAAGACCGTCTACAGACGGTGTTCGCAAAAATCTCAATTGGAACAAAATTTTTTTTTTTAAAAATCAAACTAGAAACAAATTATCAAAATAAACATTTTAAATATTTACCGCAAAAATTACCAAGGCTGTTGAGCGGTTAGAAAGTAGTTTTATTTTTGTTTTAATTTTTGCAAAAATTACAACTAATTTTTTTTTTATTTTTTCACTAAAAATTTTATTGTAACGGGTATTGCTACCACACTAATTATCGAAACGCGTTCAAACTAATACCATTTGCTACATAATTATTTGTAGACGGTTCTAGTTGTTTAAGGGTTAATTTGTTCGTTCAAAAGTGAACATAAGAAAATATGAAATCGTCCGTTTTCTAATTTATTCTTTTGAATTCGGATACTGGAAGACATGCTATTAATTTTTGTTTTCTCAATTGAAACTTAAAAATTTAACATCCGAATTGACAACGAATTGAAAACGGTTCGGATACTAAATACATAGAACAGATACGACTGAATTCGTTGGAAGCTTCTTTTTCACTGGGTTTAAATGAAGCCCTGATGCTAAATATCTTTCGAGTAGCTTAAGCTATTTTTTTTATGAATGGAAGTACTTTCACTAGATTGGGAAAATTTGGTACAATTTTGAGAAATTCTCATTTCCCAACAGTAGTACGCATGTATATATGTACGTAAGTACTACATGTAAAAACTGCGACTGTAGAATGTATTTATGTGTGTAAAATTTATTATTTTGCAGATGGACAAAAAAAGTTAATTATTTTAGGAATTTTTCAAGTAAAAAGAAAAGTACTAATTTTTTGGATGTATACATCCAAAGTATAATGGACTCGTTTTAAGACTTCAAGAACAAAAATAAGTACTTTTTCTAGTAGAAAAATAATTAGTGTTTAAATTTTTTTCTAATTATTTTTTTGGTGAATTAGTAGGTAAATTTTTGATGGAAAGTTTAAACCCTTCATATTTCTATTTTGTACATATTAAAAAAAATTACACGAAAATTTTTAAACAGACGATGCAATACGTAGCAACTTTAGAAGAGAACATAAACATTGTCATCGTGTAAATTTAGTCATATAATCAGTCATACGGACTTTTGTAATATTTAAAATAAACATTGATAGTTTTATTGATATTAAAGAAAAACAGGATTATAATACAAAATTTATTTTATGAATCAAAATAAATTTCGCTGTCGCTCACTACATTTTATAATTATGTCAAATAAAGTCCATATATTTATGAAACATCTTGAAAAATTTCCGGGAATATTAGCTAGTTTTTTCCCCCGCAAATCCCAACCGGGAATCCCCGATTTCCACACCCTACTCCGAACACAATAATTGAGTAATCAGTAATAGCGAACCGTGCAATAAATTCAATAGCTTCAGCGTGTTTAGTATATAATATCTGCGACAAAAACGGCGTAATATAAGAAAAAGTGAAAAATTTTCGTTTGTAATTACGTTTTATTAATCTATTGTTCAATTCACAAGCTCCTCTGAAGGAAATGTTGATAGTAAAACTGTACTGATTCACTATTGACTTTGTCCCCAGTACTACTGACTAATTGTAACCCAGGCAATGTTCTGTGCTATTTAGCAAGAGTGCTTGTCATTAAGATTCCACTGCTGACCAGAAAACTACTGACTTACTATAGACTAGGTGGTTCTTATGGGACCAAGAGGAAACCATCCCGAAGTAATGCATTAGATAGGTCCCGGGGTATAGCCATTTCGAGAAGAGGACGCAAGGATTTTTTGTCGGTATACCAAGCAGGGTAACCCAAAATACCACGAATGGTGACGATAGATCGTGCATGCAGGAATGCATTCTTAGAGCTTACACAAAGAATGTTTGTGTTTTGCTTGTAGGTAACAGAAAATTAATTTCCATCTGATGGCCCACCAGCTCTGAATTCATTGGTTTCATTACATGAGAAAACAGTTCCACCTAACGATTACACATTTGTAGATTGCCCTTCGAACCATACTGCACTGTTAAGTTTACATGAATACCTGCTTCAAAGCTCTGTCTTTACAGAAATAGTTTTGTATGTTAAGAGTACACGTCTTGTGAAAAAGGTACTCGTTAATACTCGCAAGACATCAATGATGGTTTTAATTTACTTTTTTTTGTTGTTTCAGCGATTTCAGCTGTGCAGCCTTACTTCATCTTTACCGTCTTCTCTTTTCTTTTCATTTTAGCCAGCTATGAATTGCTAACGCGTTGCTTTAGATTTGTTACAATTTTATATCTTGGTGCACTAGTTTTTCTTTTTCTATTTTTGTTATAGTAGAGTAGGACATATTTGTTACCTTTATTTTTTGTTGTCTCTTGTGAGTTTGCAACTTTTTCAGTTGTTTCTTATTTTGGTCATTTAAGAGCTTCTAAGCCGGTGATTGTTTAAAGTTAAGCTTGTTATATAATTTTCCAAGCCAAGTAATCAATTTTATTATTTAATTTATTATATTTAGTGTTATTTAGTATGTTTGTTGTTTGAAGTTTTTATTTTTACTAAAGTAAACTAAACATTTGTAAAGACGAAGCAAAAAATTTATTTTATTTATAGAGATGTTGGCTTGTGTGCCGGCATATGATCTGTTTTGGGTCATAAATTTTAATTATCGTTATTAAGGATTTATGTACTCTGTACATAAAGAAATGTGATTTACTTTTTATTAGAGTTTTTATGTACTTTTATTTTTTGGCTTATTATTGACCTAATAAAAATGTAAAACACAGTCTTTAATATCTTTCTATTTTTTAGCTAATTAGGGACATAATGAGGAATATATTTGCCAGATGTTTATGTTAAATTAATTTAATATCTGTTTTTATAATAAATTGTTTAAGTTTTATAATGATTAAATTTAATTATTATTAAGAGAAAATTATTATTTCATAATTAGTTTTAATGATTTACCCCTTAAGCAGAGGGAGAGTTAATTAAACGTTCAAGATTAGGAGAACTAATAACACTCTTCTACAAAATCAAAGCTGTTTTGAAAGTTTACAGCTGGAATTCATTTAAGGGAGAATTAAAGTTTCCCCTTATGGCATATAGTTGTAGTGACTCGGCATAGGAAATATTGGAATACTTACTTTTAACATATAAGATATGTAAAGAACTTTTGTGTAAAATACCACGTAACATATTTCTGTGGAACATTTAAACCCTCCTGTTCTTCTCTGTATGGGTATTTTTGTGCCTTTCTTAAAAAAACAGACAAAAATTATTTTTAGTGGTAATATAGCGAATTGAAATGTTCTACAGAAATGTTTCTCGTGGTGTTTTACATAAAGATCTAGGGCCTGTTTCTCAAAACTACAAGTTACAAATCTACAAGTAAAATATACACAAAACAACAGCACTTTTAAAAATTTTATTGTTGTTTTTTGTGTATTTTACTTGTAGATTTGTAACTTGTACTTTTTGAGAAAGGGGCCCCTGAACGTATCATACATCTGTAACGAAAGGCTTAGAAGATTTCGTATGCCGAAGGTGTAAAAGGTTGAAATTTAACTTCCCCTGAAATGAATCCCAGATGTAGTCTTTAAAAACGCCGATACACGTTTATAATTTTTTGGTGCTTTTTACTAGAATTAGTCGTGAGAAACATGTTGCTTTTTTATGTTGTAAAGTGTAATCTTTTAATCAATGGTTAGCATAAAATGATGCTCAGATATAGCGATGATCTAGTTTAACCCAAGCACTTACACGCAGGATAAAATGACAGTGTAAAATCAACATGTCGCAATGTTGAGTGGAATTTATATAAGAAATTTGCAAAAGTACAGACTTTATATGAAATTGCCATTGTTTCATATTAATTTTAAATGAAAAATAGATGATCCAACATTAAATCTTGCTGATTTAACACTTTCTCAGTTAAAACAAATTGTTCAATATTGAATTCATAAAATCCTGTTTTATACTAAAATCAATTATTATCATGCTAAATTAAAGCTGGATATACTTTAGCGAATCAATAAAAAATCAACGTTACATTTCGTTTTAAAATTTAAACAAAATTTCATGTTAAATCAACAATTAAATCATGTTGAATCTAAATGAAATTCATGTTACTTATGATGGTATTTATATAAGTGTACATCTAAAGTATATTTGAGGCTGTTGTGGATGTAGTTGTTAGCGTGTTGACTTCCAACCAATTCAACCAAGTGATGATAGATGATGAGCACGAGCCCAAATCTAGGCTGGGGCAGCCAATTACAACAGCAATTTGTCTGATGGCTGTGCTAATACACATCACGTTTGTAAAATAAATAATAAAATGGCTACATCAAATTCATGTTGTTTCAACTTAAAATAAATTGGATTTAAAATGAATCTTCGTGTTGTTTCAATATCAAATTCACGTTGTTACAACTTGAAACAACTATGATTCAACATAGTTCTTGTTGTTATTTCAGTAACAAATTCACGTTGTTTTAACTTAACTTTGATTCAGTATTACTTTTCGTATTATTTCAGAATAAAGTTCATTTTTGTAGATGGGATTCTACCCGGTATTTACCCGATGTATGGGTAAATACCAGGTGATACCGGGTATATTCCTAATCATTGTTAATGCTTGTTTCTGATGTTGGAACTTCTCGCGAATTTTTGCAATGTTCCTTTTCCTCTTATTTTAAAAGTTGCCTAGTTCACAAAAAAAAAAAGATCTGTCATATCCTTAATGTGTGGTCGCCATAAATTTCCACAACATCAAGGTTTTCCATAAAGTGTTTTTCTATTAAAAACCTCAGAAAAACGTGCATATGCAGATCAAAGATCAGTTCTTTATCATTTGCACAATAGACCGCCAATCGCCAACTGGACTTTTATAAAATCAATATACATGTTCTTTGACCACTTTGGCGAAAAGAATAAAACCAACCAACCTACCAACTGCCATATGCAATAATAAATTGTTTAAAATTGTTTCCTTTTATTATAGCATTTGCTTCTAAATATTATGCACGATTTCAATTTTCATTGTCTACTTGACACTGACTGTAAAATGAACGTTGAACAATTATCCACTTAGGAATCTGCATTTGAAAATATTATATTTATTTGTTTTAAGAATTAATTACTATTTCTTTGAAAAGACACAATTACTTTTAATCATAAAAATAAAATCATAAAATATGGACAACTGTAATTTAAATTAAACTCAGCTTAAGTTAAATAAACATGCATAATAAATGGACTTAACCGACAAAAACCACATTAAGTAAATTATTTTAAATGTTTTAATGAAACGACTTACTATAGCATTTAAGACAAATTTATTAATACGGTAGTGTAGCATAATTTGTACCCTTAGCATGGCTAAAGAGTTTTGAATGCAGCACGACAGTAGATAGTTTTTTTATTGAGCTGGTATAGCAAATTAAAAAAATTTTGAAATGCCTGGGATACGAACCCGCGCTTTCCGGACGTAAAGCATGCTCTCTACAGCCGAGGCATGTCCCAGTTATTTTTTAAGAGATAAAACATTTTGTTTGTACTTATGTACTCGTATGAAAAGAAATAACCCGCATGGGAAAGAAATACATACATACAACGAAATATTGTATTAAGTTAATGACAAATCTTATTGAAATTCCTATTTTTTTTTTTCAATAACATGGTGCTATTGAACATAGCTCTTGTCTATTATTTCTGTGCACCTTAAATGGTTTAATTATCAAGTTCTCCAGTGAAGTTTTTGGGGTCATTCTTGAAAAGTCACTACTTAGAATCAACAAGTTCCTATACTCCCAACAAAGCCAGCAGGACACTTCATGCCTGCCAACTGCTATTTCGCAAAACGTTGGGGGTCAAACCGAAAATGATACATTGGTCATTTACCACCATAATAAAACCAATACGACCATAAGCCAAACTAGAGCAGGTGGCCAAAAACTGAACAACTCACCATTAGGGCACTACTCGACAAGGTATACCACAATTATAACCCGTCCTAAATATGCCATGAGTGCCATTCTGCACATTCCCTCTGTTCAATCTAATTGGACACAACATGAAAATATAAAGATTTAATTTAGTTGAAAACTATTTCTACCTTTTTAGGGTTCCGAACACCAAACGTGTAAAGGAACCCTATTGTTTTCGCTACGCTGTCCATCTCTCTGTCCGTCTGTCTATCTGTCTGTCTGCCACAGACTGTTTTCTCGGAAACCGTAATAGCTACGGACACTTTAAATGTTTAAAGTTCGTGTTGATTGGTGTAGTCTGTAGAATAGACTACACCAATTAACACCGATATTTAAAACAATAAAAATTAGAGGGTTTTTTATCAGTTAATGTAATTTTACTATGTAATTTAGACAATCTGCTGTCTCGGACCTGAAATTTTTACAAAATATGTCAAACTTTGGCCGCTACAGCAACAGATATATAACAGCTAAAAATTAAAGGGTGATCTAAAGCGAGCAACGAAAAATGTTTATATACTAATGATATGTTTTCTCGGCAACCATAAGAGATACGGACCTGAAATTTTCACAGAATATGTAAAACGTTGGCCGCTATAACAGCAAATGTATGGCAGTTAAAAATTAAAGGGTGTCGTAAAGCGAGCAACGAAATATGTTGAAATACTAATGTAATATGCAGACACATATATAAACATTTTAAATTTTCAAAGTTAGCGTTAATTGGGGTAGTCTGTAGAATAGACTAAGCCAATAACACTGATATTTGAAACAATAAAAATTAAAGGGTGTTCTATCAGTTAAAGCAATTTTACTATGTAATTTAGACAATATGCTGTATCATAACCAAAACGAAAAAAGCGCCAAAACAAAAAAAAATCGGCAAAACTTAGAAAATCGCTAAAAACCACAAAAATCGCAAAAGCGAAAAAAATGTCATAACAAAAAAAATTGCTAAAACTAAAAATATCACAAAAAACGGAAAAAAATCCCCAATACCGAAAAAAGCGTGAAACTGAAAAATCGCTAGAACTAAAAATATCGTCAAAATGCAAAAAAAAAAAAACGTTAATATACACAAAAACCAAAAAAAAAACCAAAACTAAAAAAATCGGCAAAAAAAATTGCAAAAAACCAAAAAATCGGCAAAATTGCAAAAAAAAACCGAAAATCGCAAAAAAAAACCCAAAAACCGCCAGAACGGAAAAAAAATCATAAGCAAAAAAATCGCTAAAACTAAAAAAATCACCAGAAACCGAAAAAAATCCTCAAAACCGAAAAAAACTCCAAAACTGAAAAAATCGCCACAAGTAAAATAAATCGCTAGAACTAAAATTTTCGTTAAAAAGTGAAAAAACTTAAAAAACAGTAAAACCAAAAAATCGCCAAAACTAAGAAAATCGGCAAAAAACAAAAAAATTGCAAAAAAAAGAAAAATCGCTAGAAAAAATCACGAAAATTAAAAAAGCGCCAAAACCAAAAAATCGTCAAAAACAACGAAAAATACGAAAAAAAACTAAAATTAAACAATAAAAAAAAAAAGCAGAACGGAAAAACTGCAAAAATAAAAAAGGGGCGAAAACAAAAAGGGATATACATATGTGTATTCGTACGGAACCCTTCGCGTGCGAGCCAAAGTCACATTTTACTTAAAATTATTTTAAAATGCTTATTTTAGTAACAGGGGTTTGTTTCCACACCAAGTTTTATAATGCTAACAAACTTGAAAAATGAAGTTGATGTTAATTTTTCCCTTGTTCCTTGGAATATTAATCATGCCCATTTCTTTCTGAATATAACGTTACGAGCCTTAACCTAATAATCAATTTGGATTCACAAAGCAAATACGTTCGAAATAATCATATTAATAAAATGTGGAAATAGTTTTTGCCGCGATTTCAGCATTAGGATACATAGTGCAATGGGAGTGGCGAAGCACACTGAGTCGGCTAGTAAAATATAACAAGAACCATAATTATTTAAGCCAGTTTGTTTGCAACAATCTATCTGCTTTTAAGCGAATTTTTGGGCCCTTCCTTTGTTGAATGCTTGTGTTTTTTTAATCATGTTTGTTTCTGTCCGCTTGATTTAAAAAAAACCAAAAAAAACCATAAAAGCTAAAAAGTCATGCATAGAATATGTGTCAACAAATATCGATCCTTTAGTGCAATAGAGTCATATCTACAAAGTCATTATGTTTGAGTTAATAATGAAGAATTAACCTTCATATATATAGTTTTAAAAAACTCAGAAAAACCATCTAGTTGTTTTTAAATTCAAAACTTTAAGCTCGTTTTTTGTATAACAATTTTTGTTGAGTCATAAACGTAACAAAAAATTTTATATATTATTTTTTCATTTTATTTCAGAAACATAAATTTTAACTGCTCTCAATTTGTATATGGTTAATTTGTATAGACTTTTCGAACCAGGATATTTTTATATACAAATATAATATGATTAGTTTAAATCCTAGTATAGTTACATCCAGCTAAAATTAAGATTGTGCGGCATCATATTATTGTTGTATAAGACAACAATATTATTTAGATTAGAGTTATTTTCATATTATGTCGTATGATTTGACACCAACCATATAACTCAATCATATTATGTTGATTTTGGATTATGGTTACCTCAACCATGTTTTTTTTGCTTGCACTACAAAAGCTATCAGCAATAATCCTCTTCTAACGCTCAAAATATTTTAATGAAAAAAATATTTTATAAATTCGTTTATTTACTAATATTTTGTCAACAGTGTAACCGTATAGACTTTATCTAAGCATGCAGTTTAAAGAACCACCTATTGACTATCGATCTATTTATGCATGTTTTAAATTTTTTTTAGATATTGTATATAAAAATAAAAATAAGAGAAAAAAAAGTATGACATTTTTCAGCCAGGTGTTTAGCCCCTCATAATTGTTCGTATATCTTGTATTATTTAAGATAAAAACTAAATCAGCACAAATACAGAAAACTTAAAAAAATTCTTTAACATTAACTTTAAGAAATATACAAATTAACCATGAACTCATGCTGATAAATAATTTTATTTAGTAAGTAAAATATAAATTAAATCGTTTTATTTTATACACATTGAATGTGTGATTGTATTTAAAAGTAATTGTGCGGTCAACCAGGGGCACGTAGCATGGCGATTTAAGTCAAAATTGAGATTCTAATTTATTGAAAAGTTAAGAACAAAATTATTACAATATTCTGTTTTAATTGTGAACTCCCTTAATCCTCGATACATCATTCAATTCAGAATCTTTCCTGTGTCTGCCCAGCCTCTGCATTAGATGCAGAGGCTGGAGTTGTTCAAGTAATATAATGCAATTCACTATTAATTATTCTCTCTTTGTGATGAAATTTTGCGATAAGGGTGCTATTATTAATTCGTTCGACTGTACCTTCTTTTAAGTCTTTCAACGCAGAAGGGCTACAAAACACTTTCTTGGCATTACTACAGAAACCAATAGAGATAATGCCAAATTGGTTAATCTCCATTTTTAAGGAAAGCCTAGAATCTGGATATATTCCCATTGTGTAGAGGAAGGTGACCTTACTATTCATTCCAAAAGAAGGAAAGAAACTACGTGGACCCGCAAGTTATTATAGACCAACAACTCTCTAATTTGCTTTTAACTCCAGAACAACGATACACACGCCTGGGGTTTCCCTGACTAGAAAACTTCTGTGGGGCAATGCACGCTTATCAAAAGTAAAAACCTGTGAAAACCAAAGGGGATGATATCCTTAACAAGAAGTAATATGTTTTGGCATCCCTCTTGGATATAAAAAGTAACGTAAATATATCCCCGATAATCAATGCCCTTTGGGAAAAGTACGCTGACCGCGTAATCACAAACTGGAAAAGGGTCATTCTTAAAGGCAGAACAATAACTTTCAATCTGCACAGAAAATATTATCACCAAAAAATTTTTCAAACAAAAGTTTGTTTAAAAATAAATTTTATTTGCAGTAAATGTGCTTTACTAAATCAATGAATTTTTTGTTTGACTTTTATTTAGGACGCAAACACCAAAAACAACAAGAAAACCCGGTTTTCTGTGTCGTAAAAAACAACCCCGATGACGGATTACACACAAATAACAACAACAGCAATTCAACCAAAAGGAGTGCGATTGTACCAAGTTTGTTTACTGAAGATTTTTGAATGAATCAATTCGTTAATGTAGTTGTGTTAGTTCTCATTAATTTTTTTAGAGTCTTTAGATAAACATTCGGACTTGAACATATTTAAAAAAGTGAAATTTCATAAATGCTTAATGATGATGACGATGAATGATCCAGAAGAAAATTTTGTTTGATATATGACGAAAACTCAAGTAAATATTTTTGTTTGATTAAGTAAAGTAATTTGTTTAATATTTATTTGTATTTTTAGACTAAATGTTTTATAAATTCGGGCAAAAATATTGTTTCATATTTTTCAGAAAATCTAGTAAATCTTTTTGTTTGATTTAGTAAATTGTTTTGTTTACAATTTGTAAATATTTTTAGATAAACTGTTTTATAGATTTAAATAATTTGTTCACTGAAAAAAGCTAAATTTTTTTCAATGAAATTCTTGCGATATTTTTGTCTGTATTTACAGATTTATTTGCATTTTCGTTTCTAGGCAAATATTTACTATTTCATCGAATTCCTTTGCTGAAAATTATATTTTGCTTTTTCTGTGTGGGTGCGAGTAGAAAGATGGAGATAGCGGTATAATATCTCATAATTATTGCTGCAATAAGCTCAACTCGTCGAGCCTGTCTAGAGAGAATGCTGCACCTAGCTTCCATTGATATTTACATATATTATTATCTGCCAAATCAGCGATTGAAGGCATGCCAGCTTTTGACATGACACCGTCCTATGAAATATAGGAGGAAAAACATGAGTAGACAAACGGACTACATGACTGGTGTAATGACCTTTGACGAATTCTTCTCAGTCGTGATCACGTATAGGGGCGACTGGGTGGAAACCGTATAACTCAATATAAATAGGTTTCGATCTTTCCGGACATCTCCAAATGTGGCAATGTGGGCTGGGTCTTCTTTTAAGCTCTTTATCTGTCGGCCACGTTCAGGTTATGCGATGCATCCATTGTGTTCCCGATGCAGATTTATGCTATATGCAAATCTGCGAAAAGAATAGCGAGGCTCATTCAGAGTTCAGTCCTAAAACATTTTTGAAGATAGTCTGGCCGCAATTTAAGAACTTTGTTCAAAGGCGGTCAAGTTCTAAGTATGTTCAGGCTTTAATTTAATCTCGGACTCGGCATGATTTCAGAGTAGTTTGGGTTCCAGGGCATGAAGGCATTCACGGGAATAAAATGACTGATGATTGCAAAAGAAGCAGTCGCAGCCACAGACGTAACAGACTCACAAGTGAATAATAATTTCTAAGTTGGGCTATCAAATAAGATTAAGTAGTGGGTGGTATTGAAGACGGCACTAATTAGGTGCGCAATTACCACTTGTAAGACATCCAAGACTGTTTGGCTTCCGTTTAGTAGAGATATGTCAAAGTAGCTCCCAACATGATGCTAAAAAAGGTCGCGCGCAGTTCTTATTGGGATCATCATATAAAAATAAAAAGGGAGATAAATATCGTCGACAGATAGCACGGACACACATTAGTCAGTATAATCAAGCATCAATTAGCAAAGACTAAGATTATCCTTTTTAAGTCTTAGTACACTTTTGTATTTGTGGAGCCAAATTAAAAAAAAAAAACTTCGTTCTCAAGATGAAAAGAAATTCTACTTATTTACAACTAGAAAAAATATTACTAAAAGGTTGCCCACATCTGTTTTTATTCAAATTCATATGCACAATTTACAGTATGCAAATTAACAAATGAATAAAAATATAAAAAGAAGCAGATCATATTTCCGAGATTTCTGCCACAGTAAACTTTAAGGAAAACCTTTTGGCTGTTACTTTATAAATAAATACTTTGTCATAGATATCGAACACTACAAGTGGCAACAATTTACTGCAACAAAAATTTAAAATACTGACAACAATACTCGTACACATACATCCTTCTCATTGGTAGATTTGTGCACTTTTTGTGGTGACCACGTCAAGGCTGTTCACTTTAAGGTAGAGACGGACAGTAGTCACGTAATTGGTGTGCATAAAAGGTGACACGGCACAGTGGAGAACTTTGCAAAATAATTGGTAATAAATCTAGAACTCTTAACTGCTGATTGAATTTATCTGAAACTTCGAACATCTTTAGAGGAGGACTAAGATTTTACAAGGCTTGTCTTATTAGCCTTTTGGCTCAAGCAGGGGAGGAGTTAGAGTAGGCCAAAGTTGACTACCTGGGACTCAAAAAACTTCTGAGGTTTGTAACTTTTTTATATGTTATCCGATTTTAAAATTTTAAAGCGCATTGAGTTAAATTATAAGTCGCGAACGGCTCATCCAATTTAAGCAACTAAACTCCCAGAATGGGCGGAATGAAATTGTCTACAAGTTAAACTTAATATCTGTTGTTCGACCTTATTTTATATTTGTACATTAAGATAGTTCACGCTCCAGGTCTCTTTTGTTTTTTATAAAAAAAGCTATTTATTAATGCTTCCAATATTACGCCACTCCTTTGTGTGGCTACTTCAGGGAATATAATTTGAAAATAATATTCCCTGAAAAAGCCACACAAAGGAGTGGCGAAATATTGGAAGCATTAATAAATGACTTTTTTATAAAAAAACAAAAGAGATCTGGAGCTTGAACTATCTGAATATATAAATTGTCTATAAGTCATTAAATCATAATCATTAAATCGGAACTATTCAGAAATTACCGGCAAAAAATTTGTTTTTTCATGCAATTTCAAAATTTTCAAAAAATTTTCAAAAGCTCATATAAAAGCTAAAAGAGCAAAGATTTGCAATTTTTATAATTTAATTGAAAGCCATATTAGGAATAAAATAAGCCAAAATCATTAAAATCTATTAACAAATTTCGATTTTATTAACAAGAACTGCGATTTTCATACAACACACATACGCACGCACAAATTAAAAGTTTTCAGTTGTATGGAAGTTGTAATTTATTAATTAAGTTCGTTCTCTTAATTGCAAATAAAATCAACATTTCTTCTCTGATTTTAATGACTTTCTTGTTATTTTATTCCTAATATAAATAGCTTTCTATTAAATGATAAACATTTTTAAATGTTTGCCCTCTTAATTTTTTTATGAGTTTTTGAAAACGAAAAAGGGTTTAAAATAGCATGAAAATACAAATTTTTCGCCGCTAATTTCTGAATAGTTCCGAAACAGTGACTTAAAGACAATTTCATTCCCCATATTCCGGGAGTTTCTTTGTTTATATCCGACGAACCTTTTTTTTTAGTTTCACTTAAATTTTCAAAATCGGATAATATTTAAAAAAGTTACAAGCCTCAGAATTTTTTTTTGGGTCCCAGGCATAGGGTATATAGAGGCCAAACTTCAAAAACCTAAAAGTGTTGTAAAAACCTAAGTCTAAGAATGTATTAGTAGAACATTTTGTATCAGTATTGGTTTAAAATAAAAAATTTCCCACAGCACTAAAACGCACTTAGTTGCAATAAAAAGTATTCTAAAGCATTAATAATTTTTAGCAGTTTATACAATTATTGTTGTAGTGATTAATAAAAAATATGATTTAAGAATGCTTTTTAGTACATCCGAGTTGAAAAAATATTTATTTGCTAAACATTTTTTTGCAATTTTTGTATTTGGTACTAAAAATGTTTATCCCAAATAGGAACAAAAATACAACTGTTTAATGAAAAAAATAATTCAACTCATCACTACAATTCAACAAACAAATGTCAAAAAAATTAAACAATTATTTTAAAAATATAATAAATAGAAACACAAAATTTGTTTAAAATAGTGAAAAAAAAATAATTGAAACTAAAAAGTGATTGTGCGTGTGAAAAAAGTGCAAATTAAAGGATATTCAAGTGCAAAATTTATGCTCTTTTCACAGTACTCGTATGTGTTAAGAGAGTTGTCATTGTTTTGTTGACAGTACGAGACCTTGCTATCTATGTTATCAATGGTCCCAGGTAGTCAACAGTGGCCAACTGTAACTCCCCTAGTGTTTTAAGCTAGGATCCCACTATCGTCGTAATGCACCGATTTTCGTTGGCTCACTGCAACGAAACCATAGGTAATAAAGCAAAATGGCCTTATTTTTCAATTTATTGCGAAATAAGGCCGTATTGCTTTATAACCATTGCAGTATAGTGCAATTATAACCTTGTTTCTCAATTAGTTAAGAAATAGAGTTATTTCGATTTAATATCAATGACTATATTGCAGTGAGCCGACGAAAATCGGTGCATTGCGCCGATAGTGGGATCTGGGCTTTAGCCAGAAGACAACCGATAATGCATTGTAAAGCCTGACTCTTCTTCTGAAGATGTTTGGAGTTTGAAATAAATCCAATCACTACCCTGAAAATAATCCATGCAACATTTTACGAAAAAAACTTTCGTAGTGACTTTTTTCGTAAAATATACGAAGCTTTCGTATATATTACGAAAAAACATGTAGGCAATAGATTTTTAAATTTACGAAATTTACAAATATTTTTCCTTGTTAAAAAATATATTTGAAATAAAAAAATTTATTAAAATATTTTTTTATAAATTTACGTATATTTCAGATGTAAGTAAATAAAACTAATTTTTAGCTCTAATAAAATAAGTAGAAAGTGGCTCAGTGGGTAGAGTACATGACTTGAAATATGAAGATTGCAAGTTCGTGCCCCGGTTGAGCCATACTTTTTTTTACGTTTTTTATTATTTTCGTACATTTCGTATATTTTACGAAAGAATTTCGTGGTGCGAAATTACGAAATATTTCGTAATATGTACGAGCCTTTTCGTGCATATGTTGCATGGAATTTTTTCAGTGTAGTTTAAAAGTTCCAGATTTATTACCATTTATTTTGCAAAAGTCCCCACTGTCTGATATAATCTTTTTTTAATCATGGGGAATTGGCTTGTATAATTAAAAGCCCAGTTTTCTAAATAAAGTAATATTTATATTAAAAGTAAGAACAACATTTGTGAAACTTTGAAAACTTGTTCTTATTTTTCATACAAGAACAAGCGCAGAGAAATTCAGTTATTGCTATAAATTAAAAATTTCTATAATTTTTGGGAAAAAGAAAATCCGATTTAAAATTTTTTTTAAAATTTAGTTTTTGTACGCCATATTAGACCCTAATTCTTTTCTTCCGTGATCGTGCATTATCGTGAGTGAAAAGCTATTCATGTTCCCATCTCTACTCAGAAACTGATCGCTGGTGTTACACTATAAAATTCTTTTTTATGTTGCATTATGTATTAAAAAAAACACTCTTAAACTGATCAAACAAACATTTTTGGTTGCTTTTAAACGTGTGCTTTTTTAAGTTAAATTTTTTGCTCATGATTTTAAATGCTTGTACTTGTACTTATCAAGAATTTTTTATATGCCAAACATGGTTTCTGTTTCCTTTAAGACTGTTAATAACTTACAGCAAAAACTATAGGAGTTTTAGTTGGTTGCAGCAAGCAAAAATTTAAAAAAAAATCGGTTATATATAGACATGTTTTAAATCCATATATTCATACCTTTAAAAATGGATGTGAAAGTTTTTTTTTTTTGTTTATTACAAAATACATAGAAGAAAAAAATTTTTAAAATTAAAACATAAATGAATTTTTGCACGAATTGTTTGTTAGCAATATGTTTTATTAGTTCTGCTCTGATTTTAATACTCACTTGATAGTTACTTAATAGGAGAGTAGAATGCCAAGTGCTAAAGGCCGATTTTATGGGAATAAAAGTAAAATATTTTATAATATGTACTTCCTAAGTAGTAATCACTATACAGATAACAAATGTTGAAAAATGCTACATATATGTATAAACCATTGCACAGCACTATGTGACGTATGGCCAATCTAGAAAGACGTTCAGACTTTTGATATTTTTACCATATTTTTGCCATAAAATCGGAACTACTGGAAGGACTTGAAAAAGTTCTTTAGAATTTGAAAGACTATTTGGTCTCTAATTGAACAGTGCCAATGAAAAAATGTGTTGGAAAGGCACTCCTTCAGTACTCGTATGTGCCTTTAAAAGTTCCTCAAATCGTGTATAACAACTTCATAAAAATTAGTTAGAATCGAAGTAGTAAATACAACCTTCTTAAAGCCAACTAGCTACTGTATGCCAAAAGCCACAATGTTCTCTTTACATTTGCAAAACCAATTCCTGCCAAAATTTGCTATTATCGGGAAAAAATTAAAAAAATGTTGCCACTTTCCAATTTTCAGTTTTATGTTTTAATATCGAGTCGTAACCAACATATTTTTCGATATCCGTTTTCTGATGAACACGAAAATATGTGATGTTTTGTGCTATCTGTAAAAATTGCATAGCACTACAGAGCACCATTACAAATTTACAGCAAAATCCATTTTAACGTTAAGTTATTTTTATTTATATTTTTTGACGACTGAAATGTTGGTTATGATAAAATTTTTTCCACTAAACAGGAGGCAAAAATATAAATAGTAATCAAACTAACCTGTATCTGACGAATGTAATATGTTCATATATCAATATGGAATAACTCGGACCAATATTTACATATCGTCATATGAAATGCAAAAGGGTCTATTATCACAGACATTTGTACCGGATAAAGAAGATATATAAGAAAAAAACTTTACTAAATAGACAACAAAAATTCAGAACCGGTGACAGAAGTGTCCTTTCTAGCTCATGTAAAAATAAAAAGTTTCTGAACGATACACAATATTGTATGAGTAGATCATTTTGCCATTTTAAAAAATTGCAATCACCCTCAACATCAGAAGTTATCGATAAAAAATTTTTTTTAGGACTTCGCGGACAAAAAGAAATTTCACTTCGTTTTTTTGTGCACCGATTTTAAGTCTCTAAACGGTGTTGAATTATTTTTCACGAGTATTTTTACTGTGACAACGTGAAATTAATTATTAAATGTTTCCCGAAGTCTTAGTCCATTTAAATTACACTTGCAAAAGATATGGTAAACACTACATATCTTAAAAATATTTTACAATAATGTGATTTTAATGATTTTTTATTATTAATTACAGTCATAAATGGATTTTTCATTTTGATTAGAAAAATTCACATAAAATAGTTTTTGGCGATTTTATTTCTACTTTTAGCGATTTTCTGCAAAAATTTTTATACGATTATTTTATAAAAAACATATCTGTGGTCACAAGCCTCAACCGCCTGAGTCATTTGAAAAAATTTTCGGTAATGTTTAAAGTAGCCCAAACTAGCTTCCAATTAGTCGTCAGTTTGCTTTTCTTTAACTTATTTATAGATAGTCGTCGTCTTAAAAAAGTTACATACTTAAAAAATTGGTAGCGATTTGATTTAGACACGCATGGAGTCCATCACACCAAAAATTAAATGTTGTCCTAACTCGACTTATGCAACTAAGGGTTGTGACTACAGATACATATATTAAAAGTACTATTATAAAAAACCAAAATTTATTATAAAATATGTATTAAGAAAAACTAACTAAAACAAATTTTGGCGATTTTTAAAATCAAAATTGGCGAAATAGGTCAGAAAAAATCTGACAGCCTTGACAGCAACCATCCAGGGTTAAGGTGCATCTGAATCATCAATCAGCAACCACATATTAATATATTTCACGCTTCTCGATTGGCCAACTTGTCGTAGAGGAAATTTTCATTAACGACTACTTAAGAAAATTTCGATATTTGTCATGCACGATATTTGTGGTTTACAGTTTCTTTTAAGACAGTCTAAAAGAAAATGCACTCATGCCAACTGGTTGGTGCATATTGTCCGCCAGCTAGTCTTGCAACGTTCAATTTACAATTTTGTATAATTTCGTTACAACAAAAAACACTACTCTTCGTATACCAAGAAATTAGCTTCTTGTGAACATTGTCGCTCAGTCTGTTATCAGTTTCAATCATTTTGATACATTCCTGCTTACTAAAATTGAGCGAAATTGAGCTGATGAAAAGTTCTATTACACAATGCCTATTGAAACTTCTTCTATTAAATACTATCTGTGCGATAAATTCCCCAACTTGTTATTGTAGAACACGTGTAAAATTAAACAAACGAAAAAATGTGATGGGGACATTTCTGAGATGGGTGACAGTGTCGCTCTTATTGTCATGTATGAAGTTAGCGGCCATTTGTTCGAAAATATCCTCACTGATCTGCTTGAGCTATCACCAAGAGGTCATCGACGCTTTAACATTGTCATACATCTGTCTTCCAAGATATCTGAAAGATATGGCCAACCGGGTTATTTGGTTTTTTGCAACTTTCGCTCTTACAAAGTTTTTGTTATTGTATATCAAGCTATAGCAAGAAACAAGTGGAAACACAACCTGTTTGCTGGAATGTTCTCTCGAAACTGGTTGATATTTGTTACTTTTAGTTAATGCGTGTGAGTACATGCGTGTGAGAGTAAAATTATAACAAGCCCCATGTGCTATGTTTTGCGGGTTCATGATCTGAAGCGACTGATGGATACCTGCCAGACTGTGGTTACCTTGCTAAAATTATAAAATGAGCAGCTAAAAAATTTCCAGCCCTACACGCGGACCATCAGAAAATTTTTCTCTAGCTCTTGGACTATATGATATAATAAAAACAAAATTTATTTTGGTATATCTAAATTTATTTTTGCTCTCTGTTTATAAAATCAACTCGTATGTGCTCTTAGTTTTTAATATCTGCCTGTAAAGTTTACAGTGTAAACCATAAGTTGGCATACACATATTAATACATTTTGTTTGTATGCCCTTTATTTTCCAACTCTCGCTCTTACAAAGTTTTTCTTAGAGTATATCAAGTATTAGCAAGAAACAAGCGGTGTGGCATGAATATTCAAACAAGGAGGTTGTGTTGTTTGAATATTCATGCCACACTCCTTGATTTCATTTATTTTTAGCTTATACGTATGAGAGTAAAAAGCCCCATGTGATATGTTTTGCAGGTTCCTGCTCTAAGCTATTCGAAAATTATAAAGTATTACGCGATATCCTGGGAAATGAAAAGTTTTAATGATTACGTATAAGACGTGGGCAATGTCTTACAACTTTATGCTATTTTTTTGTTACTCATAGGGGTGTTATAAATAAAATATCTTGACAATTATCAAAAATAAGCGGGGAACTTACACAGTGAAATATGGTATAATTTTTTTAAATTAAAATTAATATCTTTTTATTTGGAATACCTTCCTAATTTTCAACGTAATCGCTAAATTTAGTTGTCTATTGTTGTAACAATGTATAATGGGCTTCATTTGAAACATACCTTAAAACAAAGCTGAGAACGAAATGTAGGATTGAAGAAAAAAAACAGGTCACATGTTTATCAGGAAACATGATTTCATTGGTCTGCCACAAAAATTCACAAAAAAGAACGCAAGTAACAAAAGATATATAACATTTTGGCATAAAAATTTAAAGTGAATGTCAATTCGATGAAAACAATGATTTACACAAAAACACGCCAACAATAAAAACTACCCACCCATTGTGTTGAAAGACTTTTAAATGCTTTAAAGAACACAAGCTGCCCGGTCCGTCCGTCCATCTATTCGTCTAGATGGCAGTCATTGTTAAAAGTTTATTAACTTGTTTCTTACATATCAACGTTATTTATTTATCATATTCATATTCATACTTATTTAAATTAAAAAATTAAAATTATTATGAATTTATTGTAAATGTTTTAGTATCATTTTTTATCGTTTTGTTTAACTAAAACATTTGCATTTGACAAATAACAATTTGTTGTGTGTCACTGGTTTTAGAATTAATCATTATGAAAATCACTTTTTGTTGCATTAGTTCCTTTTTAAAACGTGATTTAATTTAGGACATATATATATATTTTTTTTTTTGCTTTACTTAAATCTTTCCCAGCTGTTATTGTTCTTTGTGGTTCTCCATTGCTAATTGGTTGGACTTTATCTTTTAACTCATTAGTGGACAGAGTACGTACATGAATTTCATGTTGCATGCCATTCTTGTCCATGTCAATTCTTTTTTTTTTCAAGTTAAATTCTTATTTAGTTGTTGTTATGAATATACATTTGTATCCTTAAGATAACAATTGAATATATTCAATTAATAGTTTAAAAATAATAGAGGTTGCACTGTAAGTCAAAAGGCAACCATAAAAATTGTAAATACTCATTTGCTGCAAGGTTTGCTTTAAGCTTAAATAATTAATAAAAAAATATATATCAATTTTAATTTTGGTAGTTTTCTTTATATGCAGCAGAATTTGTTATTGTCTATGGAAATAGCAAGCGGAATAACATGTTGTTGAACAGTTCATGTCAGTAGTGGGCGCTTGTGTCTTAAGTCTTTTGTTTTTCTGAAGTCTTTACATATTTTAAAAAAGGTATTACATTAAGTTTAGGTTAAAACTTCACTTTGTATAACTTTTTTATTTTACTGTATTATTTAATTTGTTATCTTTTCCTGAAAACTTTTAAAATTTTTCTGTTGGAATTTGATTCAAGTTTCAAAATGCTATATATTTATATCGTACATCCAATATAATAATTGGTACACTCATGTGAAAGTCTAATAAAATAAAAATATATCAAAAAGCAGCAATTTTTCCTCTTAAAATTTGCTCTAAGGAGTTTAAATATTGCTCGCAATTAAAATATAAAAACATCAACATTTATTACAAACAATTCATAAATTTAAAAAATTTAATTTTTATGTAAATAATTAAAAGAAATTGTGTTAATTAAGTTGATCAGCATCATGTTCAGCAAAAAAAAATTTTTATGAAAAGACAAACTGTGTGTGATACAGCCTCGTTGCTTTTGTTTTGTAATAACAAAAAAATCCATTTTGCACCCTCAAGCTAAATAAAGTTGTCCAAAAATATTAGCGGAGCAATTTTTTTAGATTTATTAAATAACATTTTGTAAATAGCTTATAAAGTTGTACAGAAATTTATATTAAAAAATTGCCCAGTTATTTGAAATTCAACATTCTCTTTTACAATTAAAACTTATAACAAGCAGTAGCATGTTTTTTGTTATTTTTATAGGAAAAAATAAAACGTTTTTAAAAATCTACTAAGACGTTAACAAGTGATCACAATCAGCAAATGCGACGATAAAAACATGCCATTACTCAGCCTCAATACCAAGCTATACTGAGCACTTTTATACAAAACATCACGAAATACATTTTTTTAGAACATTTCTTTTTACGAAAATACCAATGCAACGGGTTAAAATGGTTAATAAAAATGTTTATCGTGGTGTTTTTTATGAAAGTGCTGAAGACATCTTCTACCTAAAATGTAAAATTTACTAGATTTCTTATCCCGTATCAATATAACAACGCGCAAAAGAAGGGAAAATTTAGCTCTCCCTAAATTAAATCCCAACACGTGTACATAATTTTGGCGCCCTTTACCAGAATCATTCGCTAGAACCTTGTTATATTAGGTGTGTTTGTTTGAGGGGTTGATGAAAAATCGCCCAAAATTTAAAAATGAAAACTCGCTCAAAATTTAAGATTGAAAAATCACCCAAAATAAAATGAAAAATCGCCCAAAATAAATAAAATATCGCCCAAAATTAAAAAAAAAAAAAATAATAGTAATTTGATTTTTATATTGAAAAAAAGGAAAACTTACAGAAAAGTTTAAAAAGCCTTCGTTTCTTACTGAATTGCAATAAAAGTATGAATAAAAGGCAATATTTTCCATCGGCTATAGCCATAGCTCTCCAAGGATAATTTAGATAATTATCATAGGTACAACAAAAATTTATAAACATATAATACAGTAATGATCATTTATCGAAGGCCGGAAATTGAAGATGTCAAGGAAACTGCAGCTCAAAATTTTACATATCACATAGAGTCTAAAGTCCTTCCGTCTGCCAAAATCGTTTTTTAAATTAAACATTCCAAAGGCAAGTAATCTAAACAATTGTCGTAAGCGAAGCCGAGATTTGATATATCATAGAGGTTAAACCCCTCCGCCCGGCCGAAAGTCGGCTTCGTGGAAAGTCGTCGAAAGCACGTACCAAATTAAGCATTCCGAAGGCTCCTAATATTGAAAATTGTCGTAAGCGAATCCGAGCTTTGACATAACATAGAGTTTAAAATCCTTCCGTCCGTTCCGGTTACACGGAAAGTCGTCGAAAGCGCATCTCAAGTTAAACATTCCAAGATTCACTAATATAGAAAATTTGACATACCATAGAGTTTAAAATCTTTCGTGGAGGCGGAATCAAAAATTGGCTTCGCTTACGACAATTTTTAATATTAGTAGCCATCGGCATGCTTAATTTGGGAAGTGCTTTCAACGACTTCGCGTGTTGTCGGCCTCAGGCCTGGCGAAAGGATTTTAAACCCTATGGTATGTCAAACCTCGGCTTCGCTTACGACAATTTTCAATATCAGTTGACTTTCCGTGTAATTGTCGTAAGCGAAACCCAGACTTGATATACCATAGAGTTTAAAATTCTTCCACCCGGCCAAACGCTATCTACACGAAAAGCTATCAAAAGCACGCACCAAATTAAGCATTCCGAAGGCAATTTATATTGAAAATTGTCTTAAGCGAAGCAAAGACTTGATTCCACCTGCACGAAGGTAAGTCAAATATCCGATTCGTTCTTGACAATTTTTTATATTACTGAATGTTTAACTTGATAAACGCTTTCGACGCTTTTCGGTATAGCCAGCCTTCGGACGGGCAGAAGGATTTTAAACTCTATTATATGTTAAATCTCGTCTTCGCTTACGACAATTTTCAATATTAGTAGCCTTCGGAATGCTTAATTTGGTACATGCTTTCGACGACTTTTCGTGGTATGTCAAATATTGGCTTGCCGTACGACAATTTCCTAAATCAATTTTACTGCTATAGAAGCCAAATAATGGTGGAGATGGAACACATTGGAGAAACTTTCAATAATTTTCTACAATATATATTTTAAATTCTGTATTAGATTTTGATGATTGCCAGAATTTTTGGGTGTAAAAATTTGGGAGATATTTTAAATTCTGTATTAGATTTTGATAATTGCCAGAATTTTTGGGTGTAAAATTTTGGGAGAGTTTTCATATGAAAAATAACTTAAAATTTGTATGAAAAAATTTTTGGGCGATTTTTCATTTTTATTTTTGGGCGATTTAGTTTTGGGCGATTTTTCATGGAAACATTTTTCATATGAAAAATCGGCCAAAATTTCAAAATGAAAAATTACCCAAAAAAAAAAAATTAAAAATCGCCCAAACATTTGGGCGATTTTTCATTTTTATTTTTGGGCGATTTAATTTTGGGCTATTTTTCATGGAGCCGTGTTTGAGTGCTTTTCCAGTAATGTTTATCCAGTAACGCAATGATAGAGAGTAAAGTCAAATTTACTCTCTATCCAAAAAATATTAAAAAAAATTGTCGAACAAGATTTTGCAAAAAACTAGGAAGTAATAATAATGAATAATAAACAACGCAATAAACTTCAACTGTTTAAAAATATATTCAACAATTGTCACATAAAAACTATTAAAGGTTAAATTCAATATTTTTGATTTTATTTGCATTTCAAAATAAACTTTATTTATTTATAAACATGTTTTTATGTTGCTAGTTTTTACTGGAAAAAATTTCACCTGTAGTATCCAGCAAGTTCTTAGCAACAAAAATGTGTCTTATGCTCTCTCGTTACAAATGTTTAAAAGTAAACGAATGCAATCCAGTAAAAATAAGTCATTATTTGTACAAATTGTTACAAATTATCGAGTACTCAAACACACCTATTAAAATAATTTATTTGGTTGTTGAAAGTAATTATTTAAGCTCTAAAAAATTCCTAACGGAATACATAAATCAATTAGTAATATTTTCTAGATTTCAAGTGAGTTGGCGTTCAAGTTTGGGGAAAGGAAAGGAATGGAAAACTTAACTGAAAGAAACGAAAGGACAGAAGTCAATGCTAGATCACTGCAACTAAGCTGTAATAAGGAGTTTCATAAGAGAACTAGAGGGTTGCTAGATTAATGTTTACTTTATATACGAAAAAGAAAATCCAAACACCGTTTTACAAATTTTAATAATTTCACAAAACATTTTAGAACCACCTCCAAAAGCAGCAAATATTTTTCTAGTCTAAACAGTTTTCAGACATTTCGTTGGGAGAGGCTAGGAATCTGTCGCTTAAACAAATATACTAATAATCAATTACCACTAAAGAGCAGACATAGCAGAAATAATAGCATAGATAGTAAAAATATGCGCTATAGCAATTCATTCGCAAATATATGTCGGATATTATGAAATAATAGGGCTTTCGTGCAACGAATTCAATAATGAATATTCAATGTGCTGCATTCATACTGTTAGCAATTTCCGCCCAAATAATCGTAGTATGATTAAAAATAAAAATGCAAAAGAAAATCAAAATACCATAAATGCCAGCAATAAAGACACCATATATCTGAATACCCAAGACGTGACAAATGAAATGGAATAAAGAATTACAAAAATTATAAAAGGGCTAATAGCCCCGACAGCAATAGCAATAACTTCAGATATAATCAGGAAGGACCAAACATTTGGCAAAAAAGTGGAAAATCTATTTTAGAAAAACAAAAGAACAAAAAAAAATATTAACAAATCGAACCCTTTAATCGCTCGATTACAATTAAGAACTTTTTTCAAACGCTTTCGAAAATGAACTTTCTTCTAATTTAAGATTAACTTTAAATGGGCCACTTAGCAAAACTAGAATTTACAAATTTAGAAGTAAAATACCCACAAACGAACAATAAATTTTGAAAAAGAGTTGTTGTCTTGCAGGTATTTTACTTTTAGGTTTGTAAACTGTAATTTTGAGAAATGATCCCCAGTGCATATAAATATAATTCATAAAAACTATAAATTTAAAGTTTAAAACTACTTTCGTGTTTACTAATGCCTTAAATGTAAAATAGATATTGAATAAACGTTTGAAACATGTTGCAATTATATTAAACTGCTTTTAGTCTAAGATCCCACTCTTTATATCTCTTGTAGCACTCATAAAAAGAACTAATAAAATTAAATTTAAAATTAAATTATATTAAAAAATTTTTTTTTTAAATTAAATTTAAAAAACAAATTGGATATGGTTATCCTTAATTGAAAGCTTTGTTTTTAAATTTTCACTCATCTGGTATCCAAAAAATAATTCCATATGGAATGAAAATAACGTTAGTTTTTAAGTAGAACAAAAGAATGAAGAAAAATTGGAATGAAGAAAAATAAACCAATGGCAACACTAGGAAAGTGCAGTTTAATATCAACTTGAACGTGATTTAATTCTCGTATTCAATTTTCAAGAAAAAGTTTTATATATCAGAATTGAAATCACATTCAGCAGAGCCACCTGATATACTTGAGTACTGACAATGGAAGTGTGTTGAAAAATTAAGTTGATGTAAATTTTTTCTTTGTTCCTTAGAATATTAAGTATGCCCAATTCTTTCTGAATTAAACGTATATATTTACATTGCCACAGCAATTAACTAGTTATTATTTGGCTTATTTGAAGCTAAAAAATAAGTAGTAAAAAAACAAATTAATATGAAAAAAAATTAATACGAATTATGGTTTATTTATATTTTTAAATTTTGTTGATTTTTTTGTTTTAATTTTTTTGATCCACGAACCTGTGCTCGTTCAGATATGAAGACGAGAACTTTACCCACTCGGCTATAGTGGTCTTATAAGTTTTAGTGACAAAAATTAGTTTTCATATACGAACACATGTTGACTTAAGAAGTGGTTGTCTACTTATTTTATTAATACATAATCAACAAATTGTAACTACTTTCAGATATTAAGAAAAATACGTACTATTTTTATTAAAAACTAAGTAGTAGTTCTAATTTGAAGTATAGTAATAAGATAAATAAGTTCCACCCATTACTTTGTAACCCATTAATGTAGTACTACCGATTACAAAAATGACAACAATTTTTGCTGGGATCATTGACATAAGAACTGACATTGATATATATATTGAGGTTGACAATGACTTAGAGATTGGCATAGACTTATTATAGTTAGACCCACACCCACGTAAGCTTTGACATATATATTAACATACCTACTAAAATACATACTGAACATAGACATTGCTATAAATATTTCGCCATTTAAGCAGTATAAAAATCGGTCTTGTGACATGCCCCCATATCTTTCAAACAAACATACCAGCAAACACATACTCAGTTTTATATAAGTAGATTTATATGTTCATATGGCAGGTTGGACATCTATAAGTTAACCACAAATAAATTCATAAAAAAGCGCACCTGCCTAGATCTTTTAAAGTGTTTTGCTGAATTTAAAAACTGCATGTCAAAGGAAATATAATAAAAAAGTATTTTGATTTAAGATTTCATTTTAATGGATTTTATATAAATTTTTTCTTTCCTTCAGTTTGGTTTGATGGTGACTTTTTGAATTCGTAAACTGATTGATCGATATAATGTCTAAGCGGTTTCCTACTATTTATATGGGTGCATTGGTCATGATTATTTTTTTTTTTGTTTCTCTTTTACTTTTATTTCATTTTTCAATTCAAATCTTTTGTTACTAACAAAATACCATGTTGAGCGTGTGTAGGTAGCTGGTGAGTGTTTAAGTCGTATTATAGATTATCTGGAATTACTAGAGATTTTATTTTCAATAATTTTTGCTTTATCTCGCTTTTGCTGGTAACGAAAGTAGAGCATTTCTAATCATTTAAATAAATACAAAATTATTTAGAAAGTAAAAGTAATTTGAATATTGAAGTCTGCTTGAATGAATGTTTACAGCACATGTGTGCAATTTTTTTGCGAATAAGGCCGGATTAGTTTTTCAAAATACCAAATGGTTATTATGTATCTGTTGTCAGTTGGTTTTTTAACCCTTCGATATTATGGATTATATTTTTTAATAAAATGTTTGTTGGCTTGGTAGAGATAAGAAGATTAAACATACCAACATGTAACAGTTTTCAACTTCCGTCAAGTTTTTATGTTTATTGTATTAGATAGTCAAATAATAGCACAGTAAACAATTTAATTTTTATCGAAGCAACTAAAGAAAGTCCTTGTGTAAGACATTTCAAAAATTTTTATGGTTCCACTTTTCGCTTATAGGTAACAGAAATTTTTTGGTAAATTTAGTGCTACCAGCCACTAGAAGGGTGAAAAAATAGTTTCTTATGGTTTTTTTTTAATTTAAAGTTCTCTAAAAATCTCTTAATCTTCTTTCATTGCGAGTAAAATTAAAATGGCAAAATTTTAGATGTTTTATTTTTTTTTGAAGAAGCTAAACAAACACGTTTTCGTCTTCACTTTCGTCCGAGTTTTGTTTCTGTGACACAATGATTTTTACTAAGAGAAATTTTATTAGTAAAGGTCCAGTTGATTTCTAAAATTAACAATTAGACCTTGGATATGATCCTTCGAACCAAAGTATGGCTGCCGAGGTTCACGGCAAACAAACGAGCTCTATTTTGGAATGCCCTCCAATGTCTGGAATTTAAAACAAATTTGTATAAATCATAAAAAATCAAAAATACACAAAAGATTCTATTTTTATTACTGTATCACGAAGCTACATGTACCTTAAATAAGTTACGTTATATTCCACGAAAATCTGTTTTTAAATGATAATTTAATTTACAATTAACTGAAGCTACCTGATTTTGCAAAAATTGCGACCATATACACTTTACAACAATATAATTATTTTTTTAATTACAAGTTCCTAGCTATGATTCGGAGAGATGGGACCAAAGTAGTATAGACGTGTACCGGCGTTTTGAAAGTACACATCTGAAATTCATTTTAGATGGATTTAAAATATATTTAAATTTTCTCTAAAACTTCTGAATAATTCCGAAACCGTTGAGTATATTAAAAATTACATCAAAACGGCTTAAAGATAATTTAATTTCAATTTGTTTTTTTTAAATAAAATTGGACCACCCCTTCCCAAGTTATGATGAACTCGGTGGCTCTTCAAAAACCCTAAATATTTGAAAAAAGTTTAATTAAAACACGTTTTCATAAGATTTTAAATTTCGACTGTTTTTGTAGTTAGGACACCATAATATACCAACAAATATAGTAGTCATTAAAGGTCATGACAAATGTATCATTTTGATGCATAGTGTAATTAGGCACTCGATATTTTCACAATTAACGTTTTATTATAGAGACTATACCATGAAACTATATTTATAATTAAAGGTTATCCCTTCAAATAATGCAACGCACAACAAGAAAAGAAAATAGCCTAAATCAAAAAATCGTCAATCTTAAAAAAATGACAAAATGTTAACAAGCCGGCAAAACGAAAAAAGTCACCACTTGAAAAAATTGCCGCTTGGAAAAAATCGCCAAAAAGGAAAAAACAAATCCCAGAAATTATAAAAATTGACAAAACGAAAAATTGCTAAAATTAAAATAAACAACTAAGATGAGCAAAAAATTACATAACTGGAGCACAGTCGTCAAAACAAAGCAAAGATCACTTCAACGAAAAAATCGTTTGAACGAAAAATATCACTAAAAAGAACTCAAAAGTAAAAAATCTCATAAACGGAAAAGATTTCCAAAACAAAAATTAGCCAATATAAAAAAAATCGTCAAAATAGAAAAAGCAAAAAATCGATATTTAGCATCCGTACGACAGAAACCCTTCGTGTGCGAGCCATAGTCGCACTTTACTGAATTTTTTAAATTAATACACAGAAAAAGAGACAAGAACCATGTCCAATAATACCATTTCATTGAAAAAAATATGAATTTCAATAACATTTGTCATTAACTTAATACAATATTTCGTTTTATGTATTTCTTTCTCAAGCCGGTTAATTCTTTTCTTTTCATACATAAGTACTTAAAACAGGTTTTATCTCATAAAACAATAATTGGAACATGGCTCAGCTCTAGAGAGTAAGCTTTACGTCCGGGAAGCCTGGGTTCGTATGCCAGCCATGTCAAAATTTTTCTTAGTTTATTTTTTTTTTCTTTTGAAATAATTTTGTTATCAATATAGCGGAATTCCTTATCGCAGGAAATTAAAAAAAAATATTGAATATCGGGAATTTTTATTATCAAAAACAGAACTTATTTCTTACTATGTACGGAGATTAGTCTTTGCAATTAATATAAAAATTAATGTCGATATTAAAAAATGAATATAACATTATGGTTCTATTTGGTATGGTGAGATTAATAATAAAATGATCCCGACAAATTTTCAGATCAATCGGTTTGGGATAAGACGTGCCGTGACGCCACCCCGCTCAAATTTAGAAAAATTAGGAAAATTTGCTTTCTTGCCTAATAACTTCAAAACTATTAAACTCTTAATTTCCCAAAAAAGTTTTGTAGAAAGATAATATTGCTTGTAACAATATATATCCCCGATTTGTCAACCAATATTGTTGCCATATCCATAAAACACAAAATCTCAAGAAAAAATAGTAAGGCCAAAACTAAAAATATTTAAAATATTTTGTGATGGTTACTATGGTTTCCAAAAACTGAGAGTATATATTAGAAAATTTTTTCGAAAATGTTTTCGAAGACAACTAAAAATAGTTGTGAATCATAATACAAAAATATGGTTGAGTTGTGAATCATGCATAATAGGGGCCTAAATCAGAAAAACCAAATTCAATAACAATTGCTTAATTCACAACAATTTGTATCGCCGATCTTGTGAGCGCCCAGTGTATATTGTACCGGTTTGTATCTTGTATTGATGAAAAAAAGAAATACAAATAAATACCCTTGAGAGTATGTACAAATACTCTCTGAGTATCGTATAAAATACGATTTTTGCAAAACATATGAAATAAAAGTGTAAAAGTGTATTTCAATTTCATATGAAAACTACCAACAACAAATTTTACACTATTGTATTTAATACTATAATAAACTCGATACAAGAGGTTTTGTGAATTAAGAAAATGTTTGCTTAATTCACATTTATAATATTGTATTGAATACAATAGTGTAAACTTGTTGTCAATAATTTTCATATACAAATTAGTGTATTCAATACAATTTTATTTCATATGTTTTGAAAATGTGGTATTTATTACGATACGAGAGAACATTCCTATGTACTCTCTAAGAGTATTTGTACGTCTCTTATTCTTCTTTTGTCCATCAATACAATATTATAACCCGATACAAATTACAAACAAATAAACAAAAAGTGTATTTGATACAAGACAGGCGATACAAATTGTTGTGAATTAAGCAATTATCTTTAAGTCACACAAACAAATTTTGTATTTTTAATCAGCTCAGTAGTTTCAGAGATATCGTAGAGCTTGTGCAAAAAAAATTTTTTCACAATTTTTGTTTT
Organism: Panzeria rudis; assembly: GCA_956483635.1. Lineage (NCBI taxonomy): Eukaryota > Metazoa > Arthropoda > Insecta > Diptera > Tachinidae > Panzeria > Panzeria rudis. Next base: position 102,015,200 of record OY101450.1, on the reverse strand, counting down.
AGCCATTCAGAAAAAAATTTTTTTTTTAATTTCTGTAATATTTCGCTGACATATAGCAAACTATATATCAAACAAACTCAGCCACATTTCATTAAAATCGATCCACAACGTTTGAGTTTATTCACGATTAATTATGCAGAAAGTTATAAAAAGTAAAATCGAACATTAAATAGGTAAATTAATTTGCAATTGCACAACAAATGTTAACATCACTGGAGAATGGGTTGTTCTATTCAATTAAAACAAAAAACCAAAATCGACAATATTATAATTACGTCGCACCGATATTTGTGTCTTTAGTTGTCATGAGCTGGAAGGACGAATCAATCATTCCAATAAACTAATGATGCTTGAGAGTTTTGTATTTATTTTGTTAACTATATAAGATTTAGAGAAAAGTTGTTAGAATGTGAAAAGGTGAGAACTTCACAAGCAGCATTTTCTTTCTACAAAACTTTTCTCTGAAATTAATATTTTTGAAGTTATGAGGCAAGAAAGCAAAATTTTATGGTTTTTCCCAACAGATTGATCTGAAAATTTGGCAGGATCAATTTTTACGTTTCCGTACGCCAAAAATGGAAAGGAACCCTATTGTTTTCGCTACGATATCCGTCTGTCTGGCTGTCTGTCTGTCTGTCTGTCTGTCTGTCTGTCTGTCTGTCTGTCTATCAGTCTGTCTGTAACAGGCTGTTTTCTCGGGAACCGTAAGAGCTACGGACCTCACATTTTCACAGAATATGTAAAATTTTGGCCGGTACAACAACAAATATATGACAGTTAAAAATTCAAGGGTGTTCTAAAGCGCGCAACGAAACATGTTGAAATACTAATGTAATATACAAATACTTATATATAGCCACTTAAAATTTTTAAAGATAGTGTTAATTGTTGTAGTCTATTCTACAGACACCAATTAACACTGATATTAAAAATAATAAAAATTAAAGGGTGTTCTATCAGCTAATGTAATTTTGACTATGTAATTTAGACAATTTGTTGTATCTTGGAAGCCATAAGAAGCAAACTCTTTAAATTTAAAAAAAACGCTTAAACTAAAAAATTCCTAACTTAAAAAAATGTTAAAACGAAAAATTGCCAAAATGAAAAAAGTGCTTAAAGGAAAAAAAGCACTAAAATTAAAAAAAAATCGAAAAAATGCAAAAAATCACAAAAACTAAAAAGATCGCCAAAAAACAAAAAAAAAACGCCAAAAACCAAAAAAAGTCGTTAAACGAAAAAAAAACACTAAAACCAAAAAATCTCTAAAACTAAAAATATAACCAAGAAACGAAAACAATCGCCAAAAATGGAAAAAAACAGCAAAAAAGCAAAAAAACGACAAATAAAAAAAGCGCCAAAGCTGAAAAAATTGCCAAAAACCGAAAAAATCGGTAGAGCGAAAAAAAATTCAAAGCCAAAAACTAGAAATAGCTAAAACTAGAAAAATTTAAAAAAAACAGAAAAAAAACAACAAAACAGAAAAGAGTGCCAAAACTGAAAAAAGCGCCTAAACTAAAATAAATCGCAAAAACTAAAACAAGTCTCCAAATCTAAAAATATCGTAAAAAGCGAAAAAATTTTAAAACAAAAATAGGCCAAAGCCAAAATATCGCATAAACTAAAAAAAATCGGCAATAAAAAAAATGCAAAAACGAACATCACAAAAAAAAAAAACGAAAAAAATCACCGAAATAAAAAAAAGCGCCAAAACAAAAAAAAAATTGGTAAAACAATACAAGGAAATTTTAAAATTGAGAAAATAAAATTAAACAAAAACGCAAAATGAAAAAAAGCCAGAAACGAAAAAGGATATATATATATATTTGTGTATTCGTACGGAACCCTTCGTGTGCGAGCCAAAGGCAAACTTTATTGAATTTATTTTATCAAATCTTACCAAATCGATTTTTTTCAAAATAAGGGTTACCTTAATGTACGTATATGTATTTTAAATAAAATTGACATTAACATTGACATAAAAATAGACATAGCAATTAACACTGACATAAATATGAACATAAAAATATTATGTAAATTTTTACATTTTATTTAATATTGACATTTAAACAGACATTACATACCAACATCGATGTCATCGCAAGATTTGACAAACGTACTGATATAAATATTTATTTCAAATTTAACTATGCCATTGATATTCAGAAGAACATAATAACAGACATTGACAAAGAAAAATGTAATGATGTAAGCATACTTTAAAATATAATTTGATATTGACACTGATACAGAAATTGGCAGAGACTTTAGGGCGACGATATTGATTTAACGTAATAATTTATATAAACATAAATGAACATTGACTGTCAAACATGTGTACAATCATATGTCTTTGTATATAAAAATCGGCTAGCCATAGCCTTTGACCTAAACATAACAGATTACATGTAGACATTGATGTTAATTTCCATCATGATTTTATAAAAAACCATTAACGAATTTTTTTTCTTTTAACATAATTTTAAGCATATATACATACATATGTATATGTAAGTATGTACATTGTGCACATATATGTATGTAAATAGTTTTTATAAAAGTTACGTAACATGAAATAATAAGAAAAATGTGTCTGTAGGCAAATGTATGAACGGAACTCTTAATATCATGAAATATTTAACAAAAAATACAATAACTTAGAAATAAGTAATCTTCTTTTACTGAAAGTTTGTAAAGATATTAGGCAATCAATTATAAATAAATAATTGAAAATTTTGTAAATTCTCTTTTGCGGAGGTGCCTACCGAACGTAATTCATTGAAATCAAATCCAAATATTAGCTTTCATTTTCAAAACTATTTGTTATCAAAATATCTGTACACTCATCCACATGTAAGAGCAAAATACAAAAAATCCATATGAATACTTTCGATTGAAAATAATGAATGAATGTATTATTATTAACACACTACATACATATATTTTTTTGTCGAAGGTATTGAAAAATTAATTTAACATTTGTTTTGTTCATTGAGTTTGGTTTTTTTTACTGGCTGATAAGCATAGAAAGAGGGCCGCCCTTTATTCGTTCAGAGTTTTCATGAGAAACCTCATGGAGGTAGTGTTTAGTTGCTGTGTAAATCTTTTTTCAAGTTTTATTTTTTTTTATCAATTTGCTTAACGTTTATTGATTTTTGATGTGTGACCTTTTAATGCAATAAGTGATCCATTTAATGTGGGTAAAAGATTGTAGTTTTTGATAAAAAGTGAATAAGTGATTTTTGATTTGCTATTTAAAATATTTCATGTTTATATTGTATAATCATGACTTAATTAATAAAGATGATAAGCTAATATTACATGTAATTTGAAAACATGTAATGCATTATTTATACAAGTAGTAGGAGCAACAATGGAGATTTCGATTGGTAATAGATTTAATTGCAGTCAGTTTTTTAATATTCAGATTTTTGTATAAAAAACAAAAATTTTCCATACATTAAACCGGTCTACAAAATTGTAATATATGTCTGATGGTGGAGAAATGATGACTACTGGCATATATCTAATGCAGATGTGTATTAGTGCTGCCGTTATTTTTCTTTCCGCAGATCTAGGTTTTTAGTTGTTTCGTTACTTAAAGATTCTTTGAATTTTCCCTAACTTGACCTCAAGGTTAAAAAACTTGAAATAGTCCCCCACGCATAAATCATTTGTCAACGTATTTGTTTAATTCTTGTTAGGTTTGAAAAGGTTTTTTTGTTTGCGGCTTAGTCCCATAATTTGTTTTCGAAAATCGGTGGGGTGATTTGCTTACCACCCCACCCCTCAAGCTTAACGCTGTCATTGGTGAAGCGTTTTTCAATATTCGTTTTTTGTTTAAAAGGGTTTGCCGGAAGTTTAGTCCCATAATTTTTTTTAAAAAATCGGTTGGAAAACTGCTCCCCCATGATTAGCGCTGTTATAAGTGAACTGATTTTCAAAACTCTTTTTTTTTTTTTTTTTTTTTTTTTTGAAAAGCTTTGCCTGTAGTTTTATTCTGTAATATTTTTTTCAAGATCGATGGGGAAATTCGCTCCTCTCCCTATGCTTAACTCTATTATTTGTGAAACGATTTTCAAAATTCTTTTTTCTTTGAAGGTTTTGCTTCCAGTTTGGTCTCATAATTTTTTCGAAAATGCGTAGGGGCAGGGCAATTCGGTCCCCCACAAATACCACTGTCATTTTTCAACCGATTTTAAAAATTACTTTTTGGGTTGGAAGAGTTTGCTCGCAGCTAGGTTCCATAATTTTCTTCCAAAATCGGAGGGGAGATTGACCTCCCATGCCTTGACTCTATCATTAGTGAACCGATTTTCAAAATTCTTTTTTTGCTTGAAAGGTTTTGCTTGCAGTTTGGTCCCACAATTTTGGGAACTTTGGTCCCCCACGCATAACTCTGTCATATGTCAACCGTTTTTTTTTAATTTTTTTTTGGTTTGAAAGGGTTTGCTTGCGACATAGTCCCATAATTTTTTTCGGAAATCGGTGGGTAAATTTGCTCCCCCACCCCATGCTTAACTCTGTGGAACGATTTTGAAAAAAAAATTTTTTGTTAAAAGGGTTTGAATGCAGTTTTATTCTGTAACATTTTTCCCAAAAGCAAAAAAGTCAAAACATAAGTAAGAGGTATGTGTGGCCAAACTGTTTCAGTGTGAAGAATCCTGTCACGCCTAAGGTGATATTTTCATTTTTTATGCTTCATTGTCCTTTTGTTTTAATATCACGGAAAAATGGAATCATTAGCAGGGGCGTTATTGTTGAAAGAGGAGCAAAAAAATATCCATTACGTAATTGCTGATGTAAGCAACACTTAGTAGCTGCTAGTGATGACGCTTTGGCTTATTTTTTCACTTAGATTTATCTTAAGCGTGTCATACATAGGCTGTTTAATCAGTGCGCTCTCGCTTACAAAGTAAGCTACGATGTCAGTACCTGCCGGTACTTTGCATTTACATAATAAGTGGAACTGTAAGCGAGCTTGTCGTTGAAATATAGCTCAAAAGTAGGCCACAATTTTTTACTTTGAACATATAAGGGATAATTTCTATGAAATACAACGAAATACCCACATACACAATGCAAAATAATCAAAGCTATTATTCTCAATCTAAGTACTTAGATTAATTAACTTATTTTTTAATTGCACTTCTTTTGAAGCTAAACAAATAAAATTGAAAGACGTTCCGTCACTAAATTCACAAGTTATAAAAACGTAGCCACGCTCGTAATGCATTCTACACACAATTGCAAAAAATTGAAACGAAATGGCACGCAGAATACTTAAGTTGCCAAACGCAGAAAATTTAAATTCGAATTGAAATGCAGGTTGGTACACACAGTGATATAAAGATTATTAGTGATACATTGAAGCTAACTTAGAAAAAAATAATTCCTAATGGATTTGTTTGCGTGAAGAGCTACTTGTATACTAAACTTTATTGCCTCTAGAAAACGCTTCAAATAAATTTCTTAAATGCAAAAATGCTTAAAATAATATTTATTAATGTTATTTAAAACTGATAAGTTCCATATAACAACTTCTGGTATTAAATCAATATTATAGGGTATACTAAATAGCTTATACTCCTAGATTATAAATGTGCATAGATATGCGCAAAATATATACCGCTTGCTACTACCAATAGTCCTCCACATACTCGTACATAAATAGTTAAGATCTTTAACTGTAGCTATCAAGTTTTTGAACATTTCAAACATTTAACTTTTACAAAATGTTTCCTCCCATCATTTGTTTTATTACATTTTTATATACTTTTTTTTACAAAGTTTTTTACGTTTACAAATTTTACTTTTGAAAGCCGCATGTGGTTGCAGCACACATTTGACTACCTTCCGCATCCGTTGGGCTGGCTGTTGAAAAAATAAAAAAAAACTACACATGTAGATAGATGTAAAGGTGTTGCGATACACTTTTTTGTACTCAAATATTTTAAAGTAGAATCTGAAAAGTATTTAACGTTTATTACTTTCATTTTTAACGCATATACGCGGAAGTAAAAGAAAAGTAGCGGTGAGGAAAAGTAAAAGTTCTTTAAAAGCAAAGTCAAAACTAATTTAAGGAATTTATGTATATCTACGTATATTCTTATTAGAAAATATCAATTAAGTTAGTAGGAAGTATAATCAGTTGGAAATTTAAAACCTTGTTTAGATCTTTTTAGTTTACTTTTACTTCCTTCTTTGAATTTCTTTAAAGATTGCTAGACAAATCTTAAATTATTAAAATTTCTCTAAGGGGGCATATCAATATTAATTTAATTTTATTTTCAAATATTTCAGCCTAAACATTAACTTATATTATATTAACTATTCAATAAATACCACCAGAAAGCCAAATTGCAAACATTTTTAAATTTGATTTTGACATTCAACAACACCCAAAGGAAACTTGTTATACACTGTCAATGTCAAACACTACTGAAATTTTTTCCTACACTTCATACTGCGATTTAAATATTTCAAAGCTAATTTACTTTTAAAATCATTTGACAGTTTGTTGGAGCAAAATATATATCAAATATTCGTAGTGGGTGCGTAGCATTTGACAATTATCTATTGATGCCATTGTGCAAATACAATGGTTTTACTTTTTTCTAGAACGATTATAATTTTTGTTAATAGCGCTAATAAAACAATTCTCGTGAGACATTCTGCTGTCAATGGCTTGCGGTGGCACAGTAGTTTTTAAGATGTCAACTTTTATTAAAGGGTTGCTTGTAATAAAGAAAATTAAACGTTCTGATATAAAAGCAAGTGATTGAATAACAAATTTTAGAAAAAAAAAAGTATAAAGCAGTATACAGAAAAAATTTCATTATGATTTCAGTTAAGAAAACTGCATATTCTAGTAATTTTGTTTTTAAAGTTCAGGCTGATCTTCCTTTTGACGATTTTTGGGTCTAAAAATAGCACTTCGATTAATTTGTCCTAAAATTTACCATTTTTAAAAATTAAAAGATGAAAACATTTATTTGTTGACAATACGCATTTATCGTATTTTTCAATCAATTCTAACGTACAGTCTTCGTCCAACGCACAGACGGGTATTTGTCCAATTTAAGCGGCCAAAATTCGAATTTTCAAAACTCACTTTTTCTTTAAATACCCACCGTAGGGTGAAGAGAATAGAATGCTGGACTAGATCCCGTTATTTTTTAATTCCTTTTTGCTTTCGTTCGCTCTCGCCACGCAGTCAAAGTTTCGTGTTGCTAATTGGGCATATGCTTTTTTGCTGTGTTTGAGACAAGTCAACGTGAAAAAAACTTGAGTAAAAGCGTGTTTTCAGTTTATGAATTTTATTAAAATGGATAATTGTAATGCAGGTAAATATGATATAATTCACATAGTTAAATAGGAATATAATATATTCTGGTACCGGCAGAGCTACATTGAAAATGATGGTATTTTTGTTAATTTTAATTGATTAAAAAAATTAACTATAGTCATAAAGTTGTATAACACCACTTAACGCAACTGAGATTCTCGCTCGGGTGTGTTAATTGATATTTCATGGTTTCGAAAAAAAAAATTGGCTGCGGATATGTGCGGAGACTATTTTATGGCCCTTTGAAGTATGCTTCTGCTGAAAAATGTACCAAAAATTCTGATGCTTTACTGTACATGCTGCTTTATTGCACACTTCTTTTACACATTTAATTTTAAAATTTAGCATTTACAATATTTTTTGTTTCCAAATCTAGGTTCTTCAAAGGTCAAATTCATAGTTCGTGAAGACGTTTTACGAATTTCCGAAATCTGCAATATTTCATCAATAATTGCTAATATAGCTGCTGCCGAAAAACATGAAATGCAATCCGGAAATTATTCTAAAGAAGATATAATTTTGTTAAAAAATAGTTTTGCGACATTCAAAAGCGATTTAAAAAAAAAGGGGGCTGAAGCCCATAGAAAAGCCAGTTTTTTCATTAAAGCTAATCAGCCGTGGATAAAAGGGTCTTTTTCTATACCAAAAGTGGTCAATCATGCTGGGCGGCCTACCAAACTTTTCGACGAGTCCAGCGATAGAACCAAAAGACGTAAAACGGAAACCTTACGCAACTGCAGTGATACGGGAGAGTTGGCTGTAGCTACTCGAATCAAATTACGGTCAGCTGGAATGAGAGATGCTGCCGAAGTGCTTAAAGAAGTAACTTCTTCACCAAGTCGCGCACATAAATATAAAATTGCGTACCAACAGAGACAATCCAACTCAAAATGTAACGAACAATTATCAATATTAGGAGCTCTCTCGATGTTCATTGAAGCCAATTTGACTCGTAGGCAGTATGAGGTTGTTAGAATGAGCAACAAAAAGTTCTACCCGTGTTACACTTTGCTCCAAAAGGCTAAACGGGATTGTTATCCTCCAATGTCGGCATGTGTAATCAGTGCTATCAGTGCCGAAATCAAATTACAAGATCTTTTGAACCATACATCTACTCGACTTCTAGAGTACCTTCAAGAAGTATTTTTAATTGGGATTTTAATTGGTTTGGGGAAACAGCCTCTTAATATACCCTACGTCTTTTTGCTTGTTTATATAAATTTACAATTTTAAATGCCACAACATGTCTTTTCTAAATATTTTGCATACAAAATTCAATCAAAATAATTTTGGCCGCCTAGATTGGCCAAATACCCCTCTGTGCAACGTCTTGAACAACTGGCATCTTTGAAATTTCGTAAAAAAATTTTATTATCTTGAAGAGTAAACGAACGCAATACAAGCATCAAATGGTGAGGGAATGAAACATGCTAAAAATTCAAATATTTGGTTTTCCATCCATAATCATCGGTTTCACACATGCAAAGAAATTTTCACTTATACTAATATAATGGTTGATGGTTATTATGGCTTTCCTAAGCATGATAAGACTCTTTTAAATATTTGGAAACGACTATCAGAAATAAAAATGAGATATTCTAGTATTTTAGTTTGTACCTTGTCCAAATTTATTCAAACAATTTTATTTTTACCATATTCTTAAACAAATATAGAAAGACATCATACATGGTGATTAAAAGTCCAAGGATGGGTTGGCATTACGCTATCTTAGCCTACACAAACAAATATTTTTAAATATATAGTTTCTAAGAATATATCAAATTAATTTAATATATATGGCTACCTGAGATGCAAAACGCCCTAACTAGCATTTGCATAAATTTACACACAGAAAAAATTACATAGTAAAAAACTGAACAAAGGTGTAATTTTTCTGAATATTTATTAGGTTTTTTGCACCCATTATGCCTGAAATAGAAAACCGAATAAAACGTTCAGCTTTACGCCGGACGTGCGTTCAGTTTTTTACTATATAGAGTTCAGCTTGTAGAAAAGTAAAAGAGCGTTCAGATTTTATCTATGTTCGTTTAATTTTTGCATTACTGAACGATTGTTTAGTTTTTCATCCGATGCGTTCAAATTCTGCATTACTGAACGTGTGTATAGTTTTTTTATGCAATGCGTTCAATTTCTACATTACTGAACGTAATATCATCTGCATTCAGAAAATTAAATAAAAGATTTTAAATCATTTTCAATATTACAAATATTTATTTATGTTCATTATAATTAAACACTAAAATTTACACATATATAAAGATCAAAAAACACAGAATAACTATTGAGTAATTCTGAGTGAATTCAACAAATAGGTGTGCCGTATGGCTTTTAATTTTAATAAAAAAAATTGGAGACAATCTTATAGGTACTAGAAACACACAACCGCCATCTTTTTTATTTATTATTGTGTAGCTTCTGATTAGTGGCCACCCGAAGTAAAAATTTTTACCAATTTCATACATTTTTATAATTGCTCTAGCTTTTTAAATAGAAAAGATATTGAAACGATTCATGCTTTGTTTTATAGGGCAGTAATGATCATTTAATATTGCTATGCAAAACTAAACTGGAATATTTAAATGGCCGAAAAGTAGCCACTTGAAAGTTGCACAGTTTTTTCTCATTTTATCGATTTTCAACTGAAGCCTGTGTGGGCCCTGTTGAACGAAATGCACGGAGTTTTTTTTGGTAGTGAAGAAGGAAACCCTATGATACCATGACACACGTTTCATTGTGGTAAAATTTTATCTTCTGCAAAAATAAAGGTGCGAAAATTTATAAATATTAAAAAATGTTCAACTTTGAGCTTCAAAAAAGCCATGTGGGAATACAGGTAAGAATCTGATATTTTCAGAAAATATAGGACAGTACTTTGTTATTATGTCCACTTAGTGCCGCTTTGATACTTTCACTATATTACGAGATATGATTTTTTTAAAAGTCCAATTTTTAACAAAAATAATGGGCCCAAAAAACCGATGTTGGGATACAGATAAAAATCTAAAATTTTTAGAATATACAGCAGATACTTTGTTCATTATGTGCACTAAGTGACAATCTGTTATTTTCTTTTTTTTCACGAGATATGATTTTTTACAAAGAAGGGCAACTTTCTTGTTGAACAATGTTGGCCAACTACATTAATTCACTGTTTTTCATATTTTAGTAGATTGCAGTGATTTTTCTCGTGTCATCGTGCTTACATTTTTGCGTTTTGACATTTTATTAATTTTGGAATTTTTTTATTTTTAGCGTTTTTTAAAATTTCATGACTTTCATGAGTTTACGGTTTCCAAAATACAGCAAACTGCTTAAATTGCATAGTAAAAATTACATTAACTAATAGAACACCCTTTAATTTTTTATTGTTTTAAATATCAGTGTTAATTGGTGTAGTCTATTCTACAGACTACACCAATTAACACTAACTTTGAAAATTTAAGGTGTCTATATATAAGTGTCTATATATTACATTAGTATTTCAATATGTTTCGTTGCCCGCTTTAGACCATCTTTTAATTTGTGATTGTCATATATTTGTTGTGTTAGCGGCCAAATTTTTACATATTCTTTGAAAATTTCAGGTCCGTAGCTCTTGCGGCTCCCGAGAAAACAGCCTGTGACAGACAGACGGACAGACAGACATACAGACAGACAGCGAAGCGAAAACAATAGGTCTCCTTTACACTTTTGGTGTAAAGCAATAGATCAAGGGCCTAATTTCCTAAAACACGTCACGAAAGTGAAAATTATATAGGAAACAATAACAGAATTACTCAAATTTTATAAATTTGTTTTTGTTTTCATACAAATTTTAAAAATTATGAAAGGCAAAGCAAAGCCTGAATTTTTTATGTCTTTATTCGGTGAAGTATTTGTATGAAAAACAGAAACAAATTTATAGAAATTGTGTTATTGTTTCTATATAAATTTTACTTTCGTGACGAGTTTTGTAGTTAGTGTTGCAATAAAAAGAATATGATTTCATTCGGATATTGAAATAAATGAATAGCTTTTTATTGTTTTCGTGAAGTTAAGTTTTTTTGAACTCTATAATATGTGTCGTTCATTGTAACAGTGAATTATCTCCTTGTAATTAGATTTCGAGAAAACGAGCCTTTTACACACAGAAAAATTTCCATGTAAAATGGTCGAAAACCAGGTTAACTTAACATTTTTCGGTAATGATTTTGCTTCACAGTTGTTTCATGTTAAATCAACATGATTTACAATAATCTTGAAAGAAAATTTTTCCTTTTGAATTAACTATATTTCACGTTGATTTAATATTCCAGTACAGTTAAATCAAAATGAAGTTGATACTGAAATAATACGAAAAATTATATTGAATCAAAGTAATTTCGAGTTGAACCAACGTCAATTTGATATTGGAACAACACGAAGAATCATGTTGAATTAAAGTTATATCAAGCTGAAACAACATAACTTTAATGTAGCTACTTTATTAATTATTTTACTTACGTGATAGTCATCAGAAAACTTTTCGTTGTAGCTGACTGCCCCAGCCAAGATTTGAACTCGTGCCACCTGCATGATAGCCCACGCGCTAACCACTGCAGCCACAACAGCTTCAAACTTTTCTTTACTTGTACACTAAATAGATACCATCGTATGTAAAATGCATTTCATTTTAATTCAACATGATTTAAATGATTATTTAACATAAAACTTATTTGAAATTAAAGTTATAGTCATGTCGATTGAAAATGAAACTTAACGTTTATAACAAAATTGTTTTAACGGTGATTTAAGGTTAGATTAACTATTTTCCGTTTAAAATTAATATGAAACAATGGTAATTTTAAGCCAGCAGTACTAAATATTTGCTGGTAATTCGTTTTTTGTCGTATACATAGACGACACATGTAAGAATAAACAACAACTAAGCAGAACAGTGAATTGTAGCAATGAACAAAGCAAGTAAACACTAACACACTCAAACGACAAATTATTTCTTGTAAATTTAATATGATTTGCAATTGCAGCATGTGGATTTTACATTCCTTTTTTCTGTGTGATATAGTGAATATTTTGCAGTTTTACTTCCGCGAGTAAACAAGTAACGCAATCTATGGAGTTTTGGTGCAAATATTGGAGTTGTTTCATTGTAACTACAATAGATATGACTAAATGTGATACTATTCTACAAAAATATGTATTTATTAAATATATGGAGCTACCCCACTTTTACAATAAACGACACATATATTTCTCAACTTATTTAATACAAGTTTTCTATGAAGTGAAATCAAAAATGTGCAATGATCACAAAAGAATTCACACTGCTCTTTACATCATATATGAAAAAGGTACTCGAATAACGAGCCTATTTTCATCTGGGTTGATTGTTTCTACATCACTGACATTTCTTTTTGCTTTTATGTGTTTTGATTGTGTTTTTGTGCTAATTTTGCTGCGAATTTTGTTTAACTTAAATAAGTTAGTGGCATATTCTATCAAATTAAAAAAAAAACATACTTAAACGCTTATAGCGAAGACTTCAAGCTTTAATTTAAAGTATATGATGTATGCCTGTGTGCTAAGTTTGCAAAGATATTTGAAGTTAAAATTGATATTTCGATGATATGAATTTGTTGAAGGTTTATAGTAGGTGCATACCATCTTTAAACCTATTTTAAAATTTTCATGTAATATACATTTATGAATGTAATTTTATTAAATTTTGCTTAAAAGTAGTTTATTACCCTGTTTTAAATATTTATAAATATGGCTGTTATTTTTTAATATTTGTGTCGTTCATTTTAACAGTAAGTTGGTGCAAATATTGGAGTTGCTTCACTGTTACTACGAAAGATATAACTAAATGTGATAATATTCTACAAAAATATGTATATATTAAAAATATAGAGTTACACCACTTTTACGATAAACGACACATTTCACTTCAAATAAACAAAATTCAAAACGAATTATATATAAAAGCTTTCTTTTTTTTCATCATAAAGGCGATACTGTGTAGCGAAGTACACTGGTTTTAGCTAGTCTACTGAACAGATGCGCTACGTCCACTTTTGTGGGTGCACATAGGGTGGAGGTCATTAATTTCAGTCTACTTGGAAGATCACAAAACTGTAGTGCTATGAATAGACAAGAGGCTACTCACCTGTTACGTAATACTATTTTCGCTTTGGTAATGCTTTTTACAAAATTTTCAGTATAAATTATCTAATCCGTAGCAAATCATTTGATCTAAAGTCCTCCACAAGTGACCTGTGAACTTCTCGCACAATGGAAATGTTCAACATATCAAAAGCCTTATTTTATCTAGCAAAATAATAGCAAATAAAACTTTTTCGCTTTTGTGATTTAGAAATTATAGTCGACTTGCTAAAGATACTTTACTCATACGCTGACGATTTCTTCAAATCTCAAGACGGCATATTTCGTAAACTAAATGATCTTTCTATCTAAATATTTTTGATTTACAAAGCTCTTTTGACATGCACTATCTGTGCTGAATTATATTGAAATATTTGACTATAATTAAAAACAAAGGGCTAAGAACCACTTTTCTGCTAAAAGTCCCTCTTTTTACAAAAATTCACTTTTTCTCTTTAATTTCGTGAACTTTGTTTTCTTTTCAATTTTTTTTACTCCTATTTAATTTTCTTCAATCATTTGGACTTGTATTTTCGTTGAATTTATTCTTTTATTCTGAAAGAATTGTTGTTGCTATTTTTCTGTAACACATGTGGGAATTTTAATAAAATATGTTTAACAATCTATTTTATTTGTTTAGCTATTTTTTTGTGTCCGTCTGTCCTTCCGTTAGCCGGTATACATTAAACTGTAAGATTTGTTGCAGATTTTCTGCCTTTGTTTTCCATGTGATTTTCAATGGTGATTTTAAGTATTTTCCTAACAAATTGTTGTCTCGAGTTTTTATGTTTGTGTTTTTTATTTATTTTATTAAAGTCATGTTGTTTTGTTGCTGGTGTTTTACTTAAAATTTATAATGATTACGGCTCAAGAATGAATTAGTTATTTGATGTTGAATGAATGTTTGTATGAACATTTAAACGATTATTTGTTTTTTCTATTTAAGCCAAAGTCTAATTGTTATTATTGTATTTATTTAGTTTTTTTTCGCAGATAGGGGCTATTCACATATTACGAAACGCTATTTTCGGAGTGTTACAGAGGGTGCAGAGGGGTGTATACTCTCGCCGCGCCCCTCTGTAACACTTTTTACAAAACTCTCAGTATAAATTATTTAATTCGTAACATATCCTTAACCGCCCCCGACCACTTGAGCGTTATGTAATATGTGAATATCCCCATAGCTAACCTCTTAACTTACTATGGCTTAAATGAAAATATAAAAATCTCTGTGTTTTACTTAATACCAGCATAAGTCGAAATCAGATTTTTATACGATTGTTTAAATATTGCATGTTCAACATGTCTGAATGTTGGTGTTTTCGTATTGGAAAAATATGCATTTAAATAACAACTCCATGGAGATTTAATTGTTTTTATGATTTAATTTTTGTTTGAAATAAATGTCATATAATATGAATTATTTGTCTATTGTTGTTGGAAATAACCTTCAACAACTTTATACAAAATTTAGAATAAAATAATGCTAACACAATTTCTCTTAAAAATAAAAGATTTTATTCGTTCTTTTATGTGTAACAGCTTGCTTTTCGATTAAGCGTGAAATTAGACAAAAAGGGCCGATATCGTGTGGGCCCTTAAAAACCGAAATTCATACTTGAATTCAGCCCCAAAAGTTACCTCAAAAACGACTGCCATTTGCTCCAGTTTAAAAGTCGGCCTAAATTTGTAAGCTTGATTTATCATTCAATGAAAAGTGTTAGTCATATTTAAACAATTTATCCCTCTCTCTATTAATGCCTATGGCAATGGCTATGTCCAAGACTGCATATATGTCTAACAGATTTTTAATATCTACGTTCAATTTTAACATCTATGTTAATATGTTTGCCTATGTAATATCATATTCTATATTATTATCTATATATTGATAATAATATAGAATATGATATTACATATGCAAAGATATTAACATAGATGTTAAAATTGTATCCAGTATTAAGGCTAATATATACATACATATTTTATTATATGGATCATTCTCATTTTCAGTGTACATTCTAGTTTTTGTTTAACTTTAACCAAAATATGAGAAGGTAAGATTAATATTTGGAACGATTTTCCGTCATCCCACGTCAAATTTGGTTTGTAAACAGACCGGTTTCGGCTATGTGCCATCTTCAGTGTTCTATTCAATAGAACACTGAAGATGGCACATAGCCGAAACCGGTCTGTTTACAAACCAAATTTGACGTGGGATGACGGAAAATCGTTCCAAATTCAAAAAAAACCCCGTCGGAAGAAAAACACAACACTCGTAAGATTAATACTATAGTTTTCGCCTCATTCAATGGATCCTAAAATAAAATTTGACAGTTGCATTGGCTTTCACGGTTGCTCTGGAAATGTTTTTTGCGAAAAAATACAACACCACAAGAAGTGATTAAAGGGTTTGAAAGCACTATATATTTAATCTTTAAAAGAAAAATTTTAAAATAATCGTAGCACGAAATTAAAATTTATGAAAATTTTATTTTTTATTTCGACTTGGGGTCGCATGGAATACTCTAAATTTTGTATCTTTAAAAAAAATTCTTTACAAAGATATATGATACATGACAAAAAAGAAAACTAATTTTAACAAAGTCGATTGACAATGCTAAAAGTTATGTCAATTTAAAATAATTGTTTTTACCAAAATGCGAGCTTCATAATACTTTCGTGAGAAATTTAACAATCCACAGAGCGGCATTATCAAAATATTTTGTATTTTGCATGCGAATCAACAATTTCTAAACGGATATTGATTTCTATATCGTTTCTGCCTTTCCACTCGTCTTTCGTCCTAAAATTTACAGATAAATTATATTTAAGAATTTTATCAACGTAACGCTCAGTAAATTTTCTTAACAATTGCATACTTTTTTTAAAGTACTTACAACAATTGAGATATTAATGTTCAATGACTTTTAACATAAACTACCCAACTATACACTAAAAATGTTCCTTTAAATTAAAAAACGATCGATAACACTCGATAAATTTTTTAGGGTACATACTATGATTGATTCATGCAACCTTTTGAAATATAATAATATTTGACAAAGTTCACAAAACTTTTAAATATTTAGAACGCGCTAAGACCCGCATGTTTCATTACACAATATCTCATTTGTAATGAAAAGAAAACTTTTAATTCTTTATCAATTTTGTGCATTTAAAGCTAAATGCTAACAAATAAATATATAATCTATTCGAGAGGTTGACTCCTGTCTATAATACTATTCTCGTTTTAGACATTATACTCACGAAAAATTTTCAAAATTCTGATTGTCTTGTCTTCCAAGATATTTTAAAGTAAATGTTGCTACTATATGGGAAGTATCATCAGCAATCATTGGCGTAGAGGGGCCCTTCTGGAAGGGGCAATCCCCCACAGACTAGACAGCATAATTATTCTAAGGAACCAGGGAAAATTTTCCAAAAACAACATTGTTCTGTTCTGCCGTGTATGTTGAGGAATTTTTTTTTTTTTGAAGAATACCTACATAAAAAAATATGTAAAAAATACTTGATATATAATTCTATGTAAAATACACAAAATCATTCAAACAGGTTGTCAATTTACAACCAAAAGGTTTAAATTTGCTAATGCCTTTTTTAGGGTAATAAGGAATGATATGCTATACACTGAAAAAAAGTTCACTTCAGCCATTGTTCATATAACAGTACATTTGTGTTTTTTAATGTATGGGCATATATTAACTTTTCTTTAAAGCACCATCCAAAGTCGATTATAACATTCTTCTAAAGACGCCGGAACAAAGCCGATGAAACATAGGGAACAAAAATGGAATAAATTGTTTTTTGGCATATAAAGTAAAGAAAACATCTGATCATAAATAGCCTAAATAATAAAACACAGAATATAAGATATTTTGTTTTCCCCAGATTTAGGTCCATTATGGCTTAAAATTTTTATAATCGAATGGACTATTCAATGAAATTATAAAACTATGGATTTTTTATTGTTTGTTGTACAAAACAGCTTCCAAAAAGGCAAAAATTATTGATGAACTTTAAAAATTTCATAGAATTTAAACTTTTATCTGCTCTAACTTGGTCGCCTTCTATTCGATCAGAGCGATAGTAGCCTTTCAAATAATATATTCATTTTAAGCGAACCAGCCTTTGATTCTGAATGACGCTTTAACAAGAAGTTTTTTTTTCGGTTATATGTATTTATTTATTGTATCTTCAATAAAATTGAACTAACAATAAGTAATCAAATCTTAATTCTAAAATTTTAATTTTTAAGTCCAGCCAGTGCGAGACAAAAATATTTGTTTCAGCGGTTGGTTGTTTGGTTGTTTACGTCTCTCGTGTTCGGCTGAGAGCAAGAGTGTCCCACCTTCTCAGCCGAGTGTTGCCTCTAAAGTTAATGATGTTTCGGGCTAGGGGATTTGGGTGCAACTCAAGTCTTTTTATGTAGATTGTCACGTGTTTAGAAAACACTGTCTTAACCGGCGGCACATCTAGGTCTTTATGAATTCGCTTGTTTCTGACATACCATGGGGCTGCTGTAATCGTACGGAGTATTTTGTTTTGTTGCCTTTGAATTTTTTCCACATTTGATGCCGAGGCAGTGCCCCATAACTGGATTCCGTAGGACCATATTGGTTTTAGAATGGAGTTGTATAGAAGAAGTTTACAATCTAGGCTTAGAGTAGAGTTCCTTCCAATGAGCCAATTCATTTGAGCTGCTTTTAGTTTCATTTGGGTCACCTTTGCATTTATGTGTGACTTCCATGTTAGACGACGATCAAGATGAACACCGAGATATTTTACTTCAGTGCGTTGAGGTATAGTTTGGTTATTTATTTGTATAGGTGGACAGGTTTCTTTGCACAATGTAAAAGTAATGTGTAGACATTTTTGTTCGTTAATTTTTATCCGCCATTGTTTTAGCCATTGTTCCAACTGGGGTATATAATCTAGCAGTTTGCGGGTGGCTTCTTGATGGCTTTTGTGAACACTTAGAAAAGCTGTATCATCAGCGAATGTTGATATGTGTATGTTACTGCTTACTGGCAAGTCAGAGGCATATATCAGATATAATACAGGACCGAGGATGCTGCCTTGAGGAACTCCGGCTTCAATGGGTTGCGGAGGGCTTTGAAAATTACCTTCTTTAGCAACAAATTTTCGCTCAGTTAAGTAGCTTTCTAAAAGTTTAAGGATGTTTTCGGGTAGGTTTTGCTTTAGTTTATATATTAAAGCTGCGTGCCATACTTTATCAAATGCCTGAGAAACATCGATGAAGAGCGCAGAACAATATTTCTTTTCTTCGAAGGTTTTTCTAACCACATTCACGAGTCTATGTGTTTGTTCAATCGTGCTATGTTGTCTCCTAAAACCGAATTGGTGGTCTGGAATGCATCCAGTACGATTCAGTATGGGTGTTAGCTCACTCATAAGTAGCTTTTCAAATAGTTTTGACATGTTAGACAACAGGCTTATAGGCCTATAGGACTCCACCTTCGTATGATCTTTGCCTGGTTTAGGTATCATGGTAATCAGCGAAACCTTCCATTCTGCGGGATAGCAGTTGAGGCGCAAAATACTGTTAAAAATAAATAGAATTATCCATTTTGCAGTATAGGGTAGGTCTAAGAGCATTTTATTACTTATTTTATCAGCGCCAGGGGCTTTTTTCGAGTTTAAGCCCGCAATATAGTGTTCAATCTCACGAATGTTGAATCTCAAAGTAACATCTGGTATAGCGAGGACTGGTGGCAGCTCAACTATAGTATCAGACTTATTTGGTGTAAATACTTTCTGCAAGTGGTTTACAAACAGAGTACCTTTTTCAGCGTCAGTTGTTGCCCAGTCTCCATTCGAAGATCGCAATGGAGGCTTATATATCACTGGTCTTTTGACGCCTCGGTCTGCTCTCCATAGCAAATAGTCTGTTTGAGGTGTTGCGTCGAGCCCATTTAGAAAGTTTTGAAGAGAAGCGGTTTTTGATATTCTAGTAGAGTTTTCAGCTGTTTAGTACATTCCTTCAGCCTAGATTTTAGCTGAGGGGATCTGTAGCGTTGCCATTCTCTACGAACTCTTCTTTTTTCGAATCAAAGCCGTTCTACATCTGCTGAAAAAATTTTATTATATCTCACCTGAAGATTTGTAGTAGTAGCATTTAGAGCAGCTTGCTTAAAGTTTGTCTCAAACATTCTAATAGAGTCATCTATGTCAGCAGGCGTTTTTAATGGAATATTTTCTGGGCAATGAGCACTAAAATATTTTTTGTATTTCAACCAATTTATACGTGTGGTTGTCATCGTTAAATCACAAGTGGGTGAATATGTTGTATGTGAATTTATAGTGACAATAGTTGGTGAGTGATCTGAAGACAAATCTAAAGATGCTTCAACTTGGATCATTTCGCTGGGCACACCCTTTACTACTCCAAAATCAATAACATCAGGTATTTTTCGGCCAGTTGGCCAGTAAGTTGGCTGTCCACTTGATATAAAATTTAACCGCATTTTTTAAATTGTGTCAAACAAAACGCGACCCTTTGGCGTGATGAGGCGAGATCCCCAGAACGTGTGCTTAGCGTTGTAATCACCGGCGGCCAAAAAGCGTGGGCCTAGTGAATTAAAAAATCTACTATACTGATTTTCTGTAATAGAGTACCTGGGAGGAGAGTAAATTGATGAAATAACAAGAAGTGCACACCAAAAACCAAAAGTAACCGTTATATTATGCACAATGGCCGAAATTATTTTTTTTTCCTTTTTTGTGTTTAGCACATCATAATTATTATAAAAAGATGCTTTAGAAAATTAAACATTGTTAGGTAGAAAAATTCATAAAAATGTCTAGCTACGCCAATGTGGGAAGTTCATGAAGGATTTGATCGGATCAACAAAAGTCAAACGCATTGCAGTTTTGGTAAGCTACAACGGCACATCGAAGTTTTTGGTGCACCGAAAGTAGTTTCTCTCACTGGCCCAAATATTGCGGATGCAGTTTATGAACGACTATTTACATGGAATATTGTTGACCAAGTAAACGGCTTATCATACCATACACCATCTACAAATACTGGTATCAATACAGGCACAGATTGGTCGTTTTTTGAAAAAACATCAAAATTAAAAATGGAAGCATCTCCTTTTTAAAGATTATGTGCTAGGTAATGTAGACTTAAAGCTTTTGAATGACACCAATATTATTAATATCTGATGGCGAACTCTAAAGTTAGTCTACCTTGAATATGATGAACTTTTCTCAAAAATGACTGAGATGTCAAGGTTTAAAGTAGGGATGTAACGAATACCGATACCGATACCGATATATCGGCGATACTTCAGATTTTCCGATACATCGGTATCGGCGATATTTTACTGTCGATACGACGATACTTTTAAAAAAAATTCAGAGTTTTTTCTGACAAATTATTTATCTTTTCTTAATTTTACCATGAACTAAATTCATTTCGTTATTTTTTAAATCTTATTAATATCAATTTTAAAAATTAATAATATTTTATGCTGTTATTTTGTAAAAAAATTATTTATTTTTGTTAATTTTACCATAAATTCAAATTCAATTCGTTGTTTTTTAAATCTTATTCCAGCAAAAAAAGACACTCCAAAGAAGTCATGAAAATGTAGAATTCGCGATCCGGAAATTATTTATTTTTTGTTAATTTTACCATGAATTCATATTTAATTTGTTGTTTTTTAAATCTTATTCCAGCAAAAAAAGACACTCCAAAGAAGTCATGAAAATGTAGAATTCGCGATCCGGATGTTTTGCGAATTTGGACAATTTCTAATTAGTTTTACATATCCTTGCATTGCAAGAACTTCTGAACTTCGATTACCAATCACCCAATTGGAAGCGATGCTAGGACAAATTTCTTTTGCCGTGTTCTATAATGATTTTTCCTCAAGGAAAAAGGATAAAAAATTACCCATTTTCACAATTTTTTTTCAATGCGAATTTAAATTGAAAATTGTATTTTCATGTAAATTTAAGTGAATAAATATAAACTTTTAGAAGACTTTTAATAATTAAGCCATTAAGTTATTTAGAAGACTATTAGTTGATAAATGTCCTTTAAAAATCAATTTTTTAAAAAGCATGGAGATTATTTTTTAAAATTGTAAAGGAATTAAAAATTTTTCTTGCTTTTTTACTAATTATCTGCATATTTTGAATACAGATTTTTTGGAAACGAAGAAAATGTATCTCCTTAAAAATTACTTCCAATTTTTTATACTGGGTTAATATCAATTTTAAATATTAATAATCTCTTACACTGTAATTTTGTATAAAAAACAATTGCACTTGAGTTTTGTTAATCTAAACTTAAACTCAATTTCAATATTCGTATCGGTATCGGAATCGGTATCGGCGATATTTATTTTTAAATATCGGTATCGGTATCGGATCGGCAAAACGGGGTATCGTTACATCCCTAGTTTAAAGTACTCTACAATAGGAACCATAAGACGTATCGAACTAATTCTTACGCAATGGAATGCGCAGATAAGAGTAGTGTATAAATTAGAGGACTGCACGAAAATACTCGAAAGTATTCGTATGTATGTTTGTGTGTGTATGCATGTATATTTGTTGTATATATGTGTGTATATATGTATGTATATATGTATATTTGGTCGTGGCTATGTATATGCACACATATAAATGCATGTATACATAAGTATATACATAAGAACATACATCTATGCGCACACGAAATTCATAGTGGTACTTTCTACGAATAAATGTGAATACACTTTGCAGCTCTTTAGTATATATGTTGAATCTCATTAAAATCGGAGACTACTCCATAGAGCTACATTGAAGTCATTTCCGGCTCCATTAAGAGTTATTGGATTTGTTTAAAATTTTACTTATTTCTCAAAGGAACCAAAATCTGGCAGGCGAACTAGAATCAAAAAAAAATTAAAAAAAATATAAATATAAAATATAAAGTTATGTTTACCAAAATAAAAAAAAATACGACCGTTTTGTAATCTGTTCGATTGGCTATTTCTATTGAAGTATGTTTTTTTTGCCAGAATTACTTTTTTTTAAATAAAAAAGAACATTTCTTTCAATCATAATATACTGCTTATCGAAATCTTTATTATTTGGTTTGTTCGTATTTGAATAAATCCATCTTTAAAGAAATAAATCAAATACTTTTTGTCAAGTCTTTCCTAGCACAAACTGCTGCAAATTTAAGCAAAGTTTTTTCCCGTTTTTAATTGTTATACTATACAGGTTTTTGCAATAAAATTTATTAAGTGTTGATTTAATTTTTGATAACGATAGTAAAGCAAAATTTTAAAATAATAACAAATTAATAAAAATTCTCAATCTTTATACTAATCATAAAGCAAGGTGGTTATGAAACAAAAACAAAAACTGAAACAAAAACTGAAACAAAATAAATGGTACTTGTCTAAAATTTTATTAATTCGTTAAAGAAAAACGCTTTGCAACGTGGGTTGTTTAGTGCTGGTGACTGAATAAATTACTTGAAAGATTGTTGGCTTGTGTTTCGGAGTTTGGAAGTGATTATTAAGAAACTATTAAACTGAAACTAAAATTACAAAAAAAAATGTATCATAAAAATCTAATTACATGTAACAGAAAACTATTAAAGCTTTTAGGACAAAAAAATTTTGCATACAGAAAATTTATAATTCTGACTTTAAGTATGAAACAATTAAAGTTTACAAAACATCAAGACTGAAAAACAAATTTGCTTTTTAAAGTATATATTTACAAGTTTCCTCAATTAACACGGTTACAATTATTACTTTTTTTTAAATCAGTTCTGTCAATACTATTTAACCACTTTATATGAGTATTAACGAAAAAATCGCATCATACCATTTTTATGAGACATTTTTGTACGATCGTTGTAAGTTTTAAAATTTATTGACACATTTAAATATTTGCCAACTTTTGAAATCTCTTTTCATAATTTTTTTATTTATACAAACTTACAAATTGAAACTTTTACTTGTCGGATGCCGGCTTTGATTGCAACAGCAATATGTGTTAACAGCAACATATTTACTCAAACACATGAAGCTAGCAAGCAGTTGGTGCTGTTTCTTGGTTACAATTTACATATGTGGAATGGAATTGTGTGCAATCACATGTTCGCATAAATTGTTGTCATTCTCTTTTTTGTTGTAGTTGTTGTTGTTATTAAACAATTTCAATTGAAACTATGATCTGGTTAATATAATTAAAACTTTAACAATATTAAGCAATTTATGATAAAAAGCTCAAAAGCGTACAAAAACGTTAAATACTCAATAGTTGTATGATTTTGTTGTGTTGAAAGCCAACTTGTTAGAAGTTTAATACTAAATAAATAATATTTAATAATTTTTTTTTATGATCTATAAGATTGAAAATTTTCCAAGCCAGTTATTTAATAGATTTTTAGTTTCAAAATTTAATAGGTCTTTGCGTTTGTGAGGCTGACAACGAATATTGAAATATTTAAAAACAGCAAAAATTTTTAATCTAAAATTTTATCATATGTAGTATTTTTAGTGTCCGTCGAAAGTATAATAAAATATTTTACATTAAAATCGTCCTTGCAAATTCGCGTACTATCTGGATATTGTTTTGTGTTTACCATTCTCCAGCCAATCTTTTTTCTGGGTGTACTTATTAGGCCACACCTCCCAATATTCGATTACGTGCTAGACTTCCTAGCAATTTATGCTAACGAGTTTATTAAGCTACTGTTCGTGGCAACTGAAGTTCGCTGTCATTAAATAATCTCGAATGGTCTTGTAAGCTCTTTTATCGAAAGTAATAATTCCGTTTTTTTAACCGACTTGAAAAAAGGAAGAGGAGGTTATCAATTCGTATGTATTTTATTTTACACGCACAACAGTGTCATTTGTAGCCCCATTTACAAAATTTTTCTTTTGTTTGAAAGATTTACTTGCAGTTTGGTCCTATATATTTTTTTCGAAAACCGGTGGGGCATTGATTATCGCATAACTTTTTTTTATTTGAAAGTGTATGCTTACAGTTTGGTCCCATAGAAATTTACGTGGAAATCGGACAGACTAAATAGCCGCCCGATATATTGATTTTCGTATAACTCTGCCACTTATGGGCCTTTTTTATATGAAAGGAATGGAAAGGTTCTTTATTTTGAAGTCTGCTTTTTTTGCCAAAATTATTTACTATCAAGTTGATGATGAATTAATGTAATACTGTGCTGTGGAGTTGATTTTTACAACCATAGAATGTAATTTTGTTTGATATATTCGAACCTATATTTTCATTTCGTAGCAATTATGTGACTGAAGATACATGTGAGACTATAAGAATAGTTAATATCAATATCAAAAATGTTGTTTGTATTCCAAACCATGCTCCAAACTATAAATTTATCAAAAAATTTCTAATTGGGGGCTTAAAAGCAAAGGAATACAAGTGCAAAAAACAAAATTCTGAGTTCTTATGCATTTCATACCTAATATTTTTGGTTTCTAATACATAGCGTTTTTTGAGGTCATCCTACCGGTCTGAATTGGTTTATAGTGAGAGATATTTTTATGTGTTGACTTTTGCATATAACTTAATTTCCCCAGTTTTGGTACCTGTACCAATTTGCTGTTAACCCCGCAATTCAAAGTATTAGCATTTGGTTTTATTTTTATGCCACAGCTAAAGGCAGAAGACAAATTGAGAGAGCCGTCACAGAGACAAGTATTATAGGAATTTTTGTCTAGCCACAGTTGGGGCCCTCAATTCTAAGCTAGTGAAATTGAAATCTGTACTAGTGCTGGTGATTTCTGCTACTTTTAATTACTCAATACTATTCAATAATTTTCATTTGGGTACTCGATACTTTTAACGCATAGAAAATTTTATACTTTTAAAGAGAGTTGTCTTTTGTCTTTTTTTCCATTTAGTTTGGTAATAAAATATACTACCCTGAAAGTATCGAGTAACTACTTTTGAGTATTGAGTACCGCAAAAAGGTAGCAAATACTCGATACTTGGTACCAACTACTCAATACTTTGCCAGCCCTTGTGTGTACTGGCGTACATTCAATCTCTTGAGGGAAAGTTTCTCCTTAGACCAGCAGGAAACATTGATATTATCTTAGATGAGTTTTGAAAAGAGATGGTGCGTAATTACCAATTGTAGGATAGCCAACAGTCTTCGTTCGCACTTAGTACAGTTAAGACTACCCAGCAAAAATATCCGTCTACCGAAAGCAGGTTTGTAAGGGAAAGATATCGGTACTCTCCCTTACCAACCTGCTTCGGTATTACATGATTTTTGTATGGGATGTCCCACTTCGTAGGTCTGGAGGCATGAGCTCTTTCTGCGCATCCTAGATGCATTAATCTCATGTCTTTTTTATATGTATATAATTAAAAAAATTTTCGCTCTTTATGTCACAATTTTACCACACTTGGACTAATTTTTTATTTGCCATTATTTTATGTTGTTTTTATATATATTTATGTATTTAATGGTACAAATACAATTGGAAATTATATTACACTACAATTTACTTTTATTAAATACTTTTTGTTCGCGTATTGAATCAGGAATCGATCCCATGATCTCCGCATGGTAGACTAGAACACTAAACACTAAGCTATCGAGGTACATTTATTTTCATACACAATTTAATGGAACAAATAAAAAATCAAATTACAAAGCAAAAATCACACTCGCATCCATATTTGTACCCACGTAAGCGAGAGATGATGCACTACAAAAAAACTTCGTGTTTAAAACACATGAAAAAAACATAAATAGCCGACCAAATTCATCGTGTATGCGGTAAGTTTCTTCACCCGCTTACGTTATTGCATCCTCGTAAGGCAGAGGGGATGCACTGTGTGCTTTTCCGCATCTCTAAAGCACTTCTTGTAACAAATTTATTTTTGCTGGGTAATCTAGTGCTGGCAAAGTAAAAAGATGTGGGTATCAAGTATCGAGTATTTGTCTTTATTTTTAAGTACTTAATACCAAAAAGTACTCGATACTTTCGCTATTGCGTTTTTATAATCAAACCAACTGCAAAATTTTTGGAGAAAAATACAACTCTATTTAAAACTATAACTTAATCCAAGTGCTAAAAGTATCGGATAAGTATTGACTAGACAAATTAAAAGTACTGAGTAGTATGGAGTAATTAAAAGTGGCACTCCTGTTGGAATTGTTAAGGTGCACTGTACGTTTGTATGGACACCTAGTTGTACCAACAAAGTTCGAAGGTTGGCGATCATAATTTTTTGAAAGGCCCAACTATGCTGGGCATTATATAAACCCCTATAAATCCACAGGTCTAGATCGGATTTATCCATGCCTCTTGCAATAGCATCGAGATTATATGATAGCATAACTATCCAGAATTTTCAAATCAATCCAATTGGCATGTTATATACAGAAGGCTTGACGCCGGGTTTTAAGTGGTCTTTATATCGAAGGTTGGCGGTCGATTTGAGCATCTACTTAAATCATTTAGACGAATCACTCTCAGCTCGTTTTTTTCTTAAAAACGATGGAGAAACTTTTGGATAGCTATGTATGAAAAAACTAACTCCGATTTGCCTACCAGCCATGTAAATCAACAGTAACAGCCATAGACTATTTAACCGCTGTCATATAGAATGCTTTAGGCGCTATCCCGACACCGCAATGCGTCTTTATAGATGTTCAAGGAGCCTTCAACCCCACATCGTACGACGCGATTGGTAACGCTCTTGATAGAAGATATTTCGGAAAATAATAAAAAATTGGAACTTAGAAATATTATCATTCAGGGTTGTTGAGTTAAAACTATGTGGGACATGGAAGATTATAAGAGCAACTAGAGACTGTCTACAATGGCATTCTGGCATTCTGTTGCTTTCAGTGTTCTACATTGGTCATTAACGAGCTACTTGAATATCTCGAATTCCAGGGCTTCCGAATATACAGTTACGCGGACGACCTTACGATATCTGTGATAGCGATGGATAATGGAACTTTGTCGGAAAGTATGCAACAAGTCCTAAATTTAACTGGCAAATGGTGCAAAAATATGAGGATATGCGTTAGTCAAAAAAAAATAAAAAATACAATCGTTGTACCTTTTACCACGCGAAGAAAATTTTGACTCATAGAACTCGCTTTAAATGGTTCACTTATCAGAATCTCCAGCGGAGTTAAACATCGTGAAAAGTCAGTCATTTGCAATCAACATGTTTGCTACTCCTGCGGGAGTACATTTCGGTTACCACAAATATCCATTATAAAACAGGAGATCTGGTGGGGCACATGAAAATACTAAGACAATTTGTGAACGATCCGTTTGGATGAATGGCCAAATACAATCGACATTAGTCTTGAACAAAAACTTTGTTCAAATTATTGAAACGAGCAAATAGCTGAACCATACTCCATGTCACGAAGATTTTAGCTAAATTTGTTTCACTGACGGCTCTAACGAGGAAAGTTGAGATACGGGATCAGGGCTCTTTCCATGGGTAAATGTCCTACGATTTTCCACACGGAAGTGTAAGCCATCCTCATTTGTGCTAAAGAATACTTATGAGATACGTTTTGGTGTTATCGTCGATTGTGTTACATCTTTAAAAGAACTTGGCGCTCTAAATTACTGATGTTTTTCTGGATGCCTGGCCAAGAAGGAAACGAATGCTGGAAAAGAACGGGCTGCATGACTAGCTAACAGAGGAGGCTAAGGTAGTTTCATAGGACCAGAACCCTTCTATGGTATCTCACGTAGATATGTCAACGAGAAGATTAGTTCCACGACTCCGATGGAATTTGCTCGCTTTTGACGATTTCAGACAAGTAAAACCGTTCATTACGTTATTCCAAAGCAAATCCAAAAAATTACTTCTAACAGACAAAAATTACCTCAGATTACTAACGGGGTGGTTTAGCGGACACTGTGATTGCAAGCGAAACCAATTTATTACTGGTAGCTGTTGGACCAGACAGTATAAACTTTGCAGAACGCAAGAAGAGACGACTGAGCACATTATATATGATTGTTCGGCGCGCAGACTGAATTTCCTTGGACGAATCCTGATGATTCTAGGTGAAATATACAATCTCAGTCCAATATTATACACGTTCATGAAAAATTCAATATTGTTACCTTTGCTTTTATATCCTGTAGTAAAATTTTTCTTCCATTGGAAAAGCTGGTGCGGCAATTATGTTTCGATCAAAGAAAGTGTTTGGCCAAGTTGCGATATTTGTTTCCGTACTCAAGTAAGGACCATGAACAATTTGTCAGTAGTAAATTTTCCTCAAAATTTTTAATTTTTAAAATTTTTAGCCCCCGACCAAAAAAATGGGTGTTATCTTTTATCTGTGTATCTGTCCATTCCCTCGTAGAGCATAAGCGGCATATTTTTATTTATTTTTTGTTGGTGTTTGAAAGATGATATTGAGGTGAGCCATTGAGAAGTTATCACATCTTTTCTAGCTTTATCCTCTTGAATCTTGTGTCTGAGGCACCGTAGCTCCCAAACGGCTAGATCGATTTTAATTTTGTTTCTTTTGTTTGAAAGGTGGCTTGATCTAAAATCTTCTAGAATCGGTCCAGCCGTACTAAAGTTATCATCTATCTTCTTCTGGGGTTTTTTAAATTTTTTCTTTTAATTTTATTTCATATTTTATTACTTTAAAAACTTTTTCCCATATTGTCTAAATTATGTCACCAAAGTAAAATTTATATGGAAAACAAAAAGCAAGTTTCAAAGATTTTAAAAATTTGGATTTTTCAAAACAAATTTTGTAAGGAAAGTGCTGCTCTGAATGTCTGTGATATTTGTTCGGTGAGGGTTCTTATGAAAAACAATAAAAAATTAAAAAATTTTTGAGACAATTAGACCTGTAATGTTATAAAGTATTCAAAAATATATATGTAATAAAACTTAAATCAAATGCTTACTATAGGGTGATTAGAAAACATACATCTTGGTCATACATCTATGTCATTAATAAGGAAATTAAAAATTCATACAGAAATCGTACGGATACAATCAAAAGTTATTTGGATATGATACAGTTATTAATTAAGCTGGTTTTAATTAGTTGGCATGGTAGAAACGTTATTTTTTTCTATTTTTTGCTTATGCTATAACCAAAAGACACTTTTAAAAGTTTCATTAAATTAACACACTTATTTACGTCATTTTTGTGCTCTTTTTTTCATAAATATTAAAGCTAAATTCTTTATTATATGTTACTCGTTTTGAAATAAATATAATAAAATTTCAAAATTGATCAACAGTGCGTTGAAAATGTGCGTAAAATATACTTTAACTACAAATAGTTACTAAGTCATACTTTCAAGATTAATCAATCACTTTTTTGTCAATTCTTCAAGAAATAAAAAAATTATAAATAAAAATAAAATATTTTTCAACTTGTTTGATTCAATCATGTCCGTGGCGAAATGACATGAATTTTTGTAATAACTTTAGTTTAATATTTTTTTATTATGTTTTTTTTTTTCGTTTATGTTTCTTTGCCACAGCGTCAGAAGTTTAGCTAAAGCTGCTTTTAATTCAAAAATTTATTTTCGTTTTCATTTGGTAATTTAACTGGCGTCGTGTTAAATGTTGCAATAAAATTGAAACAAGCTTTATTGCAAAATTTTATGCATTTCTTGCGTGTGCGTTGATTTAAATTTTCTTTTAGTATTTAATACTTCTGTAAAATAGGTCACTTTAAAATAAATAAATAGTGAAAAAAAGCTTTAAGCGGACATTTTTAATATAGAAAGTGTTTAGCAACCAAGGAAAATAAGTAACAAAAACTGTAAAAGCATATCAAAGCTAACAGAAAACTCCTTCAATGGTCATATTTTTATGTTTAGTTTTACTATATTCTATTAGACTTCTGTTTAGCTAGTGTTTGGTATAAATATCTCCAAAAAGCTGGCTAAAAATGTCTTAATGATCTGTCACGAACTCCCAAATAAAGTGCACAGCAAACAGTTCAACTCTCCTAAATCACCTTCAGCAAATATTTTCACTCCCTATTATTTAAAGTTGCTAACAATAGCTTTTATCTCTTCTTATCTTCGAACAATTTTTACCTATTCTTATGAAATATATGACAAATGCACTATTTTTCACTGTTTTGGTGGTAAATTTTTGTAGAACAAAAATACTGAAAACACAGTAAAAAACCAGAACCATGAACGGAAGGAACGACCTAGTTTCTTTACTCATTCGGATCGGTCTGAACAATTCCACAAGAGGAACGATTTTGCCCAACTCTAGGAAATACTATTGTTCAATAAGATTTTTCATTTGAATTTACCTACATAATAAAGGAGTCCTAAGTATTCTAACTGTTGTAGATACTAACGTTATACAATAGTTGTATGTTTGTTGTGGATATTCTCAATAAAAAAATATAATATGACACTACAACTTATTTAGATATGTTTTTATGGTGTGCTATGTGTTCAGCTGAATAATTTTGGCATAAAACTGTCTCTATTTTAAATTTAAATTTTTGCATTTTTATTGCATGTACATAAATATTTTTTTATTTAATATTTTGATGTTTAATTTGTGAAGTTTTTTGTCTTTAGTGTTTTGTCTTGTGAATTCCTTTAATATTTTAAGTGTACTATGTATTCCAATAACAAATTCAGTTTTTTTGTTTATGAGACAACAATTGAAGTTTTAATATTATTTTTTTGATGTTTCATAAGAAATTTCGGTATTGCAATTTATTAAAAAGGCATCCACACACAATTAATCTCAAAAAGTTTTTACTTGTTTAACCAGTTTATATTCAAAACTTTTGTGAAATATCTCTTAATTTTAATTTTTTGCATTTCGGCACATATCAATCTGTCTCATTCTTTGCACACATGCGTTTGTATTTTGTGCCAGATTGCATTTAAGTTTAATGTTTAAATTAAGTACATACACTAAGAGAAAAATCGCAATTTAAAATCGAAGCATATCATTGTTGAAAAGCATAATTTACAACTTTGAGCATTTCAACGTTAATTTAATAAAGAACAGCCTTGACATTATGTAAAGCCATATGAAATCAATGTATTAGAATGCAAAAACTCTCATTCGTCCTTAAAACAAAGAAGATTTTTCTTAATTTCAAAACATCCAACATTGAATTAAGGAGGAACAACTTTGATTTCTAAGACTTAAAATTCAACAAAGTTTATCTGGATTAAAAAACACACTGACATCGATTCGAATATGCAAGAGCTTTAATTTGAAACCGCGAGCCTTTGCATTAAAAATGCTAAAGATTTTGCATATTTTAAATGAAGACGGGCATTGTTGAGCTTATTTTCATGGTGAAACAATATCAAATTAACGCTGATCCATGATTAAATTAATGATGCATTGTTGATTTCAAGTTGTGCGACAGCGATTTAAAGTTTGGCAACTTTGAAATAAGGTGGAGCATTTTTGAATCAAGACGGCAACTTTGTTATTGGAAAAATATTATATACTTGTAAGCTGCAAGTCAAATAGGGTAAAAAAGTATTTATAGCCATAAAAAGTGGAAATTTTTATGAAAAAGTAAATTAATAATAGCCTATTGATGAAGTCCTAGTTAAGCGGCCTTCAGACTATTAGATTTAGTATTAATACCTGTCAAAAACTCAAATCTTAAGTAAAAATACAACAGTGTGAAAACAAATTGTTATGATTTGTCAAATAATACGTAAAGAAATTTGACAGTATTATGGTATTCGTCATTTTTAGGAATTTTTCTAAACAATCTAATTTTTCATTTTATCAGGGTTGTCTATTGCACAAACAAACATATTAATAACAAAAACAGTTGTGTATTTGTTTGTCGGCATAAATAAAGAAAGAGAAGAACGAAAAAATGTGCTTTATTGCAAATTATTTATGTTACGTTTTATTTGGAATGTGATAGTGTAGAAACAAAATGTAATGAAAAAATTTTCTTTAAGATTTATTGACAGTCAGACTGATTTTGATTTGATTTTCGTCTTACAAAATCTAATTAAAATCTCAAAGCTTGTAATACAATGTGAAATGGCCTTTAGTGACAATTAAAACACAATAAATGAACTAGATGGCAATCAATTGACAAAATTATTTTCGAAGAACATCTAGAGGAGAATTGAGAAGTTAAAACCATTATTACAGGGCTTTAACTTAATGTAAATATTGCCAATATTGGAAGGTAAATATATATATATTTGAAACTAATATTATTGATGCCACTTATTGGGATTGTATGTTTGCAATTACAGCTGCTAATGTGATATATCGATGCTGGCACTAGATTCAAAAAGAAGACTTTATCTAGTAGAGTTTAAAGAAAAATTATTTTGGTGGCGTAAAAACGAAGTAAATACCTTAAATATTACTTGACGTTCTCTAACTATACATATGTATGCACATTATTTTTTTTTTTTACATTTAATTGCAGTTTGGAATAGACGATCAAACTATTTCAAACCCGACGAAAGTCCATGGCTGGATTAACGGAGATTTCCCAAATGTCTATTCACAATTTTTGCTCTAATTCATCAATTAGACGTGTTTTAACTAAGGCGATTCTATTTTTTATATGTTACATACATACATAATTTATAGATGGATTAAATTTTAAATATTAAAGGAAACATCCGAAGGACAATCCTGTCTGAAAATATATAAAGATTTCAAAAAGCTTACAGATCGAGGAAGTTGTCTGCAATAGGATATCCATAAAAGTAGCGAAGGTAAAACTCTAATGTACAAATATGTATTAATCTTTATTTATATTAATTAACTTCACAGGAGAAAAAAGAATCCCAGCGGCAAGTTATACCCCAAATATGTTAATGCTCGATGCAAACGTATAAAAAATATTTCTAGCTCTAACTGGCAAGACGTCTGCGAAAAATAGAAAATATATGTATTATATAAGACAAGAAGATTTAAACTGTGTAAGCAACGTCGAGATTTTCCAGCTCCTGAACTGGTATGTTAAATTTTGAATATACAAATCATATGAAATAGTTAAGGAAATTTATGAAATTTATGCATTGAATAAAAATTACTTTAATAATGCTCCTATGCATTCCTATTTGATAAACAATGTAAAAAATCATATCCGCCCAAAAATTTATTTTCAATATGTAGATGCTAATATAACCATAAAAGTGTCATAAAGTAACTAGTATTTTATGTCATAACTTTATTACTGTTGATTGGACTTTTTAAATTCTTATAATTTTGAAAAGATAAAACTCCGAGAGACTTGAGAAAAGACTTGAAGAAAGTGGGGATAAAATTAGGTACACATGGTTGAAGAAAATAAAATAAAATAAGTAAAACATTTAAAGTTAAATGGTTTTATTGTAATGACACATAATAATGATGCTGATAATGAATTAAAAGCTAAAAAATAATTACGTATTACCCTCTACCGCACCATTCTCCTCACCAACATAGCGAATTCATCAGACTAAAATAACATCGTGGGGCGTCGTTGACTGTAGATAACTGAAATTCGATCCGTCCTACACAGAAAAATTATAACTAAAAAATTTTCAAACAAAACTTTATTTAAAAATAAATTTCATTTCCGGTAAATGTTCTTTACATAATCAATGAATTGTTTGTTTGACTCTTATTTAGGACCCAAACACCAAAAAACAACAAGAAAACCCGTATAGTAAAAAAACACCCCGATGACGACATACAAACAAATAAAAACAACAATAATGATAGCAAAAGGAATGCGTTTGTACCAAGTTTGTTTACTGAAGCTTTTGAGTGAATCAAATCGTTAATGTCGTTGGGTTTATTCTGATTCGTTTTTTTAGAGTCTTTAGATAAACATTCAGACTTGAACACGTTTAACCAAGGGAAATTTCATAAATGCTTAATGGATGAATATGATGATGATGATAAATGACCCAGACAAAAATTTTGTTTGATATATTGAAAAAAACCAGTAAATATTTTTGTTTAATTAGAGGGTGCTGTTGGCTGAGTAGTAAGCGCGTTTGACTACAAACCCTGAGGTCTTGAGTTCAAGTCTGGTTTCAGGCAAGCCAACAATATCATGCATTTTTCTCATGTCCATTGGTATGTTATGGTGTTGGTTGTTGTTGGACTGTTAAGGTGATGAAGGCATAGCACTGATCACTTTGGCGGTACCGGCAGCAAGTAATACTAACATAGCCTAATACTCTTGACAGCACCCTCCTTCGTCGGTATTGTAGCGAAACCTTCGGCGAAGTAAAAGAACTAATAAAAAAATGGCTACACAGCTTAAACAACTCAATGCCTCTACCAGGGGAGCTTGCAACACTGATCTACAAAGAAACGCGCAATAGCACGGTTGTAAATGAATTAAGCTTTCTATCTCTCTCCCACTTCACCACCTGTTCTCTATACACTATCCCTTTCCCAAAGAAGGTAATACATTAATTGATTCATTAATTGCCTGATTCGTCTTCTTAAAAAAAAGTAAACAATTTTGTTTAATATTTGTTATTATTTTTAGACTAAGTGTTTTATAAACTGAGACAAAAAAATAGTTTGATTTGTTTCAGAAAATCCAGTAAATCCTTTTGTTTGATTTAGTAAATTGTTTTTTTTTTACAATTTGTAAATATTTTTAGACAAATTGTTTTATATATTTAAACAAATTACTGAAAAAAACAAGTTTTTTTTCAAAGAAATTGTTGAGATATTTTTGTTTATATATACAAATTTGTTTGTAGGTCCGTTCCTAAACAAAATATGTACTATTTCACTGAATTCCCTTACAGAAAATGAAATTTTATTTTTTCTGTGTACGGTTATATTTTAGTCTGATCAATGCCCTATGTTGGTGAGGAGAGTGGTGCGATAGCTTTTAGTACGTAATTATTTTTTAGCTTTTAGTGCAATATCTGCATCATTATTGTGTTTCATTACAATAAGACCATTCAACTTAAGTATTTTTTTACTTTTTTAAGTTTTTTAGTTTTTACGTAGTGTCCTGTCTATACTCTTATAATCTGGCATTTTGTTTCGTATTATATCTTGGAGTTGGAGTTTTTTCATGGTGTACTGTGTTCTAGTAGCCAAGCGCTCTAATTTAATACCTATATTAAGGGGCTGACAATATATACACTCAAAATATTTTGTAGTTCAAATCAACAGAAGATAATTTTTAAAATAAATAAAAATTCGTTTGAAACCCGGTCTACTCATTTTTCATTTATATTAAAAGCAAACTCAATTTAATTTTCAATATTGAAAAATTGACTAACAAAACCATAAAATTTACCGAAAGTTTCGTTTATTATTGTTTTTTAACTATCAATGAAATTAACCAACAAACTTTTGAAATTGACTGATATTCTCTTTTATTAATATTTTTTGACTGTCAGTGAAATTAATAACAATCTGCTTAGAAATTACAGTTTTTCTCTTTTATTTATGTTTCTAACTGAAAAAAATTATCCCTCCCAAATTAAAGATACACAATTTATTTTTCTTTTTTATGTTATTGCAATTTTTTAATGCATATGAAATTAAGTTACTATGAAAATTTACAATAAAATATATTAATTAAGTTACTATGAAAATTTACAATAAAATATATTAATAGTTTTTATTTAAAAATCTCATGTGCATTTGTGGCACGGCCGGGATTAAAGGTCTAATGTACTTGAATGATTTCAATCTGAAAATAAAATAAAAAAGTATTAATACATTATCTCTTTGTTAATTATATGAGGAATATTGCAAAAAAAAGATTCAAAACTGGTTTTAAATTACTCAAACGGTAAAGCGGATTTATGCTCGAAAAATTAGCTTGTATCGCAAAAATGCAGCAAAAAATTGTGGAAATCAAAGGAAACAAATTAAAAATTACTACTGTAAAATAGATATAAATCGCTAAAACTGTAAGCAATACAAAATTTCGAAAAAAAAATTACAATATGATGAAAATTCGCAAAAAAAAAATGTAAAAGTCGTGTAAAATTTGTATTAAAACCTTTGCCAAATTTCCACTTTGATAAGGATAGATATTATTCCCATTTTTAAAAGGAAATAAAGTCCATAAAAATGGAAATAAAGTCCATGAAAATAGTATTGCATAGTAAAGATTGCTTGCATAACCAAAATCTTTACTCAGGAAAGTCACTATTCGACAAACGCAGACGAAAAAAGCCTTAAGCCCGGCCGGATGCCGTCGATCCAGAAAAACTTACTTTTCTTTTTAAAAAGGAAGTAACTTCCTGTGGACATTATTTTCATGGACCTTATTGCATTCAATTTAATCTGAAAATTACTATTCGATCATAATTGTAAGTCTAAACATTTTTCTTACGTCTATATTTCAGCATTCCTAAGCCAGTCATGTTTCGATTTCTTCCATTGGTCTGTATGCGATTTCCCTGTAACAAAAATTGTATTAAATCTTTGATATAATTTTATTATTCTAAATACATACATACTTACTTCTAGTGCCAACTTTTTGAATTGCTTTTGAAAAAAAAATGATTTTATTTGTTTTTATGTTACATATATTTGACAGGTTTTTATAGACTAAAATTTTTTTTCACAATTCAAAGTTGTTATTTGTATGTTGATAAAAATAATTGATCTTATTAAATTTCACAGAAAATCTTAACTTTATGTATGTTAATTTTTTAAATAACACACATTAAAAGTTAAAAAATAAATTTCATTTTAAAAGAAATATATATCCATTTATATTTTACTCAATGGAAAACTGTTTCTAATAAAATACAAACAGTTAGTGTAAAACTTTTTTGAGTGTATGTATGTACATATATTATCCCTCATTTTGCACTGATCGCCATTTCGGAGTTGGAATTTTTTCATTGTGTGCTGTGTTCTACTAGTCAAACCCTTTTATTTTATATCCGTATTGAGCTGTTTACGGCTATCTTGATTTACAATAATAATGAATATACATAATCGCATCACTATCAGATCAGTCGGTCATAAAAAATAACGGTGGAAAAACTAAATATTACTTTGTATGGGCGTGGCGTAGCCCTCTTTTCTAATCTCAAAATTGTAGTCATCGTGATTGGATTGTGTTTACCAGATCAATCGGTTAACAGGAAGGGGACTAATTTTTAATTATTATATTTTACCCGACGACACAAACTCCACAAACTGCATAAGCTCCACAACCAGGGTAAGCTAAATAAATTCATTAA
Organism: Panzeria rudis; assembly: GCA_956483635.1. Lineage (NCBI taxonomy): Eukaryota > Metazoa > Arthropoda > Insecta > Diptera > Tachinidae > Panzeria > Panzeria rudis. Next base: position 101,977,475 of record OY101450.1, on the reverse strand, counting down.
AAAAATGGTGATAAAGATCAACATTTTTTAAGATTTCATTAGCTTTGAGCCACCTCTAAACATTTTTAATCGGTCTAAAAATTGGTATACATTAGTTCTAAGATTACTAAAATATTTCTAGGGAGTAAGAATTAGAATCGGAGCACTTTTAAAAATAAAAGTCCATCCTAATGTACATAGTAGTAAAACACATTCATATCTATAATTTTAATATTCCGCTTGACGATAGAATTTGTGTTTTGGCGATAATTTGAGAAAAAACTATTAATTTGCGTAACTGCAAAACCAAAATCAGAGCGTTAAACGTCGCGTAAGCAACAGGGTACGTATTTTGTGCTTAGCAGGTGCGGATCCAGGGGAGGGGAAAAAGAGATATTTCCTCCTCCAAAACTAATAAAATATACCTCATTTCTATGGAGTTCCTAAAAGAAATTTTGCAAAATGGTATGTTTCATTCAAAAGTTGCCCTCCCAAAAGCTGAAGCTGGATCCACGCCTGGTGGTCAGCAACACTTTTTTAGTTATTTTCTTAGCGCAAAAAATAATTAAAAATTAGTTACAAGTTATCAACTTACATATTTACACATACATAGATATATAGTCATCGACATGTAAAACAACTTGAAATGAAATCATCAATCAGGTCTTTACGTTTAAATGTGTATTCGAAGAATATGAACGTATTATAAAGTAGCATTGCTATTTCCAAAAGATTAAAAAGGGTGTTTTTGTGTGTGGTATTTATTTAAAATAAATTATATCAATTTCGCTTTTATTATAAACATTTCTCGGAAAACAATAACAATAAAAAACTACAGAATACAATTTACAAAATACTCACTGATTGTAAATTGTATTTAATGCAAAGCAAATTAATATAATATTATCAGTTCATTTCTACAAATCCTAAAGACAGCATTACGGTATTCAATAAATTTATTAAAAGATGAAATTTTACTTAAGCATTTGTTTAGTTTTAATATCAACATTATTTACTTGTACCTTGGCCAATACCACTAATTGTAGTCCAGGTAAAAATACTAAATTATTGCATCGAAGAAATGTTGTTCGTCCAGCCATTAAGGGTTTGTCACAGGATGTCTATGTGGCCTATCCAAAAGATGTAAGTTTATTTTATTTTCTAATTTAAAAAAAATATTGTTTGAAAACTATTTAATATTTTAGGGTGAACCGAGCAACCCTAATGTAGAAATTGTTGACTTTTGTGTCCACGATCATAATCCCAATTTATTTGGTGCTAAGCCTGTATTCGCTTATAGTGTAGATGAAGATGTCGATCGTCGTTTGGGAAAAGCCACTATTATTTTGAGAGGTCAAGAATCGCGTGGTATTAACTCAACTGTGGAATTTTATGGATTTAATTAATTATCTAATTAAAAGATCAGTAATTTTTTTTCTTAAATATGTATAAGTAATACTTTGTGCATTTAATGCCATAACCGCCAAAAAAGCTTAAGAGCCAAAAAGTAAATTTTACAGGAGCAGTATTTTTATATTATCCTTGGCTTAAATCGAAGTAGAGCCTTAATATTGTCTATATATGATTGTAGTGGACTGTTATAAGTAATGTTAATAGTTTTAATAAATTTCCTATAAGACAACGCATGTTTGCAGTTACAAAAATATGTAAACAAATTAAAAATGTATATGTAAAATGCACTTAAGCTAAAATATATTTTTGAAATTTTGCCAGATTGACCAAATTATCGTAAATAATCGATTTTCGTTAAAAACGATTTGCGGCATGCTTAAGTTTTTTTTTGCGATTATTACTGAATGTGTTAACTTCTTTCGGAAAGGGGCAGAAAAGTAGAGATGACAGATGCACAGTGGAAAATATTCCTAAGTTCCATATCAGTTTTTTTAAATCGAATTTTGATATAAAATCGGTATCAGTGGAAAGCTAAGACTTCAGACTTTACTACACTGAAAATAATCCCTGCAACATATCGCTGAAATCTTTACAAGTTATGCTTAATTAGTTCAATATATTAATTTTTTATGTTTTTAAAGTGTGTCCGAATTTTAATCACACGATGGCAGTGATATATTGAAGAGTAGAGTAAAAACTTCAAAGAATATATATTATTCTTTTCAGTAGTATAAAATTAATAATACTAACAAAAATTAACCACTTTAAGTAATTAATTCTCGGTATTGTGCAATTTTTATTCAAGGTGTCAAGGCTGATTCTCATTCTAAACGTATTTTTTTTACTAATGTAACTAATAGAGATATGAGAAGGTAGGACTCATATTGTAGTCTGTTCCTCGTTCAATGCATCCTAAAATAGAATTATATTTTTCCATTTTTTTAACATTTTTGTGTATTGCGCATTACAGTTGCTTTCGTGATTTTTCTGGGAATGATTTTTGAGAAAAAAGTACACCCCAACAAATGAGTATAGGGTTTGAAAGCACTATACATCTACTTTCTAAAAACAAAAACAAAATATAAAATAATCGGGGAACGAAATTAAAAGTTGTGACCACTTTTTCAATTTTGATTTGGGTTCATGTGGAAAAATAAAAAAAAAATTATTTTAAAATAGTTCTTTACAAACATTTCGAAATGAAAATTAGAAAATCAAATTTAGTTTTTTCCGTGTACGATGTTATTTTCGTGTACGTTATTAATGCAATTTCAATAATTAAACATAATAATGAAGCGCACTAAGAAAGTGCAAAAGTCAATATGCTGGACTGCAGACAACAAAAATTAAACTAAAAAATTTTATAAATTCTAAAATGTTTAAATAATTACATGTGTCAAATAAGACAAGCAAATGTTAATATTCTAAAACCGTTATAAATTTTATCTCGTTTTTGAAAAAAAATTAATACTTTCTTAATGTGGAAAATCAACAGCATGCATTACGGACACATCATTTTGTATGAACAGAGCATAAACAGTAGTTTCGGTCTTTTGCTTTTAACACATTGACACATTGTTACGAGACTCTAATATGTGCGCTACAGCTGTAACGTAGAGATGTGCAAATGTCGATAATTTTTCGTGATTAGATTAAAATATAATCACGCAATAGTGCGTGATTGTGATCTAAAAATTAAGTACCGTGCGTGATTTTAAAAATGTAATTTTCACGCACTCACGAAATTACATTTCGTTAGCTTGCTGGAAAAAGTTTCCTCTTTTGTCTTAAAACATTTTGATTTTATTTGCGAATTTTATATTTCTAATTTTAGATCCGATATTTGCCCAACATTAATACAAAAGGACGTAAAACTATGAGCTAAATCGGTTAATTATCTGATTATTTGCCAGACATTATTCCGACATTGCTCAAACATGTTCGAGTTTCCCCAGCAGATTCTTCAGAATTCGTAAAGAATTCTCACAGACATTTCGGCAAAGTTTTTATAATTTCCTCAGACAAAGAGGCTCGTTTTCTTTTCAACCACTTTTCGGATACGAATTCGGCATTTTGTGCAGATTTTCTGACTGACTTCGGACAAAAATCGGTAAAATAGTGTTTGCTGGGTAAACATATCAAGTGAAAATTTTTTCCGACATTTCTGACCCTACGTCTATACCTGATATATTTTTATCATGACAAAAGTCAAACTTTATATTGAAAAATTGTTTGTTTTATGTTAGTTCCTGAATTGAACATTTGTCATGATAAAAATATATTAGGTATAGACGTAGTGTGACGGCAGGAAAAATATATTTGTAATCTGAGTGCCTGTTGAATATAAAGTTGAAGACAGCACAGCACACACAAAGTCAAAACGTTTGAAGTACGATATATTGCTTATTTACTGAAACGGACGCAAAGATTTTCTCTTCTACGGTACTTCGCACCATGGCATCGCTTACTAAAGATTTTTGTGTAGTACGAATTTTTACGAAATATTTTTTAAAACTGGTACATAAACTCATTTTTGATGTCTTATAACTTGCATATTTTATAAGTTAATGCTGACAAATATACACCAAATGACAGCTTGGAAGGTTTCATATAGTTAAAAGAAAATACACGATTGAGTACACCGCTATATCGGTCAGTCTTTGAGATAATAGTGCTCTTACCTAAAACGTCATGAAATTTTTTTTTATTTCATTTCAGTCATAATGGGGTAATGAATAAATAAGAAGTTTATGTTAAAACTCATCGAATTTTAAATTCAAAACATAGTTCATGTTCTGGAAAAGATATTAAATTCATAAGAAAATGTATTAAGCGTTAAGATAACAAAATTCTTAAATATAATTTATCTATAAAATTTAGGACAGTAAAAAAAAGTTAATAGCAGCGGAAGGCTAGAAACGATATATAGAGTACTTACTTACTCCGTTAAAAAATTTTGATTTGCTTTAAAAAAATGTTAATTCTACCCCACTGTGGGTTGTTATATATTCGTAAAATTTCTTAGATAGGACGTATTTCGGTACGAATAATTATTTGAATTGACATAGCTCTTAACATTGTCGGTCGATTTTATTAAAATTGGAATTATTTGAAAGAAGAATTGGCCTGCTTTTTGCTCCTGTATAAATCTTTGTAAATAATTATTTTAAAAGATACTAATTTTTTACTTTTCCATGTGAACCCAAGTCAACTTTTAATTTCGTCCTGCGATTTAAAAAAAAAATTTTGAGAGTAGATATACATATAGTGCTTTAAAATCCTATACTCGCTTTTTGTGGTGTTTTTTTTCACAAAAATCATTCCCAATACATACAAATTAAAACAAATTTTCAAATTATTATTTCATATTAGGATCCATTGAATGAGGCGAAATCTATAACATGAATCCTATCTTCTCATAATTTCATTAATCAAATTTGTAATGTTAAAAATAAATAATTCTGGCAAAAAAACCGACTTCAGTACAAAGAGCAATATACTTGATGGTCTTTCATATAAACAATTTTGAAAATCGGTATGCAAATGGAGGAATTGTGTAAATATTTTGGGTGGAGGCGTGGAAGACTTGCCCCACCGATTTTCGTATTAAAATTATGCGACCAAAGTCTAAGCAAACCATTCCAAACAAAAATAGAATTTTGGAAGTCGGCACATAAATGGAGGAGCTATGCGATAATCAATACTTCTGGGGAAGCGGGAAAAATTATGGTACCAACCTGCAAGTGGGGTTTGCAGCAAATTTCCCAACTGATTTTCGAAAAAAAACTATGGAACAAAACTGTAGTCAAACCATTTTAAACAAAAAAGCAATTTCGAAAATCCGTTCACAAATGACAAAGTTATGAATTGTGGGGGGGGGGGGGAGTAAGTTTCCCCCTCCCATTTTCGAAAAGAATTGTGGGGCCAAACTACTAGGGAACCCTTCCAAACAACACAAGAATTTTGAAAATCGGTTCACAAATAACATAGTTATGGATTTGCTGGTGGGGGGCGGAGGGGGGAGAAAATTGTCCCTCCCATTTTTGAAAAGAATTATTGGGCCAAACTGCTAGAAAATCTTTTCAAACAAAAATAATTTTGCAAATCCGCTAAAAAATAACAGAGTTATGGATTGGGGGAGCAAATTTCCCCCTCCGATTTTCGACAAAAAATGTTGGAACCAACTTTTGTCAATCTCTTTCAAATAAAACAAGAATTTTGAAAATCGGTTCACAAATGACATAGTTATGGATTTAGGGGTGGGGGGCGGAGAGGGAGCAAATTTTCCCCTCCCATTTTCAAGAAGAATTATTGGGCCAAACTGCTATCAAGCCCTTTCAAACAAAAAAGAATTTTGAAAATCGGCTTACAAATGACAGAGTTATGGATTGGGGGTTAGGGGGAGCAAATTTCCCCCTCCGATTTTCGACAAACTAATTTTGGTACCTATGTTTCTCAATCTCTTTCAAACAAAACAAGAATTTTGAAAATCGGTTTACAAATGGCAGAGTTATGCATGGGGGGGAGCAAATTTCCCCCTCCGATTTTCGACAAAAAATTTTGGGACCAATTTTTGTCAAACTCTTTCATATAAAACAATAATTTTGAAAATCGGTTCACAAATGGCAGAGTTATGCATGGGGGGAGCAAATTTCTCCCCTCCGATTTTCGGAAAAACATTATGGGACCAAACTGCAGGCAAACCCTTTCCAACAACAAAATAATTTTAAAAATCGGTTCACAAATGACAGAATTATGCGTGTACAAACATAAAAAAAAGTAAAGAAAAAGAACATACACATGAAGTCGGTTAAAAAGAAGCCAAAATGTACACTCAAAATGAGAATCACGCAGTGGGTACGTTCGTAAATTCAGTAATTGTGCAGTAAACAAAGATTCGCTCGCGAAAACAGACACTTGGGAGTACTCTTTTTCGTCAAAGCTTTCTTTATATAAACAATTGCCAGTGTTGCAACAACGGCAGCATTTTTATTACTATTGCAATAGTTTGCAGACCGGTTGCACAAATTTACTGCATTTTCGAATTCACCCATTACTTCATTGGCCCAAAAGCTCGTTTTCATATGAACACTAAAAAATTCCTTAAACTTTAAACGTTCGATTTTGTATCTTCTGGGACATAAAAAATAAGTATCGTGAAAGCTTAAGGTTTTGTCGCGCGTGTGCGTGCGTCTTAAAATCAATTTTGATCGTGAGCGTACGTGATCGTGAGAGTCTTAAAATTTGCTGTGCGTGAGCGTACGTGAAAAAATATTTGTTTCGTGATCGTGCGCGATTGTGAGCGATAACGCACTCACGCGCATATCTCTACTGAAAAGTCTTTTAAAGTCTAATAAAGATCTCAAAGCTTGTATTAAATTATTATAGAAAACACTATTTTAGAGAAAGTCCCAAAAATTTTGAAATGATCTATTAAGTAAAACTCAAAATATGTGGATTTGAAAATGAAGAACTCACACAGGTATGAAGCTGCTTGCTATATAATCATAAAAGTGCTATAAGTAGCTAATATTTTATTTATTACCTGTGATTGGATTTTTGTGATTTTTAGCACTTTGGAAAGATAAAACTCTGCATACTTTGAGCAAAAATTTTTTAAAAATTTTGCGATAAAATGATTGCTTATCGTTGAGCAAAATGGAAAAATGAAAAAATCTGTATTTTTTAAGATTTCAGTCGCTTTGAGCCACCTTTAAACATTTTCCAATCGGTATAAAAATTAGTACACACTAGTTTTTAGACTACCCAAATATTTCTGGGTGGCAAAAATTAAAATCGGAGCACTTTTCGGAGTGTGTTGTATGGAAATTCCAATTTGTTAATCGAATTAAAGAAAATATAGCTCATTTTATTTGTAACATACGAAGATCTTAATATATAATAAAATTTAAGTTTTTATTCACTTAAGATTTTTTATGAATGTTTTAAAAATAAAAACCTAAAAACTTTCTTAGAAAAATCTGTTTGTTTTCCAAAACGTTTTCAATATCTCCAAAACTATGCGGCTAGCTAAGAATTGAGAACAATATAATTTGAAGATAACATAAGTCGCAATTTGTTTTGGTATTTCATTTATTTTAATCGAACTGCAATTTCTCGCCCTCCTTAATTTGCTACATAGCGGTAAATCTCGATAGCCAGTAGGCATTAAAGCTCAGTACAATATGTATCTGTATTGACTCAGAAACCTTTGGCTACACAATTCATGTTGGTGTGTGTAATAAGCCTACAGGTCTAAAGGATTGCACCTTCGTATGGAAAGTAAAATGAGTCTGATTTGAATATTCCAACACATTAATTTACATTAATTCATATATTTAACTAAACGCCGAACTAAAGCCACGAAGCTAAAACGGAAATTTCAAGGTTAAAAGACAAAATATAAAAAGCTAAATCTAGCCTTGAAAAGGCTAAACTGGCAACGATGCCTACAACAGACAAAGCACTTAATTCGTTTTTGGCGATTATTCATAAAAACTTTGTTTGAGTTAACATAATGAACAACGATCCAAAGAGATGGGCGATTCGCACTTTGTTTGGGTCTTTATTCATTATGAGCAATAGCCCAAAAAGATTTGAAATTTTCTTTTACGCAACTATTCGAAAAGCTAAATATTCATAATGAACAATCACCCATAAATGTTATTATGTCAAAGCGCTAGGGTATTTACTCGAATAATGTTTGCTCGATTAATCGAATAATTAAAGTCAAATAATGTTCGATCAAACAAAAAATTTCAATTTCGAGTAAAAATTTATTCGAGTAATTATGGTCGATTAATCGAATAACTCGATTAAAATATTTATGTAAATTTTCTTTTTTTAATGAGTTTTTGTAGACTTCTTAATAAAAAGTGGAAACATTTTTAAATCTATATGAAATTTGCCTTGAATGATCAAAAAGTTCAGTAAATAATGTTGTAACAATAATAGGGAGAAAGAAACCAACTTCAAATATCTTTTAAAAAAATTCGGAAATATAAACACCACAAAAAAAAATTATTTAAAATAAAGAAGATATTTCGAGAGTAACTAGTTAACTAGATGTTTCATATTAAAATATCGAATGTAATATTCAGAATTATAAAAGCCTTAAGGTACGGTCACTTTTGGCAAATATTTGCCGAAAAAAAACGTAACCTACGGACAAGTTAAATTTGTATTTCCTTTAATTACAATATTTTTTTAAATATGCGTTCGCATTTACTAAAAATAATATAAAAATAGCTTTTTGCAGCATAATTAACCTTATTTTGTGATATAAAAAACAAGTTAAATCAAACTAACTTTGAGCAAAAGTAGTGGTTAAGTTTTTTTAGGCAAATATTTCCCAAGTGTTACAAGCTAATATTTATAACAACAATAGTGCTATGCCAATTCTGATTATTTTTATTCTGCATTGAATACAGGACAGGTCGGTATGTTATTAAATATTTCCTGGCGCATAATTTTCTCAAAGCGCAACATTTGAATAGTGAAAAAAAACTATTTTAAAGAATTTCTTTTGTGTTCATTATTAAACTATATATAAAAACGCGAAAAATAACATGTTTTGTTTTATTTTTGTCCACAAAAATGTACAAAAACCCGATTAAATTCAAACTTTTCCGATTAACTCGAATAATTTTTAGCAGTAAAGCTTACTGGAATAAGTCGAACGAAATAAAAGTTTTACTCGATTGCTCGAGTAATATAAAAAGCTCAATTTCGATTAATTGATTAATCGAACAATTGAAAAGTCGATTAACATGAGTACCCTACAAAGCACCCAAGGCCAATGAACAAAACGCCCAAGTTTACAAAAACAAATTTTTGGGCTATTGTTCATTGGACGATTGTTCTTTGGGCGATTATTCGTGCAACCCTTTTCTAAAATTAAGAAAAATTTCCACTCAAATATTACACGAAACCAAACTGTCTTGTTTTTAGTTTGTGTTGGTTCAGGTTATAATTCGGAAATCTTGACTAGATTAAGAAAAGGTTTGGCATTCCGTTTGATATCAACAGACAAAATCAGCATATTTGAAATATTTCATCTTGTATTTATTGGCTAGTCATTAACCTCTTTTTTAATTGAATTGAACACATATTAAAGACAATAAAAACAATAAGTAAAATATTTAAATTGACAGAAATTAGTTTGACGATAACTGTATAGAGGAGTAAAATATTGCCTTAATATGGGCTATAATATTATCAATACAACATTTATATATAATTAGAATATCATAAAAATTTCATAAATTCGTATTAAAACATATATATACATTCATAAATATGGATGTATGTATGAACCTACGCAAATGCAAATGACTTTTAATGCAAAACCGTTAAAAGTAAATTGATGGATATAAGCCATCATTGAATCATTAAAAGCCTCGGTTTTAATGTGTAATCTGTAAACCACATTAACGAATATATCAACTCATATATATATGTATGTATGTATGCATATATATGTACAAGTGCATATGTCAAGAAAAGTTATATCTGTATATAATTTTAGATGATAATAGTGTCAACTTTCATGGCATTATTGTTATAACAAAAATATTTATAACAACAACTTTAATGTATGTCCGCATTATTTTCATATCGAGTAGCACATTCAATTAACTTATTGTAATAATGACGTTTAAATAAGGCTAGCAGTTCAAATTGAATACATTTTAAACAAACGATTTTGGAATTTTATGTAACTAATTAATGGGCTATTTCATAAAACAATCGCGATAGCGAGGGAGCTCTATGCAAAACTACACAGAAAAAATATTGGTTGGAAAATGGTTAGGCCGAAAATATATTAGTTGATTTGAATACATTTTAAAAAACGCTATCAATTTTCTAGGAATCCAAAAACAATCCATTTTCATTACCATAAGACCATAAGATAAAGATATATTTCTAACAATATAAATATATGATTCTAACAATTCTTAAATTTATTACATCAACAGATCGTATGCTCTTGTCATGACTACTTAACGAACATGATGAGCAGAACCGAATAAAATATTATGAATTAGATTTTAGTACCAATTACCCTGGTTCACAAAAAAATGCACCTCAAAAATGAGATGTTTTTTGAGCTAAATTGGGGCTGCTGAGCACGAATATGGCATGAATTTTTTTGTCTTAAGAACCATTTTCAAGATATTCGCGAAAAACAATTTTTTTTTTGCAGTTTGTAAAGATATTTCCAAAAATCTTGAGTATTGTTTACTTGAATTGAGCAAGTTTGGCATTGTTGCATAGATATGTTTTTCCTCTTTCAGTTCATATTTATACTGTGTTGATCAGATAAAAATTCACTGAATTACAAGCCTTTACATTTGAAAAAATTAAATTTTTTGCGTTTTTTCAAAATTCACCATTTTGAAATGCTCCATTAAAGCAAACAAAAATTTTAAATTTTTGTTTTGACCCATGTCTTAAATAAAATTTTTTTCCCAACGTACAAAAAGTAAAATTGTTAACATCGGGCGAAATTTAGAAAGTTACAATAGATTTAGTGAAAACATCCGATTTTGAATTTTAATAAAAAAAATTTGTATGGAGTATGAGTATAAGAAAAATGCCAGTGGGGCAGATAAATCAAACATTTCTAAATATTTAGACCGATCAGTATAAAATTTTACTTGGAGATATCAAAGGAGTGTTCTTATTTAATTTAGGAAGTTAAGTTTCCCATATTTCTCAGGTTCAGAGGTATGAAGTGCAAAGTAGCGCACTTCGGTCATGTAAAATTTTTCAACACTTGTCATTTCTCTGTTTCTCACTCGATTCCTTATATACCTTGTAAATAAATCAACAATTTCTAAATATTTAGTCCGATCAGTATAAAACTTTACATGGAGATATCAAAGGAGTGTTCTTATTTAATTTAGGAAGTTGAGCTTCCCATATTTCTCAGGTTCAGAGGTATGAAGTGCAAAGTAGCGCACCTCGGTCATGTAAAATTTTTCAACGCTTGTCATTTCTCTATTTCTCACTCGATTCCTTATATACCTTGTAAAGTTCTTAAAAAAAAGTCTTGTGTTAAACAAATATCTTGTATAGTTAGTGAGGTATACTCATTTTAATATTGAAATTTCTCAATTTTTCAAATCCTTGGTCCAGTATTTTTAAGATATCGAGTCCAAATAACAACTGATTGTCACAATTATTTCTTTACTTACATGACAACATTTCGAATAGTTAAAAAAATGGTTGATGGATGTATTCTTTCAGAGTAGGAAAATATACAATCTTTAATTTGAAAATTGTAACATTTTGAATATATAACAATTTTTGCCCAAAAAAGCACCATAATTGCTTTCTCTATAAAATTTTTTTCTCAAGGATCAAATAATTATTATATACATGTCGAAAAGGTGTCGTCACAGACATGATTTTTGAAAAACAACTTAATCGAATTTACAATTTTTGGTGGGCATGCACCCTTCTAAAATCGACCATTTTTGAGATTTGTTGGAACTTTCTTAGGAATTCTAATGATTGTCAGAAGCAAATCATAGTTTAGTATACTTGCTGAGTATTAGCTACATAAATTTCTATATAACTGCAAAATTTCATTGGAAAATATCAATAATGAACGATTTATAGCATTAAGAAAAATTTAATATGCACAAAACACCATATAGCACAATTTTTCCACTTGTTTTGCCGTAAGTCTTTCACAAAAATTTAAATTATATAAATCTGAATACAGTGATGAAAACTAAACATGATTTTGGTAGCTTTGATATGTAATATGTCGACCTTCCTTTTTCAAACGAGTAAAAGCAATGGAATGGAAGCAAAAACTCCTACTGACCTGCGGAACAACGAATGCAAATTGAAATTTTGATGTGTTCACTAAATATGTTGTAACTTTTTCATATTTGGTCCGATGTAACTAGTTTTAAGCTTGCTATATTTGGAACAAAATTTTCTTTAAGATGTGGGTCTAAAATAAATTTAAAAAAATTTATTTTGCCTTATTGGAGTGTCTTAAAATAGTAAATTAAAAAAAACCTGTAAAAAACAAAGTTTTTTTTAAATCTAAAGACCTGTAACTCATTGAATTTTGATCCGATCAACGCATTTTGAATAAGGCCTGAAAGAAGAAAAGCATATCTATGCAACAATGCCAAACTTGCTCAATTCAAGTAAACAGTACTCCAGAATTTTTGAAATAGCCTTGTAAACTGCAAAAAAATCACGTTTTTTGCGAATATCTCGAAAACGGTTGTTAAGAGAAATATATGAATGTCATATTCGTGTTCAGTGACCCCCAAATTACATTAGAAAACATTTCATTTTTGAGGTGATCGCAAAAAGTTGAAAATTTGTAAACTAGTGTTATTGGTATTTGCAACTAAAAAAAATTGTCTTTAATTTGTTTATTCCTCTAGGTATGTCGTTTAAATGACTAAAGGACGAAGCAAAAACAAATTTAAAAATTTTGTTATTGTTTTAAATGTAATTGTGCGAATGAAAGAACTCTTACGACATCGGCGAACAGGCAGTAAGCCCGGTCGGAGGCCGGCTACACACGAAACCTTTAGTCATTTAGTCGACATACCTAAGGTATGAAATAAAACTGGGAACCCTAATGGGCAGTCTTACACAAAAAAGACTTATGTACATTTATTTATAATCTGTTAAATCACGCTAAAACTGTTTTAATTTAAAATTTATGCGTTTATTTTATGAAATATTTTACTATATGGACACGAAAAAAGCATTTGAAATGAGAATCAGCCATATAACTATAATTAGATTAAATCTAACCTTATTTATCATATCATCATGTCAATTATTTAACGGTTTTAAATTTGAAAACATTATTGTAATCATGACGCGGTCAAGTAGTCAAATCAATGTCATACATCCTTAACGTAAAATTACTAAGATCTATTAAATTCATAGACAAGCTGACAAAAAAATACAAAAAATTTACTTCAATTGATTGCCATAATCTCGCTGAAGACTTAATTTAGTAATCAAAGTTACATAATGTACCATTGTACTTACAAATCATAGACTAATTTAAAAATTTTATATTTTGTTACATTTTTCATTCATACTCTTGTGGTTGTCAGGCACAAATGCTTATGTCTGAAATAATTTTTTTCTATTTGAAACTCGCTGTTTGAAACTATGGGATCATTAGAAAAATATTCGACTTCTTTTTGAAGAATTTCAGACAAAATTCGCATCAGAATGTGTTCTTAAAAAAAATATATATATAAGTTCATAATAAATAAATTCCATTTTTTTTGTGATTTTAGATAATGAACAAGCACCAAACCACTTCGTGCGACTATTCATTTCACACTTTTGGGTTATTCTTCACTTTTTTTGGGCGATCAAGCCCTGTTTTTTTTTTTTGGTGTTTCTTCACTTTGACGAATCACCCAACTATTTTGCGTGTTTCACCATTTTACTTGGGTGATTATTCATATATCATTTCCTGCTAGTATGAATATTCGCCCAACTAAAATCATCTAAAACAGCCAAATGAATGAACGTCAAAAAAAAATTAATTACTGCAGTGTCATAAGGGCCACAAATTAATTGGGAAATAAAAATATCAAAATATTTAGAGATTCAACCATTGAATGAAGGAATGTTGAAAATCTTTAGTATAAATTGATCTTCATCGATTGATGTGGGTGGCACTTTTTTTGGGCGATCGGGCATTGTGTTTTTGGGTGTTTCTTCGCTATGACGAATTACCCAACAATTTTGGGTGTTTCTCCATTTAGATGTTTCGGGCGATTTTCACTTGAGCGATTATTCGCACAGCCCTCTACATTAACTAAGATGGACTTACGTGGTTCTGTATAAAAACCACATATCACTCATTTGCTGCAACGTTGTCATTACTTAAAAGTTGTGATTTCGGAGCTAATAATGCAAACTGATACAAAATTTACTGGTTTACTGTAAAACTATTTTTTTTTAGCTTTGACCATGGTAGAATAATATACAAGGTAGCCCTGGAACGCCAGCCGATTAGTTTTTTATTTGCTTTTTTCATGGTATGAACTGTCAAACCTTGTGTATATGTGAAATAACTACGTTGCACACACAATAAAACACGTATGTTTGGTGCTTATGTTCTACAAACACACACATACCCTCTCTATTAATGTTTGACATTTCGTACCCCAAATGTACATTTGCATTAGTTATGCGGCTACCTGTTATATTATTCTACTATGGTTATGACGACGTTGCAGCAAATGAGCGATATGTACTTGTCATTATACATTGCTGACAATCACATCTATCTAACTAGAGAATATTCGTTTTTTTGTTCATTTGAGCTTTAAATACTTTATGTAACAATTACTTTAGAGTTCAAGTTCATCAAAAAGGTGCGGTTCTTGACGGAGTTTTAAACAAAAAGAAACATTCATATTTGTCGGTACGTTTGTATATTTATATTGTACTTCTATTTATATTTCATTTTTCTATTGGTCATTCATTCCATTGCGATCGCAATGATTTTAACAGTGATTGTATCGCTAACGCTTGTCTCAAGTGTTCGCAGAGCTTGTTGCTGTTGTTATTATTTATTTCGTATAACAAATATTTTGATTATTTGTTTCTCTATTTTTTTATATTATTGCTTTTAAAACTGTTGATTAAAAACTAAACTTCTATTTATGTCTGCATTCGAATAACAAGTTGCAACAACAAGAAATATTTAATTTTATGCAACCGAACTTGTTCATTAAGAGTAACGAAACTGTCATTCGGAATGTTTGAGAGGGTAGCAGGTATGTGGCAAGTATCAAATATTTTTGTTCTGTTTACTGAGTCTACTGCTAAGTTACTTCAAATATCTTGGTTGCTTTATACATATATTATTATGACGATATAGATTTTGTTTATGCTGTCAACACTTTTTGTAAATGTGAGCATAACTTTTATTTAGTTTTAGTACATTTAATTATAATTTAGTACGATTATGGCTGTTAATAACTCAGATTATAAAAAAATTGCAGGCAATTTTTCATGGAAACCTTTCCGTAGGTAGAAACCAACAAATGAGAACTTTATCACGTAAAACTGTATCAAGGTTTTGGTTAAAAAATGTTTGGACTGTTTTTAAAGGAATTTGCTCGTAATACTGGCAATAATTACTTAAGTAAATGAAAATGCAGTGGCAGTCATATTGAAATTATTATTAAAAATACTCATTATTGTTATTAGAGATCATAAAATTTAATTCTGTAATAAGCAAATGCACAAAAAAGAAAACTATAAGAGCCAGAAAGAACATATTTAATGTTATAAAACAGCAGTCAGGTGAACAATAATAAAAATTAAACAAATTGCGAAAAGTTTTAAAATTGTTTTAATAAAATATTTTATTTATGACCATTTTTATGAGCTGACAAGAATCATGTTAGCCCACTAAAAAAATCAAAAGCATTTAATAATACATACACCTTGCAATAAACTGCCATCAGCCACGAGCCAACAACAAGCAGTAATGTTGTTGTTTTGTTACCATTTTAATTAATTTTCATATTTTTTTCCAAAATTTCCTTCATGAGTTTATTTTTTTTTTCATGTTATTATGGTCTGGTATCTATTTTCACAATTTGAAACTAGCTTGGAGAGTAACGTTTGGGCCTCACAATCATCCAATGCTTCCATGTAATCAAATTACTTCCTTTACACAAGTTTATTTTGTTTGTACAGGAGCGTCAGCACGTTTATTACATTTTTGCAGTTAGTCATAAAGTCTAAGGATTTTATATATTTGTCTTATCACACAACTTATGCTGTTCTTGCTGCTGATCAAACATTCCAGTCTGTTCTTTTCGAGCGGTATGTATGTTTGCAAGATCATTAAGGCTGAACCCACACCAACATAAGACACACCAACATACGACAACAGAGCATTATTTCTTATGAGACAACACACACCAAATTTCTTTTGGTGTGTGTTATAATTAGGAATGTAAACGATACCGATATATCGGCGATACTTCAGATTTTCCGATACATCGGTATCGGCGATATTTTACTACCGATACGACGATATTTTAAAATATTTTTTCAGAGTTTTTCTTTTAACAAACTATTTTTTTTTGTTAATTTTACCAATTTATTTTTAAGTATCGGTATCGGATCGGCATAACGGCGTATCGTTACTTCCCTAGTTATAATAATACGAGTGTGTTTGACTTAAAATACAAAAACATTTTGTCTGATGCGGTGTGTGTTCAGGCTAACTGTTACCAGGTAGGGAATATAACGTTAACGATAAATAAGTTTATATTTAATTTGGCACAAATGTTTGTTTAATATATAATAAATATCATACCAAATTTAATGAGGATCGGATAACTTTTGTAAGAGTAATAATATTTTTACGATAGAGGATATATGGCAGGATCTAGAGTCCCTGATTCAATTAGAATAGAAATTACCACACAAGTTACTAGCATAGGATGAAAAACAGCTCCAGATTTTGACGACTTTGTCTGCAATTAAATACTTTTTATATTCAAAATTTTTTATTTGTTGACCTTTTTCTTTTGTTTGCATTTAAAAACTCGGGCTTTTAAGGTCATATATTTGAAATAAAACAAATACTATTTGCTATTTCTTTTTATCATCCGACGTTTCGTTGGACAATCCCAACTTCATCAGGGAAAATATTTTTATTTAATCTGGTAACACAGAAAATAAATACATAAATAAGTGTGTATGTTGGACAGAAAATAAATAAATAAACATATATGTAACATTATACAATTAATGGTGACTTATTTTTAAGAAGCAATCATTTACTTACATATTTTTCTTTAATTCTACTGTTTATAATGCATTTTGCATAACGTAAAAACAAACGTCAAAGTATTTTATAGTAGTCAAAGTATTTTATAGTAGTGTACCAAATTTCAAAACTCTTTAACAACTCCTTCTATTTTGGTCGCATCGTTACATGGCATCAAAGAGCACTGTGCGTCGCCACTAAATTATACCTCTTTGTGCTGTTGCTAATGTATCAACTAGTAAGTTTAATCTAATATCCACTTTTCTATGACATTTTTGTGTAAAGTTTCCCTGATTATTTGCATTACCCGCAGTGTAATGACCATAAGATCCAGCTGATACTCCTAAATGAATCAATTTCAATAATTAAACAAACGAAACATTTTATTTTCATTATGATATCCAAGAGTTTTCCGGTTAGCATTGTAATAATTTCTTATATCCAAGAAAACTGACAGACACTAATAAAATTTCCCAAAGAAATATTTAAATCCTTAAATCATTATAAATGTAACAAGAAAAATATTTGCAAAATAAAACTACTTTTAAAACTATTAAGAGTTTTTTTTCCAACGCGTGACTAATTAATATAAGATATTCGAATCTAACGGATTTAGGAGAAGAAAATAATACAGATTATAAAAAAACCAATGAATAAATCAAGCCAGTGCTTAATAACGTTTACATTTGGGTGAATTGCAGGTTGCGGATATAATTCTTATAATCAATGTCAATGTTAAAATATAGACTCTTAAATACATACATATGTAAATATTAATGTGTCTATGTCCAAGTATTTGTAATGATATTGTTTATAAAAAAATTATTTAGTTTTATATTTGATACATAAAACATACATATGAATGTATAAAACAAACAAAATTAAATTCATTTTGTACAAAATTAACTTTGCCAATATCCGCCTTCAACAGGTGTCATTCATAGTAAATCAAATCAAAACTAGAAGAAAAAATCCCATTTGAAAACGAATTTAAAATACATGGAGGTTGTTGGTTAATTTTTCCAATTACTATTGACCGCCACCACCATCATTAATAACACCGACAAACAGCCACCAGCTACAATTGTTTAAATGACAATTTGTTGGGTGTTGGTTTGTATCGTTTAAATTACAAATTAACAAAAGTTCAAAAAATTCAAATTATCATGTATTGTTTAAAATGTCTTGATAATTTCATAAGTGGTATAAAATTATTGCAAAATAAGTTGGTCATTTCGTTTGTAATATCAGAAATATATAGGTGGGCACTAATTGATATATAAACAAAATTTTAATCTTGTTAAAATCAGATATCGATGTAACATTTACTTGTTATCCGTGTTCTCTGAAGTTAGTTTTTGTGGATTCAGCGGAAAAGAAAAAGGAAATTTTAAAAGCAAACTTTCATTTCAGTATGATTGTTGTGAATAACAAGTTTTCTAGATCTCGTTTGTTGGACGAAAGATTTGTAGTCTTTTTTTTTTTGCTGAGTAAAGGTATAGTTAGTAAAAACGTATCGCGTTCGTGGGGATCAGCTGGCAAAATCTGTAACATAAACAAAGCTCGATGCTGTTTACTAAAAACGTATCTTGCTTTTGTCACGTAGAAAATCTACATAAATTAGATTTTTACGTAGCAAATGTCAAACTAATACCACAGGCATTACAATGTCTCGGTTCGCACTATGAAATTTTCTTTCATGAAATTTCTGAAATTCGCTTTTAAAATTTCACTCGTGTCTGCACACTGAAAGTTAATTTCATGAAACTTAATATTTTTGTTTGTTTACTTTCACATTATTTTTCTTCTTTGTCACTTATTTTGCACTCTAAAACAAATTTTTACTGTCACTACCATTAAAAGAATATAAAAATAAAGTAAAATCAAAAATAATGGTACAGCCAACTTCATGTTGACAATTACGAATTACAATACAAAACAGAATTTCAGTGAACATGAAAGTGTGTACCCGACACCATTCTTCTCTCCCCTCTCACCAACAAACTGCCACTTTCATGAAATAGAATTTCATAGTGCGAACCGAGACAATCCAACACTAACAGCTGACAAAATTGATTCGGTTTAGATGTTTTCTATAACTAACACCTTAAGTTAGGCGGTACTGAGCGCTCTAGCGTTACGCGATACATTTTTGTTAAATAGACCTTAAGCCTTTTTATAGAAAAAGTGCTTCAAAGCTTTTTGTATGAAACGTTCAGAAGCTTTTAGTATGAACAGGTTCTCATACAAAATTTGTTTTACAAATACAAAAGCGACTACAAACTACTACTACTACTGCTTCGCTCGAAGCATGTTGGCAAGTGAGAAGAGATGCTTGCCGGAAAAAAACTCAGAAATTAAAAAAAAATTTTTTTGAAATAACTATCGCAATAACAAAGATATATATTTGTTTCTAATTCTAAGAAAAAGCGGAAATACTATAGAGTTCTTAAGAAATTCGACTATGCCGTCAGTTGCTTTAATTTCGATTTATGTTAATGTTATTATTTAATGAGAACATTGTTCATGCCAGATGATAATATCAAGATATTGAATGACAATAATGAGCAAACAACAGCAACAATTTTAGTTGCACTTAATAATGAACATTTTGTATGTGGATTGATGTTTTAATACGAGGTGTGGCTATTAAGTTGCAACAATGATTCAAGGGTGTTAGTAAAAATTAATTTAATTAAATATAATTATAGGAATGAATATTGGACATATTTTTAAGTTTAATATTAAACTCGGTGGTTAACATATGTTCACTTTGATTTGAATGACGTCTATTTTGAATAGAATTTTTTATAGTTATATGCGCTATATAACATGCTGTAGAAAATATAATTAGTTCGTAAAGATTAATTAGATATAAAATCGCCTGCTTCTTAGAAAATGTTTTCTTAGTTTCCTATTTATTTACATCCGTCTAACACCCACTACTCTTTTTTTCGGTCCACCCTCGTTGCTTGCCAGATTTTTTGATAAATTAAGTAATCATAAAATAAGCTTTCAGCAATTTTCAATAGTTTCAATATTTTATTTCTCAAACATATTTTCTTTCCCCTTATTTTTGTCACATTGCCTGCGGAATTTTTGGTGGTTTTTATGTTTTCCCATATTTTTTTCCTTAACTCTTTAATCTATGGAAATTGACCATTTTAAAGGTATTAAGGTAATTTTTATTAAACGTGCTTCTTATAGATAATTTTTTTACTTTTAGCATTAAATATTTATTTCTGTTGGTTTGGTAAAAAAAAAATGTTATTTCCTTTTGGTCAAAAGCCAAATTTACAAATATTTGTTTAGTTTTTCCTGCATTTTTTCTTCAGGTATTTTTAGTGGGTAGAGTAGTAAGTAATCATGTGGTAGTTGATTTCCAGTCATGACTCATATTCATTTATAAGCCAATCATGAGAACTTGGCAAAGAGATTATGAATTCGTTTAAGTTGCAGTTTTTTTTTTTTTGTTTAATGTCGTTTGTTTGTTCGAAAAGTCTCGTTGATTTAAATCGGTATTATATTAGTATTTATTTTAAATAGTACTTTTTTTTGGGTGTGGCATAAGTGTATGTGTTTGCATTTAAAGTGCACTAAATGTCGACATATCGATAATGGAATTTTATATGCATATCACTGTTATTTATAGACATTTTTTCTTAGTTCCCGTAAAACTGTTGATATTTTGGAATGTGACACAAACAATTCAGATTTTTTCTTTGAGAAAGCAGATATCTTGCGGGTAGCCAAATGAAAGTAGTGCCTGACAGCAGTTGTAGAGCTCATTCAGAAATAAGCTGACATATTTCTTAGGCTCTTGGAAGTATTTGTCAAAACTAATATTATTGTATTTATATAGACAGACGGTTTGGCAGGACATAAATACCTGGATCCTTACTAAAAGAGACGCGTTTGAATGCTTTAGGTACATATTCCTAACATTGATTATAAAAATAATTTTTAATGTTATTTAATTAGTTTATTTAATTAGTTTGAAAATGAACTTATTTCAATTTAATCTTTCGATCAAATTATTTTTGATTTAAGAAAGAAATTCTAAAGCATGTAAAAATTTAACATTCAAAGAAAAATGTGGATGTGCGGAAGGTTGAACTGACAGTTGTTTCGAGACTAACACAGTCTACTCATCAGAGTACTTTACCTATACTACCAGCCACAGTAGCAACAACACTGTAGCGAAAATTCTACTAATTTTAGTAAGCTCAATTAACAGACTGTCGCCATCTTGCGGCGAGTCCCACATATAAATGAACTTTTTCTAAATGTTCGGAACTTTACTAACTGCCTTTTCTTAGCATGTTCAACTATGTAAACTACTAAAATTAGTAGGATTTTCGCTACAACGTTGTTGCTACTGTCGCTGGTAGTGTAGGTAAAGGGCTCTGATGAGTAGACTGTAGTAGTCTCGAAATAGTTTTATTTCAATTTTTTATTTTTTTTTAAGGAAATTGGATTGCCCTTTTTTGAGTTATGATAAAATTGGTGGAGCAACGTCTCCAAAACTCTATTTTTTTTTGCAAAAAATCAGGTTATTTACTTTATCTTGAGTAAAATCAATATTTATCCATCGATTTTCGTGAAATGGAACTTATATTATTTCTGGTATATGAGGCTTTACGGCCAGTGAATAAAAAAATATATTTTTCTCCGCACAATTCTGAAACAAAAAAGTATATAAAAAAAATTATGTTAGAACGGCTTAAAGGTAATTTTATTTTAAGTTTTTAAGTGGTTTTTTAATAAAATTGGACAACATCTTCATAAGTTATGATAAAGTCAGTGGACCAGCCTATTCAAAAATCCAAAATTTAAGAAAAATATTAATTAAAAAATATCTGCACAGAATTTAAAATTATGACTGCTTGTGCATTTAGCGGACTGGAGCAGCCTCTTCAAAAATCCAAAATTTAAGAAAAAAAAATTAATAAAAAAAATTTGTCCACAGAATTTAAGATTTCAACTATTTGTGCAGTTGGGGGACTATAACACATCAAAGAAAATATAGTGGGACTTCTTGGCATTTTTCTTGTTGCATAGTGTGATTATTCGTAGGCTATTTCCATAGTCAACACAGAATTTTTCAGCACGAAATGCTGCTTGTTTTTGTCGCAATTTACCACTCCGCACTGTTGATATTTTACAGCTTATAATGCTTGCAATGACCTTATAGAGAATGCTAAGCAATGTTATCTTTTTCCAGTTTTGGCATTTGGTGAGATCCCCTACCATCGGCACTTTAACAATGACTATTTATTTCAAGTCAGCGGACTAGTGCCCAGAGGCTCTGAATTCATGTACAGGGTAAATGGCTTATAACTTTTTTATTTATGCGATTATTATAATTTCGTTTTTTAAATACAGTATATTATTGGGGAATTTTGTAATTAGCTTTGAAAAATGGTATCCTGTAAGTGATGTCCATTTTCAGCTTCGCACATACGTGCTCTTTTTAGCATATTTTCCATAAGTTTTCGCAAAATTTCGGGTGTAATGGCCATGATTTCATTTCGAATGTTGGTTTTTAGTTGGAGTATGGTTCTTGGTTTGTTATTTTGACCAGTGTGCATAGTAAGTGTTCTTCCGGCACCAGGAAGGGCTCTTACAGACCCATGTTGACGAAAATGTCCAATCAAATGGATTATTGCTGACGCTGTGGGTGCAATGCGCACATTAAAATGACGACGACTGTACGCCAAATTCAATTATTTTTGTTCGTTGTTCGATCGTGTAATGATTCATAATTAATTCCCCAAGTCTTTTTCACAAAATACTGAAAAAAAAACAAAGAAAATATAATAATTAAAAAAGTTATAAAGAATTCAAAACATATAGATCGTACTGCGCCACCCTGTATAATAGGGAGAAGTTACTATGTGTTCCTGTTGGGTGATAGTATTGCTATATTAGTATTGGCAGGTCCTTGCTGGCTTTTCATTTTTGTATAGTATCAGCAATTTCCGCCATGATTTCCTAATGACGCAGGCAGTATATAAACGTAATAGCGGTTCAGTTGTTGCAGGTCTTTCCCGTAGTTCGAGCTAAGATTTTGTCTATATTTCCAGATGTTCTTGCTTACATGTTACGATACTTGAATGTCATTTAGTGGATTTCTAGAGATCCCTGCTACGGTGAGTTTTGGTAGCATTTTGCGCCTTATTTGCAATGTTATTCACCCATTTCCATTTCCTGGCGCAACATTTAACGGTTCAAATTGTTCTAACTCTAATGCAGTTCTTGCTTTGATCTGCGAGTCTATGCAGTGCTCAGTTGCCCTTTTTCGTTTCCGCTATTAGTTCCGACGTGGTGTCAGAATTCCATTATTTACGTTTCTTTTTTTGGGTGGCGTAGAAGAGAGATTTTCTGGACTCAAGAAAATGTCTTTCGTAATATCTTCCTATCTGTTAGATGTATGTGAGTATGTGAAAGTAAAACGCTGGAAGGATTTTCGGAACATGCCACGGATAGAGTAGCTATCCTAACTTTCCAATATCTAATTTACTACTTTCTATAATGTTATAAGGCTTATGGATAGCTGCAATTTTGAGACGGATAGTAGCATTAGGTACGTGGTAATCACTTGTGGCATCTGCTCGTCTTCTATTGTTCACGTCAAGGAGTGATCCTTGCTACTTTTTTGTGATGATGATGCTTAAGTCACTCTGTGATTACGTTTATAATGAAACAGAGCAACAACAAGAACTAGGTCGCTTGTAGCACACATAAATGTCCACGGTCTGTTCCGTGTTTGTCATAAGGCATTATCGGCTAGTGTTGTTGAAGCACAGTTGAGTTTTCGAGTCACCTCTATGTTTGAATACTATGGCTATTTGAAGCTAAATTGTTCTAAGAGATTTCCAATATTCAACGCAACAAATCTTATCATTTGTGTCACTCCATAGATTGATATCTGCTGATCAGGTTCATTATTTTCTGTTGTCATTTAGGATGAATACCTGATTAGACTAGAGCATCGCGTCCAGACCAACACAGGAATTTCTTCCGAGCAGATGTTAATGTTTTACCACCTACGAACGATTATAAAAACGAATAGTTGACAACATTAGTTAGTACACAGAAAAAATTGCGATAGGTTTTTTTTTTAGCAAACAGGTTTTTGAGAATGATTTAAAACTTTTATCATTGCCTTTATTTAGTTTGAAAAATTATTTTGTTCGACTTATTTGTTCAATTTACAAGCTCGTATTAACATCGTATGTGTTGTATAATCGTCTAATTATACAGTATTGTAATTTTGTTGTTGGCAATTTTCATACAAAAGTGCGTTATAATTATACGATTGAGTTTTATATGTTTTCCAAATAGTTGTATTGTCTGGGAATATTCTATTTGCTAGATTAATTTTTAAACTAATATAAGGTATAGAAAGGGAACCAGCTATAACAGCTTGTAGAAGAGTTGTTCAAAAAACTTCGCAAAATTATGATTATTTGCAAAATCAAAAGTAAATAAGTTCAAACATCGATATCAAGGCTTGAAATAGATTAAAAGTGACTCGAGCTCTAAAAATGCCAAAAACTTGGAGTAAGTCAAGCATATCACGAAAATTTCGAAATTTGGCGAAAAATTGCAATATTGGAAACTAGCGCCAAAATTGTGAGGAAAGTCAAACACTCGGGAAAACGCGAAAATTATGAAAATTTGTAAAAACTTGCTAAAATTTTAAAAATTACAAAGCGCAATATTGATTAAAACACCCTAAAAATGTAAGAAAGCCAAAAAAATTGGAAAAATTACGCTTGTCGCGAAAAAAAAGTGAAAATTCGCGAAAAATTGCAAATTTTAAACCAACAATAATTTTGACTAAAAATCGCTAAAACTGTGAGGAATGCAAAATATTTGCTAAAAACCGCGTAAATAGCGAAAATTCGCAAAAAAATTGCTAATTGCGGCATGATAAAGTTTAATATTGCTTAAGCTTCGGCAGAACTGTAACGAAACCGAAAATTTGCAAAAAGTCGCTTTTATATTGCGAACTTTGCACAAATTCGCAAAAAGTTTTAAAATCGGAAACAAGCCCTAAAATTTATTAGAAATCGCCAACACCGTTAAAAACGAAAAAAATTCGGAGAAATTGCTAAATGTATTAAAGAAATAACTAAACCTGTAAATAATAAAATTCGATTTTCGGCATAAATTATTTACTGAAAATTAATTGACTACATTGAATTAACATTTAAAATACGACAAAATAACGATACAACAAATGTGCTTGTTCATAAGCACATACACGCAATGAAAAAACATGGTTGAGGCAACCATAATCGAAGAGCAACATACTATGATTGAATATATAGTTGCATTTATGGTTTAAAAACAAACTGTTTTAAATACAATATGGTTAAACAGAACCATATATACATCGTTCCAAACAACCATACATATGGTTAAATATTACAATATATGGTTTCAGTTAACCATATATATGGTTCGAGACAACCATATATATGGTTCAAAATTTTAATATATGGTTTGAATTAACCACATATAAGGTTCAATACAACAATATATGTGATTCAAGACAACCATATATATGGTTTAAAATTACAATATATGGTTTGAAATAACCATACATATGGTTCGAGACAACCATATATATGGTTCAAAATTACAATATATTGTTCGAAATAACCATATATATACGGTTCGAGACAACCATATATATGGTTCAAAATTACAATATATGGTTTGAATTAACCATATATATGGTTCGAGACAACCATATATGTGGCTAAAATTTTATTATATTTTAACTGGTCGGTGTGGGATCTGAAATAAAAAGTGTTATCTATTCTCAGATAGATATGTTTTGTTAATAAAAACCATTTAGTTTTATAATATTGCAGCTTTTCAGTTAATTTTTATGTTTCAGATGTATAAGATATTTTATCCGAACTAAGCTATGAATGCACTAAATTGTCGGATTAAAAGAACCCTTTTTTTATATTCAAATGGTTTTCACAACATGGCCGAATATTAATTGCTAGCATTTATCAGTTTTTGTTATTTGTAATTTAATATTATATTTATTTTTTCAAACCAAGCGACACACAAAAATTAACCAACAGCTCTGAAGCAAAACAAAAAACGAAAAAGCATTCAACCAAGGGTTAGAACCAAAGTTTTTTTGGATGCAGAGAGCTATATTTCTTTTGTAACCAAAGCTTGGTTGCAAGTAAACTGTGTTAAAATAGTATGGGCAAGAATCATATTTTATTGTTATAGAACCATACTGTTGTTGAATTTTTTAATATATCATGACTGTTGCTGGAATTTTTTTAATAATAATATTGTTGTGATTCAACCATGTTGTTATTAATATGAGTAATAATAATGTCATGATTAAATGTAAGCATGAGTTTTTTGTCGTAAACTAATAAAGGTTTACAATTCTTTAAAACAATAATAACTTATTTGATACAACCATAAGCTATATCGGTAAACATGACATTGTTGACGCAACCATGCCACAACCATATCTTTTCTTTGCATGTAAGCAAGTGTCGTCTTTTTTTTTTAAACGATAAGACATACGACTGAGCTTGTGAATTGAACAATTATTTCATTTCATATTTGATATCGCCAATGTTGGCAAACTGATAAAATTTGCTTTAATTGAAAAAAAAGCTGAATTTTTTGAAACAAATTATTGCACGTGTTTGCATTTGAATTTACAAATATCTTTGTAGTACCTAAATGGAACAAATTTACATTTTATTCAGGGAATTTGGTGTTTGAATTGGACAATTAATGTTTGCTGTGTATGTATTTAAACTTATTCATGATTCATCTTGTTGTTTTTAAGTTTACATGCATATTTATTCAATAGCTTTAAGCTTAAATGTTGTAAGATTATTAATTTATTAATCTTATGAAATAAATTTTGCAAAAGCCTTTCTATAAATCCATAAGTAGTTTTAAATTTTCTTTTTTTACTTTTTCTACAGTTTTATTGTTATATTTTAAAAATGTATTTTCTGTTTTATTTTATTTATTTATTTAATTTTTTTGTCCTGAAGTAAAATAGCAAATGCTCATGATTTTAATCACGTTTTTTTATTTTTAGATTTTATGCCACAGATATCTGTTTAATTATTATTTTCTTGCTTGATTTTTATGTGGCCACAGACTGATTGGTCTCAATTATTTTATAGATTTTATTGATTTCAATTAAAATCAAGACAAGTAATTGTCAATAGAATTTATTTATAGTTGTTTTTAAGCTTTGGAATAAAATGCATGTCTATAAGTTTATATGGGTAGACTAAAAATCCTTTTACCATCATGGCTTTATTGTCAAATAAAAAATAAAAAAACAAGCGAATGACGACTTTGCTAATGTTTCTTTTTTTATTTAATTTTCCATATTAATTTCTATGCTTAAAAATAGTTTTTGGATTTATATCAAAATGTCAAAAAGAGAAAGAGGTCTGTATGCGGATAGGACGAATTTTATACACCTTCTACCAAGATCTGAAGCAATAAGCAGGTTTTCAAGATTTTAAAGTTTTTCTTCTTTAGGCAAAGCATAGAAGATGTTTTTTTTTACCATTTGTGCTTCTCAGAGCTTTTCATTGGAGGAGTTTATTTGTATAAAAAATCCTTTAAAACGTGTAAAAATTACATACTAGTAGTACAAAAAATTTTTCCTAAACAAATTCTAGCCCATTTCGTTTTAATTTTCTACTATATTACTTTACTAAAACAAATAAAGAAAGCATTTCGACCCTTTAGCATAAAATGGTTCCAACTAAAATTTTGGCCCAAATACCGTTTTCAATTAAAAAATAGTTCCAACTACGTTGTATCACAACTTTCGCGAAGAAACGTTTCCATATGCTATCTTAAAATTAAAGTACGAGCTAAAATTGGTTCGAACTTAGAGATTTAGTTAATTTACTGATTTAAGACGGTTCTTTTGGCAGTTAATACTTTATTTTACATTGAACCTTTTTATTATAATAGCTCGATTTATAAAATTTAATTTTTTACATGATTTCAAATGCGTACGTTTATATAAAAACTGTCAAAAAATAAATGAGAATTACTACAATAGTACTAAAAAAGGATGTTGATATTTATAGTGTGCAATAAACAAACTGGTAAATACTAAAATTTTACATTAATTGTATGAATGCGGATATCACATATGAATAAGTGTTATCTATATATATATAAAACTGAATCTATGTTTGTATGTTTGTATGCTTATTTATTTGTTTGTGTGTATGCTCCTTATAGGAAGCCAAACGGGCCCAGCGGTAAATTGCAGGAGTAGGGAGGCCTTATAGAAGGCATGTTTAGCAGTCATAAGGCCTGCCAATCCACATTCCATACTCATTTCATTTTTACCCGTGCTGTCATTGCGTCGCAGACCTTCCAAGCCGCTTCACAATGTAGCATTCTTAAAGGCCTCTTCCGGCATGCCATTCTAAAGACTAGCTAAGGAAGGTCTGTTAAAAAGAAAATGGAGGTGCAAATTTTTTTCTATTTCTATTGATGAATGTGTTTTTTTTTATTTCGAACTATTTCTTTTCATCCAAAGTAGTTTTTTATACATTGAATTGGATATGATGTAGATCGGGCGGAATAATGACGACATAATAGCAGCATGTGTGATGTCTCTTTTATGTAAATTTCAGTCTTATATATAAATTACGTGCGAAAAAATAATACGAAAATGTTTGTTATATCTAAAGACTTTTTACTTTTTAATTTAAAAATAGAGTACTCCTTCCATCTTCCCTGCTTAAAGAAGGGAATGTGGAATGTCAATCGAACGAAAAATCAAAAAAAAAAAATAAAATAAAGTACTACTTCCGCCTTTCCTTCTACAAGAGGGCAGTTTGCATGTGTATCGGTCTTGCAGGCCTTCAAGAAGGCCTGAAATTTGTAAGCCTGTTGCCTTTTACCGCTGAAAATTCGTAAATGTGCTATTGATGATAGGGATATTTGAATTTTCTTATTAAATTTTTTAGGATAACCTCCATACAAAGCAATTTTTGATTTCTCTATATCTGCAAAACTACAAGACTGTCTAAATTTACTGGAGCTCCTCTTAGAATAAAGTGCAATTTCTCGAAGATATCGGAGGAGGGAAACTGGTATCCACCACACAAGGTAATTATTAATTTTCCTATATCTGTACAACTATAAGATTGAGGCTCTCTAAATTCGGTGTTTGTTATTCTTAGAACAACGTTAAATTTCCAGCGTAATATTGATGTTATAGGAGGGGGAAAACAGTTACGCCATATGGAGGAATTATTAATATTCCTAAATCAGCACAACCACAATAGTAAAGCTCGCCGAATTTGATGTGGGTTACTCATAGTACAAATTGCATTTACTAGCCAAATCTTGAGGATATGAGTCGGGGGAGACCGGTACCCCCGTATAAGGTAATTATTAATATTCCTATATCCGTACAACTATAAGCTCTCTAAATTCGATGTGTGCTATTCTTAGAATAACTTGAAATTTCTAGCAAAATATTGGTGGCATAGGAGGGGGAAACAGTTAATTCCCAATAAAGTAATTTTTAATATTCCTATATCAGCACAACCATAATATTGAAACTCGCAAAATTTGATGTGGGTTACTCTTAGAACAAATTGCAGTTTCTAATAAAATCTTGAGCGTATCAGTGGATGGAGACGGCAATTATATATTTTCCTATATCTGCACAACTATACGAGTTAGGCTCTCTAAATTTTATGTGTGCTAATCTTATAATCTCTTGCAATTTTCAGTAAAATCCAAGCCACTAGGAGCGGGGAAACTACAAAGTAACAATTAATATTTCATAACTAAAATATTGAAGCTCTTAAAAGTTTATTTAGGTTACTCGTAGAATAATTGCGATTTCCAGCAAATCATTGGTGGTATTAGAGGGCTAGACCCCATACAAGTTAATTATTAATTTTTCTATGTCTGCAAAGCTATAAGAGTGATGGCCTCTAAATTTAATTTGGGATACTTTTAGAATATCTTGAAATTCCCAACGAAGTCTTGGTGGTATAGGAGGGGCAAACAGGTAGCCCCATAGAAAGTAATTATTAATATTCCATTATCAGCATATTAACAATAGTGAAGCTCTCAAAATTTGATGTCGATTACTCTTAGAACAAATTGCAATTTCTAAATAAAATTTGTTGGTATCAGAGAATGGGAATGGGTAACCACCACCGTACAAACTAATTATGTATTAATATTTTTATATCAGCACCAATACAATAGTGAAGCGCACAAAATTTGACGTGGGTTATTCTTAGAATGTAGTGCAATTTTCGAAAAAAATCTTGAACGTATCGGAGGGAGGAGACGGGTACCCCCATTAGTGGTAATTGTTAATTGTCTTATATCTGCACGACAATGGGGTAGCGAAGCACACCTGATGGAGCTGGTCAAGTATAATATACATGTAATTTTAATACAACGTTTTCAAATGGGTCTTGTAAAAAGTAATATAAATATCCGCACAAAAACATAAAGGCGAAAATAAGACCAAGCTCGTATCCGAAAATTTCGGCCGAAAAAAGTACTGAGATCGAAATAAGGACCAAGTTCTTGATAGGTGCAATACCAATCATTTCTAGGCAACCTGTAAGCTTGGCAACATTTTTAACAAAATTCTTTCCCATATTAAAAAAGCAAAAAAAAACAAATATTGCCAAGCTAACAGGTTGCCTAGAAATGAGATGGTAATAAGCTTGGTCCTTATTTCGCTCTCAGGACTTTTTACGGCCGAAATTTTTGGATAGGAACTTGGCCTTATTTTCACACTTATGTTTTTGTGCGGACTGCAGTTCTTTTTCTAAGCTTTTATTTAGTACAATAAGTGCCCCATACAAATAAGGGGCACACTAGCCGACTCCCCGCCCTAGATGAAAAATTTCCGTTTTCGCATATTTCTTAGTACTTTCCCATCAAGACCGACCTGTGTGCCAAATTTCAACTTTCTAGCTATACTGGAAGTGCATCATACAAAGAAGAGGCACTCTTGTCCCCTCCGTATAAAAAGTGCCCGTTTTCCATTTTTTTTTCGTTAATTTGGTACCTTTGTACCAAATTTCAGCTTTCTAGCTATACTGGAAGTGCCCCATATAAAGAAGGGGCACCCTACTCCGCTCAGGTGAAAAGTATCCGTTTTCAGGTTTATCTAGTTAATTGCTCACCAAGACCTACCTGTATAGCAAATTTCAGCGTTCTGCTATAGTGGAAGTGCCCTAAAATATTGATGAGTCAGTGAGTAAGTCATTATTTTATAAATAAGTGGAGCAAAGTTATGAGGGGGGTAAAAACAGCTCGAATGGCTCCGTGTAATATACACACTGTGTGGCTGTAACTCGTCCTGGCGCACATTAACTGGTACCATAAAATATTACACTGAAAAAAAAATTATTTCAAACAAACATTTGTTTGGAAATTTTTGTGATCTTAATTTTTTTTTTACTCTCTCATAAATATTTTTACATAAGCAAAAACCATAAATAATTTTCATTACGTCAATAATTACTAAATGTCTTAATTAAATAATTTTTAAAATAAACATTCAACTTAATGGTTCGTAGTAAAAACTTCATTATTTCATCACCTTTTAATAGTTCTTTATTATCGTCTAAAGATCATAAACCACTTGATATATTTATTAAAAGAACGTTGAAGCAAGTTCTGATTTTAACTAACAAAAATGTTTTTAATATTTTATACTCTGTGGTATTATAGTGGGATGTTGTCCAACTTGTGGAGGGCTTGTAAATCACCATTTAAAACATGAGATTGTACAAGAAATCTTCCAATGTTGCCATGATATTTGAAAAATAAAAAATGGATAAAATGTGGTTTTAAGAAATGTTCATACTAACAGAGTTTATTAACGTTATGTGATATGTGATAAAATAAAACTTCTTGTATTCTTCTGCATTTAAAAGATCGGCAAACTGGTTGATTTCCTAGCAACTGAATGTTAAATAAGCAAATGGTATGATCTCTGATGTCAAGATGTAGTGCCACTACAACACATCATGTTGATTCATTCTGCTTTAGTATTGACAGACTTTGTTAAATTTTCCTTCATTCGTTTTTTAATAGTTGGTATAAAAGGGTTAAGAAAGGCAAACAAAAGGAAATAAATGAATTGTTTACATTTGTAAATCTTATATTAATATTTAAGTACAATTTTTGTAAACTTTGTACGCGCAAAATATGTTTCAGATTTTCACTGAAAGTATACCGTTGGATAGGATTAAATCAAACAGCTGGACTACGCAAGAACTAGAAAAATCTGCTGAATATCTTAGGAGTTATAAGCAATTTAAATTGCTAAAAACAGACACACATTTAATCACCATATACTCAACGAACATGCGGGTTTCATATTTAGATTAAAATAATTTAAGAGGATGACTTGCGAATTGTGTTCAAATATACCTTTCTGAAGAAGAATAGTAAATGGTTTCTCAAATTGGGTATGAATGTGGGTAATTGCAGAAAAAGTAAACGTTTGTCACGTCCGTCGCCAAGCACTAAAGGCTGTTTTTTTTTTGTCAAAGAAAAACTCAAGTTTTGTTTCCTTTTTCTTTCACTTAATTTAGAGCTAATTATGTTCTACGCAAAAATATAAATAATTAAAAAAAACATTAAGTTTTTCATTGAAAAAACCAGCTTAAGTGCATGGCGACGGAGGCGACAAAAGTTTAATTTTTCTGGAAATGCCCAAATATTTATTCATAAATTTTTGAAACATTTTGCATATGTGGAACTAAAAAAGTATAAGTACATCTTAAAGAACAACACATGCACTTCTTTCAAAGCAGTGCAAGAACGAATTAAAACATCAGAAAAATCCATTTCGTAACATTCTAAATATAGTTTTAGATTCAATAAAGGGGTACATATCGTCACCTTATATGCAAACGGACGTTCACGCAAAATTTTAAATTCCTGCAATCAAAAATGCCGACTTTATTAAAGAAATTCAAACAGAGGTAACCGCAAGTGCATGTATTTTTTAATGCAAATCGATGCAAAAAACATACAAACGCATGTATTCACTGAGATTATAAGGAACGGTGTTAACGGTGCTTTTGAAATAAGATATAATTTTTATTTTTTGCTTCTGTTGTAAAAAAATAAAAGAGTTTTAACGTCCGTTTGCATTTAATTTTACGGTATATAATGAGAACAATTACCAAATGGCGCGGATATTACAAATTAATTCTATATTATCCGAATTAATACTCAAATAAAATAAATATTTATTTTAAGAAAGTATTTGTTTCAAACAATGTATTTAATGTTTGTTGGGTATCAAGTGGAAAAAGAAATTAAAAATAATTTGACAATTTAGTAAAAATCAGCTGATGTTAACCAGACGAAGTGAGCGTACTTGTATTAATATACTTTGGTTCTGGGTAATTAAGCTTCAAAGTTTTTTGTTTCTATGCATTTCATACATAATACTTTTGGTTTTTAATACATACAGGTCTAAATTTTTGTAGAGTAATAGATATGGGTATTAAGTGTTGATTCCTGCATATAACTCAATTTTTATAGTTTTTGGCTTTTACACCCCCTGAAATAATTTTAATTAATAATTTCGCCAACAAAAATGAAATAGGTCCTAACCGGAAAAAATTAAATAACTGCGAAAGTGCAAAATAATTTAACTTCCAATTTTCATGGGAATTAAGGCAGAAAGTGAAATAACTCAGAATGAGTAAAGCTTAAAAAAATTAAATAATTGAAAAACTAAAGAGCGTCTAATACAAAAAATCCATGCAATGAAATAGCTCATAGTGACATAAAACCCAATAGAAATGAAACAATTTGCAATTCTCAAATGTTTACGCATAGATACTTTGATTTTTCTCAGGTATGTCCTAAACTGGCTTCGCTTACTTAAGCTTTCCTGCACTGAAATCCATCGGTCCACAGTGCTTTGTCCCATAGATAAAAAGAAATTGAGTCTTCTTCTTGGATGAAATTTATAGCTTTGCAATAGCAACAAATTAGCTTAATTGTACCAAAAAGAACACATTATGTCGATACCAGACGTCGCTGAAGTCAATAAATTTTTTATGTAGTTAGAAATAAAAAACAATAATTTTTTGGGGTTTTACAAAAAAAAAATTGTAATATGGTTGATTCTATTCTAACTGTAATTTTTCATGTCCTGTACTGTTTTATCCTACTGGTCATAATTATAAATCTACTAATGAATATATTCTATATATATATATATATATATCTATATTAATAAAAGAGTAACGTTATTGTGTGACTGACTGACTGACTGACTGACTGATTCATCATCGCCCAGCCCAAACCACTAAAGCTAGAAAGTTGAAATTTCGTATGTGGGCTCCCCTCAGGATGTATAGATCCACTAAGACGTGGTTTTGGAAATTCAAACGCTAAGGGGGTAAAACCGGGTAAAAGCGGGTAAAAACGGGCGAATTCGGTATCCCTATATCTCCGAATCTCACTAAGGTAGACATAAAATTCCAAAAACAGCATAATAAGGTCAAAAAATAAGCGGAGGGTGTTTGGTACTTTTTTGAAATTTTTACATATAGAGGCCGAAAAATGGTAAAAATATAATTTTGGTACTTTTTTTGTTAACCGTTTATCTCCTAAAGTAATGAAGATAGAATTTAAATTTAAAATGCATTCTTCTATCCTTACGAAGCCTTCAAACATGTTATGGTACTTTTTTGTAATTGGAATATATAAAGGGTAAAATTGGTTGCTCTTTTTGGTACTTTTTTCCATACAACTATTTTTTATGCAAATTGATATACATAGTGAATGAATATGTTTGTATACATTCTCTTAGAACGAATTCTTGAAAGCTTAAACTCTAACGGGATTAAAAGGGGTAAAAACGGGTAAACTCGGTGTTCTTACATCTCCAAATCTAAGTAAGGTAGACATAAAATTCCAAAAGCGTACATAATAAGATAAAAAATGAGTAGATAGCTGTTTTATACTTTTTTGAAATTTGTACATTTAGGGGTCGAAAAAGAGCAAAAATATAATTTTGGTACATTTTTGTTAACCGTTTATATTTTAATTTAAAAGTACTTTTTCGAAAACCTACTTTTTTGAAAATGTAGTTTTACGAAATGATACTTTTTGAAAAATGTTTTTTGGAAAGGGTACTGTTTGATAATGGTACTCTTTTGAAAATGGTTACTTTTTGAAAAGTAAATTTTGGAAAAGGTTCTTTTTAGGGCTCTGTATACCAAAAGTGTAAATTAATCTTATTGTTTTCGATACGCTGTCCGTCAGTCCATCTGTCTTTCTGTCTGTCACAGGCTGTTTTCTCGAGAGCCGTAAGAACTACGGGCTAAAGATTAACCCTTATGTGCGCGGCAAAAAAAACACCTTATAATGCGCTGCAAGGTACCCGGGTACCTATATAAAAGTTACGTAGAAAACAAATATTTTCGCACTAAATATGTAATTATAAAATAAATATGGGATTGACAATATATATCTGTAGCCAATCTCATATATATTTTACTAGGTTTCAACTTGATATTTAGTGCGAAAGTACTTCTTTTCAACGTAACTTTTATATAGGTACCCGGGTACCTTGCGGCGCAATAGAAGGTGTTTTTTATCGTGCACATAAATGACGCTTAATTTGATTAGAAATTTCTACGTCTACCACGTTTATATAGACTTTTATTTATTTATGCAGAGCTACTAATAACTAACAACAAATATAAGTACTTACAATGGCCTCATTCCCATATAAAACACGTACAGGTGCTCGGGTACCTTGGTGCGTATTTAAGGGTGTTAAGAGTAAATTGGTCTCTAACGTAAATTACAAATTTTTTTTTAACTATACGGCTGCAAAAATACAAACTTTTTTGAAAGTTAGAAGTTCTCAAAAAGTTTCAGATATGCAGGTCATTAGTTTCAATTAAAAAATTTTGGTTGAACACACCAAAGGTACCCGGGTACCTAGGTGCGCACATAAGGGTTAAAGGGTGTTCTAAAGCGAGCAACGAAACATGTTGAAATACTAATGTACAGACACTTTTATATAGACTCTCGAAATTTTTAAAGTTAGTGTTAATTGGTGTAGTCTGTAGAATATTTAACACAACAACAATTGTAGTTTTGACTATGTAGTTTAAACAGTTTGCTGTATCTTGGAAACCGTAAGAGGCAAACTCTTGAAATTAAAAAAAAAAACTCTAAAACTAAAAAATTCCAGAACTAAAAAATTCAAAACGAAAAATCGCCAAAATGAAAAAATCGCTAAAACGCGAAAATTCGCCAAAAATAAAAAGATCGCCAAAAAAACTATGGGACACGATTGGTTTCCTGTGGGGAAATATCAAAATCTTGCAAAAATTTGCTCAAATCGGGAAAATATCAAACTCTAATATTGAATTAAAATTGTTGAAGCTATTCAAGGGACCAAAGTATGAAACATTTACCTCTGTTGAAGATGAGCATAATATACGATTAAAAATCTGTGTTAGATTTTCCCAACAATTTCCCAATAGTTTCCCAACATGCTCATTTTTTCAGAAGATGATTTTCTCACAAGTCAAAGTATGTACTTTTGCAAGGGTCTTCAAAAAACCTTTCCTGATGATGCAGCTGGAGTAATAGTCAAATGGGGCGAACATTTGGATCACGTGAAATATTTTCCATGAACAAAAAAAGGCCAAAAAAAACCAACAAAATAGTACACTAACACAACACACAACAAAAAATTGGCGATCACAATTTTAGGGAACACATTTCACGTGAACTTTTATTCCCGATAAGGGTGAATGTTGGATCGCGGACGTTCATTCCCGACAAATTTAAAATGTCTTACGATTACGCAAATACACTCACGGACAGAATTTTTTTACTCACACAGGTTCACGCATGAGTAATATGAAAACTCTCACGATAAAATAAATAAGAAAAAATTGCTTAATTCTTGCTTGTAACAATTTTTGTATATTTTTGCTTCAAGATTTTTAAAAGATGGATATTCTATATCATCCTTTATTACTTAACCGATATGAGCCAAATTTAAGCCAGTTATGGACATCACATATACATATGTATCAACGCTCCTGAAATTGTTTTCCAAACCGGCGATTGCAATAGTTATTATAGGCTTTTAAGGAAAAAGGATATAAGACAGAATAACGAGTCTTTGCAACGATAAAGCTAAAAATTTGTACAATTATTAATAGCTCTATCTCTGGTAGATGGAATGTTTTTTGATTTGGTGCCATGCAGAAATGTATCTTTAATTCAATTTTCATCGTTTAGGTTATTTACGAACTATAAGAGCCCTTGCACGGAATTTTTATAAACTTTGTAATTTTCTTAATGACTCTAATTTATAACATTGTACAGAATTTCGTTGGTGTAGGATAACTCCTTCTATTTTTGTCCTATTTTTATATAGGAACAAAGCACTGTATGGTCAAGCGCAACCTTTT
Source organism: Panzeria rudis (assembly GCA_956483635.1). Taxonomy (NCBI): domain Eukaryota; kingdom Metazoa; phylum Arthropoda; class Insecta; order Diptera; family Tachinidae; genus Panzeria; species Panzeria rudis. Next base: position 101,939,762 of record OY101450.1, on the reverse strand, counting down.
TCTTTTCTTAAGTTTGGCCAAAACAGATCGCAGCCGCTTTCTCCTCTCACGTATGTCCGAAACTGTTTTAGCTTACTTAAACTTTCCTGCATTGCCGGCCTTTGGCCGAATGCAAAGCTTTTCTTTTCTCAGGTATGACCAAAACTAGCATCGCTTCCTAAAGTTTTTCTGGATTACCGGTCTCAGGCAGTGCGCAACGATTTCATTGGGCAACACATGAAACATGTACATAAAAAAGGTATAGAACGTTACTTTAATGAAATTCTTAAATGAAAATGTTCTTTAAATTTTAGGATGCTATAAATCAAATTGAACTAGCGCAAACGGTAACACCGATTTAAATTATTTTTTTGCGTTCGACCTTGAGAAGCCTCCCTCTCTCTTAGGGCCCCTAAAATTTTTTTTATCACTTAATGTCACGAAGAAATTTTTTTTTTACTCACGCTCACTCCATTCCACGCGTGATAAATTTGAAGCACTGCTTTTTTAGACACTTTTGATTTGTTTAACCGTGCATTAAAAAGATTTTGTTTTAAACAGGATTTTATATAAAAAATTAGATTTTTTAATTCTCCCCCATACAGTACAAATTTCCGATTTTAGTAAGTTGAGTTACCTAGACAATTCACTTTTTAGACAAAATTGCAAATATTTGCAACTGAAATATTTAAAATTCAGAAGATAATTGACTGTCCTGGAGAACTTTGATGGTAAAGCAACGTGGCGGAAAAATATAAGCAGAGATGTTTAATTTGTTATTTTTTTAGATATATTAAAGCAAAAATAATTGCGAATTTTCAATATTATTATTTTTAGTTTGGGCTAGAAAAACGGAAAATGTTTTCTATAGTGCAGCGGTAAGCTAGAAGTGATATAGAGGAGAGCTTAAATTCGACAAACTTAAATTTGTGAGAATGCATTTCCAGTGAAAGGAACAAATTTAATTCTATTTGACGGATATTGCTTTAAAAATTCAAAGAGATTATAAGAAACGAGAAATAACTCGATGAATCCCAATATCTGAAAAAAGCAGAAGAAATAACAGTAATGTTCAATACACAAAACTAGTTTCCTTTTTGCTTAACTTTTACAAAATCGAAAATTTCTGGATCTATTGAATGCTACGAAAATTGCAATATTTATTATAATTTATTAGTTAAATTAAAGGGAAAAAATTAAAGCGTGTAGAACATGAGAAACATATATGTGTATACCCTACGGTAAATGGAACTAACACACAATAAGTCACGTGACCGGTCCCCAGGTGGTAGGGACCAGTCCGAGTTCTAACGCTTCCTATGAAGCGGTCCAGCCACTTTTACATGAGAATGGGGTAGGTTGAAGTAATTGATACCTTGTATGCACCTTGTAACTTGTCTCTGAACTATCGGTGTAGAATAATATAGATTATATATAAATATTATTCCAAAATTCAGCTGTAATTATCGATTAATCTATTTTTGTATCATTATAAATCGAAGTAGAAATTGTATTTAATTTTTAAGCGGTGGCTTTGATAGGACTCGAACCGACAACCTCCGGCATGACAGGCTAGTATACTACCCACTCGACCACAGGGGCACTTATATTTCAATGTTATAAATACCAGTTAAGCTGGAGTTAATATCTGAATATAGTTACGGAACAAGTTCCTGAGTGCCATGGCAGTCTTATTGGAGGGAGGCAATTAATATTATATAGATACCATATGATAAGCCATAGATCCAGGTGGATCGGTTTTGCTCAGTGCCGTTTACTACAATATTAGCCGGAGTACCAACTAAATTGACTGAAAATGGTTAATATGTGACCATTTGCACCATATGCCTTTTTTCACCATTCACAACTCCTTATTTTTGGTAACAGTCTCATTTTCTCAAGTCATAGGACGAGTACTTTTGGATCATTTGTCACCAAATTTTCCACCGGGTATTAACAACAATATTCGGAGTTAAATTTTTTTTAAAGGAAAAAAACCCATAAAAATTAAAAACTCATAAATATTAATAAAAAAAACATATTCTATCGTACTTTTTTCAAATGAATTACATAGTTATGACTTAGATTAATTAAACATGCTTGTTTATTTTGATTTTAGTCAAAATCAAAAAATCTTAGTAAGAATTTTTACATATTTTACAATATTTAATTTAATTAAAAAAAATAACCTTGCCTTAAAATAGTTCTGCAAAATTCAATTATTTGTTAGACACTGCTAATATTGGCTCTCATAAAAATAGCTTAAAGTTATTGAATTTCTTGTAAAAATTATTATGTATTTAGTTCTAGTTGTTAAAATCTTACACTTACATTTATTGCTTGATTAATTAAAAATCAATAAAAATTGGTGGCAGGCAGTCTTACCAGTATCCACTAATATGTAATATGGAAAATGTAACTGATGTATATTATATTTATGTTAAATATTTTGCATACTTGTTATGTAAATTTTTGTTAAATAAAAACAAAACAAATAATCAATTCTTGCAGACGTTTTTATGGGTAATAAATTAATGGTATGGTCTTAGTTTGTAGTTCTTTTTATATTTGCAGCCAAGGCGAATTCATACCAGGTGGCAGCCTAACAGCAGCTGATTATTTTTTGTTCTGCTCATATTTTAGCCAAGAAATGTCAAAGAACATTCCCGGTGTGTTCTTCTTACTTTGTGTGAGTGTTTTTTCTTACTTTGTGTATGTGTGTGTGTGTGTTTTTTTTTTTTTGCTTCTTTATGTTTTTGCATTTTTTCCTTGTGTTTTTAAACATTTCTTGTCAATTTACGCAAACAACAATGCACGTTTTTGTTGTATTGTTGTAATTGTTGCCCTAGTGCTGCCACCTGGTATGAATTCGTCTTGTTTGCAGCTCATGTCAGATTCGAGATGGAAAAAATCGATATAATTGATAATAATTTTAAAGAAGTAGCGGCTTTTATTTAAAATATTATCTTATTTATTGTAACGTGTGCCTTGACAAACCGCATTAACGAGAATTTACTTTAACTTTTTATTTGGTTAGAAAGAAATATTTCTATTTTTATATAATTTATAGTTATAGTTTAATAGCATGGTGCAGTAATAATATAATTCACACTAGTTAAAAATTTGGGCATTATGATACCGACTATGTATGATATAGCTTTACATACTAGAAAGATTTAGAATCAATTATAATACTTTTTTTAAATCCAAAAATAATTAATTATTTTGGGTTAACTTCTTTTAGTTTGATTATTCTATTAAATTATTTTTAATTAGAAAGAAATTGTAATTATGTTATAATTGAGCAGACAAAAAAAGTTTTGGCTGCACAGAGGGTTGAACTAACACCATGATCTCTCATCAGAATTATTGTCCGCTTAGACTTCACTTTTAATCATGGCAGCTGCAGTTAGGCTTGCCAGATTCAAATTTGCAAGTTCTTAACATTCACCAAAAAGAAATCTATATTTTGAAAAAAATTCTTGACAATTAAAAACACACCCATCTTATTTCAGTATTGCTAAATTATACTATGCATGAATTCGACAACTTCTAAGCTATAAAATATTTCATGAGTTCTATTGTATGAAGACTGGGTGTAAACAGGACCAATTTCTTCAAATTTTAATTAGTTCTCTTTGTATTGCACAATTAATTTTTGAACCGAATTTCGTTCAATTATTAGATCAATATTTCAATTAATGTAAATTAAAATTATTTTTATTAAGAGTGGAGTGTTCGATTTCGACAGGCTGCTAAACCGTCTGATCAGCGTTCTTGTTTACTTTTACCACTTATGAAGCTTGATGCTTTTTACAAGGAAACATCAGCTCCACTCTTAATAAAAATAATTTGAATTTAAATTAATTCAAATATTGAACTAAAAAGCCGAAATAATAAATTTCAGTTTTTTACTTAAATCTATATTTTTTCCTTGCAAACAGACTCAAAAGTTTCAATTTGACATGCAAAGATACCAGTTAAAATTTTAGCCCTTAATATTAATATTAAGTTTGTCCACATCGCGTTTTTCTATTTCCCGTAAGAATAACATAGAAAAAATTTTTTCTTCACCTTATGAATTTCATTGCTAGCCTGTCGTGTGTCATAAAAAAGATCATTTTACTCATTTTTTGTAGAGAATTGAACGCTCTACAAAAAAGAAAATCGCCACAACTAAACATATCGCAAAAAAAGAAAAAAGTAGCCAAAAGACAAAAATAAAATTGCAAAAAACCAAAAAATCACCAAAACTAAAATAAATCGCTAAAACGAAAAAATCGAAAAAAAAGTAAAATTATCATTAAAAAGTGAAAAAACAAAGAAATCGCCAAAAACAAAAAATCGCCAAAAACTAAAATAAATCGTCAAAACTAAGATAAATCGCAAACACCAAAAAATTTCTCTAAAGCGATAAAGCGCCAATTCGAAAAAAATCGTCAAAACTAAAAATATCTTTAAAACCGCAACCTTAAGAGTCCCTCAAATACGTTTAGGGGACGATAAAGGGCAAAAATATCATTTTCGTCCTCTTTTATAATCCATTTGTCGTCTAAAGTAATAAAGTTAGAAATAAAATTTAAATTGTGTTCTTCTGCCCCAAAGAAGCCCTCCAACATATTTTTTACTATTAATTGTGTATATGGTGGAGAACCAGCATAGCGAGATTATAAGTTTGAGGTAAGTTGCATTGAGAGCAAATTGCACTTTTAAATACAAGCATGGCCATATAGGAGTGATACTGATCAACGAAGCTATTGTTAATTTTTCTATATCTGCAAAACAATGGTGTAGCGAAGCACACCGGGTAATGCTAGTAGTTTATAAAATGGCTGATAGCAGAAGAAGATATCTCTTCATAATTCCAACGAACAGCTCACAAGATTTTGGAAATAGCTTAAAAATTGTAAAAAAAAAAACTCTTCTTAAGAAAAATAAATGAATTTCATATTCATGTTCAGCAGCCCCAAATTATCATTAAGACATATAATTTTTAAGGTTAATTTCCTTTTTTGTTTCACAGTTTTAGAGTTAGGAGTTGTGTACGTATTTCAATTTATAATTAAATGTATAATCTTACTTTCTTTTGTTTTGAGTGATGAGAATTGTGGTACAATTGTGTCATTTTGGCACTTTTGGATACTTCCTGGCACTGTGGAACACTCCCTCTTTTTTTGGGCTCTTTTTGGACATTGCAATGAAAACTATTTTATAAATAAGTACTTACTGTTTTTTTCGTTTTCGAAGCTGAAATTCTACGTCGACAGTAAGGCAGCGCTAAAAGCTTTAAATGGAGACAGTGTCAAACCGAAACTAGTCAGTGACTGTAGGAGAGTCTTCAACTTGCTAATGGACATATATAGTGTCAGACTATGCTGGGTTCCTGGTCACTGCAAATCTTGAGGGAAATGCAATTGCCGATGATCTGGTAAAAATGGGATCGGCGTTAGATGAGGAAATGTATGAAAGATCGGCTAACTTACCGATGGGTCATTGATATAAGGCACTCAGTAATTGGCTGTTGGACAGGGCTAACCGTTCATGGGGTAGTAGGGAGGATTGTTAAGTCTCGAGGGCTATGTATCCAAAACTTTACTTAGGAAGATATGAACTACTACTGGGTATGAGTAGGAAGAGTCTAGCAGTCTTGATAGGCGCCTTGCCTATTCAGCGCTCGGTGAGACCAAGAACCAGCATTTGAGAATGTGGCACCCCAGATTTCTGTAGGATGTACAAGGATGAAGAGGAGCCAAAACCAGTTAAGCGTATTATCTGCCATTGCTCGAGGTTACAGCTGGCTAAGCAGACGTTTTCAAGAGAGCATTATTAATATCGCGAAGTGCAAACTGGAAGATATCATAGACTTCATCACGAAAATTAAATGGCCTAATGACAAGTGGTTTTTTGGGGTACAAAAATGGCTAATTTACTAACAGGTGTAAGTAGGAGGAAATCACAATGGATCTAATTAGATCTTTAAGTGAATCTGTGTTACAGCACTACTCTTCCTAGTCTCGCCTAACTTATTTTCTTCAAATAAATTACAAAATGATTACATATATCTTTTTTTTAAAGTTAAATGTTGGTAAAAATGAGGGTGCTGCTATAATTATAACAATCAGTATATATAATAAGTATTATATATACTAAATATATATAATAAGTTTAAAATTAGTATATAGATGTACATATGTATGTATGCAACTATATATGTATGTATGTATGTATGTATGTATGTATGTATGTATGTATGTATGTATGTATGTATGTATGTATGTATGTATGTATGTATGTATGTATGTATGTATGTATGTATGTATGTATGTATGTATGTATGTATGTATGTATGTATGTATGTATGTATGTATGTATGTATGTATGTATGTATGTATGTATGTATGTATGTATGTATGTATGTATGTATGTATGTATGTATGTATGTATGTATGTATGTATGTATGTATGTATGTATGTATGTATGTATGTATGTATGTATGTATGTATGTATGTATGTATGTATGTATGTATGTATGTATGTATGTATGTATGTATGTATGTATGTATGTATGTATGTATGTATGTATGTATGTATGTATGTATGTATGTATGTATGTATGTATGTATGTATGTATGTATGTATGTATGTATGTATGTATGTATGTATGTATGTATGTATGTATGTATGTATGTATGTATGTATGTATGTATGTATGTATGTATGTATGTATGTATGTATGTATGTATGTATGTATGTATGTATGTATGTATGTATGTATGTATGTATGTATGTATGTATGTATGTATGTATGTATGTATGTATGTATGTATGTATGTATGTATGTATGTATGTATGTATGTATGTATGTATGTATGTATGTATGTATGTATGTATGTATGTATGTATGTATGTATGTATGTATGTATGTATGTATGTATGTATGTATGTATGTATGTATGTATGTATGTATGTATGTATGTATGTATGTATGTATGTATGTATGTATGTATGTATGTATGTATGTATGTATGTATGTATGTATGTATGTATGTATGTATGTATGTATGTATGTATGTATGTATGTATGTATGTATGTATGTATGTATGTATGTATGTATGTATGTATGTATGTATGTATGTATGTATGTATGTATGTATGTATGTATGTATGTATGTATGTATGTATGTATGTATGTATGTATGTATGTATGTATGTATGTATGTATGTATGTATGTATGTATGTATGTATGTATGTATGTATGTATGTATGTATGTATGTATGTATGTATGTATGTATGTATGTATGTATGTATGTATGTATGTATGTATGTATGTATGTATGTATGTATGTATGTATGTATGTATGTATGTATGTATGTATGTATGTATGTATGTATGTATGTATGTATGTATGTATGTATGTATGTATGTATGTATGTATGTATGTATGTATGTATGTATGTATGTATGTATGTATGTATGTATGTATGTATGTATGTATGTATGTATGTATGTATGTATGTATGTATGTATGTATGTATGTATGTATGTATGTATGTATGTATGTATGTATGTATGTATGTATGTATGTATGTATGTATGTATGTATGTATGTATGTATGTATGTATGTATGTATGTATGTATGTATGTATGTATGTATGTATGTATGTATGTATGTATGTATGTATGTATGTATGTATGTATGTATGTATGTATGTATGTATGTATGTATGTATGTATGTATGTATGTATGTATGTATGTATGTATGTATGTATGTATGTATGTATGTATGTATGTATGTATGTATGTATGTATGTATGTATGTATGTATGTATGTATGTATGTATGTATGTATGTATGTATGTATGTATGTATGTATGTATGTATGTATGTATGTATGTATGTATGTATGTATGTATGTATGTATGTATGTATGTATGTATGTATGTATGTATGTATGTATGTATGTATGTATGTATGTATGTATGTATGTATGTATGTATGTATGTATGTATGTATGTATGTATGTATGTATGTATGTATGTATGTATGTATGTATGTATGTATGTATGTATGTATGTATGTATGTATGTATGTATGTATGTATGTATGTATGTATGTATGTATGTATGTATGTATGTATGTATGTATGTATGTATGTATGTATGTATGTATGTATGTATGTATGTATGTATGTATGTATGTATGTATGTATGTATGTATGTATGTATGTATGTATGTATGTATGTATGTATGTATGTATGTATGTATGTATGTATGTATGTATGTATGTATGTATGTATGTATGTATGTATGTATGTATGTATGTATGTATGTATGTATGTATGTATGTATGTATGTATGTATGTATGTATGTATGTATGTATGTATGTATGTATGTATGTATGTATGTATGTATGTATGTATGTATGTATGTATGTATGTATGTATGTATGTATGTATGTATGTATGTATGTATGTATGTATGTATGTATGTATGTATGTATGTATGTATGTATGTATGTATGTATGTATGTATGTATGTATGTATGTATGTATGTATGTATGTATGTATGTATGTATGTATGTATGTATGTATGTATGTATGTATGTATGTATGTATGTATGTATGTATGTATGTATGTATGTATGTATGTATGTATGTATGTATGTATGTATGTATGTATGTATGTATGTATGTATGTATGTATGTATGTATGTATGTATGTATGTATGTATGTATGTATGTATGTATGTATGTATGTATGTATGTATGTATGTATGTATGTATGTATGTATGTATGTATGTATGTATGTATGTATGTATGTATGTATGTATGTATGTATGTATGTATGTATGTATGTATGTATGTATGTATGTATGTATGTATGTATGTATGTATGTATGTATGTATGTATGTATGTATGTATGTATGTATGTATGTATGTATGTATGTATGTATGTATGTATGTATGTATGTATGTATGTATGTATGTATGTATGTATGTATGTATGTATGTATGTATGTATGTATGTATGTATGTATGTATGTATGTATGTATGTATGTATGTATGTATGTATGTATGTATGTATGTATGTATGTATGTATGTATGTATGTATGTATGTATGTATGTATGTATGTATGTATGTATGTATGTATGTATGTATGTATGTATGTATGTATGTATGTATGTATGTATGTATGTATGTATGTATGTATGTATGTATGTATGTATGTATGTATGTATGTATGTATGTATGTATGTATGTATGTATGTATGTATGTATGTATGTATGTATGTATGTATGTATGTATGTATGTATGTATGTATGTATGTATGTATGTATGTATGTATGTATGTATGTATGTATGTATGTATGTATGTATGTATGTATGTATGTATGTATGTATGTATGTATGTATGTATGTATGTATGTATGTATGTATGTATGTATGTATGTATGTATGTATGTATGTATGTATGTATGTATGTATGTATGTATGTATGTATGTATGTATGTATGTATGTATGTATGTATGTATGTATGTATGTATGTATGTATGTATGTATGTATGTATGTATGTATGTATGTATGTATGTATGTATGTATGTATGTATGTATGTATGTATGTATGTATGTATGTATGTATGTATGTATGTATGTATGTATGTATGTATGTATGTATGTATGTATGTATGTATGTATGTATGTATGTATGTATGTATGTATGTATGTATGTATGTATGTATGTATGTATGTATGTATGTATGTATGTATGTATGTATGTATGTATGTATGTATGTATGTATGTATGTATGTATGTATGTATGTATGTATGTATGTATGTATGTATGTATGTATGTATGTATGTATGTATGTATGTATGTATGTATGTATGTATGTATGTATGTATGTATGTATGTATGTATGTATGTATGTATGTATGTATGTATGTATGTATGTATGTATGTATGTATGTATGTATGTATGTATGTATGTATGTATGTATGTATGTATGTATGTATGTATGTATGTATGTATGTATGTATGTATGTATGTATGTATGTATGTATGTATGTATGTATGTATGTATGTATGTATGTATGTATGTATGTATGTATGTATGTATGTATGTATGTACTGTACTGTATGTACTGTATGTATGTATGTATGTATGTATGTATGTATGTATGTATGTATGTATGTATGTATGTATGTATGTATGTATGTATGTATGTATGTATGTATGTATGTATGTATGTATGTATGTATGTATGTATGTATGTATGTATGTATGTATGTATGTATGTATGTATGTATGTATGTATGTATGTATGTATGTATGTATGTATGTATGTATGTATGTATGTATGTATGTATGTATGTATGTATGTATGTATGTATGTATGTATGTATGTATGTATGTATGTATGTATGTATGTATGTATGTATGTATGTATGTATGTGTGTATGTATGTATGTATGTATGTATGTATGTATGTATGTATGTATGTATGTATGTATGTATGTATGTATGTATGTATGTATGTATGTATGTATGTATGTATGTATGTATGTATGTATGTATGTATGTATGTATGTATGTATGTATGTATGTATGTATGTATGTATGTATGTATGTATGTATGTATGTATGTATGTATGTATGTATGTATGTATGTATGTATGTATGTATGTATGTAATGTATGTATGTATGTATGTATGTATGTATGTATGTATTGTATGTATGTATGTATGTATGTATGTATGTATGTATGTATGTATGTGTGTGTGTATGTATGTATGTATGTATGTATGTATGTATGTATGTATGTATGTATGTATGTATGTATGTATGTATGTATGTATGTATGTATGTATGTATGTATGTATGTATGTATGTATGTATGTATGTATGTATGTATGTATGTATGTATGTATGTATGTATGTATGTATGTATGTATGTATGTATGTATGTATGTATGTATGTATGTATGTATGTATGTATGTATGTATGTATGTATGTATGTATGTATGTATGTATGTATGTATGTATGTATGTATGTATGTATGTATGTATGTATGTATGTATGTATGTATGTATGTATGTATGTATGTATGTATGTATGTCTGTATGTATGTATGTATGTATGTATGTATGTATGTATGTATGTATGTACGTATATAAAACTGCTAATATTTTATATATGTATATGAAATGTAATTTTGCACCTATTTAAGTTAGCACGAAATCATAAACTTCAATTCCCATCACTGTCTGTTTTTAATATTTTAAAATCAGGAAGAAAAAAAAACTGAAAAAAATCATCAAAACATGTACCCTCCAAATGAGAGTCACGCATATATGATAAAAAAAATCATTTGTTACTAATCTCGTGATTGATTTCAAAAAATTTACATATTTAAATATTTATCAACAAAATCTTATTTATTATACTCAATAATCAAGTATCTTGCTTAAGTCTTTTGTTTTCCATGATCGATTAAAGTATAAAAAGTGCAATTAAGCTGTTAATCGACACTAAAACGATTTGTAAAAAACGGAAAATTGAAACATTTATGTGCTTGAATATATTTTATATACAATAATCAAAAGTTTTTACAACTGTCAAGTTTCTGTTTTCATGTTGATATTAAATATAGATAAGCAATCAATTAAAAATTCTAATTTCTTACAATTTTTTGCAACAATTTTACGTTTATGTTCGTTAGCAAAATATAATTTTTCTAATCCGCCGGCTTTTTTAAGGTTCTTAACTAGAGCTTATATTTGCAAGAATAAAAAAAATAATTTTCTTAATCGCTTGATTCACTACTGTTTTGACAAAGAACCCATACACATGCAAATATTTCTCAATATATATTTAAATACCAAAGTAACGAGTAGCAAAATACCAATTAATATATTGCAATTTAATACTTTTCCTTTAAGCTTTTTATTCAGCGTAAAATTAATTTTCAGAATTATTAGCAATTTTGTGTCAGCGCTGAGAAACAAGAAGGAAAAAAACTAATCCTGTTCTTTTTGGCATGCAGCAAGCGGCGAAGCACGCCTACAAAATGTTTGCGTTAGCACTAATGCTTTACAAGTTGTTACATATAATAAATAGTACGTCAATTGGTAGTAACTGACAGTGGAGCTTAATGCAAAATAGTTAGTAATAAATACTAAAAGTTACAATTAAAATTTATTTCTCATTTTAAAGTTCAATGGAATTGATATAGCTGGTACTTAAGAATATATTGTAAGCAGTACATCTTTAATATTTTAATATTTTGAAAGTTACCTCATCGTTTAATAATGTTTTAAGTTTCAAGCAAATCGAGGAAGTAAATTAGAACTATAAATTGTGATTTATTTTTCCCAATTGATCCTACAGTGCACTCTTTTAGAAGTGGGTAAATTGTGTGTATTGATTTTAAATTACGAATTTGTGGTTTATTACTGTCCAATCTTTTTCTTTTTTTGGCGTTTAAGTATAATAATTGTATAAATGAATGAATATATATATGAGCGAACGTATAGGATATGTATGGTTCGTTGAATTGATTGATTATATATGATTTTCTTAGACGCTAAGAAATCAGTATAAGGCTCTATGTAAAATATGAAAAACAAATTGTAACAAATTTACGGCTTATAACATTTAAATACATTTTTGTGAGTATTTCTGTACGAATAGATCTATTTTATTGTAGTTATTTTTAATTTGCGAATGTTTATTGTACGTCTGAGTGTATACCTTTAAAAACTAAATTATTAGCGAATCAGCTAGGCAGTCAATAGTAAGGTGTTTTTCATTATGATTATGGCCATTACAGTACTGAATTAAAGCAACTCAATAGGCAGCAGCGTAACAAATTTGTTTTAGAAATGGGTCCTACTCACATCATTGTAGTGAAACAGGTAGGTATTATGACATATGATCGTGAGTACATTTTGCGGGAAGGTTTCCCGTTTGCTAGTTCTGGGTGGCCTGACAAAAGACTTTCTAAAAAGGTAATTTTAAAGGGTTTCTAAGTAAGGTCTGTCAAAAAGCTAATGGAGGTATATTTTTTTAATCTCGGTATTTTTATAGCTGCTTCTTAATTTTTATTAATATAAGTATTTATTTCGAATTATTAGCATTTCATCTCAAGTAATTTTTATTCGAATGTATTCATTAAGAAGAATTTGGATATGAATAGTTTCACCGGTTTCAGTATACTTATATAAGTTATTCAGCTCACTCATAAACAGCATATCAGCGTGTATGACGTCTCTTGTACGTAAGTTTCAGCTTTATATACAAATTACTTGCGAAAAAAGAATGTGAGAGTGTTTGTTATTTTAAAAGTACATTTTTAATGAATGAAACCAGCGTTGTCAACTCGTTGGTTTTCGCACTGCTTTAAGTGCTTTTTCAAATTTTCTATACGAAAATTTTTAAAGCGCTTTTTCATTTTAACTTTTAGTACTTTTTTTTTGTGACGGTGTCAGTAAGCCCAAAATTCAAAAAGAAATTTTTTTATCTAAAAAATAGTTTTTCAGGGTAAAATTCTTATTTCTTTAACATACTTTTTTGCAGTCTTGCAGAAGAGCAAAAATAGCAAATTTATATGAAGTAAATTCGAGCAATCAGCTGTGGCTTATCTTTTATCTTTTAAAAGCGTCCATGTCCATATAGAATAGTATTTTTGCAAGTATTTCGTTTGCTTGACACTTAGGAGTAATTAAAAAATATCTGACACAAAAACAAGAGTTTATATTTTTACCCTATTCGATTTCAACGAAATTGGATACATATACTAGATGGAATGCAATAATGTTCATGGAAATAACGTCAGCCGAACAACATGAAAACTATGCACAATAGACCCTTGTCAGCTAAATGCATTATTTAAAAAAAATAAAGCTAAAATACCATATTTCAGGATGTTTAACGATAAAGAATACTTTGGCAATTTAGATGCATTTATATCAGGAACCTATGCCCTTTTTAATCAATACTTGTTAAGAGGAGACTAAACCCTTTCGAGTGGCGAAGATACGCAATAGAGCGGATCAATTTATATGGAGTTAAAAAACACGAAAAAATCATATAGCAGAAACGTTATCTACGGACAATTCTAAAAAATGTTCGCCAAGAAACCATAGGTCGGAAATGAGTTCCTGGCCCGCGCAAATCAATATGAAGCTTTATATACAGGTGACAACAAGTAAAACCAACAAAGCAGTTTATTTTTCCCTTCTAATTTTTATAAAATTTGATACGAATGATGCTGTAACTGGTATTAGCGCTAAATTATGGCTCAATATACTTTCTGGTTCGTGAAATATAGCGACTTGAAAATTTCAAAATTAAACAACAATTTATTAAGCCGACATTACTACTTACCCTAAATGTTCTACTATGGTGTCATATTAAAGGGCACAAAATGAATTTTAAAATTACATTTGTATGTTTCGATTTTATTTTTCAATCTTCAGAGGTCAATTTTTACTGATCTTATGTCTACATAATAAAAGTCCACTTTATCTTTAATAGTAAAGTCCACCTTAGTACAGTTCCCCTGCGGTAAATGGAACTGGCACAAAACAAGTCACGTGACCGGTCCCCAGGTGGTAGGGACCAGTCCGAGTTCTAACACTTCCTATGAAGCGGACCAGCCACTTTTAGGTGGGGATGGCCTAGGATGGGGTTGATACTTTGTATGCACCTTGTAACTTGTCTCTGAACTATCTTATGGAGTCCTAATCGGTGTAGAATAATGTAGATTATATATAAATATTTTTTATTGTTATAAATCCAAGTAGAAATTGTATTTAATTTTTAAGCGGTGGCTTTGATAGGATTCGAACCGACAGGCTAGTACACTATCCATTCGACCACAGGGGAACTTATATTTCAATGTTGTAAATACCAGTTAAGCTGGAATTAATATCTGAATATGGCTACGGAACAGGTTCCTGAGTGGAATGGCAGTCTCATTGAAGGGAGACAATTAATATTATATAGATACTATGTAATAGGCCTTTGATCCAGGTGCATCGAATTAGTTCAGTGCCGTTTACTAATATACTAGCTGGAGTACCAACTAAATTGACTGAAAATGGTTAATATGTGACCATTTACATAATATGTGTTTTTTCACCATTCACTACTCCTTATTTTTGGTACCAGTCTCATTTTCTCAAGTCATAGGACGGTTACTTTTGGATCATTTGTCACCAAATTTTCCGCAGGGTCCCTTTAATATACGATCGGAATGGCATTCTTGAACATGGCTGATTTCTTTTTAGCTAACACCCTATTTAAAACATGAAAATTATATGATTCACGACCCTGCCCCTAAATGTCATTTGCATTTTTTTCAAATATTTGCATTCGTTTGAAATTATTTTTTTTTTCAACATTTTTCTTATATCTTAAAAACAATTTTGTATTTCGAATGTAAAATTGACCTTAAACTACATTTTTGTTTTATAATTTTTGAATAGTTTAAATTTATTAAATTCATTTAAACACATGAGTAAAATACTCGCAATTTGCTTAAATACACTATTAACTTAAAAATGAAAAAAAAAAATAAAAACAATTTTAAGAAATGACAACGAAACTCAAGTATCAATTTGGAAATATTTATTTAATAATAAATTTTTCAATTGGCCATATGAGTTGGAATTGTTTGTAAGAGTTAGAGGCTTAAGTAAACTATTAACGGAAATTATTAATGCGTCATTATAATTAATAAAATTGTTTTGAAGTTTTTCTCTCTCAATCATTCGCCTAATTGTTTTTAATAATGCTCGATAATTAAATTAATTTTGCTTACAAGATTTGTTTTTTACACCTTCTGCATGACCGGCTGACTGAATGACTGATCCAATTAATTGGTTGCTTTAAACGTTTTGATATTAAATTTTCCTAATAGTTTTATTCTTGTTGCTTTGATTTAATTTAAGAACAACTTGATTTTGAAATCAATCATGTGGACATATAATGAAAAGTGTGTAATTCTCTGTTTGCAAGCAAGTGTTTGAATTCTGTTCTAAGACAGGTGTCGACAGCTCCCCCTTAAGCTGATAATTATGGTAAATTTATGTGAATGTACATAGAATTATTATAAATTTTCTTAATCAATCTGTTTAAAACATTTGGTTGATTAAAGTCGTAAAGTGGTTCTCAAATTGTAACATAATTAATCAATTTAAACAATCTATTAACTATGCAGTTGGGAAATACTTATTTAGTAGGTTAGAATATTTTAATTTTTATGAGCTTTAATAATAAGTTATGAGGCAAGTAAATATTTTTGGATTATAACTCTAAGTGAGAGCTTGCAGCTTCGTATACAAATGGATTTACAAATGTAAATTTACTTTGTTAGCTTTTTGAATATATCACAGAGGAAATGAACTGAAATGGTATGTGACCAAATGCATAAAGACTAATATTAAGCCAGTAAGTGAAGTTTATAGTATTAAAGCCTGCATGTGGGTATACTATCATAACTGCGGTAAGTGTTTGGTGTATGAATGTCCAGGACAGCTTACTAAACAGGAGCATCGGGAAGTAGCTGGATTTAACAATATGGAATGGACAATGATGTACCGCAAGAGCTGAAAGTTTTCGTGCCTAAGCTAAGTTCTGCTAGTGATACACAATTGAGGTCATGACTCCGGAGGAAACGGGAAATTTATTTCTCACGTTTATCACTATCGGTCGGAAGTTTTCGCCTTATTTGAGACTAAGGTATCTGAGGGAGTTTCACCTAATTGGCTATCACCTTCTAGCGATTTTCGGCTTTCATCGGGGACTTGCAGTATAAAATCGCAATGATATTCTATATCAGCGCAAAGAACTTTTAGACACGATTGATCCTTAATTGAACTATTTGTATTTCGGACTTTTTTTTTTGAGAAATCCGAATCGATTCCCTTTCTGATCCAATATCGAAGATCCTTGAAAGTTTTCCGAACTGTGAAATTTTTCTGGATTTTCTATTCGAGCCAGACAATTACAGAAGAACGTAATGGCCTTGTTCACCGCTCAAAGGAATTTTACATAATTGGTGAATGACTCAATAGCACTAATACAATACTAACGATATTTTTCTGGCTTCACACCCTGACAGGTATGAAGTTCGCGTTCAAGCACCACCATTTCTGGCTCCATTTCGTTCCCAAAGTTTCGCAAAGTCCATTGGCGTAGCTATAAATGGCGTAATGAAATTCTGGGGGTGCTAAGGCACACATTAGCCCCTCATGCTATCAATATAACTCTAATATTTTGAATTTCTAGGGGGAAAGAGCGACTCCGGGGTGCCTTGCAACAATAAATAAATTAAGAAAATGCGACTTCGGCTCGCACACGAAGGGTTTCGTATGAATACACATACTCGCATGTATATCATTTTCCATTTTTGCTCCTTTTTTCCATTTTGGCAGTTTTTTCGTTGTGCCTTTTATTTAATTTTATTTTTTAAGTTATATTTCGTTGTTTTGACGATTTTTCGCTTTTGGCGATTTTTCATTTTCGCGATTTTTTCGTTGGTTTTTTTATTTTTTTTGCGATTTTTAGTTTTTTCCATTTTTTTAATCGATTTTTGTATTTTTAGTAATATTTGGGTTTTGGCGTTTTTTTTAAGTTTTTTCGCTTTTTGATGATATTTTTAGTTTTAGCGATTTATTTTATTTTTGGCGCTTTATTCGGTTTTGTGGATTTTTTCCGTTTTTGGTGACTTTTAGTTTTAGCGACTTTTTTTGGCTTCGACACTTTTTTTTCATTCCGATGATTTTTTCGGTTTTTCGCGATTTTATGTAGTTTTGGCGCGTTTAGTTCCGTTTTGGTGATTTTTTTTTAAATTATTGTCGATTTTTTTCGTTTTTGATGATATTTTTAGTTTAACCTTTTTTTTAGTTTTAGTGCTTTTTTCGTTTTGACGACTTTTTTTCGTTTCTTGTGTCTTTTTAGTTCTTTGGCGATCTTTTTAGTTTTGACGATTTTTTCCGTTTTAGCGATTTTTTTTAAGTTTGGTGCTTTTTTTGTCTTTAAGCGCTTTTTTTATTTTGGCGATTTTTCGTTTTTTCATTTTTTTTAGTTTTGATTTTAGCGTTTTAGTTTTAGCGTTTTTTATAATTTCAAGATTTTACCCCTTACGGTTTCCAAGATACAGCAAGTTGTCTAAGTTATATAGTCAAAATTAGATTAATTGATAGAACACCCTTTTATTTTTATTTATTTAAATATCGGCGTTAATTGGTGTAGTCTATACTACAGACTACACCAATTAACACTAACTTTGAAAATTTTAAGTGTCTATATATAAGTGTCTGTATATTACATTAGTATTTCAATATGTTTCGTTGCTCGCTTTAGAACATCTTTTAATTTTTAATTGTCATATATTATTGAAAAATTAAGTTGATGTTAAATTTTCCTTTGTTCCTTGGAATATTAATCATGCCCACTTCTTTCTGAATATAACCTTACGAATCTTAGCCTAATAATCAATTTAAATTCACAAATACGTTCGAAGTAATCATATTAATTAATAAAAAAATTAAAAAATTAAAACCGAAGAAAATCGGCAAACAAAAAAAATCGAAAGGAAAAAAAATCACTAAAATTAAAAATATTATTACAACGAAAAAAATCGCCAAAAAATAAAGCGCTATAAAAAAGCAACTCGCTAATCGCACAAATTTAAAAAATCGCCAAAAAATAAAGCGCTAAAACAAAATAAAGCAACAAAATGAAAACAAACGAAAAGCTACAAAAATCGCACAAATTTAAATAAATCGCCAAAAGTAACATAAATCTCAAAAATGAAAAAAACACTAAAACGAAAAAACCACTTAACTAAAAAAGCCGCTAAAGCTAGAAAATTTCCAAATTTAAAAAAATTACAAAGCGAAAAAGTCGCCAAAACGAAAAAAGCGCTGAAAACAAAAAAGCACTTAAATGAAGAAAATTCGCCAAAACTGAATTAAAAATCATGAAAAATCGAAAACAATGAAGTAAAATGAAAATTCCCAAAACGAAAATGAGTCATGAAAGCAACTTTATTTCAGAAAAGTTTTATTTGTTGCATTTCATTGGTGCTTTACCAAATCATCAGTAGAGACTTCTGAAAAGTCAGTGCATAAAATAAGAGGTTCGAAGATTCTCAAAAGTATGGTTGAAGCTTACTGATGATTTGGTGAAGCACTAATGAAATGCAGGCATATAGACATGCTTAGCCCGGAACAAATAAAACTTTTTTGAGCTTTAATATAATTATATACATCTAGAATACGAAATTTTCGTAGTCCGTTGGCCATACTAGTATACATAATTTTGTGAAGTCAGTTTAGTAAATTTCTGAAGAATTTTCCAATTCCCTTGCGCCTTTTTTCTAAGAATCCCCTTTTTGGAGCCACATTTTTCCTCAAAATCCCTACCTTGTGTAATTTTTTTATTTATTTTCAACTGTCACCCTTATGCTCCGTTTGGTGGTATTTGTTTGTTTATTTTACTGTTCGTGCAGTATAAATGTAAATACCCGAACAACTTCGTAAGTATGAATATTTTCGCTGTCCCAAAAGTATTTGAGAAAGCAGCGTAAGTTGCACTATTTTCCAGCCCTGACTGGCATTACATTAAGAAAGGCAGATCATTAAAATTTAAATTTGATTACGATGGAAGACGATAAATGACAATCGTCTGCCTAATGCTTAGCTGTCTGCCTAATACGTTGCTGTGTGTATCGAAAGGGAATCCGAGAATGTAGTGGTCTGCTTCGATATTACCGATTATTAATCAGTGTAAGCTTTTCAATATTTGTATGTGATGATCCTGTTGAAAAGGGACCTTATCCTTGTAGTAAGAATTTTTAGTACGGCCAGAAATAGCTGTTTGTGTAAATTTTGTCGATTTTGAGATTATGATTGTAATCATTGCTTTACAAGCGAAATTATCCCCATATTCACCTATGAAATGACTTAAAGAGAGATTTCTTCCAATACCTACCTTCTTCCACAATATTTCCAAACTTTAAAGCTCATTTACTCAAAACTTACTTTTTACATTTTTAATATTCAAAAATTCATATCTCGGTTTACTTTTCGAATTTTGCGGTAAAAACGGCATTCTTTTCAGAATTTTATCTAGTTTTGGGAAATGTAACTAACTCAACTTCAACCTCCGAAAGATAAAGCTTCTTTTCATTAGGATCATCACATATACATTCCGAATGTCGAACAAATTTCGGAGTTATCAATATGTATAATTCGTATATTGCAGTCGTCTTACTAATATTACGGACACCATCTTAAGCCAAAATTAAACTAAGCTCAAGGTTAAGTGAAGGATTTTTATTGCAACGAAATAGCTTTATATAAATAATTATCATTGTTTAGCTAAAACGGTAATGGAATATTTTCTTATTAAAAAAAATCCTACAATCTCAATTTTTATCAAAATATACATTAAAAAAGTTTCAAGTTCGCGTCTTAAGTATTTTGTTTTATTTTACGTTTTAATATAATTCTTTTTTCTAAAGTATTTGTAACACTATTTGTGGTCATTCTTTCTTCAATAAAAATGCAAAATTTGTTAATTCCGGTAACATGCTAAGACACCTGTTTTTTTTTTGCACTACATATTTTTCTTAAGCAATAACAGCAGCAAAGACATTCCATTCAATTGCATCACATGAATAAATTTCAAATGAACTAATTGCTCTAGATTTTTGCACATTATAACTTTTATTATCTCACAATGCAATAACAGCTACAAAAAAAAAACAATACATTGGCAAAACAAAAAACTACATGAAACTATTGGTATTTCTCTTATATCATTGGCTGTATCCAATGTTTCTCTTGGTTTTTGCTAATTTTTTTACATTATTTCTATTTAAGCCACATAATTAACATACAGATTGTTAAAAAAAAAGAGATAGAAGTAAAAAATTAAAGACTGTTACCATTTCAAATTTATTCACACCGAACAAACAGTAGATTAACTCACATAACTTTTGAACTGGAAGAGTTTTTGGCATTTAAATACTTTCACTTTAAATAATTTATTTGATTTGATTTTATTTATTATTTGCTTTTTTCATAACGCTAAAATTTTTAAAGGAGTTTACTTTTTTTTGGATTTTTTTAATTTTAATATTAAGTAAAAGGTATTAAACTCATTTGTAAACTCTTTTGTAATAATTCTGCATATTCATTATCGTCTATTTTTTTCTCTTTTTAAGACATATGTGTGTCTATATGAACGAGTATCTTTTGGACCAGTTAAAGTTTGGTTTTCTTAGCACTTGCTAATATTTTTCTTCTGGCTGTCTATCTATCATTGATACGGTTTTTTAAGTTACTTTGCAAAAAATAATTGATATTTATTAATTTATGAGATTTGTTTTTTGTTAGTTGGTTTTTACTTAAAAACTTTAATTATATGTATGTTTATTCATGATCAGTTTTAAGGACTGTGAGTCACACTATTTTAAAAATTAATAAAAAAGCAATGGCCTTACCTTGATATGTAAAGCTTTTTCAATTTATTCTTAAACGGTTAGGCTAATTAAAATAGCGCAGTGAGCCAAAATAAATTGTTATTAATAAAATGGAGATGTTTTAATTATTAACCATATTCATTTATTTATGCGAAAGCACCATCTATGCACGGAAAGAAGAAACTCTTTAATCTTGTTCTTCTTAAATTTAGCAGAAGTCTTACTTAAGCATTTTAAGTACGAACAACATTAAATTGTGCTTATTCCATTACCGGAAAATGGAGCCATATGACACTCTAATTAGTGTAACATTTAAAGTCCAATAACAATTAAATGGGAAGGAGTCCTTGTGTTCCTTTATTCTTGTATTTATTGACTACCAAATGATACCCCAAAAATTTTAGTAAGCTAAAATCTTTGTAAATAGTTGCACGTTTCGTAAGAGGCTGCCCGTTTTTTGCCCTAAAATTTGCGATTATCATGACCCATCAAAAGAAAGATCTAAACATATTTTTAGTAAACTCACAGAACAAAATTTTAAATAAAATAGAAGCGATATACTATTTTCACGTGTATTTAGTTAAACAATTGTCTTTAAAGTTTCCAGTGCCGTATGACACTCTTGGCCAGTTCTCAGCGGAATTTAGTGTTCATGTGTTTGGGATCAACATGCAATATATAGAAGATTATTTCACAGAATTAGGGACAAAAAATCGAAATGAAATTATATTAGATCCACTATAGGCGAATTATGCATCGGAGAAATGTCAGCAATTCACATTCACCTTGAATGAATATGCAATTTTTAAAATGGCACATCTCTCATATTTTGACAAATACGTTTTTTACATCAATGAGTTCAAAATGCTTCCCTGCACCACTATGCTTGAAAGAGGAACATTCCTGACATTCGTTCTATTGTCGACGTCATGGCATGTACAGAACTAATTTCGAAAAGCTCACAACTATTAATTTTCGAAATTATTGCTTACGCAATGCCAATAATGTAGCTATAGCTACATTATTGGCATTTATAGTTCAGCTGAGCCCTGCAAAAATATCCGTCTACCGAAAGCAGGTTTGTAAGGGATTTAGGTACTCTCCCTTACCAACCTGCTTCGGTATTACATGATTTTTGTATGGAATGTCCCACTTCGTAGGTCTGGAGGTATGAGCTTCTTTCTGCGCATCTTAGATGCACTAACCTCATGTCTTTTTTATATGTAAATAATTTAAAAAAAATTTTGCTCTTTATATCACAATGTCACCTACTTTTGGATAATTTTTTATTATAAATTATTTTATGTTTTTTATATTTATTTATGTATTCAGTAATACAAACACAATTGGAAACTATTATTACACTACAATTTACTTTTATTAAATACTTTTTGCTCACGTATTGAATCAGGAATCGATCCAACGATCTCCGAATGATAGGCTAGAACATTAACCACTAAGCTATCAAGGCACATTTATTTTCCTGCACAATTCAATGGAAGAATAAAAAATCAAATTACGAAGTAAAAATAACACTCGCATCCATATTTGTATCCACGTAAGCGAGAGAGGATGCACTATAAAAAAGTTAGAGTTGAAAAAAAATTCGGATTTAAAAAATATGAAAAAACATAAGCAGCCGACCACCTTCCCCGTGTGTGCGTTAAATTTCTTCATTTGCTTACGTTATTGCAAGCTCGTAGGGCAGAGTGGATGCACTATGTACTTTTGCGCATCTCCGAAGCCCTTATATTTAATCTTACTACATTCTTGTACCAAATTTATTTTTGCTGGTTAAGAGTCCGCGAAACAAATTTTGTAATCATTTTATGCCAATAAAATAATTTATTCGTGCACGTTGTTTGAAAAAATATAGGAACAAAAAAAATTTTTCATGCAGCTTTCAGAATAACTTACTAGATCTCTGTCTTTTATAGCTGTGTTGATGTGAGCAGAGAACCAAGGCTTGTTTTTAGTAGTCATTCTTTTTGTAATGAGGGGAACGGTTTCATTATAAAGCTGGAGACCGTTGTTATTAATAAACGAGAGCTGGTCATCTACATAAGTCCAAATTTTCTGGAGAATAGTTTAAAATCTCAGACGCCTTTAAAATTTATACATATAATACTAACATGAAATAAATACTAACAAGTAAATTTATAGAACGCTGAAACGATGGCCAAACAAACACCACTTTGTCCTAACTCGACATAAGCTGTTATAGTTTGTGACCACAGATATATCGTGCAGTTCCATTAATTTTGGATCTATGTAGTTCTATATCTCGCAAATTGGAAGCATTTAAAATTAACGGATCTCAGCGCCCCTGAAACAACGTTCAGTAGCTTCAGTCCTAATTCGTTATATCTCATGTTCTAATTTGATTCAACAAACTGAAGCCTGATGTAATAACTTTCAATAAAAACTTTTTGAGTTTACATATTCAGTACAACATTAATTGTTAGATTTAAAACACATTGAAATTGATTATTGTTGTATGCAGGGTTACCGTTGGAAATTTTCACAAGGTCGCACAAAAAGTCATTTTAGAAAAATAAAGTCGCTCAAAAAGTCGTTTCAAGGAAAAAAAGTCGCACGCATTGTTTAAGGTTTTTATTTAAGGAAAACATAAAGAAAAACAAAAAAGAGTAACAATTCAAACCAAACACAAATTAAAAAAAAAACATTATGCAAAGAGTTAAGCTAAGCATTATATAAAACGAAAAGCAATGTAACTAAAGTTCTTAAAATTTTACAGAAGCTGGAAAAAACTTTGTTAAATAGTACAAGTGGTAGTACAACGTTTTTATTTTTTATTTTTTATTATGATGTCACCGGGCTTTACAGCAGAAGTTAAAATTGCAATTTTTATCGATTGAGTTCCCTCACTTAATTGTGAATTAAATTAAAAGTTGTGGATTGAGTTTAATGAAATATTGCTCGTTTTGTTTGGAACATATTTCTCTATATATGTTTATACAAAAAGAATAGAAGAACACTTTGCGTTGTTCCAGTCCAAAAGTTGACCTGAATTTGTAAGCTTCTGTAATCGGTAATTTTAAAAGTGATCGATTTTCAAAAAAATACTAGCAGGTGTAGCGTAAGGCTAAGAGGCCCTCGAACAGTTTTTAGTATGTACTTTTGTTTTCACCTGTTGGCCAGGGAAGTTTTAATTACAGTCAAATCCCGATAAATCGTAATCGCACGGGACCGGCCATTTCTTACGAATTATAGGGGTTCTCGATTTAACGGGGTTTCGATTTAACGGGGTTAAAATAAAATTAATACGAATTAACGGGGTTCTTCAATTTATTTACTAAACGATAAAAAAACATAAAAACGTCTATTTTTTCTCTCCATTGTCAATGGCTGCAAAAATTTGTTGTTTTTGTAGCACCGACAGAGTTTTATGCGTGCGCTTTGACATTTTTCTTTATTATTCATGTAACAAACTGATCTTAAGAAAATAAACACACACACACAAGCAAAAACCTACGCAAAAAATAGCGGTAAACAAAAAAATATTATTATTATTATTATTATTATTATTATTATTATTATTATTATTATTATTATTATTATTATTATTATTATTATTATTATTATATGAAAAAATATTACGAATTACCGAGGGGACCAAAATTTATGGAAATTTTACGAATTAACGAGATTTTTTCAAGGGCCCGACAGCTTATTACGAATTATCGGGAATTACGATTTATCGGGGTACGAATTATCGGGATTTGACTGTATTTTTTAATTGAACTCAATGTTTCCATAGTATTTTATTTAGGAACTTCATTAATATTACTTTTTGTGTTATATAAAATTTTCTCCAAGTTTTTTCTTGTAGAATATCACTACCAGCAGAGTAGAGTGTTCAGTTGCTTCTAATGAATCAATTTTACCAATTTATAATTATATAACTATTTTCCTGACACAACTCCAAAATTGCTTAAGCATTTGGGAATAAGTTCTGGATTCTATTAAAAATATCAGTACTATTAAGTTATTTCATCAGATTGTACATTAAAATTCTCGGCAATAAATTCCCGGTATTGGAAATTTTGCACAGTTTCCTAGAATATATGCAAGATGGAACTATTTTTTTAGTAAAATCCAAAAAAGGGTAAAATTTCGCCAAAAATTACAAAAGTCGCAACATAAGATGAGTTTGAAAAAGTCGCACAAAGACTGTCTGGCTGTCAAAAAGGTTGCAAATTGCGATTTTAGTTGACGAATGGTAACGCTGGTAATGCTGGTTGTATAGCAGCGCATTTCACTGTTCTTAATTTTTAGTTCCTGTTCTTTATATAATTTTCTAAGAGTTTACATGCACTTCCTCATATTTAAAAATTAAAAAAATAAAATATTTTTGCGCATTTACTCACAGCCATTTAATAAATATGCGCTTATAGTGTAGGGTGCCAAGTATGTAGTTGATACGCTCTTAGAAAATAAAAAACAAACCTGATTTCCGAGTTAAGCCTTTAAGTAATTGACCCAATTATGCAATATTTTCTACTTTTTCTGAAAAAAAACCTACAGCTCTACACATGTGAGTGAATTTTTAGTCTATCGGAAAAAATATGTTTCACATATGAGTATCTTAATTGTGTGTTTTATATTACTTTTCATATAGTTTTTGTTTCAAAGCTTTTAGCTAAACAAATTTACTATTTTTTTTTATAGATTTGCAGTTTCAATTGACTAATTGCTTGTTTTAAGTAGTGAGGAAATTTATAGTCCAAACACATTTATGACTAGAATTAAGTGTAACAAATTTTTGGCGCAGCCATTTCGATTTACAGTCTTGCTAAATGTGCTGCTGCAACTATTCATTATAGCAGCAGTTACTAGATGAAACTTGCAAACTAGTAATTCATATGGACATTTATCATTTACACTCACTTAAATACCTCAAGCGACACATTTCATTTGAACCACAATATAAAAAACACTAATCTAAATATAATTTTACTTCTTTTTATAAAAATGAAATTGGGAAAATATGAGTATGGAAAAAGTTTATGAATTTCTTGGAAAAGTCAGTATGATGAATTGCAGGAGCAAAAGAAAAGAGGTGTGCTGTTGTTGCACATTTACTGTGACATATGCAACATTGTAATTAAAATCATTTCGAAATTTATATTGATTTTCCTGGCTGCTGTTACAGTTGCTATTTATGTTATCTGTGACAGGTAGAAATCTGAAATTATAATTTGTTAATATATTTTGCAATGGCACTTATTTGATACCAGTTGTTGCAATGGCGGTATTCAGTGCTTGTTGCAATTGGTCTGCCGAAAATGCAAATGAAAAGTAGTGTAGCTATTTTATGGTTCCGTATACCAAAAGTGAAAAGGAACCCTCTTGTTTTCGCTACGATGACCGTCCGTCCGTCTGTCACAAATTTAGTGTATGATTACACAGACTGCACCAATAAATATTGAAATTTAATAAAAATTAAATGGTGTTTTATCAGTTACTGTAATATTGACAATGTAATTTTGACAATTAGCTGTATGTTGTAAGCCGTAAGAAGCAAAGTCTTGAAATTTTCACTACTAGTGCAGCATTTTGAAGGCAACACTAGCGACTGCTAAACAAAAACAAACTATCTAAAAATGAAAGGGTAGCCAAAATGCAAAAGAAACGTCAAAACGAAAAAAAAATTAAAAAAAAATAAAACGCTAAAACTAAAAAAATTTCCATAATTAAAAAAATGCCAAAATGGAAAAAAGCTCTTATTAAGGAAAAACCCACCAAAACAAAAAAATCGTCAAAGTGAAAAAATTCGCCAAAACTAAAAACATTGCCAGAAAAACAAAAAAAAATATTTCAAAAAATTAAAAAAAGTCTCTAAAAAAACTAAAAATCGCCAAAACACAAAATCGCCAAAACTAAGAAAATCTTCAAAACCAAAAAAAAGTCGCCTAAATAAAGCAAATTGCCAAAACCAAAAATATCATCAAAAACCGAAAAAATCGTTAAACGAAATAAATCAACCAAACGAAAAAATCGCCAAACGAAAAAATTGAGAAACCGAAACAAAATCGCCAAAACGGAAAAAAATTGCCAAAACTAACAACAAATAAAAAAATAAAATAAATGGTCAACGAAAAAAGCGCTGCAGATAAAAAGCGCTAAAAACCGAAAAAATCGCCAAAATTAGCAAAAATCTTCCGGAAAGATGAAAAAGTTCGCCTAAACTAAAAAAATTGCCAGAAAAACTAAAAAAGCTTAAAAAAACTAAAAATCGCCAAAAACATAAAAATCGCCAAAACTAAGAAAATCTTCAAAACCAAAAACAAGTCGCCTAAATGAAAAAAATTGCCAAAGCTAAAAATATCATCAAAAACCGAAAAATTCGCCAAACGAAAAAATCGATAAAACGACAAAAAATCGCCAAACGAAAAAATTGGGAAAACGAAAAAATGGCAAAAAACCAATAAAATTGCCAAAAATAAAAACAAATCGCAAAAATAGTGGCCAACAACGAAAAAAGCGCCGCAGATAAAAACGCCAAAAACCGAAAAAAATCGCCAAAATGAACAAAAATCGCCCCAAAGATGAAAAAGTTTGCCAAAACGAAAAAATATGCTAAAATGTATATGGTATTCGTACGGAACCAATCGTGTGCGAGTTAAGATGAAAATCCATAACATGCGTTACACGTTTTTTGCGTCATACACGGCTGTCAAAAAAGTTGAATCAGTGTAGTTGTACGTACCAAGTTACAAAGCATGACGCCTTAACGCGTCGAACGCAAAAAGTAGATCTCCTTTCTGCTTTTGTAAGCGTCATTAGCGGTGTGCTAACAGGTTAGCTATTTTTTATAGCCATTGATATTTTATTTTCAATGCTATCGATGATTATGTTTGTATAGTGTTGTAGGTTGCTCTTGTAATACAGTTTATATGTGCGATCACAAAATGACCAAAGAACTTCTGAGTAAAAGGCGTGGCATGTAACTTGAAAAGCTGAAAAGTGTGGAATGCATAAAACGAGTGAAGGGGTTGACTCGAAAACGCGCTATATGGACTTTCAGCTTTAAAGTCACACATTACTGAATTTATTTATTTAATTTAAAGATTTATTTGTTGAGAGTTAAACAATGTGTATATGCATTTCATTAGTGCTTTACCAAATCATCAGTAGACTTTAACCATACTTTTGAAAAGTTTCAAACCTCTTATCTTATGCACAGACTTTAAAAAACCATTTTAAAATTTACAAATAGTTCTTTTGAAATAATTTTTTTATTAAATCTATTTAAATTACGATATTTTCCATTTGCTCTTTCGCAAAACAATTTGCACCAAACGCTGAATACCGCTAATACTTTCTTTATATATGAAACTTTATTTAAATATCAGTAAATAATAAAACTTTTAGCAGGATATTATAAACAAGATTTGAATTTTAGGTAAACTAGAGCGCAACTAGACTTATACTGTAATATAATTTATTTTCCAGCCGTGGTATAACTCAGTCTGTCCAGAATCGCATCAATGTTCTCTTTTTCTACTTTTTATTTGTTATTTGTTAAAGATATATGGAACAAAGTTTTATATATTTAACGAATTTAAAGCGGCAGTAAAAAGTTGTAATAGTCCAATGAGCTGATGAACTATCGCAGGCGGTCGAACATCAGGTTTTGATTTCTAGTGAAATAAAATAACATCAAACGAACAGATGGATTTATAGCTCACTACGAAGTAGTAAATGATCGTCTACGATAAACTACGATGAGTACAAACTAGTTCACAACGAACACAAGAAGTTCTTGTGATCGGTTACTTCTAAATTAAAAGTTTTAACTATGGTTAGTACGACAGTAAGATGTATTCGAAAAATCTTACAATTACTACGTTCTACTCATATACATACCACATAGTGAGAATCCTTAAGTTATTAATTTAAATCCAACTTCTGAGGTTGAATGAATCTCTGATCTCATTAGGAGCTATGTTGAAAATAATATATTATCTTGGCGACTGCGAAGTAGATTTCAAAGCATACGCAGCTAAGAACGTAATCTATCAAATACTTACAATAACCTCAATAAATACCATTCACGTCAACTTTTCTATAAGATAAATACCAAAATATTTCAATTGTACTTAAATATTAAGGAATTTTTTTGCTGCAGTTTTTCTTTAATTAAACAAATGTTTCTTTTAGCTTTATTTTATTTATTTTTTATCATAAAAAAATATAACAAACAACAATTGTCATGTAGTGAAATGCTCTAGTTGTGTATTTGATATCAAGGCGATTGTTGTCTTGCCATAAACCGAAAATGAAAACAAGATATAGATACACAACAAACAAACTCAAAACTACAAAAATCTATACATTAATTTTTATTATTTGGTCATTAAAAATTATGTATGATTGGAGGGGTTTTATGTACGAATTTGCTTATCAAAAACAAAAACAAAAAGTTTGATAGATGGTTAGCTGGCTTTTCAAATTGCTTAACATTATTTCAAATGCATTAATTAAATAATGGTATGTATGCGACAAGTCTGAAAAGTGCCTTGAATTGCAATAGTTGTTAAAAATAGAAATA
This sequence comes from Panzeria rudis, assembly GCA_956483635.1. Lineage (NCBI taxonomy): Eukaryota > Metazoa > Arthropoda > Insecta > Diptera > Tachinidae > Panzeria > Panzeria rudis. The sequence goes on along the minus strand of OY101450.1, from coordinate 101,909,686 downwards.
TTATGCAGAAAAAATATGGTTCATTTTTTTAAGTTGCTGTTTACCAAGTAAAAATTGTTTAAAAAATATTTTAATTAAACGCAGAGAAAATTAACATACAAATCATTAATTACTGCATTGATGAACTCAGCTCAATGTTGTTCTATTTCTGGTAAAACATCAATGAATTTAACATGTGGTTGTCATAGGACGGAAATGATCCAAAGTACTAAATGGTATGCGCTGAAAAAAATTGTTTAGAACAATTTTTGACATAAACAACAGCACATTAGAATAATAATAAATTCAGTACCTGTAATGATTGGCAGCAATGAAAATGGTAAGCCATTAGAACTAGTTCCGACTTTTTTTTGCTGGGAATCAATGTGTGTAAGATTATTAGTTTTTAGTTCATTATTTCAAAATTACTTAATTACTGATCAAAACAAAAGGTCCTTGAACCTATGGGACTATCTCTATTTTGTTTTGTAACATAATACATCTAAAAGTACTTTTATATATGTTTTTTCAACATAAAATTGCCTTGGACTCAATCGTATTTGCCTTTTTTTATTGATAGTGGAACGCGGAACATTATATCTCTTTAACCAATGCAGAAAGTTCTCGCTCTGTGAGACTATGTTCCCGCCTAAAAATTGATGATTTTGGCTTTATAACATTCGTTGAATTTTTTATTTTGGTATTACTGATACTTGTCGCATTCTTCGCTGTGATGGACGCTTGGCCTTAGTAAGTCTAGTGCTGTGCTAATTTTGCATCTCAACATAATGTCTACAGGATACTTTAGCTTAGTCATGAATGGATTCGATGCAGTACGATATTTAGACAAAAACACCCTTAAAAATATCGATAGACGTCGTTCTCCTAGATTTTCTAGAGTGACGGCTTAAGCGACGAACCTTTCAGTCGGCCAGTTGACTGCAATAAGGAATAAGTGCTTAAGTCGAGATAAGCAGATTTTGAGTTAATATAACCATTGTATTCTCCATATTCAAAAGTACCTCTAGGAAAATTTTCGTTTATTTCGTACTATTTTTCAGGAAGTTATAGCGCAATGGCTTGCTGCTTATCTTTTTTCAACTCATAATCTCATATGGAATAATTGCTTAATTCAGCTTATAATATATTAAATTTCATATTGAATATCTTTATTATAGTAGAAAGAACAATATATGACTAACTTAAAAGAATCGAATAACGGAAAGTAAACATTAAGTGCAATAGGAATAAATCTTTAAAAATCCCACAAAACTATTAAATATGACTTAAGCACTTTTTCCTTTTTGCCGCAGATATATATCGATATCGCTATATTTTTAAATATCGATTGATATCAAGATATATCGAATAAAAAATATCGATATTTTTCAAGCCTGATTATTCATACATAATCCCAATATTTTTTAAAAATAAAACACAAATAGTACTTTTCTTATAACTAATTAAATCTAAAAAGAGTTAACTTCCAATATCCTTACGGTTACACCAATATTTAATGGAACTTACATGAAAAACTTATAACCAAAGAGAGATAATTTTTCGTATATACAAAATATTATAAATCTGTGGACTTTTGAAAAACAACTGAAGTATAATTTTCTAAGATTTCAGGGGCGCAAAAAAGTTTATGTGTATGAGTTTAAGGAAAAATTAAAATCAAAGATAACTAACCCATCCCGATTATAATTTTGTTAAATTTTTTTTCGTTTTTTGGCACAATCATAGTAACAAACGCATAGTTACAAATATGGAGATAAGTATAATTTTTAAATTATTAATATATCGCACTTGATCAACAAGAGGGTATAACTCAAAATTTTAAAATTTTCAGTAAAAGTCAAAAACTGTTTGTGGTTAAATATTAAGAGAGTTTGAAAATCGGAATAACTCATAGTAAGCAAATTCCATTTGAAAATATATTTACATTTACATAAACATTTAATTAGAAAAAATAAAATTTGTTTCTATTAAAATGTTATAGATGTGTTCCAGATGAATTTAGGCAGGCTCGGAATAATGAGAGTAAACTGAACATTTACTCCCTCAAATTATAAAAGTTACCCAAACTATCTGGAATGCGAAAAACAACAATTTTAAGTCCAAACATTTCAATAGTGCCAACTTATTAGCTTTTAAGTTAAGTTTGTGATTTTAGTCCTTTAAATCTCGTAATATAGTGCATTCTTAGTGAGAACGAAATACACGTATCGCTGGCAAAATCTATAAAAGCAAACGCTTATCTATATTTAAAATATAAAAAACAACTCAGCTACTAACATTTGGAAATCAGTGAGAAATATTTTTCATTTAAATGTTTAAAAATAGTTGTTTCACAATGGAAAGCTTATTAGAGCTGCAAAACAATCGATGGTACTATCGATAGTATCGATAGTTTTATTTTTAATGGACTATCGATGTTTTTTCCCACTATCGAACAAAATTTAATCCATAAATTCTGACCGCATCAATTGTTTAACAGGAAATACTGTCGTTATATTATTATTAACAAAATTTATTGGATACTACTCCAGTTACTGTATATAACATTAGAGTCCAAAAGCGGTCCCGTTATTCCCAAATTTACAGTCTTGAGGAAGTTGACTACAACAGATTCATTACAATAGACTCATTTACCGCAAGTTTTTGTTATTGGACTTATGATAATTAGTGCTGAAGGTAAGCAAAAGTTGTAAATGAAATAGCACTGTCTAAGCTAGTGTCTGCACCATCGTGGAGCCCAAACGGCTAGAGCGAATCATTTGTAAGGCGACTTTCTCGAGAGAGTTCTTAGCTATGATTAAAGAAAATCGGTCCGCCCGTTTAGAATATATCATTTCTTTTCAACTAGCATCCTCTTAAATCTGTGTGTCTGCGACAACCTAGCTACCAAACGGCTTGGTCGATTTTAGTTTAGTTTTCTTTTAAGGTGACTTGATCTTTAATCTTCGAAGGTACGTTTGAAGAAAATAGGTCAAGCCATTTTTAAGTTATTATCCAATTTCCTTGATGGTTTTAAAACTTTTAATTCAATGTTATTATTTAAAAAATATATCGTTGCCTTAATATAGAAACACCCCAAGTCATTATATTTTCATATCGAGTATTTTCCCTATTTCGCTAGATGCAAGATTCGATTTGAGGAAAATAATGAGTTGAGGGCGCTGTTGGCTGAATGGTTAGCGCGTTTGACTACAATCCCTGAGGTCTTGAGTTCAAGACTAGTTTCAAGCAAGCCAACAACATCATGCATTTTTATTATGTGCATTGGTGTGTTATTGTGTTGGTATTGTTGAACTGTTAAAGTAATGAAGGCATATCACTGATCAATTTGGTAGTACCGGCAGCGATTAATACTGACATATCCTAATGCACTTCCCAGTACCTTCCTTCGTCAGTATTGTAATAAAATGGCTACATAGCTAAAAAAAACAAATCAATGCCTCTACTTGACATCAGAAGGTCTTCAACATGCTCTGCAAAAAACGCGCAATAGCCGAGTTGTAAATGACTTAAGTTTTCTATCTCTCTCCCACTTCACTACCTGTTCTCTCTACACTATCACTTTCCCAAAGAAGGTACCACATTAGTTAATTAACTGGTGAGCATTAATTTCCTGATTGTGTTACTTCTCCTTAAAAAAAGCCGTTTTTATATTAAGGTAGCGATATAAAACATTGTACGAGATTATAGAATCATAAAAATTATTTTATAAAGGAATTGCTAAATAAATTCCTATATAGGGTTTTATTAATCATTAACTCGATATTATCGATAGTTTTCTAACGAACTATCGAAACCATCGAGTGGGGCGACTATCGATAGTTTTGCAGCTCTACAGCTTATTTTAATATTTTATTTATTTGCTAAATAGCTCCAAATTCTAGAGCAAATAAAATGGGAGTATTATATAAACAGGCTTGTAGGATTTCTTTACAAATTACAAGTCTGCGTAATTCACATTAAAATAAAAAGGATATGGAGTATACAGAATTTAATGCTTTAAACTAAAACCCTTTGCAGCTTTTTTCTATTAGGTACAAATTTTTAATGAGCATATGACTCCGGAAATATGGTCGTCACGCTATATATTTCATTTTAACTCGAGAACGGTTTGTCCGATTTGTATAAGTAAAACATTATAAGATGAGGAATAAAAGTACCTTGAAGGCATCAATTAATATTTTATTACGTGGGCTGAAAAATAGAGCAACAAATTTACCTTCTTTAGAAAAATAAGATGGCAACATTATATGCTTCCTGAATCTGATGATGATGCTATTCACAGCTCTTTTTACACTTTTGTTACACTCTGAACTAGTTTTAAAAAATACATGTACATATATTAATATATGTATCTTCATATAATCAATATAAAAATATATTAGCGTGTATAACTATTTCATGCAATGCATCAAATGGAGCAAATCAGCTTACAACTAACTCAAGGTACAGGTTTGTGTATCGGATGTCTTGAAAATTGAGAAAAATAACTTGCAAGCTTTGATTACATTTTAAGTTTAGAAGTGAAGCTATTAAAAGCCGTTTAGAAATATTATTTTTTGCCCATTTTATTTAGGAAATTTTGAGACTGCCTTCTTCTCTATTACTCTTAATTGTTGTCAATTGTAGTTAATATTTAATTTGATATTTTGGTGGTTTTTAAATTAAAACCTTAATGCTTAATAATGTTAACACTTTTGCAGTAATTGTATATTTCATGAGATAGCAAAAAAAAAACGGAATAATGCCATTTTTTTTATAATATTGTACTTAAATAAAACAATTCAATTAACTTGAGTGAAATAGGGAAGGAAATATATGCATGTGCAAATATTTTATGAACACTAATGAAGGACATTAGGTAATTAATCATTAATTTTTTATTATTATTTTAAAGTCAAAATGAAAAAATTTTTAAGAAAAAAAAAATAATTAAAGCAATTAACGAAAAGAAATAAAAGTGTTGGAATTTTTAGCTTGCACTATATTTTGAAAAGCCTTCTGAGTACATCTACACCGTTTATTAAAGAAAGTGGTGATTGACTAATTCATCATAAATGCTTGAAGGTTTAAGTTTACGAAAGGATATTCGCTGCAAACGTAGTTAAAGTTATATTTTTGGCAAGATAAGTATAAAAATGTCTATAAGAATTAACACACATACATATATGTAAATATTTCCAGTTGAGAATAAGCTAATATTCAAATAAGTAAGCTTACAGTGCGAAACCGATACAGTTGTTGTATATAACCTGAAGGAAGCCAGGGGCCAAGTGTCTCCATGTCACCACTTTTATCGAAAAGTTTGGTGACTTTTTAGTGACATTGTCAACGAATCGTCTATACTTCTTATTTTTGCTTTAATAGGAAGATAGATTTTTGACAGCTACCACACGATTTTTATTGTCTAATTTTGTTGTGCTGAAAATAAATGCGGCTGCAAGCAAAACTCAAAATTTTCATAAGAAACTAATTTAATTGCCTTATCTATACTGAAAATATTCCATGCAACATTTTACGAAAAAAAAACTTTCGTATTTACTTTTTTGGTAGAATAACCGAAAATTTCATACATATTACGAAAAAAATTCTAGTCAATATTTTTTTGAATTTACCAAAGTAACAAAAAGCTTTCGTAAACAGTTTTCCTTGATAAATAATATATATTATTGATTTGATATACTAAATAAAACGGCCATAAAATAGACATCTCAGGTGAAATTTAGCAACAGTGTACTTTTTTCATATGTATTTACTACACGTAAGCACAGTACATTCCTGTAGTAAATATACTTGAAAATAGTAGAACACTTTTGCTAAATTTCGCCTATGATGTCTGTTGTGTGGCCGTTTTAATTTAGTATTTCAAATCAATAATAATATGTATGTGGACAGGCAGATTTCACATATTTTTTTTTTGGATTTGAAAATTCATAACAAAATTTCTATTTAATATACCGTTGCATTTTTTTTTTAACATAAGAGGATTTGACCGAGGTCAAAATTGAGTTTTTATGCTTTCTGTACCGAACACTTCCTGCTGAACATGCAGGTATTTTTAGAATTTTTCTATCAGTTTTCGTTTGGAAGTTATGAATTTTTAAAGTTGTGGTTATGAAAAACCTAATTTAGAGAAAAACGAGTTGTCTTGTTTTTTCAATGTTTCTGTATAAAATATATCGGTTTTCATAATCGACTATTCCATCTAGACAGAAGGAGAACCAGAGAATCGGAATCAATTAAAAAAAACAAATCGATTTTTAGTAAATCGGCTCTCCTGAAAATCAAGCAAAGTGAAGATTTGGTACCTTTTCATGTGGACGGCGACATATAGTAAATAAATAAAAATTAAAAAATGATATTTGAATGCAGGTAAATATAATGCTTCTGAAAATTTTGACTATTTTTAGACAATATGCTATCCTGGCCATATTTTTTACCGGGCCGGTAACAATTAAAAGCCAGACTAATTATATCAAATGTATTTAATAGCATTCGAAAGAAAACTCAATTGAATTTCTTTCTTTCTTTAAGCGAATAATTTAGAATTTCGTATATAAACCCAATATATTCGCTCAATGCTGAATGTAGCGTGAATGCCTTAATCGATTTAAAATTTAAGTTGCAGTCAATTTTGAAATCTGTTCTATGGTTTTTTTTTTAATTTTGCCATTTTTCACTCTCATTTCAAAGTCTTGACTTTGATTTTTTTCAACATGCTATCAAGGATTTTGTTCAAAATCATAAAATATGTTTTCGAAAATTTTGGGTATGCTATTACCGGAGATATTTACGAAATCGAGAACAAAGTCGAGGCGAAAAACTAAAATTTTAAAATTCAGACCCAAATATCTCTGAATATATTAAAGATATCTAAATAACCTAAACTGTATTTTCTTTGCTTATTTAGAAGCTTTACAAAAAGTTCATTAAAATTGGATAATATTTGTAAAAGTTATGGGGCCAACAAAGTTTTTCATGAAAGAGGAAGTAAATTTTGACACCCTAAAGCTCAGCGTCTGTTTCAACAGGGTGGTTATTGTGTCAGTATTCTTAAAGCTTAGGTCCTTATCTATGATTTTTACATACATCCCTTTTTTCCAATAATGATTTTTAAATACCCATTTTTCCAATTGGAGCCACTGTACTTTGTTATATTACTAGTTCCATTGTATGATTGTTTTAAAGATTAGAGCTAGTATTTATTTCACATCTAATTGCAAATAATTTTCTAACATGAAAAAATTTATGACTTTTACCAATTACTGTTTTGCAATTACTTTATTTTTTCTACTTTTCAAATAGTGGCAAAAAAGCTCCACATTTAGCCGAAATACTTAAGTCCTCAAATCACTTGCTATTAAATCAAATACTCAATCTCAGCTTAGATCTTTATCATTATCCAAACATTATTTAATTGATGTCTGTTACACCTGTTTAGGGTATTAAAAATTCCAAATCCCCAATAAGAAAAAAAATAATGCTTTTTAAACGTGTTAAAAGTTTTTATCTTAATTGAAAATGCCAGCAAATTCTTCACAAAGCAAAGTGTTTAATTAAACTGCACACACTTTTTGTTTTTAATGACAATAGTACACTTATACGTACAATTAATTTGTTTCATTTTGCAGACTAATAAAATTTTAATTAAATTTTTAACAAATTTATCAAAAGTAATTTAGTTTGATTAAACTTTTTGGCTTTTGAGTCATGATGTAAAACGCAATACCACTTCAATAAGTTGTATTTTGGTTGCTTTGAAAAAGATTTTCTAGCAACAGTGAACATTAAAGAGAACTAAAGTATTTCACTTTTTGGCCAAATTATTTCTAACATGTTGGCAAAAATGGAAAGCTAAGCCTACTTCGTGTTAATAAAAGTAGAAAATTTGTTTCATTTGTTTTTCTATCTTGAATGCCATAATGCGAATTAAATGATCATTGAATAATGGGCTCAAACGCAATTGGGTGGAGTTGTGTCAGCTTATAGCATGCGGAAAAGTATTGAAATTGACAGTTTCATTTGTTTTAAGAAAATTTAAAATATCTTTTTTTATACAAAAAATTTATAAACAAGAGATTATATATGTTAGATGCAGCTAAAATAGAAACAAATATTGTCTTTTTACGAACTTAAAGTCAAAAGACAATTGAATATATTATACAATATTGATTACAATGCTAAAATTGTTTTTCTGGTTTTTATTGAAATGTATTTTCTAAAGTTTTTTGTTCGACATGTTAAAACTGCAGCCTTTTTTTAGTAGAATAATCTATTTTCTATAAATTGTAGACTTTTATATTTTTATTTATTATGAGTTTCATTATATAATATAAAGCTTAATTTTGAGTTATTAAATAAATTAAATTATTTAAATTTTATTTAAATACATATACGACTATTACTTTAACGAAGTTTGTCTACTATGAGTAAAACAAAAGACTTAAGACACGAACAGGACCTTGATGGAACAATATAATTTTATGTGGATTAAATAAAAGGCATTTAAATAAAACTAAGACAAAACCAGGACCTTGATACAACAATACTTTTTTTATGTAGAAATAATAGAAAATATTTTAATAAAATATCGTTCTCAAAAAGCTTCATGTCATGATTTTTGAGCTGAACGTTATAAAAAATATATATATACATATACATACGGTCATAGTCTTATATATTTACACATTTAAAAATTTAAGTAAGCTTTGAAATAAAAGATTGTATTTGTAACATTTAGTATATAAATAAATAAATAAAAGAAAATTCGACAATTTCGTGAATATGTTTGCAACATAAAACCTTCCCTATTGCAATCCTTAATCTGTAGAGACTATGTTGGCTAAAATTTTTTTTAAATAAGTTTCGTAGTTCTCGATTAAAACCACGAAATAATTTTATATCCAAGTTTTCAAAATTATTTACATAAATTTTTTTTCCTTCAAAAGTATTTACACAGTCCGAAAAAGTCACTGAGGAGGAGCCGATCTTTTAAAATAATGGCAGTTGCTTTGTTAGAAACAAAGTTGTATTGCAAAGATCCAAATATCATTCCAAAAAGTCCATTAAAAACAGATGAAATACCCAAAATAATGGAAATTCCTCCCAAGAAGCGCGTTGAAAGTGTGACGAATTTTTAAATTGAAAAACTGTCTGTAATATGGTAAAACAGTTAGATAAATACGGAGACTTGTAAAATATGGTCAGACCTGTTCGAAAATAAGTGACGACCAATATAGAAGATCATTCAAGTGCTAAAATATTCGCTATAGCCCCAATCGCAAATCCGCCTATAGTTGCTATAGAGACAAAAAACATCATTGGAAAAGACGTTAGTGAATCTACAATTGGAAGAAGGATAAAAAGCTTTTATAAAAGCAGGGCCGCATGAACAAGTGTGAGCGCCCTGCGCTAGATACAATATTTCGCCCTTGTATACATAGTTTTATAAAAATTTCATTTTATTTTTTAAATATTCTTTAATTCAAAACTTAAAAAAAAATTAAATTTCTTCCACCTTTAATTTTGCAATGAAAACTATTTTATTCCTGTTCGAGGCCAAATTATTTTCTTATTATAATTTGATAAAATAAGAACCTTTAAAAACTCAGTTTTTTCTTTATAAAGATATTCTCCAACTAAATAAATAATTCACAGAGTTTCACAGAATAAAATGACCATCGTTTCGGGGATACTCCAGGTCCCCACATAAAATTTCTTAGAAATGTGTGGCAATACTGCAATGAAAAGCATCAAAACCTCATATTTACATGAACTGCTCAACCAACTTAATAAAAAATGACAATAATGGCGCATCATTTTGGTTTCTTGGCGCCCTGAGATCGTTAGTGCCCTTGAGCTGCAGCTGCAGTTAGCCCTATGGTTAATGGTGGCCTGGATATAAGCCCATACCTGGTAAGAAAAACCTTATATATAAATAGGCAACACAATTTTTTGTCGGTCACAAAACCGGTTAAAAAACTAACACGGTTACGGTTCAAGTGGGCTAATTTCGGTCACCCGGCGGGATCCTAGTAACAGATAAATCTCGAAAAAAAATTAAATAACTGGTAAGGGTTTGCAAGGGAGTATGCCCACAAGCCAACGGAGTTTATTATGGACAAATCAGTTCTATTTTAAATTTAAAGGGTCATTTAAGAAGACGTATGTGCATCTTTTCAAAGATAAAAGCATGAAGAGGTACAACATTTGAGCCTTTTTTAAGGTGGGTTGGTGATGTTTTGGGATTTGTCTCATACAGCTGATTTGGAGATCTGGTATAAACAATAGACATTCTAACCCAGCTAAGTTGCCTACATATTCTATATGATAATGTTTTTATATTAGATCACAGATTGTTTCCTAATGAAAATTGAATTCTGCAGCATCATAATGCTCTATGCAATGAATCATGGTTAAGAAAAACGCTTTTGGAAGACGTTGGGCAAGTTGTTCTTCTATGACCACCCCAAAGCCGCAATCTTAACATTACACTGCACAAGACGAAAAAAAATTGAAGGGTCCTTTAAACCGATTCTGGTAGATGAAACCAAAACACAAATCTACGTCTGTCGGCGTTTCGCAATATCACATCGGAATTTTATTTAAGGGAGGGATGGGGGCTAAAATGTCCTCCTTTTGGCCTGATCGTGCATCATATCGGTAGATGAAACTATGTGTTCCTTACATCTAAATTGTAGAGTATGTTCAGCAACTTTGTTGAAAATATTAGTGCAAATATTTTTGTGGAACATATTAACCCTCTAGCTCCCCCACAAAATGGTAATTTTTGGCTCTTCTCTAAGAAGTCGTAAAAAACACCCTTAAACAGGGGCAGTACGGATATAAAATACCTACAAAAATGTTGGTCATAAAATGTTTATATATATATAAAGACAATCAAGCTCTATACTCAACTTGTACACCAGAAGTCATTGAGGGGCTAACTTCATACTTATTCACATTAATAATCGGCATAGCAAATCTTGTAAGTCTTAAGTTTAAGGTATAATATATGCTCAGCACTTTTATGTAAAACATCAGGAGAAACATTTTTTTGGAATATTTTATCCATAAAGATCTTCACGTTAAGGGTCTTTTTATACATTTCTTAAAATACGGGCAAAAAACTCCCCTTCAGCGACGATATAGAAGGCTTAAATGCTCTACAAAAATATTCGCCATAAAATTCTACTAAAGGTTCCTAAAAAAGCCCAAGCTCCAGACTTAACTCGGCCGCCAGAAATCATTCAAAACTTAAAATATGTTTAAGGGTTAATTTCGTACTTACGCACAATTCGTAGTCGGCATTGAAAATCTTGTAAGCGTTACGTTTCAGGTATAATATGTGTTGAGCTTTTTTATATACCAGACCACGAGGAACATTTTTGTAGAAGATTTTTTTCCGGTATATCGTCGCTGCAAGCGAATTTTTTGGCCGTTTCTTAAGAAATGTACAAAAAGACCCATTAAAGGAAGAGTTAGAGGGTTTGAATGTTCCAAAAAAATTGTCGCCCTGTTATTTTCTACAAAGTTGCTGAACATACTCTGCAAGTCAGATGTAAACAACACATAATTTCATGTACCGATATGCCGCATGATCAGGCCAAAAGGGGGAAACTTTAACCCCACCTAAAATATAATTTTGATGCGATCTTACAAAACCCCTACATACGTATATATTTTTCTATGGCTCCTCTACCAGAATCGGTTTACAGAGCCCCGTAATTTTTAAAAAATTTCGAAATTGTTGTATAGTGTTATAATAAATGTGTGTGCATTTAAAAAATAGCAGAAAAGTTTGCAAAATGGCTGAAAATTAGAGGTAAGAATATAATAAATGCAAAACTTTTGGAACGGCCTAGAAGTCGAGTTTGTACGGATATTGATTATACCTGTTCCAGCTAGGATACAAGCTTCATGAACGCTGATGGTATAGTTATCTGCTACTAATCAAAATATTTGGACTTTCTACGTTTTGTATTAGTTTTAATAATGTGTAAATACTTTTGAGATGAAAAGAATTTGTGTGAATAATTTTGAAAACTTGGGTATAAAATTCTTTCGTGATTTTAAACGAGAACTAGCAAGTTTATTTAAAATAATTTTAGCCAGCATAGTCTCTACAAATTAAGGTGTGCAATAGGGAAGGTTTTATGTTGCAAACTTATTCATGAAATCGGCAAATTTTTTTTTGTTACAAAGCTTAGTTAAATTTTTAAATGTGTAAATACATATGACTAAGACTGTATGTATTTTCAAATTTAAATACATATGTATATCTACATCTAGCTCATGTACAACTACATATTTCTTTTTTTTTTAATAAAAATTTTTACATTTAGGTTACTAAAATTTTAGGTTAAATTTAACTAGCATTTAAAAAAAGTTTGTTTATACACACACCCCTACCAGACAAGCAAATTTACTTTAATTTAACATACAAAAATAAACATGCGTAAAAGCAAAAACCTTGACAATGAACTTTAAATAAGCCAAAAATAACGCAACACTACACACAATTTACTAAGTAAAAAAGAAGCAGTGATTTTTGATACGGTTGGAAAAATAAGAAACAAAAATGCGTCTCATCATATTGTACGCAAAAAAGTAGACATAAAAAACAAACAAAAAAAAAGACAACTAACTGAGTTGAAAAACTAATAAAACATGGAATTTTTACTTGCATTCCTACATGCAAGATGAAAGAAAAAATATAAAAAATACATTATAACAACAAAATAATTTTATTACCAGAAATTAAAACCCAGCAAAAACTTAGCTTACTGGTAGGCAAAAAAGTATAAGAGGATTTAAGTCGTAACCTCGACTACTTGCAATTTGACTCGATAACTAATTATTTTTGTTTGAGAAGTCCAAAAAATAACACAGCGTCCTTACGAGACATTAAGTTTGAGATAACATGAGAGAAAACGTCGGCAGAATAATAAAAAAAATTTCCATTTTTCTCTCAATCTCATACTAAGGGAAGACGTAATTTTACTTTTCCTATAAGATTTCATTTTATGCAAATGTTTACCGAGTTAACATGCACTATTTTTGCATAACTAGTTATTTTATTATTAATTTGTCACTCAAGTTTTAATTTATAAATCAATTAAACACATTTAAATAAAGGATGGTTAAATTTTAAGGGCCGATGTTGATTTTGAATAAAACACAAAACTATTTAGGAAATTATTGTCATATTTTTTTATTATGATAATATGGTATGGTTCAACTATGTATGGAACAAAATATCGGCCAAATGGTCGCCGCAACCTCGTCGGCACACCTCCATCCGATTGTCCAAATTTTCGATGACGCTGAGGCATAATTGCGGCTGTATGCCGTTAATGTGCCGAATTATCTCAATTATTGCTGGCTTATCGACGTACAGCTTTTCTTTCAAATAACCCCAAAGAAAGAAGTCCAACGGTGTCAAATCACATGATCTTGGCGGCCAATTGACATCACCACCACGTGAGATAATATGACCATTGAATTTGTCGCGCAAAAGAGCGATTATTTCGTTAGCTGTGTGGCAAGTGGCACCGTCCTGTTGAAACCACATATCGTCCACATCCATATCTTCCAATTCGTGCCATAAAAATTTGGTTATCATCTCACGATAGCGAACACCATTCACAGTAACTGCCTGACCAGCCTCATTTTGGAAAAAAAATGATGCCGCTAGCCCATTTTCCGAAGTACGAGCTGTACGAGCATGCACTGGTGTTTTTACATCTCCTACAGACCCGGTTTGCTCAAAATTTTCCACGATTTTTCCGATTGTACGCACATTTGGACGATTAAATTGACCGAAAAAATCACGAAATGCAGGATATGCATTTTGATTTGAACGCCCATTTTCATAATAAGCCTGAATAACTTTCACGCGTTGATCGATTGTGTATCTTTCCATGGTTCAAATTGAGTTAGTCTGAAATTGAGATGTGTCAAATGAAATTCAGAAAAAACTTGACGTTTAGTTGTGGCTCACATTCAACACCGGCCCTTAAAATTTAACCACCCTTAATATAAAATCGCACAAATTTAATTAAAAATATTGCACTTTCTTTATTTTAATGCACACATGCACACTGATTTATTTTCCTGTAGGTGTGTTTTTTGACAGTTCATCTCATAAGATTGTTGTTATAAGAATTCTTATAACAATGCTCCCATAAAAATTCTTATAACTTTGAGATAATATTAATTTGAAGTCGACACGTAACATAATTCTCTCTGCGACTGAATTTCACAATCTCATCTTACATATTATGTTACGTGTAGACCTCAAGTAAGAAGTAGTCCTTATAAATGTGATTATATTGTCACAGCAATTAACTAATTACTATTTGGTTTACTTGAAGCTAAAAAATAAGTAGTCAAATAAACAAATTAAAAAAATTATTTATATTTTAAAATATTTTATTATGTTCTTTTGGACCCAGTTGGGTGGGATACCAACCTGTGCTCGTTCAGATTTCAAGAAAAGTACTTTACCCACTAAGTTATTGTTGCCTTATAAGTTCAAGCGAAAAAATTTTTTTTGTTAAAATTTTTAATCCGGTTTTGGATTTGCCTAACTAACAATACCACTAAAAAATCGATTGCTTTTAATAACACTGCTTTACAAACTTTTATTTTTTGAAGTTTTTAATTGTCTAAAGAGTTTTTTTAGAATAATTATGATGTGATAAGCACAAAAAAGGAATAAAAAATTTCATTTCGGGCATTGTGCACAATATAACGGTTCCTTTACGTTTTTCGGTATATACTTCTTGTTAAAGCGTCATTCAGAATCAAAGGCTGGTTCGTTTAAAATGAATTATATATTATTTGAAAGGCTACTAAATTACACGTCGAATAGTGGCTTTGATCGAATAAAAGGCGACCAATTCTATGAAAGTTTTCAAGTTCTTTACCAATTGTTGCCTTGTACCATAAATAATAAAAAAAAGTCCATAGTTTTATAATTTCATTGAATAGTCCATTCGATTATAAAAATTTTAAGCCATAATGGCCCTAAATCTGGTGAAAACAAAAAATGTTATATTCTGTGTTTTATTTTGTATGCTATTTATGATCAGTAGTGAGATTCTGTAACTGTTCACAATAACAACAGCTGATATATTGCCAACTTTATAAGTTGTTTGCACTAACGATTCGACGATTCTGTAACTTCTTGTTAACAACATTGTTTAAGTCTGGCATCATGTGGCATCTCTGTTAAAATAAACGAAAAGCGCATAGGAAACATAACAAAAATAAATAAATTTGTGATTGCTAAACAGTGTACAGAAAATTTGTTTCATTAATTTCTTTATTTTTGCAAAAATATTGTTAAATTAGATGCTTAAATAATAGAAATATTGTTGTTAAAACGTAAAAGTTGTATATATTTGTATATTTCTGTAAAACAATAACTTGTTGTGGCCATAAAGTAAGTGCTATGGCTGCGTAGCTGACTCTTGTCTATTCGGTAACAACAGAAAAATTATTATCGTTAGTTAACCGAGAGCAAATATTATTAAAAATTGTACAGAATGGCAAAATCGTTAATTTGCTTGTTTAATTTTTTAACAATGACAACTATTGTTAAAATGGAATAGAGAATCATACTACAGATTTTTTTCTTTACTTTAGATGTAAATAAAACAATTTATTCAATTTTTGTTTCCAATGTTTCATCGGCTTTGTTCCGGCGTCTTTAGAAGAATCTTATAACCGATTTTGGATGGCGCTTTAATGAAAAGTAAATATATTCACATACATCAAAAAACACAAATGTATCGTTATATGAACAATGGCTGAAGTGAACTTTTTTTAGTGTATAGCATATCATTAATACCTAATTACCCTAAAAAATGCATTAGCAAACTTAATCCTTTTCGTTCCAAATTGACCAGGTTGTCAATTTAGAGCGAAATGAATAATTTTTGTGTATTTTACATAGAATTATATTTCAGTTATTAATATGATTATTTCGAACGTATTTGCTTTGTGAATCCAAATTGATTATTAGGCTAAGGTACGTACCGTTATATTCAGAAAGAACTGGGCATGATTAATATTCCAAGGAACAAGGCAAAAATTAACATCAACTTAATTTTTCAACGTACACAGCAGAAAAGAGTAGCGCCACTTTCGGAAGCCGCTACACTTCCATCGTCAGTGCTCACGTGTATTTGCTTATCACCACTTGTCAGGTGGCTCTGTTGAATGTGATTTTAATTCTTATATATACAGCTTTTTCGTGAAAATTGAATACGAGAATTAAATCACTCTCAAGCTGATATTAAAGTGCACTTTCCCAGCGTTGCCATCGGTTGGTTTATTTTTCATCATTCCCATTTTTCTGATTTTTCTTCTACTCAAGACAAACTTTTTTGGTTTGATTTTATACTTGAGTATATATGAACGTGTAAACATGTGAACATGTGTACGTTGAAAAATTAGGTTGATGTTAATTTTTCCCTTGTTCCTTGGAATATTAATCATGCCCAATTCTTTCTGAATATAACGGGACGAACCTTAACCTAATAATCTATATTTCAGTTAGTTTTTACATATATTTTTATGTAGGTATTCTTCAAAAGAAAATTCTCGATATACACGGCAGAAGAGAACAACGTTGTTTTTGGAAATTTTTCTCTGGTTCCTTAGAATAATTATGCTGTCTAATTCTTTCGGAATATTATGTTACGGACTTTTCCGCAGTAAAATCGTTTGGACTCAAAGGCAAATTTGTTCGAAATAATGACACCAAAATATAAAATTTTTTGTTTCAAGTAGAGAACTGTAAAATTGAAATTGATAACACTCGTCGCGAAAATTTTGACTTGTCGCGAAATTAGCCTTGACTAACTTCATTATGAAAAATATGTGTCATGAAGGAAAAAATTATCCAAACAAGCATATCTTAAAAGTAATTCAATAAAACCTAAAGCATTCCATATACATAAATATGTACATCAAAGCAAACAGTATTATTTACTCAATATTCAAGAAATATTATGTTTTAAAATAAAAGCAGTATGCATTTAGTATAAAATTTAGAAATTGTGGATTCCGATTTTCTTGCTGGTAAGGGTCGTTATAAATTTTTGAATATCATATCGATGGTCATACATTGACAACTTGTAACTGAATTTTTATTATTTTTCACAAAACGCAAAAAACGTTCCCATTCTCAAAATAATATAATAGAAATTATTTCAGAGTACGTACTAAATAATTTTCAGCTACGAGTATTTTATTTCTATGCTAGTAACGCTTTCATCATATATATAACGTAATTTCTTCTACTGAAAAGTTGTAAAAATGAGTTTCGTCTTGTCAACTTATGACCATCGATATGAAAGTTTTTGAAGGTGTAAAACTTTTAAAAATCATATTGCTGATGGGCTATTGGACTAATTTTATTCACAACTGGACCCAGTATTAAAAGGTTTTTAAAATGTTGTATGTACTACTTTTTATATTTTATTAGAGAAAATACAAAAATATATCATCAGAATAAAATAAACACACTCGTACGTTTTTGCTTAGGGTTTTTACGTAATAAACCAAAATTTGACAATAATAGGAAACTAAATTTTTATAAAAATTGTAATGATTTCTGTAAGCAAACGGGATATATTTACGATTTAAATACTTATATGTATGTCTTTCCAAACACAGAGAAGTTTTTTAATAATATTAATAAAATATTTCAGAAATTCTGGCGGGTGGCAAAATCATGTCTGGTGGGGCGTTGACCCCCCCCCCCCCCCCCAGAAAGGCCTATCTACGCCAATGTACTTGTTACTTTGTAACCAATGAATAAATTACTACCGATTACAAAAATGACAAACATTTTTGTTGGGTGATCATAAAATTTTAAAAAATACCTACTTTGGATAGTTTATATAGAAAAACTAGCAGTTAGCGAATTAAGTTAATGACCATAGACATGAGTTTAGGACACAAATGTTTCGACAACAAACCCCTAAAAATATCCTGCCTGTTCTGTAAACCGAGTCAATTTGGAAAAGCTCGATTTAGGGAAATTAGACCCACTAATAGCAAACTTTTTCAGATTTTTTTTTGCAATTTCATATATTTTAGAGCTTAAAATATCATATCAGATAATAATTTGTTATACACGATTTAAAATACATCAATGGAGTCATTATTTATTTTTGGAAAACGAGCAATTTACTCGGATTCGGTATACAGAATTGGGTCGCTTTTTAATATAACAAAAATTTATTGTCAGTATTGGTGGTCGTTTATGATGATGTTACTAAGTAAAGATTGTTTTTAGAACAAACGGTACTCTACAAGCAGCTGTGTCATTTCAAATACATAAATTAAGCTTTCGCTAACAAAACTAACATGTATAATTATTTGGTCCTTTGAGCCTCAGAGAATGTGTTCCGGCAATTCCTCTTATGCTCTATAGAGTCTACACAGTTTGGTTTCAGAGTTAGCAATAATAAATTGATGTTCCGTTAACTATCAATCTAAATGGCTAAAGTCGATTTTGTCTTCTATCGGAAATTTTAATATTACATTTGGTATAATGCAAGATGATGATTTTCATAGTAATGCTCTGTTTTCTATGAATTAGAGTATAGACGTAACACTTCAAAGCGGTTGCTTATTTGTAAAACAAATGCCGACCTTTGGAGAATCCGAACGGACTGAGCATACCTCAGCTGGAAAAATAAACTAAGTTACAGCAGTAACAATATAAGCCGCAGACAAAACAATCAATATTTTGCTTTTTTGGCTTTGTATATTGTTATTTCAGTAAGCTTCTCGTTGAACTCATACTGTAGGGGCTAAAAAAGTCGATGTATTGCTTATAATAAAAAAACAGAATTTCTAACTTTTAATTTTGTCTGCAACCTGAAACTAGTACAACATCTTTTTTACTGTTGCAACAAACATTTCATTCACACATACCCGGTTGCATATAAAATAGCTGAACACATACTAAAATAATAAAAAATATTTTAAGTTTTTGTTGCCTTCTTGTTACTACATATTCGATATTTTTTGGTGGCAACATTTTAATGGCCCAGTTATGTTTAGTTTTAAGCATTTTAAATCAATATTATATTTTGTAGCAAAAAAAAAAGCAAATAAATAAAATACTTCACAGCCGAAAAAATTAACATGGTTCAAATGACCCACGCTTATAAGTTATTGCAAATCGTATGAAACAGTGGACAGTAGTAGTAGTTTAGTGGCAAACCACATAGATAAATAGTACAGTGGGAAAAAAATAGTTCAACTTTATTGCAAACAAGCCATCTTTTATTAAGTGAATATAGAATTAAAACAGATTTATTATACATCATACTTTATTGAAATTTGGCGCCATCTAAAGGAAAGTAATATAACTATTTGAGCTTTATGGTCGTATCGTATAGAGTACGAGTTTATGTGTACTCGCACAATTAGATTGTTATATTAAACAAATATCAACTTTATGAAATTTTTTGGAGCTGGCTATTATAATTCTTCCGTATGGGACTATGCACAGTACAACGTTTGGTTCCCTCATGGCTACTTAGATTTTTGTTTTTTTTATAATTTTGATGTTCTACCCTTTTTTCAAGTGTAATTTTGAAAGGCTTAACAATGTTAAATAATCTTATAACTTTATAAAAGCTAACATATGTTTATATATTTCCTAATTTTTAATTTTATACCTATATGTAGGGTGCCTCTAGCTAGAGCGACAAATTTAACGAAATAAAGTAACATATTTAACATAAAATTGTCTTCAAACTCACTCCAGCAGCTTAAAGTTTCCATTCGTTTAATTTTTTTTATCAATACGCTTTTAAACTTTTGGACCAGTTTAAATTTATTTCAAATTTTAACTATACCAAATATTGCGAAAATATAAAAAAAGACACTCGAATATAAGCAAATTCAAATATTGTGTTGTGAAATACGACCAGCAGAAATGTAGAGCAGTAGTTTAACAAACTTTTTTGGGGTTTTTTGAAACTTTTTTTCCGCTCTTAACATGCATTTCGATACTAGGACATGTTAAAAAGAAAAATACGTTTAACAAACACACAAAACCAAATATTCAATCAATTGAATAATTTTGTTAGAAAATTGAACGTAATAAAAATCAAGTTTTCATCATCGCAGTCAATTTAAAATTCCTTTTATTGAATTATGTGCCTGAGTTTTAAAAGACAAAACACACTTATAGTCGAGCATAAAGATACTTATTTATTGACTTCGTTATTTGTTGGTAAATAAAACCTTGTGTCGTGCGATTTTTGCAATAAAGGGTGATGTTTTAGAGTATGGTTTCTAAAGAGAATAAAAATTCACCTGCAGTGTAAGTCTAGTTGCTGCAACTACTTTGGCAATCAGCTACAAAAACAAACATACACAGAGAAAAGAAATTCGGTGTGACTAGCGAATTTGTAGCCAATCGAATTTTGTCGGTTAGACGGACTATATTATTATTCTGTTGTATATACTGATCGATTTCGATACGAAAGTATATTCCAGACACACCATTGAAACAAAATGTTATTGTGAATAAAATGTTTAAATATAATTTATTTTAGCTCAGACATAAGCCTATGTGTAATGTACTAAAAATACAAACAAATGTATGAACGAGATATTTTCAAAAATTGAATTTTGAACCTTCGTGATACATATTGCTCTTCCCTTCCAAGGAGCCAAATTTGCCATGATTGACTGCAATATAAATATATAGATATTAAAAACTTTTTGAAAACATCCGAAGGTATTAGTGTGTTACTCACCAAACTTCAGAAGGCAAAAATATAATTTCCTAATGGCAGAGTATTCGTATATTAAAGTAGTTCTTTGGCGATAGCTTCATTAGAACTAGCAGTTGGTCAACTCACGATTTATAACGCCTTTCCCATTTTTAAGCTTGTTCTAAATTAGATAAACATTTTTACTGAGTTTGCATAACTATTAATACATTCCTCTTTGCGTAACAGCTGTTTTGGTTTCGCCATGTAACTATGTGTGCTCACGGATAAAACTTTAAAAGGACTTTGAACAATAGTGGTGATTGATTCCTTATTTTCACGATTTCTATGAAAGTAAACAATGATTCACTTTATTAAAAAAATCACTCTTCAATAACACTTTTATGGCCCTTACCTTTCAACAATAAAGAGAATTGCACATGAGAAAAACCATGCAATTCTTGAGTTAAATTTAGTTTTTATTGTTTAAATTTTATTCTGTATTTTTCAATATTATTTATTTTAAAATGTCAAGTAATTTTACCATATTATAGATTACATTAAACTCTTATTTGGTTGGAAGCGCCAAATTAGTACTTTGGAAATTATAACCGAATTTTTGTAATAATGATTGGTTATGGTAACTGAAAATATAGCTGACGTATATTATTTCAGATATTAGAATATACATTTTATTGTGTCTATTAAAATTCAGTACTTGTAAAATTCAGTACTTGTAATAGAATATTGGTTAAGTTAGATGAATTTTAATAGTTGTAACTCTTTTCCAACTAATTTGTTCTCTCTGTGTTTATTTAGTTTTGTAAGATCAACGTGCTCTGAGGAATTTTATATTGGAATGAATTTGCCACGTATAGACGGACAGCGCACATTGGGGCAAAAGGATGTGTGTTGTAGCATCACTTAAACCGCTGGGTTTTTTATGGACGTTATATATGAGGAGCTTAAGAGCAAAGGGGTACAAGTGCAAAAAATAAAATTCTTAGTAATTAAGCTTCAAAGTTTTTTGTTGCCATGAATTTCATACATAATATTTTTGGTTTCTAGTACATACCGTGTTTTTTGGGTCATCGTACAGCTCTGAATTTTTTTCAGAGTGATAGATATTGGTATTAAGTGTTGATTCCAGTATATAACTCAATACTTTAGTTTTGGTACTTGTACCCTTTTGCTTTTCAACACCTCATATATCATTTTAATGAGAATATTTTTTAGATTGAATTTATGTAAATTTATGCAAAAATTTCTCTGCAAATTTAAAAAAAATTGTACAAAAATAAAAATATATTATAAAATTCATTAAAAGTTTCACATTAATATGGACTATTTTTCGTAAGTAGTTTTCAGGGTTGCCACTAACATAACTATAGTATTAGGATTATATAATTGAAAATAAATAAACAAATATTTATTAAAATAAATTAAAATATTATAAACAATAGCCCTATTCACAATCTTGTGCAAATGGTATTGCATCGTAGCATTTGCAAAATGGTATAGTATATTTATACTCACCACTAACAATTGTTAAGTGGTGAGTATCAATATACAATACCATTTTGCAAATGCTACGATGCAAGACCATTTGCACAAGATTGTGAATCGGGCTAATTTGAAATTTTTTCAGAAAAAACACTTTGTTATTTGCAACAAAGAAAATCGTATTCATATGAGATGTTGTTTTATACGTCTTATAGCCTTTTCAATAATCCTACATTAAGTTTTATTAAAAATCACTTACAAATTCAAGAAATAACATAGATGATAGTAAAATCGCTGTAAAATATTTACCCCCATATTCATAAATAAATAAAATGTATCTGAAATCTGTTTTAAGAAAATTTTTTATGAAAAATTTTTAATAAAATACATTTCAAACTCATTTTAAATTCTATGAATATGGGGGTTAAAGTGCAATTGCACTGAAAAGGCACCTTTCAAGCAAGATTTTATTACTGATTCAAGTTCGAAATATTTCAGCCTACCAATATGTGAAGTTGTTATATGTGAACAGAGAGGTCATGTCCATATTTTTACCATTTAATTTTCATTTTTTTTAATTTGCCAAAAATAACTGCTTGAAATGCGCATAACTCTTGAAATAATTAATAGAATTTGATAAGAGTTAATCTAATTGTTGTTTGTAATATTACCTTCATATATATGTTATGATAGTTTATAATGGTTTGCCTTTTATTATAAGCTTTTAATTTAATACGATATTTTTTTTTTAATTTTCCAAGTTTAACACTGTGCCAATAAAAGGTGAGTGGTCAAATCAAAAAAATGAAGTTCAGAAAAGTGTAAGCTTTCATATAATAAAAATAAATTTTTAAAAATCGTAAATTTCAAAATTAAATTGTTGCTAAGAATCCCCTTATTTATACCTGCCCAGAGTGCGGAGTAGGGAAAACAATATGTGTCCTTTTAAACTTTGCTATATGGAACCGTAAAAAGTACGGAAGTGCCATCAAAAATATTCTCAGATGGCTACTCGAGCCGTATCGATGGCAAAATTGCATAATACATTGTTCAGACATGGATTTTTAATTGAGACAATTTAATTTTAATTGAGCAATTAAATTTAGTTCACACACATAGTAAATTAAGCTTACTCAATTAGCATTTGACTTGCCAATGGTGAAATAAGTATACAGGTGGCCGCATAAGGGCAATGCATACAACAATAAAACAAGAACTTTTAAAAACTTTAGAACTCTTTAGAAAAATTATATTCTTCTGATATACTTGTAGTGCAATTTAGAATTTTTGAAATATATCTGTACGAAATTTTTGGAGTCATTTCGATTTTTTAGAGAGTTTTTCTTTTCCGCGATTTCGAATTTTCCGTGAACTTTCCATGTTTTTGAGTAACTTCGATTGCTTGTGGTTTTTCGATATTTTTTAAGCAATTTCGACTTTTTGAAATATATTCGAATTTTTCGGAGTAATTTTCAGGCTAATTTTTTTATTAATATTATGGGTTTTTTTTTAATTTTAATGCTTTTTTGTGTATTTCCGAGTGTATATTAAATAAATAGTTTTCAAAGAAATTTTATTTTTTCGGAGTTATTGATATATTTATAGGTTTTTGGAGAATTTAAGGCTATTTTGTTGTTGTTCTGAGGATCTGCTATATATCAAATTATGGGAGAACTTTTAATTTTTCGGCGTATCATTGATTGCGTACCAGCTTTCGTTTCCCTTTTCAGCTTCTTTGGTGAAATTGTTTGCTTCTGAAGGATTCAGGGTACTCTTAATTTCAAATGTTCGGAATATATTAAATTTTTTTCGGAGTAACATAGTTTGTGTTTCCAGTTAACTTAAAGCAATTTTGACGCATTTGCAAATGTGTGCTAGGTTTAACTTTGCTTTTTTCTAGTTAGGTAAACACTTGTAGTGAATTTTGAAATTTCTATATTATTTATTCAAAGCAACTTATACTACGGATCTCCGGAGAATTGTAGGAATTTTTATCGTGATTTAGAATATTTCAAATATATAATTTTTTGGAGTAATTTTGATTTTTTTTAGATTTTAAAATTTCTTCTGTAAAATTCTGTATGTTTGTTAGACTTAAAGAGTTCTTAATAAACTATCGAGCTTTTTGTGATTTTCTCGTAAGTTTCCGATATTTCATAAAAACTATGCCACTTTTTCGAATATGTGCTACGTTTCGAATTTTTTAAAGTTTTCGATTTATTTGGGGTAGTTTAGATTTTTACAAGTTTTCGATTTGTTTGGTATATTTTCGAATATTAGTAAAACATCAGATATATTTTGGAGTATTTTTTTTTGTAATTCTTCGATTTCTTTAATACACTTTCAAAATTTTCTATCTATTTTGAAAATTTTCAGAGTAAATTCGATATTTTCGAATTTCCGATTTATTAAGTAAACTTTTTGGTATTTCTTCGACTTAAAGTTTTTTTCCACGTTTTTGAATTTGTGTTAAATATTCAATTTTATGAAACTTTGAAAATTTTCGGAGTAACTTCGCTTTTGTTAATAATATTACTGGTTTTTGTTTCATTTAAGGCACTTATAGGCATATATAAAATTTCGAATCATATTAAATTTTTGCAGATTAGGTTGGATGTTTTCGAATTTGAAGTTTATTGAGGATTCTGGTAAATCCCAGTTATTTCCCATATTCGAATTTGTGTTTAATTTCGAAATTTTCGCAAATTTTAGAAGTAACTTTGATTTTTAAGAGTTTGCCGGAATATAGTTTTTGCGATTTTTCGACTGCTTTAGTAATATTATGGCTTTGTGGTAGATATAAGGCATTTTTGTGCATTTTTGAACGAGTGTTATTGATCAAAATGTTTAGATAACTATTTTTTCTATTTTTGAAATAGCATCGATTCTTTAGTAAAATCGTCTGTGTTGGGTGCGTTTAAGGTACCATTAATAAAATCTAAAATGTTCGGCCTATATTATTCCTTCGGAGCAATGTCGCTTTTTTAAGTTTTCTACTTCCTTCGCAAAGATAGAGATTTCTATTGGATTAAAGTCTTTTTTAAGGAAAATTCGAATTTTCGAAATTTGTTAGTCTTATTCGGACTATTTTTGTATTCTTTCAGAGCTACTGATTTCTTTAATAAAATTTACAGTTTTTAAATATTCGGATTATATTCGACTTTTTGAAGAAATTTTGCTTTATATCGAGTTTTCTATTTCTACTATGCCTAGATACACAGAAAAAAACAAAAACAAGATTCAATTAATACCAAAATTGTAGTATTAACTCAACAGAATTAATTGAAAATATTTTTCGATTTTTTTCAATTATACAATTCTCACGCATGCAAACTAAATTTATTTTGTGTTTTTTTCATTACTTATTTTATTAAAACATAGCAAAAAATTCTAACTACTTTCAGGTAATGACATAAATGTATACTAGTTTTATTAATGACTAATTAGAAGTTCTAATTTGGAGCATAGTTATAATATAAATAAATATCACTCATAACTAGTTAACCCATTAAACGAGTACTTATGTTTACAAGAATGCCAAGAGTTTTTTCTGGGTCTGTTGTAATAAAATAATTGTTTTTTAACAGTTGCCATGCAAAGCAAAGAATTTGTCAAACATTTTACAATGAAAAGCCAAACGTTAAAAAATTACCTTGTATTAATAAAAAAAATTTCTTGTTGTGCAAAAAAGATCCAACTAAATCCAGCATATAGTTTTGCAAATTTAAAAATGGATTCGTCTCTTTTTTCATTGAAAATATGTACAAAATGTACATTTTTGGTAAATTGTTTAACACATTTAGTTAATTTTTCAGTTAATTGATTTTAAACAGTTAAAATGAAATCAAATTGAATCGTAATGATCTAAATTAAAGTGTTTTCATTTCAATCTTGCAGATCTAATTTATTTTGCACAACGTTTTTTTTTCTTTCAAAAATATAATGACATGTCTGCAATCACTGTGGGAAAAATAATTTAAAGTCTTGAAAGTATTTTAATTATAATTAACTCGTATTCGTATCATTGTTAAAAAAATACAAAAAAATTAAAACAGAGCATTTCAACAAAAAAATTAAATCAGATGTTAAATGTTTTATTCATACGATACAAAGCATTTATTCAAAACTTAAACTTTTACACTTTTACGCTTCGGCAATATCTAAATTGATTAATAAATTTAAATATGACTAAATGGGGTTTCCAAACATACCAGATACTTTCAATTTCCATGTGTGCTTGTTGGCACATTTGTACTAATAAATTATAACACAAAATTGCTTTGGACCATATAAAATGTGATAAAACCTAAAACTGGTATGTGCGTTCACAGTTAAATTAAAGTTATTAATTAATTTGTTAACATTTGAATTAAAAAGAAAACATAAGTGGCAAGTAATCTATCAGTATGGTAAATGCGGGACCCATTACGACAAACATTCTAGTTTGCTGCACTATAATGGGTTAAGGTCCTTGTTACTGTGCTTGGTAAATGATCATAGAATACATTCAATAAATACATAATTATACAAAAGTTTACTTTAGTGAATGGTATAAAAAGCAACTGTCCTTTCATCTATTCTACTAAAATCTATTAAGTATACTGTTTATTTACACTTTACTGCTACTAAATAATAACAACTTCATTATATACAAAATACTAGTGTTTAATTTCGTATATTTATTAACATACCTTCCAAAATTGTTTAAATTATAGCCAAAAACTTAAATGCAAAAGTGTATAAATTTAACGCTTTTCTAGCACAATGCAACAAAACCCACCAGAAAAGAAACTAAAGTACACCGAATAGGCAGTTGTTATGGTCAAGTAATCATAAGGTGTGTTAGTATTTTTTCCCCTCTGTTTTATATTTATTTTACTTCTTGGCTGCATTTTGAACTTTTAGTTTTTTCGGTTCAAGTAACAAGCTGTAAGGTGAACCTGCTAAATTAAAAACAAGAGCAGCAACAAAAAAATATGCACCTAGTATAAGCAATCAACAGACGACAAGACGGACAGACAGACAAAATAAATGAAAACCATGTTTTATTTTTTTGGCAAAAGATAAGAAAATTAAATATCAATAGTTAAATGAATTTCAAAGTTCAGCTAGAAATAAATAGACTAGAATATATTAGGAAAATGTGAGAGTATACATTTTATACAAACAGAAGGAAGGTCTATTGTTTACTTTACATAGACAAAAAAAATCCCAGTAAAAATATTCGAAGTCATTTTTTAAGAGCTACATTTTCATTGCTTCCAAGGAATTGATATTAAAAATAGTCTTTATTAAACTTTATTTTAGTATTTAATGAAATTTATTATTTGATATATGTATTCTCCTAACTTGATTTTAAGAAATTTTTCAGTTGTTTTAAAATATTTTCAGCCTTATTTATAAAAAATATTTTATGTTTATTAAGAGCTTATTTGACAACTTTATTTACAATAGTTGTCAAATAAACCTTTAATAAACATAATATTTTTTTTATAAATAAGGCAATTAGACTTTAAGCATATTTGTGAAAAGTTCCAAAACCTCTTACCTTATGCACAAGCTTTCAAAAATCATCTGAGAACTATAAAAGAAAATCGCATCAGCCTTAGAGTTGTATTTTGTTGTTGTATTTTTAGGGTTCCATACACCAAAATTGTATAAGAACCGTGTTGTTTTCGTTACGTTGTCCGTCCGTCCGTCCGACCGTCCGTCTGTCTGTCACAAGCGGTACGGACCTGACATTTTTACAGAATATGTAAAACTTTGCCGCTTGAGGGAAAAATTAATAGAGGTCGGTTGTATATATTACCACTCTAGAAGTGATTCTGTGGCAGTTATGATTTTTTTGTAAATTTTTGCCTCTTCATTAAAACGTGGCAATCCTAAGACGTGATAGGAAAATGATAGCAAAATGGTACGCAACTCAACGTTTTTTTAGGGTTCCGTACACCAAAAGTGTAAAGGAGCCCTATTGTTTCCGCTACGCTGTCCGTCTGTCTGTATTTCTGTCTGTCTGTCTGTCAGTCTGTCTGCCTGTCTGTCTGTCTGTCTTTCTGTCTGTCTGTCTGTCTGTCTGTCTGTCTGTCTGTCTGTCTGTCTCTCTGTCTGTCTCTCTGTCTGTCTGTCGATCTGTCCGTCTGCCCGTCTGTCTGTCACAGGGTGTTTTCTCGGGAACCTTAAGAGCTACGGACCGAAATTTTCACAGAATATTTAAAACTTTGGCCGCTACAACAACAAATATATGACAGTTAAAAAGTAAATGGTGTTCTAAAGCGAGCAACGAAACATTTTGAAATACTAATGTAATATACAGACACTTATATATAGACACTTCAAACTTTCAAAGTTAGTGTTAATTGCTGTAGTTTGTAGAATAGATTACACCAATTAACACTGGTACTTAGAACAATAAAAATTAAAGGGTGTTCTATCAGTTAATGAAATTTGGACTATGTAATTTACACAATTTGCTGTATCTTGGAAACCGTTAGGGGCAAACTCTTGAAATTTTGAAAACGCCAAAACTAAAAAATTCCAAAATTAAAAAAAATTCAAAACGAAAAATCAACAAAATGAAAAAAGCGTTTAAAGGAAAAGATTGCTTAAAGAAAAAAAGTGCCAAAATTAAAAAAATCGCTAAAACGCAATATATCACCAAAGCTAAAAAAATCTTCCAAAAAGTAAAAAAACCCCAAAAACCGAATAGTCGTCAAAACGAAAAAAGGACCAAAATATAAAAAAAATTGCTAAAACTAAAAATATCGTCAAAAAACTAAAAAAAATCCCAAAAATGGAAAATATCACCAAAACGAAAAAAAGCACCAAAACAAAAAAAAAGCGCTAAAACCAAAAAATCGCCAAGAACCGAAAAAATCGCTTAACGAAAAAGAGTGCCAAAACCAAAAACAAAATCTATAAAACTAAAAAAAAAATCACCAAAAACCGCCAAAACTTTCCAAACTGTTAAAAAGCGCCAAAACAAATATATATCGGTAAAACTAAATATATCGTCAAAAATCTAATAAAAAACGTTAACACAAAAAAATTGACAAAAAAGCAAAAAAAAATTCAAAAAACGAAAAATCGACAAAAAAAGCATCAAAACGAAAAATGCGTGAAACATAAAAAATAAAATTAAACGAAAAAGCAAAACGAAAAAATTTCCAAAATGAAAAAAGGGCAAAAACGAAAAGAGATATATATGTATTCGTACGGAACCCTTCGTATGCGAGCTAAATTCGCAACTTTACTTAACTTATTTTTCCTTATGCTCTGTACTATCGACCAGCATTAGTTTTATCCTGTTGACAGATGGTTCCAAATTAATAAAAAAAAACACTTCACTCTTTAATTAAGCATAGACTGGATCTTATTTCATTACACACAGAAAAATTTCCATGTAAAATCGTCGAAAACCAGGTTAACTTAAAATTTTTCGGTAGTGATTTTGCTTCATAGGTGTTTCATGTTAAATCAATATGATTTACAATAATATTGAAAGAAATTTTTTCCTTTTTAATTAACTATATTTCATGTTGATTTAATATTCCAGTACAGTTAAATCAAAATGAAGTTGATACTGAAATAATACGAAAAATCATATTGAATCGAAGTAATTTCGAGTTGAAACAACGTGAATTTGATATTGGAACAACACGAAGAATCATGTTGAATCAAAGTTATTTCAAGTTGAAACATCGTGAATTTGATATTGGAACAACACGAAGAATCATGTTGAATTAAAGTTATATCCAGCTGAAACAACATGACTTTAATGTAGCTATTTTATTAAATATTTTACTTACGTGATAGTCATCAGAAAACTTTTCGTTGTAGCTGACTGCCCCAGCCAAGATTTGAAATCGTGCCAGCTGCATGATAGTCCACGCGCTAACCACTGCAGCCACAACAGCTTCAAACTTTTCTTTACTTATACACTAAATAAATACCATCGTATGATTTAAATGATTATTTAACATAAAACTTATTTGAAATTAAAGTTATAGTCATGTCGATTGAAAATGAAACTTAACGTTTATAACAAAATTGTTTTAACGGTGATTTAAGGTAAGATTAATTATTTTCCGTTTAAAATAAATAAACCAGCAGCTGTAAATATTCGCTGATAATTCGTTTTTTGTCGTATACATAGACGACAGATGTAAGAATAAACAACAACAAGTCACACAACTAAGCAGAACAGTGAATTGTAGCAATGAACAAAGCAAGTAAACACTAACACACCTAAACGACAAATTATTTCTTGTAAATTTAATATGACTTGCAATCAAAATTGCGGCTTGTGGATTTCACATTCCTTTTTTTTCTGTGTGTAGGCAACCCATGTGCGATATGTTCTCTAATATGGTACGAATGCTGTAAAATAGGTTTTATGCGGTTCGCAGATGGGTTAAGTTAATCTCGTACTATCACTTTTTAAGAAACTTCAATATAAATTTTTATCAAAGACGAATTTACTAAGGTAAATATTTGGAATAAACGAATAACATTAAAATTAGGATAAACACATGAAAAGGCCCCCTTCATTTACAAAAATCGCAAAATGTTCCAAATTGACACGCCCTATTATATATGTTTGTCATTCCGTTTGATATTTCTACAATAATCACAAAGTATATATATTCGTGATCCTCATATAGATGAAAGTAGATTTAGCGCTGACAGTCTATCCGTCTATCCGTCTGTCTGTTCGATTTTGAAAGATATAGTTCACATACCCCAGATAGGTTATGGATCTAAATGTTGAAGTCGCGTGACTGATTTTTCCCGAAGGTATTTAAATGTGAAATTTAGTAAAATGGGTTTATATAACAGAGATATATTCAAAAAGCTACTTTATTTTGATTTTCATATATTTTTGGATTTCTCGTAAAAATCAACTGTTGTAAGATAGAGAAATAAAAACATTACGATAAAATTTCAAGAAAAAATATTTGTACTTTTAATTTTATGCCACAGACGCGGCTTATTTTACGCAATACTTTGTCATCAAAAAGTAAAATTTTATCAAAATCGAATATAAAGTAAAGCTTAAAGCTGGTGTGGCTGCTGTAGTTAGCGCGTTGACTACCAAGCAAGTAGCGCGAGTTCAAGTCTTAGCTAGGGCAGACAACTAGAACACAAATTTTTCTAATCCCTATGCGAATACACATCACAGAAGTAAAATTATTAGTAAAATAGTTACATTAAATTCATGTTGTTTCAATTTAATATAACTTAGATTGAACATGATTCTTCATATTATATCAGTATCAACTTTATTCTGATTTAACTGTACGGGAGTAATAAATCAACATGAAACATAGTCATTTTAATAAGAAAAATCTTCCTTGGAGATTATTGTAAAATTATGTTGAATTAGTTAACATGAAAGTCCTATGAAGCAAAATCACTACCGAACAAATGTTAAATTAACCTTGTTTTCGACGATTTTAATATGAAATTTTTCTGTGTGTAGCCATAAAAAACTAAGAAGAGAACTAGCATCACCTTATCGCGGCCATTAAAATAGGTCGCCCATAAACCACGTCAAAATTTTGTACCCAATATTCATTATATAAAAAAATGCCCATTATATATTTAAAAAAAATATATAACATTAAGGAAAAATCGTTACTTAGAACATAAAACTCCATACTAAAATTTGCTCTTGAAGGTTTAGGAAAAAACCTTTTGCCTGGAGGTTTTTCTTCTAAATCGATTCAAGTAAACTGTTTTCTTCATATACACATCACGTTGTTCCAACACCTGAAAATTATGGTTGTATGCCTAACGATAATATTATTTTCTTGAATGAAACATTTGTACAGAGATTTTGCTTGAACTTTAAACAATAATATTAATTTTGCAATTTCATTCATTATCATTTATTATCGTTTTTCATATATTTTTCACAATTGTAATTCCTTCACTTGCCAAAAAATGCAACCTGTGCAAAAATTCCTCCACCCTTCTTACTTTTCAAATTGACGGTTGCAAACTGCTTGCCAGGGCCACCAGACACGACGGAAGGATTAAGTTCATAACCCTCTAAGAGGTTATCCCATACGTAAATAGCGGTGAGTGTATTACCCTTAAATAAAAAAGAAAATTATATACAGATTTGTAAATATCTTAGAACTTTTTTCATTTTGTGTTATTGTGAAATTAAAATAGGGTTTTTTATCTTAACGTAATTCATATTAAATTACATTAGTATCAGTTATTATAAATTAATAATGGTTAATACTTTAATACTTTAACCATTTAAAGTTTTAAATTAGAAATAATGGACGCAATTTCACTCCACTTGGTTAACACTTTAAGAATCGCACATACGATTGTAGTACCAATACTTACATCTTTAGGAAAAGTAACGTTAATATTCAAAACTGTGTTCTCTTCTGGCCTAAGATAGATATTTTCGGTATGCAATAAACGATCATTCTGAACACGTGCACCGTATTTGGCACTGGTCCATACAACTGCTGCCAATGAGACAATTAAACAGAAATTTAGAAGGAATTTCATACTGAATTCTTTTAACAAAGTTAAGAGTTGTGCTGAAACTGTTGAAGATGAAAAAAAGTGCAAAGGTTTTTATACGAAAATATTTGATAATTATAATATTTGATAAGTATTACACAGAAAAAAATATATTCCAGTTGTTTCCAATAAACTTTGCTTTTGTTATTCTTTTAAGGCAGTTATACTGCCATACTATTGTATATAATAAATTTCTGCATATTTATTTATTTTTTAATGTATTTTAAAGCACGATTTTCATATTTTTATTATTATTTCTTTAGCGGCTCAGTGTAAATTGTTGAATTATTTAAGTACCAGACACATGCTGTTTAGTTACACTGCTTACAAGTTAGTAATTAATTATCTATTTAGCTTGTTGGCCATAAAAATGGTAAAATTTTACTGCATTTCCTCAATACAAATTTTTTATCTTTCTATAATTTATAATTTCTTAAAACTTAGAAATAATTTATTCTAACTGCTCTCAAGCGAAAAGAGCAACGCTATAATCTCTTTAACTTAGCAATAGACTAAAATAAAAATATATAAAATTATCTATTGCTTTAGATCATAGAAATATTTTTTACTACTAACTGCCCTGCGGGAAATTTTGTACCAATTGGCTTCAACGTACTTGTCTTATTCCTGGTGAGAATTCACCAGATTTTTTCCAAAACAAAAATATTTGTTTTAATTGCAGTAACTTGGCTAGTCTTAAGCAAACCGCCATAGGAAGAGTACCAGAGATCTGCAACGAGTCTTATACTTTCGAGTATACCCGATAATGTACTCTAAGTTTTTCTCACGCAAGCGTTTTTGTTCAACAACAAGCAATGATTATAAACGTAATAGCTCATTTCAAGTGCTAGTTTAAAAACACTCGTATTCGCAATGACCATGAGCAGTGTGATCATTTTAGCATTTTTGCAGCTAAATTTTGCATTTCTTATCTTGATATTTAGCATTTTCCAGCATTTTTTGCCCAATAAATATCAAATTATATAAAAATGTCATTGTCAATTTAAATCGAAGAGCAATGACAAAAATAAAGTTTATATGATTGTAGAAGCCACAACTCAACTATTGAGTCCTGGATAAATATGAAATGGGCAGCAAAAATGTCAACATGTTTACAAAGTTTGACTTGGAAGCGAAATAACGCTTATAAGAATGTACATCAGCATCAACGTTTTAGGTTTCCGTACACCGAAGGTGCAAGGGAACCCTATTCTTTTCTCTACGCTGTCCGTCCATCCGTCCGGCTGTCTGTCTGTCATATAGGCTTCTATCTCGGGAACGGTAAGAGGTACTGCCCTAAAATGTTCATAAAGGGTTTATGAAAGCTAAATAATAAAGGGTGTTCGAAAGCGAGCAACAAAACATGTTGAAATCCGAAAGTATTGTACAGACATTTGATATATAGACACTTGATATTTGGAACTTTACTGTATTATTATACAGATTACACCAATAAATACGGAAATTTAAACACTATAAAAATTAAAAGGTATTCTATCAGTTAATGTAATTTTCATCACACAATTTTGATAAATAGCTGTATCTTGGAAACTGTAAGAGAAAAATCTTAAAATTTTTGCAGCTAGTGCATCATTTTAAAAGTATTATAATGCATGTCAAAAACAAACAAACTTAAAGTTAAAGGGTTTTCTGACAGGTGGTGTAATATTGAAATTAAGCTGTATATTGTGAACCGTAATAGTTAGACACTTTAAACAAACAAAAAATATTAATAATTAAAGGGTCAATTAATAATTAAGGGATATCCATTCAAGTAATGCAAGGAAGAAGCCAATAATTAAGAATTGAAAAAAAGGATCAAAACGAAAAAAGTCGCCAAAACGTAAAAAAAAATATTGCCTATAAATCAAAACAAAAAAACCGGGAAAATTGCCAAAACAAAAAACGCTAAAACTAAAAAAAACCAAAATTAAAAAAAATGCCAAACGAAAAAATCGCCAAGTTAAAAAAGAACGCTAAACGGAAATAAGCTCCAAAACAAAAAACTAAAAAAAAACTCTAAATAAGAAAAATTAAAAATCTAAAAAAAACTGAAAACTAAAAAAACCCAAATAAAAAAAAACAACAAAAAAATAGACAAAATGGAAAAAGCTAAACCAAGAAAAGTACCGAAAGGACAAAAGTCGCTAAAACAAAAAAAATCGCAAAATAATATTGTCAAAACAAATAAACGTTAAAATAAAGAAATATGCAAATATTAAAAAGTTGCCAAAAAATATAAATCGTCAAGACGAAAAAAAACCGAACATAAACTTTTTTAATTTTTGTAATCGATAGTAATTTTTATTGGGTTACAAAGTAATGAGTGATACTTATTTATCTTATTACTATGCTTCAAAAAACTACCACTTAGTTTTTAATAAAATTAGCAGGTATACTTTTTTTATTATCTGAGAGTAGTTATAATTTGTTGTTACGTATTAATAAAATAAGTAGATGATCAGCTTAAGTCAACGTGTATTTGCTTATGAAAACTAATTTTTGTTGCTTAAACTTATAAGTCAACAATAGCTGAGGGGGTAAAGTCCTTGTCTTCAAATCTGAACGTGCACAGGTTCGCATGCCTGCTGGATAAAAAAAAACAAATTGTGGAAATATAT
The DNA here is from genome assembly GCA_956483635.1 of Panzeria rudis. Lineage (NCBI taxonomy): Eukaryota > Metazoa > Arthropoda > Insecta > Diptera > Tachinidae > Panzeria > Panzeria rudis. Next base: position 101,874,264 of record OY101450.1, on the reverse strand, counting down.
AGATAATACTCGTATGTAATGTGTTTAAAAAAATTTTTAATTTTAAATTGTTTATTTGACTACATATTTTTTAGCTTCAAGTAAGCCAAATAATAACTAGTTAAATGCTGTAACAATGTAATTACATTTGTAAGGGCGATCAATTACTTCTTGAACATCTCAATCAAAAATAAGTAGTTATCGAGTCAAATTGTAAGTACGCTAGAGGGGAAAGAACCCGTCACAACACATGTTCATATATACTTAAGTATAAAATCAAACCAAAAAAGTTGACTTATAGGGCTTTTACATTGCCTCGAAATCTCTTACTTACGATATTTAGAGCTAAATCTATTTGTTTTCTGCTAGATTTGCCATACAAAACAAAATCTACTTTGTGAATAGATTTGGACGAAATCTACACAAAATCTAGTAGATTTATTATTTTTTTATTACCCTGTACAAGATTTTACTGTAAAAGATGTCTCAATTATATAATTTTTCATATGTTGGATTATAGTTCAAGAAAAATTTTTGCTTGGATACGAAATCTTAGAAAATTTCAAAAAAGCTGGGTGAAAATGATAGAGATTTTGATAAAGATTTTAAATTATATATACTACATTTCGAGCCAATGTAAATGCACTATTAAATAGAAAAAAATATATAAAAAAATGGGAATAAAGAAAAATAAGCCAATGAAATTAATTTTCGTATTGAATTTTCACGAAAAGTTTGTATACATAAGAATTGAAATCATATTCAACAGAGCCACCTGGTAAGTGGTTATAAGCAAAATAAACATGAGCACTGATGATGAAAGAATAGCGGTTTCCGAAAGTAGCGCTACTATGTTCTGCTGTGTACGTTGAAAAAAAAGGTGATGTTAATTTGTCCCTTGTTCCTTAGAATATTAATCATTCCCGATTCTTTTTGAATATAACGCTCCGAACCTTAGCTTAATAATCCATTTGCATTCATAAAACATTTTAGGTTTTTTTTGAGGCGAATGGTAAACATTATAGATGTAAGCGATTTCTTGATTTTTGCACTGAAAAGTCGCTTCAGCATAAGAGTTAAACTTTCTATAACCAATTTTTATACACCCTGTTGATGATGCCATTGTATAAATGCAATTAGTTATTGATTACTTTTTATTTAACACAATAAATAACTTTTTGAAAGCAAATATTGCATCGTCAATGTAAATAATAAAATCTAATAATTATTATAGTTAGCAAAAACTTAGTAAATAATAGAATTAGTATAAAATCTATGCGATTATCTCTACAAAATATTAGTCGGCATCAAGTAGTTGTTCTATAAAATTCAAAAGCATTTAAAAAATGACGAGATTCTCAATATTTGTTCTATTGTCTGCTGTATTAATCTTCGCTATGGCTGTACAGGCTCAAGGTGTGTTTATAAAAAAAAAATAAAACAGGAATTTAGTTCTAAAAGAAGTTAACAAGATTATTGCTCATCTATGTAGATAATGAGTGTCCTAATAATCAACAATTTGATAGTTGCGGCTCAGCTTGTCCACCTAAGTGCAACGATGATCCTCGAAAGTTTTGTACTTTACAGTGTGTCCCTGGCTGTCATTGTATGCCGGGATATTTGCTGAATGCCCAGAATGAGTGTGTTACTGCTGCGGAATGTTAAGCTAATTGAAATAGTTAGAAGTTTTTTGTAATCGTTTGTTAAAAAATCCAAACAAAAAGAGGGAATTTGAAAATAAATTCTGAATTATTTTTTTTTAAATAAAGCATTTAAAAAGATTATTTGAACGACTCTTTTGAAGGTGAATTTTATTGTGTAATAGCAGCCTCAAAAAATATCACAAATCAACATTAATATAATTGTTCAACGTATGTTGCAGAACAGAAAAACGTTGTTTTCGGAAACCGCTACACTTTCAACGTCAGTGCTCATGTGTATCTCTGCTTTCCTTACTTGTTAGGCGGCTCTATTGAATGCGATCGAAATTCTTATATGTAAATCTCACAGGCCATTGCAGACTGAGAAAACACCTCAACAGGCTTGGCATTGAGAGTAACAACCTGTGCAGATTCTGTGATTACGACGATGAAGCTCCAGAGCATATTCTAAAGGAGTGCGAAGCGTTATGCCACAGAAGATATAGCCAATTGGGCAAACACCTATTGGAGGATTGGGAACTGCCAATACTCGACCTACTGGCAATCTTGAGATTCCTCAGGCACACAATTCTTTCATATTGTAAAAATGCAATCTGTTCCCACAATAACTTACATCAAATTTAAAGTCTACATATAGCGATTTTACAGATATATAATAAAAAATATTTACTTTGTATGAGAGGTGACCATCACTTCCTGCAGGGGTTTGCTTGAAAGTCATATATAGAAAAATTACTTTGTATTGAAGCTACCCATCCCTTGTATAACAGCAAGATAATGGTAGAAGTTGCAGTTTATTCTAAGAGAAACCCATATTAAGTTTGGATAGCCTCACTCTTATGGTGGGTAAACATCCCATTCCTCTTATACTACCTACCATGCTGGAAGTTTCATTTTATTCTTAGAGCAATCCACTTACTTAAAATAAGAGAGTCCTACTACTGTTATTGTGCCCACTTGTATGCCTCTATGATTTTGCTGGAAGTTGCACTCTATTCTAAGAGCTACCCGCAATAAATTTGGAGAGTATCAGTATTGTAGCTGTGTAAATATAAGGAAACTAAGGACTAGTTTCTATGGGGACTCCCGTCTCCCGCGTTGTATACCACCAAGATTTTGCTGGAGGTTTCACACTATTCTTAGAACCACCTACATTACACTTAGAGAACCTCACTATTGTATAGTAGTTTCACAGATATAGGGAAATAATTAATTACCCTTTCCCCAACCCCGCACCACAATTTTAGGTAAATAAATTAACCTATTTGAATTTTCCAATTGTCAGTAGTGTAGTCGAAAAATTTGAACACTAATGGTCTTGTCGTTTGCCTTGACATAAAGGGGATTATGGCAAACATCAATAGCCACGCCCTCCGCCCCCAGTCCGTTACCTAATTTCAGCCTTCTATGTTGTCACCTGGGTTCAGAAAAGTGTGGAAATAGTATAGGACGTAAATCCGGACATGCGAAGAAATTATATATATAAAACACTGACGGCAAATAAAAAATCTGACTTCATTACAGTATTTCGAAGCAAGATTGCAATAAGTGCGCCAAATTTCAGCTCTCTACAGTGTAGCCAGATGAGGGGATTTGTCCCCAAATTGGGGATTTCAACTTCTATTTGTGGATAGATTTTCGTGGGGTGGGATTTCGGGATTTTTCATTATAAGCACTTTTAATAAACATTAATTTTTTCCACTTGCACTTCGATTATTTTAAAATAGTGTTTGAATTGATGAATTTCATTTCTTTGAATGCATCGCGATGTAAACTGAACGTGTGTATAGACACTAGGATGAAATTGATGTTGGTATAGGATGTTCAGAGGAATGAAAACTGTAATAACTTTCTGATCAAAAGAAGTTAAAGAAATTCGCTTTCAATATGTATTTAGCTGTACTATCAAGAGAAATGCTTAAAAGATTCGATTAAAATTTTTTACATATCGATAGTCATATCGTCACCACCATGTCCAACTATCGAATGTACAAAATTCGTGTTCTAGATTCGTAACCGTGATCCTCCAATTTGTGCGATACACTTTGCTGCAAATAGAGGGTTGAATTAAATAGACATGATGGGACGATATATTACCATCACTTACCTAATTTTGTATTATTTTTCAGGAAACGCAGAAAATGTTATAATGTAAATCGTTACAAAAAACATTCCTATCCTCAAAATAGAGAAGCTGAAATTAATTAATATTCAGGTAGGTGATGGAAAACGATCGTTTTCAAAATGATTTCAATACGATTGTTTTGAAAAGATGTGATGAGTTCCGAACAATTTTGAAAATTAGTTTCCAGCCAAACTTAAACTACTGACTTGATGACTCCAGGTGAAGTACATAACCTCCCACCGATAGGAATAATTGGCTTTATCGTTGCCTTAATCCGCTTCAGTGTACATCTATGCCGCACAAAAAACCAAAAAAAAATATAATAAACAAAATAGTTTTTCTGTTTTCCAGAATTGCAAAACTGTAACGGCTTCTTTAAACTTTGAGGCAGAAAAAAGGATAAATGCTTACCTTTTTTGATGTGTAAACATCTATACGCTAGGGGGTAAAAATCTTTTTCACAATACAATCACAAATTTTGAGTAAGATTAATCTTACTTGAGTAAGACTAATATTACAATTGTAATAACGCGATGTGAGCTGTGTATGAGTGTATTAGTGTAATCATACGGACAACAAGAAGTAGAGAAATTTAACAGCTGCATAGAAATACACTAACACTGGCAAAGGGAGTCTCAAGGTCAAACTCCTGCAGTAAGGTTGTGCGTTTGTTGGTTGGTGCTGTGTTGCCGTGTTTTTGAATTGAGTGAGTATTTCGGCGTTGCCGTTTTTAATTTTTGCCGGGAACTTCTGGATTTAGGGGATTTTGCGACCAGTTTTTCGGGACTCAGAGCCGGATCGTCTCGGTTTTTGAACCCAGGCTTATTGAAAAACCCGGTTTTTTGTTTTACGAATTTGTTGCTGAACTTGGTGCGATATTTGGCTGACGGTTTAATGACTGCGTTTGTCTTTGACTGTTGGTTATTTTACTGTTTAACTGCGGTAATTCCAACTATTTTGTACGGGTATATTATTTTTTGCTGGTGGATAAATAATACTATTATTTATGTCTGCGGGGAAGCGGAAGGGCGATATGCCTGGTGGGAGTGAGTCAGAGGTGTCTGATGCAAAGCTTATCGGTTTGAGCGATTTGTCGGGTGTGGAGGAATGTACGAGGGTGAAAAAGAAGCGGATGAAGCCCGGTTCGCCGAAGTTGAAATGGGTAAATGATTAGAAGAATGTTTCGGTAGAAGGTGAAATGTTTCATTACTAGATGTTTACACATCTCCCCTGTGATCGGACTCACATATTTTTTTTTTATTTTTTTTTTTATTTATTTACTTTATTTCTCTGATATTTTATTATTTCTTTTAGAAAAATGTTTCCTTATGCTAGAGAGAAAGTGAATTAAGTATAGCAATTCTCAAAATAATCAAAGTTGTCAATGATTTTAATTAAAAGTGCAAAATACATAATATGCATATTACATACATATTATGTAAACATTAGGTTCATATACGGCTAAATCATTATTTAGACGTAATAAAATACGCAGTGGGCCTACAATTTTTATTTGTATTAATTGATAGTGCTTTTATTTAAAAAAATATTTTTGGGAACAAAATTGGGGATTTTTACTTTTGAAATGGGGATTTTTGGGGACAACATTCTTAAAATTGGGGACATGAGGCAAAACATTTCTGGCAACACTGGTTCCGGACACCAAAAGTGTGAAGGAGCCCCAGTGTTTTCGCATACAGCCTCTAGGAATATCAACTATTCAACCGAAGAAACTAGTGATGAAGGATACCAGAATTATTGGTGACAAGCCCTATTTAATGACCTTAGAAGCCTGAGTAGAAATAATTTCGATAAAAACAACATTAGTATTTAATAACGTTCAACTAAATCAATAATTTCCTAAGTAAATTATGTGAAAATAATTAAACTATATTAACAAAAATCTGTTAAATCTTTACTCGCCAGTCATATTTAGAATAACAACATATTTTGACATTGAACTAGGGTCTGCTTTGGCGCCACTGTGACTTCACTGTATTTAGAATAGTCACTGTCCTATTGAGCCGTCCTACACTCAAGTGTCTACCTGGGAAAGAAACAGAAAAAAAGTGAAGGGTTCAAACATTTATTACCATGTGCAGATTTTGAAATACTTCCCACTGTGCAACGTGCTACTGTACAATGTATTTACATTACCTTACATGCATTCCATCACCTTTGCTGTTTTTGCTTATCATCAAGTAATAACTAAATTTGAACTCGCATCAGTTAATTTTAATAGTTTTAAGTGCGAAACACCCCACGTATTACTTTTGTTTAACATACTCATAGACCTTGTAGTTTGCCTTTCTTTGGAGGACTCTTGCTTGGCAATAACGGCTTCAGACATTCACCAATTTGTTTTTGTCTACCCTAAAACAGGGCATGCCAAAGCATGATTTATTATGCAAACTTATTGAAAGGTATAACAAAAGAAAAAAAATCAACAATTTTAAGGCGGAGTTTATTTTAAAATTGTAAGTCATCATAAAATCGCAATTAACTAAAACTTTAATTAAAGTTTTTTCTTTACTAGAAGCTCAGCTTAACATAATACAAAAAATAGTAATAAATATTCTCAATGGTAGTAGTTTTAGTTTGTTTAACAGAAAACAACAGAATACAACAACAAATTTTGCACACATGATTAATTAAAGAAAATTGTTTCCGTTTTAAATATCAATTAGAATTGAATATTAATTTGATGAAAAAATATATACGCAAAATTAAAACTGATTGAAAGGGGTTCACGATTATATATGTATATGACACATTAGCGAAAGGTAATTTTAAGTCAGGCCACAGCTATTTGGCCTTGTCTTTGTTTAAATAAAATGGAAGCTAAAAATTAGTAATAGGTTGTAACGAATATTATATACTCTTTACCAAATTAAACAGCAGTAACAGTGTTCTTCTCACCAATATAGGGGATTGATTACACCAAAAGAAAATCGTGAGGCGCGTCAAATTTCTGTTACACACAAGAAAATAAAGCAATGTAAAATCAACATGAAGCAATTGTGATTTGAAATAATATTAAATTTACATGAAATAATGTATCGTTTAAGTGTGTTACTGTTTATTTGCTTTGTTCATTGCTACAGTTCACTGTTGTGCTTATTTGTGTGACTTGTTGTTGTTTATTGTCACATGTGTGGGGTATGTAGACGATAAAAAACGAATTGCTAGCGAAAACTTACTGCGGCTGGCTTAAAATTAACATTGTTTCATATTAATTTTAAATGAAAAATTATTAATATAACCTTAAATCTCTTTGATTTTATATTTTGCACTGTTAAAAAAATTTTGTTATAAACGTTACATTTCATCAACATCACTATGATTTTAATTTCAAATAAGTTTTGTGTTAAATAATCATTTAAATCATGTTGAATTAAAAGGAAATTCATTTTACATACGATGGGTATTTATTTAGTGTAAAGCTAAAGTAAAGTTTGAAGCTGTTGTGGCTCCAGCAGTAAGTGCGCGGACTACCATGAAATTGGAACGAACTCAAATCTCGGCTGTGGTAGCCAACTACAACACAGTTTTCTGATGCTATTAATCATCACGTAAGTAAAATAATTAATAAAATAGCTACATTGAAGTCATGTTGTTTCAGCTTGATATAACTATAATTCAACATGATTCTTAGTGTTATTTGAAATATCAAATTAACGTTGTTTCAACTTGAAATGACTTTAATTCAACATGATTTTTCGTATTATTTCAGTATCAACTTCATTTTGATTTCACTGTACTGCAATATTAAATTAACATGAAATATAGTTAGTTCAAAAGGATAACTGTTCCTTCAAGATTATTGCAAATAATGTTGAATTAACATGAAACGCCTATAAAGCAAGATCAATACCGAAAAATGTTAAATTAACCTGGTTTTCGACGATTTTACATTAAAGTTTGTCTGTGTGTAGTAAACCGTTCATATTATTAAATTCATGGGATGTATATTTTCAAGAATGTAAATTCATCACCATGATCGAGCACCATCACAGAGCGATCTTTTATACATTTACTCAAGATACCCTACGCGCACGATTTTTTTTTTATTCTGATCAATAGCCTATATTAGTGAAAAGAGTGGTGTGGCTGGCGACTGGTAAAAAGTAATACCTAATTATTTTTTCATCTTTTAGTATATTATATGCATCATATATGAAATAAAACGAATAGTCGGTTTGAAATAACACGAAGAATCATGTTAGCTAAAGATATTTCAAGTTGAAACAACGTGAATTTAATATTGAAACGACACGAAGAATCTTGTTGAGTCAAAGTTATTTCAAGTTGAAACAACATGAATTTAATGTAGCCATTTATAAATTATTTTACTTACGTGATGTGTATTAAAGACGTGCAAAACTATATCAGAGAGTAGTTACTGGAAAAAAATAAATTTTTTTTAAGGAACACACATACTGCTTAAGACTTTTGCGGCTTTTCTGCAGAATCACCCAGGGTATTGGCAGGAATCAAACCCGCGATCACCGGCTAATAGTCTAGCAAACTATCCACTACACTACGGGGGTACCCGTACATGAAAAGAAGGCTTTGGATTTTGCACCTCTCCGCTTTAAATAAAAATCGGCACATATCTTTTACTCCTGTGTGCACGTAACATGACGAAAAATTATTTTGATACCTCTTATGGCTTCTATTTTATAGGCCTCTAAGCTTGGGCATCTCGGATATTAAAAAAAAAGATTGTCATATTCAAGATTGAATAAGTTTAGAACGCGTCATCGGATATAAATAAAATTGACGTCATTCGAAAGTTTTTAGTCTCCTCTTAACGAGTACTGATTAAAAACGACATATGTTCCTGCAACAAGTGCCTCAAAAATGCCAAGGTATCATTTATCCTTACATATCCTAAAAAATTGTATTTTAATTTTCTTTATTTTTAGCAAAATGGCTACATTACATTACATTACATTACATACTGACATGTCTTTATTGTGTACAATATTCAAGATGGGATAAAAACAAACTCAAAAGTTATAGTTGTTTCTTTATGATAACTTGATAATTTATATGGAAATTGTATAAGCAATAACCATAAAAACAACTATTTGAATACATTAGAATTTTTTTTGTAAAAAGTAAATTAAATTAGTTGCTTAATATTATACAGATTTTAAAATATGCAATAAAAAAATTTTATAACTCCAAAAATATGCATTTATTGCCAAAATATGTACTTACTACCAAAATTTACAAAAAAATGTAACTACAAATCGATTTCAAACTACTTAAAGTTTGATGATTTGAATAGATAATTAGTAAATACATCTTTATCGATCATTACAAAAAAAATTAATTTGCAAAAAGTCCGAGCCCTGCTTATCAATATGCACTCATATGAGTTAACACACAGAAACTGATATAAACAGATGTATCTGTTCACGTGTTTAATGTGTATTATCATAGGCATCAGAAAAAATTTTGCTGTAGTTGGCTGCCCCAGTCAAGATTTGAACTCGGGCTCATCTATCATCACTTGCTTGGTAGTCAATGCAGTAACCACTGTAGGTCACAACAGCCTCAAATATACTTTAGATATACACTAATATAAATATCATTATAAGTGACATAAATTGAATTTTATTCAACACGACTTAATTGTTGATATAACATAAATTTTATTTTTTTATTAAAGCTATAGCCATTTTGATTTCAAGCGAGTGGTAACGTTGATAACAATGTTGTTTTAACAGTGAAAAATATTAAATAAAAAATTTTTAAGTTTAGATTAATAGTTTTTCTTTTAAAATAAATATGAAACAATGGTATTTTAAATCAAAGTAGGAATTTTTCGCTGGTAATGCCAAGTTTCTCGGCTATTTTTCAAATATCAAAATAATCAATAAGTTACACAACTGAACAAAACATTGCATTGTAGCAATGAACAAATCAAATAAACACCAATACATTAAAACAAAAAAATAAATTTTCATAAATTTAATATGATTTCCAATCAACATTGCGACATGTTGATTTTACTTTGATATCTTTGTGTATACCAATGCTCCCGCTATATGCATGTTTTCTCCCTGCGGAAAATTTGGGGACAAATGATCCAAAAGTACTCGTCCTATGACTTGAGAAAATGAGACTGGTACCAAAAATAAGGAGTAGCGGTGAATGGTTAAAAGAGACATATTGCGTAAATGGTCACATATTAACCATTTTCAGTCAATTTAGTTGGTACTCCGGCTAGTATTGCAGTAAACGGCACTGAACAAATTCGATGCACATGGACCTAACGCCTATCACATAGTCACTATATAATATTAATTGCCTCCCTTCAATGAGACTCAGGAGCCTGTTCCGTAACTATATTCAGATATTAACTTCAGCTTAACTGGTACTTATAACATTAAAATATAAGTTCCCTTGTGGTGGAGTGGGTAGTGTACTAGCCTGTCATGCCGGAGGTTGCCGGTTCGAATCCTATCAAAGACACCGCTTAAAAATAAAATACAATTTCTACTTGGATTTGTAACAATAAAAGATAAATTAATCGATAATTACAGCTGAATTTTAGAATAATATTTATATATAATCTATATTATTCTACACCGATTAGGACTCCATAAGATAGTTCAGAGACAAGTTACAATGTGCATACAAAGTATCAATTAACCCCATCTTAGGCATTCCCCATGTAAAAGTGGCTGGTCCGCTTCATAGAAAGTGTTTGAACTCGGACTGTTCCCTATCACCTGGGTATCGATCACGTGACTTGTTTTGTGTCAGTTCCATTTCCCGTAGGACTATTACATAATATCAGTTAAGTTGTATTTGACTCAAGGAACCTGTGTTTAAAATTTTATAAAAACTTGCCCAATAGTTTTGTATTTTGTGAATTCTACCCCTTTTGACATTTGTTTGTCCCACTTAAAACAAAAAACTAAATTTTTTAACTAGTTTTCTTTTGGTGAAAGGAGTTAAAATGGCGACGCAGATCCAAAGGGGCGATATCTAGAGGCGTCACAAAAAAAATTTGGTATTGTCTTCAACTAATCCTAACTTCTTTTCTTCGGACCAACTAGAAAACATTTTAAATGTTTTAAATTTTCTTATATTGTTTTGATTTCTTCGAATGTTTTTATTTTATCTAGTCTAAATTCATTAAGTTCAAGATCCTCCTTGGGTTAAACGGAACAATAAATATGTTGTACCAACCTTTGTCGTAGGGTATGATATAATCAATAGATTTTTTTTTGGAATGTGTGCTAACAAAAACTCAGCAACTAACACAATGTTGTTTTTACAAATACAACTTTATAATGACCCTTTCAAGTTCAATAACAATATCTGAATGACTATGATAAAGTGTTGCCAGATAACTTTTTTTCTTCCCCCCCCCCCCCAAACAAATTGTAAAACCCCCTAATTTTATCCTATTTCGAGAATAAAACCCCTAAATGTAAAAGTATATGTAATATGTAGTTTAATTTAAGTAAAATAAATTGATTCAGTTTCAATTTACGTACTAATATCGTTACACCATATTTTTTTAAAAAAATTTCTAAAATTCCTTGAAAAATTTTTTAAAGTTTCTTGAATATTTTTATTTAATAAAATACATTTGAAATGAAGAAAAAATAACACTTTAATAAAATACTGTACATATCTTCATATAGAATGCAAATTCATAATTTTAAAAAAAATTTCAGGAGATAAGAACCTTAACAAAAGGCAAACTTTTATGATTATACAAATTATTTTTTCTGGGTATTAGCATTTTTAATAAAGTCCGAATTATTGATAATATCCTGAAAAAACAGTTTTTGCAATCACAATGTTTTGCTTTTTATTAAGTTGTTTATCTCTACTGCACAATTTTTAAAAATTATAAAAGGCCCTTTTGTAAGCATATAAGTCGAATTTTAATCAAATTAGAGGTAGTAAAAAATTGATTTTTATTAGCATAGGAATCAAGTTTCTTCAAAAATATCAAGAGATGACAAATTGTCATCACTAACTTTATACATTTTATCGGAATTAGAAAGTTTAGGCATACGAGTATAAAGGATAAACTAAATATTTTCAAAAGGCTTTTCTTTATAAATCTTGCATTTGAATTAAGAAAAGCAATGTAGTTTAATTTTACTTTATCTACTGTGAAAATGAAATTGATCAGCTGTAAGATACATAACTTTTAGTTATAGCGAAATCTCCTAGTTATCATTAATAACAATGACACGGAAAGAGATGTTGACCAGTTGAAAAATATAATAATGCTTAGCTCTTGTATAGGCATGCAAATAGGAAAATCCCCTAGAAACATCCAAAATATAAACTTATGCTCCCTAAATTTCCCCCTAAGGATTTAAGCTCCCTAAATTTTCCCCTAAATGAAATATTCATTATTAATATGATTATTTCGAACGTATTTGCTTTGTGAATCCAAATTGATTATTAGGCTAAGGTTCGTAACGTTATATTCAGAAAGAATTGGGCATGATTAATATTCCAAGGAACAAGGGAAAAATTAACATCAACTTAATTTTTCAACGTACACAGCAGAACAGAGTTGCGCCACTTTCGGAAGCCGCTACATTTCCATCGTCAGTGCTCACGTGTGTTTACTTATCACCACTTGTCAGGTGGCTCTGTTGAATGTGATTTTAATTCTTATATAAACAACTTTTTCGTGAAAATTGAATACGAGAATTAAATCACTCTCAAGCCGATGGCAACGCTGGGAAAAAGCACTTTAATATCAGCTTGAGAGTGATTTAATTCTCGTATTCAATTTTCACGAAAAAGTTGTTTATATAAGAATTAAAATCACATTCAACAGAGCCACCTGACAAGTGGTGATAAGCAAACACACGTGAGCACTGACGATGGAAGTGTGGCGCTACTCTGTTCTGCTGTGTACGTTGAAAAATTAAGTTGATGTTAATTTTTTCCTTGTTCCTTGGAATATTTTTTATTTTATTTTTTTTTATAAAGAGAAGTAACACAATCAGGCAATTAATGCCTACCAGTTAATTAATTAATGTGTTACATTCTTTGGGAAAGGGATAGAGTAGAGGGAACAGGTGGTGAAATGGGAGAGAGATAGAAAGCTTAATTCATTTACAACCCTGCTACTGCGCGTTTTTTGTAGAGCAGTGTTGCAAGCCTCTGGTGTCAAGTAGAGGTATCGCGTTGCTTAAGCTGTGTAGCCATTTTATTAGTTCTTTTACTTCGCCGACGGTTCTGCTCCAATACCGATGAAGGAGGGTGCTGTGAAGTGCAGTAGGATATGTTAGTATTAATCGCTGCCGGTACTGCCAAAGTGATCAGTGCTATACCTTCATCAATTTAACAGTCCAACAGCAACCAACACAGTAACACACCAACGCACATGAGAAAAATGCATGATGTTGTTGGCTTGCCTGAAAGTAGTATTGAACTCAAGACCTCAGGGTTTGTAGTCAAACGCGCTAACTACTCAGCCAACAGCACCCTCAATTAATCATGCCCAATTCTTTCTGAATATAACGTTACGAATTTTAGCCTAATAATCAATTTGAAATATTTATTATTTATTTATATATTTACATGATATTAAAATTATATAAATATAAAATTAATATATATTGCTAGCACTGGCTGCCAAGGCCATAATAAAAACCCCTAAATCTAGGGAGAAAACCCCCAAACTGGCAACTCTGCTATAATACATATAAAATAAAACAAATTTGTGTAATTGTAGAAACAAAACAATAATATAATAAAATTAAAACAAACAATAGTTTTTTTTATTCTTTCGAACAATCAAATGAAATGCCGAGCTAAACAGTTGGTTTTCTCAATACAAAACAGCAGAAATATTTTATGTCTATACATAAAAAAAATTTTAAGCGAAAGAAACTTTAAAGCCAAATTCAAAAAAACTTTCCCTATATAAAATATATTTGTAATTTTCAACATCAAATTCGAACAAAAATTTTATATAAAAATATATTCAAAAATAAAAGTTAACGGAAATTAAAATTTTTCAACTGATTTTTTTTTATAAAATACTTTGATTTTCGTCTAAATACATAAGAAAAAAATTTAAAAAGCATATTCAACCTTGTCTGGTGTCTTGTGAGCCACAAAATTAAATAATTTATTGTTTATTGTAACAAATAAATTGTAAATAAAGGTACTTTAAAGTTCCCTTGCCTCTGCTAGCTGCTCCCAAATTAAAGGTCATTTTTTGCTCTGTGGCTAAATTGAAAAACAAAATGTTATATTATGACAACTGACAGATGGTCTTTTTCTATACCAGGCCACTTAATTTGAAATTTTGAACTCTATGGCAATGGAGTTAAAGTGTTTCACAAATAAACATTTAAAGTGTGTTCTTTGTGTTTTCTTAAATTTAGAAATCGTTATAATGGAAACATGCCTCTGTCTGGCTAATGCTCGAACAAAATTGTAATAATTATGTTGTTGATACAAACACTTTTGATGGCATTTAACCGTGGAGGTTATAAAACAAATATTAAAGAATTTAAAACTAATGAAATTGCTTTAAAGAATTTTAATTGAATTCGAGATGTATAACAATATTTTATGACGTGGCCATGCAAAAAGAAACAAAATGAAGGGAATAAAGTTTTTCAGTTCGGTCGGAAGAGTAAATTTACCGCTACACAAAATGGGGACGAACCTAGTTTTGTAGATGCATGTCCTCTTATTATATTACAGAATGCTTGTTGGTCGACATGGGAAATGCCGTCCGAATGGAAGGATGGCGTCATTGTTACTGTACTCCAAAAAATTCAATCTTTATGAGTGTAGCAACTGGAGAACGTTACTTAATAGTATACAAAAGATAATGCCTTTTATAATACTGAGCCGCATCTCGTTAGTAGTTGAAACACGCCTGCGCCATGAGCAAGTTTCAGACCGAAGACAAAAATAATAAAATATTAAAAAAAAAATCCACATGTCGCAGTATTGATTGGAAATCATATTAAATGTTTGCAAAACTAAACGCTTTATTTAAAATTATCATTGTTTCATGTTAATTTTAAATGAAAAACTATTAATCTAACGCGGTGACCGGCGATAAAATTTGTTGTTGAAATGTATTGGTGTTTATTTGCTTTTTTGATGGCAACAATGTACTGTTGGGCTCTTGTTGTTGTTTATTTTGATGTTCGTGTTGTATAAATGTAAACAGTCGATAAACCGCGGAAAAGGAGCCGACATTGCGTTACATGTAAAAATTCTTGATTAACATTTTTCACTGTTAAAATAATACTGTTTAATATTGAATCCATAACTTTCTGTTTTATAGTAAAATCACTTTTTATCGTGTTAAATTAAAGTTAGATCTGCTTAAGCGAATCAATAAAAAATCAACGTTACATTCATTGGCGTAGCAAAATACCTTCTGGAAGGGGGCAATGCCCCCCAGATTTCTTGGTTTTACCACCCAGAAGTATCGCAAATTTTTCAAAAATTATTAAATTATTATACACATATTAGTATTGAAATCCCTTAAATAGCGTAAATATATTCCATTTACTTAAACGAAACATCAGAACTTTTATATTCCGAAAGAATTGGGCATGATTAATATTCCAAGGAACAATATTGAATACGAGAATTAAATCACTATCAAGCTGATATTAGCTGCAGTTTCCCAGCATTGCCATCGGTTTATTTTTTCTTCATTCCCATTATTCTGATTTTTGTTCTACTCAAGACAAACGTTTTTGGTTTGATTTTGTACTTAAGTATATATGAACATGTAAACATGTGAAAAGTTCAAGACAGTAGCTAATTGTTTATTAATATGATTATTTCGGACGTATGTGCTTTGTGAAGCCAAATTGATTATTAGGATTCACAAAGCACGCGTACACGAACTTAAAGTATAGCTACACTCGAAACCGTCTATCGTACATGAACTTTTTTGACGTACACGAACTTCAAGTATTGCTGCACTCGAACATGTGTAGTTCAAGTGTGTTCAGATCGAACAATACGTAAACTATGCATGGTTAGGTACGCAATCAAATATTAAAACAAAATACATTCTTGAGCTTCTTTGAGCTGTGTTTGCTTACATTTATGTATAAGATTTTTATTCAGAGTGTGTATTTTTCTTAGTCCTGATTTATTTACTGTATATCTAGAGCATATTTGAGGCTGTTGTGGCCAGATCGATTAGAGCGTTGACTACTAAGCGATGAACTCGTGTTCAAATCTTGGCTGAGACCATAGTTGCCAGATGAAATGTGTATGAATTCGTCAAATTTCGACCGAAATATTGTCAAAAACGTCAAAATAATTATTCGAAATCGTCAAAAAATCGTCAAAAGTAAAAAAACACATAACATAACTAATAAATTAACAATTTTCTACTTTCACTCCCGCTCTTGATTGGCGTTTCTCAGGCTTTTGATAAAGTATGGCATAAATGTTTAATCCAGAAGCTGAAGCAAGATTTATCTTCCAACACTCGTAAGCTATTAGAAAACTATTTAGCTGAAGGAAAATTCATCATAAAAAAATTATTAAGGTGACATTTTATAAAATGGTTATTGTTTTAACAAAATGCTTGATAGTATTGTGAGCAAAGTCTCTAAACAATTTCTCATTGACCTAGTGGGCTCATGACACAACAATAAGTATTATGTGCATTCTTTTGGTTAAGGCGCCATTCACATATTACGTGACGCTACTGGGGAGGGGTCCACCCTGGTTAAAGATTTGTTACGCATTAAATACTTTATACTGAAAATTTTGTAAAATTGTATGGTTTTTAGAATTTTCTGCTTTAAATAAGCAGCATAATTATTTTTAAAATACTAGAATTTATCAAAAAATTTGTCTAGGATGCAAATCTATGACAAAAGAATGAGCACATAAAACACATTTTTGATTTTATGTGGCATACGAGTTAAACCCCTCAATGTATTCACAAGATTTTATCAATACTAATTTAAAAATGCAATACTAAAAACTTGCAGCATTTAAATTCTTTATGTGCATATGTACATACATATCGCTCTATTAATGTGATATAGCCATATCTCAAAACAACACAATTTTCAAATTAGTAAACGTGTCCATTAATACCCTCTTTATGCGTAAAAAACTTTTCAAAAATAAATCTTAATCTAATGGCTCGATTATCGAGGGCAACCGAACTTCAGTTGTGTTGCCAGTTGCTAAAAATCATATTACGGATGGCAACTGGCAACTGAAAGCTGTCAATTTCACTTGCTTTTTAGTGCTTTTCTGGCAACCACAAATTTTCAGTTGCCGGCTGGCAACGCAACTGAAGTTCGGTTGCCATCGATAATCGAGCCATAAGTCAAAGTTATGACCGATATAAAGCTAATAACAGTCATATCTATGCTAACATTTTTATAACTTTAAATACATTTTTTCGAGATATGAGGCCAGGTTACCTGGCCTTTACACATGCAAGTGCAAGTTCGAAAAACTCAATACACTCAAACTTTTCTACTAACACACTTTTGGTTCAGCTATGAGAAAGACAGAGAAACGAATACAAATTGCTTTTTCGTAGATAATACGTACACAGAACTTACATGCAAGTACTTACATGTCTAAATGCAGGGTTACACATGCAAGTGCAAGTTCGAAAAACTCAATACACTCAAACTTTTTTACTAACACACTTTTGGTTCAGCTATGAGAAAGACAGAGAAACGAATACAAATTGCTTTTTCGTTGATAATACGTACACAGAACTTGCATGCAAGTACTTACATGTCTAAACGCAGGGTAAGTTCTGTGTACGTATTATCAACGAAAAAGCAATTTGTATTCGTTTCTCTGTCTTTCTCATAGCTGAACCAAAAGTGTGTTAGTGGAAAAGTTTGAGTGTATTGAGTTTTTCGAACTTGCACTTGCATGTGTAAAGGCCAGGTTAAATCAGGAACCTGCAAAGCATATCACATGAGGCTTTTCACTCTTTTACTCTCACACGTATGTGCTCACACAGTGATGGAAAATTCAGTACTATTGTACTATTTTTAGTACTTTTTCATTCTCAAAATACCTCAGCACCCCCACGACATAAAAAGTACTTCTTCCAATCTGTAAAGTTAAAAAAATTAAATTTTTTTCCGGTTTATTTATATTCAACCCATTATATTCAAAAACTTGTTCGAAAACTTTTGATATCTTTATTTGAAAAAATAAAATCTGTTCAAACAGAAGTTATTAGAGAACTATTTATAACCGGTATAATATTCATTGTTACATGTAGTAGACTATATAAGTTGCACTTTGAGATTATACCCAAATCAAATTGTAAGTCCTCAGTATTTTCATTTCGAGTGAAATAAGACATAAAATCATACCAGTTGTTATGTATAATGGTAACCACACAGAAAAAATTTCAATAACATCGGTTTATCAAAAGTGCTTTCAATTAATATAATAATTGAGTCAATTATCCATGTGATTAAAAATAAAATTTTCTATCAAATTTTGAAAGTTTTGGGTAAAAAGATTTCAATTACGAACACTGCAGCTTCAATTAATTTCGTTGTTTAAGTTTAACCTACGACGAAAATTATACATTTAATAACTAAAATTAAAATTTTCAATTGCTCAAAGTTTGCGAAAATTGTTAGATAGGCGGCATGAAATAAACCCACAAAGCGAATATACAGAAGGCAACAATAACGATTTTTTGGGGTGTTATTTCTTTTTTGGGGACTTATTTCTTAGGGTTTATCTAATTTTCGCTTTGGGGAGCTATTTTCTGGGGGATTATTCCATGCCGCCATTTGATAATATTGTTTGTGATCATATGAGTAATTAATTCAATTACGAAATTAATTGAAAATGATTTTAATTTTTTAATTAAGTATAATAAATGAAAATTTTTTTAGGTTTGATTTTTGCTGCGTAATTGGAAAATAAAATTTTAGTAAGTGAATATATAATTTTCATCGTAGATTGAGATTCAAAAGCTAAATGAATCTGCAGTTTTACCCTAATATTCATAAAAATTTATTGAAGTTAATGTTGGCTTACTGTACGAATTTTGTATGTGAAAACCGGTTTTACTCCACACATTAACTTTACTAATCATTTATGAATATGGGGGTTAGCAATTGAAATCGTATTTTAGCTTTTTCTGTGCATGAAACTAAATTTCTGTCTAGCCACTGGCTTTAATATTTTCTGCCTTAAGATATGAATAGTTGTTGCTAGTACAAGATACCTAAATTTTCAAAATTTAATAGCCAACAATACACCGGAAGTTCCATATTTACAGTGAACATTAACCCGAATATCTTCAAGAGCTGCAATTACATACATCCAGAAAAAACAACGGAAATAGTAAAAATATATATTAATATGTCAAAAATGGTTCCTTTGTATGATAATTAAGAATACCTGAAGTATTACATTTTCAATTCTTGAAAAAGTACCATTAAGGTGAAAAAAGTACTTATTAAGTTAAGATTCAGTACCATTTCAAATTCTGTATTTTCCATCACTGTATTCACACGTATTAACTAAAAGTAAAGGCCGTGTCAGATACAACTTTGTCGCTTTGCGTGACGTTTCTAACTTTGATAGAAAAGTGTAAAGCAAAAGGTGTATGACACAATGAAAACTTTTACAACACTCGCGCATTGATCGTTTACCAAAAAAATAGTTAATAATTTTGCTATTTATATATATATTTTTTATAAAAATAAAAGTCAATTATGTTATTTTACGATTTATTATAAATAAATAAATGCCACATACATATTTACCTCTTATTAAAACAGATTCAAACGCGCAATATGTTTCGTTTGGCAATATAATAAAAGAAGATTATTCCAGCTGATTGTCAAAGCAAGCAAAAAGATGAAAGTTGCCGAACTTTTCGCTTCACGCTGCGTTAAAAGTGCTTTATGTAGCATGTTTCGTATAAGTATGTACATTTCATCTTAGATGTGAAAGCGAATCTGTAAGGCAACGCGAAGCAAAAGTTTTATCTGACATGGCCTTAAATAAAATCAATCATTGTGGCATGAACATTCAAACAAGCAGGTTGTGTCATCGCTTGTTTCTTGATATTGCTTGATATACACTAGCAAAAACTTTGTAAGAGCGAGAGTTGAAAAATAGAACCCATACAAGGAAAATGTATTAATATGTGTTTGCAGGTTCCTGCCTTAAATTAATATTGTTTCATCTTGAAATAACGTTGATTCAACTTGACTCCTTTTGTTATTTCAGTATCAAGTTCACGTTGTTTCAACTAGAAGTAACTTTGATTTAGCATGACTCTTCGCTTTATTTCATTATCAAATTCACTGTATTTCAACTTGAAATAATTTTGATTCAACGTAATTCTTTGCTTTATTTTAATATCAACTTCATTTTGAGTTAACTGTACTTACTGAAATAGCAAATCAACGTGAAATATACTTATTTCAAAAGGAAAGATTTTCTTTGAAGGTTATTGTAAAATCATAATGAATTAATACGAAACACCTATAAAGAAAAATCTCTACCGAGAAATTATAAATTATCTTTGTTTGAGATGATTTTAAAATACAATTTCTCTGCGTACAGCTGGGAGTCATAGATGGTAACAGATAATATCGTAAAAATACTACATACCTTTGTAAAGAAGTTTTTACGCCGTATATTGTGCATTTTTATTATTTTTTATTTTTTAGTTGAGAGTATTTCAAACGCAATGTTACTTGAGAGATGTAATACAACAGAAATAGCAACTGAGGTATGACGCAGAAAATGGTCATGAGTAGGGCAAACACTTCGGAAAGATATATAGACATCGCTCGTATGTGTTTTGAATAGAAACCGCAGCCTAGTCGCAGCAGAGGGCGCCAAAAACTAGCATGGCGCAGATCCATTGATCAATCGAGGATGCCATGGCCACATGTAAAACGTTTAGCACTAAACAAGAAGAGCTTTGGTAAATTTGTTAATAATCGCTCGTATTCCCATCAGTCAGTTCAATCGTAAAGTTGGAAGAAAATGTTAGCCTTACTTTATATTAATTGAATCACTCCTTTAAATTAAACACCAGCACCTTAGTTTGTTTTATTATTTTTCTGGGTGATTATCAATTAAGGTAAACGTGTTTAAATATTTTTTTAACTTATTGATTTTAAATCAGAGGCATGCGATTCGTGGTCATGGTCCACGACGTTCGTCTGCTATTTGTCGGCTATTTACATATACACAACACAAACAATCAAAATAAACAAAAACAAGAGCACAACAGTGGAGTGTACCCAGGGATGATAAATGAAAAAATGTATTCCGTACCAATGAGCTTTTAAAATAGTACTTTTTCGGCTCTAATAGTACTAAAATCTTTTTGAATTGCTGTAACCAAGTAAACCACACGATTTTGATTGATTTTATGTGCTCATTGTGTCATAGATCAACTACCCGACTATAAATTATCCTGCAAACACATTTGGGATCTAACTGGGATCCCAATTCCGATATAACGTAGAAACGTATTTGGGACCCGAATAGTTTCCTGTGGGGAAATATAAAAATCTTGCAAAAATTTGCTCAAATCGGGAAAATATCAAACTGAAATATTGAATTAAAATTCCTGAAGCTATCCAAGGGGCAAAAGTATGTAACAATCACCTCTGTAGAAGATGAACAATTATACGATTAAAAATCTGTGTTAGATTTTCCCAAACAAGTTTTCAATACTTGGGAAGAACTTATCTTAAGTCACTAATTTGTAGATGGGATATCCCAACAAGTTCCCTATCATATCACAAATGCGTGTGCCACATGCATTCCCAATCGGGGCCCAATATGAGTATTGGGAAAATTTCTAGTCGGGTATGGCTTTGTTTTCTAAAAATATTTTTGATAAATTCTTTTTCAAATAATGTTGCCAAAATCAAGCATCGCTGTTGATATTTGGCCTTGAGCATTAACATTGGCGTAGCTAGGCCCTTCTGGGGGGTGCTAAGGCACTCCCAGAAACGCTCTAGCCGCCCCTAGAAATTCAAAATATTAGAGTCATTTTGATAATATAAGCGAAATTTAGGGTCAAATATGGGCTTTAGCCCCCCCAGAAAAATTTCCAGCTACGCCAATGAGCATTAACAAGCAAATATTATAAGCTATTTCCTCAAGACCATCTGTTATGTATTTCCCTTAAATAAGTACACAAATCCATTCACGAAACAACCACCTAAGTAGGCTTAAGAGAGAATTAAGTTAAGGGCCAAAGTAGAGATAAATTAATATTGAATAATCAATGGATACTACCCAACAAATTGGGAATTTTGAAAATAGTACCAAATAAGTCACGGGGGTACCATCGTACTTTTTTGGTTTCAATAGTACCAAAAAAAGTACAATTATACCAACTTTGTCATCCCTGAGTGTACCCATCAACAAAGCAAATAAACACCAACACAATTAAACAGGAAATTATTTCTCATTTATTTAGTTTTCTCTTTGCCTGGCTCTGTTTTCAATATTGTACTTTTCGTAACTATTGTACTTTTCGTAATATTCGAAAATATCGATTTTTTTAACACTAAACGAAAAAGGAAAATAGTTTCTGGTATTGAACGTTGTATATGGAATAGGAAATATTGAAGCAGACCTCTAATATACGGGATACCTTTTCGATCCCCTTTATATGTCAGTGATTATGTCGATTGTTCCTGTCCATTGACAACGCCATGCAAAAGGCGCAGTCGCTCTCATTGAGAACTAGTTACGTGACTTATCTTGTGACGGGTGCTAACTTGTTTACCATCTCAAAGCTTAAAGCTAAATATTATATAGGAATTTCGTCAAAGTAACGTTTAATACATTATTGGATGAATTTCATGTTTTTTCCAAGCACACACAACAAATTGAAATAAGAACAAAAATGTAAATTGCAAATGTGGTGGAAAAAGTTACCCAGCAACAAGGAAAAATACAAAATAGTAAGAGCTTTTGGAGTGTCTGATGAAATGGTGTAGCGGCCGTCGAAATCAGTAGTACTGATACGTTCTGCTAGTCTGGTTAGATATTCTAATATTCCACTCTTAATAATAATTTGAACTTATATTAATTCATATAATGAACTTAAGACAAAATAAGTCAAAATAAAAATTACGTAAAAATTAAAAAAATAATAAACTATGGGTAACGCTTAATACATTATATATAAAACAAGGATAAACATGCTATTATTAAGTATATTTCATGAACATTATTTTTTTTGTTGTTAATTTTAATGTCAGTTCAGCACTTAACGTAACGTTCAATACGCAAAACTACTGACGACAATAAACTTTTGAAAAAATTATACTCTATCATTGTTCAAAATATTCAGTATATATAAAAGGAAATAAAATATTTATATGTATATTGAAACCATTTTAAATTTACTTTCCTTTGTTTTACAGATTTAAAATTTCTTAATGTGCAAGAGAGACAACATTCAATTTGGTCAAGCCACTTTGTATGAAGAGAATATAAAAAGTTCTTCTGTTCTTTGTTTTTAACACATAATGGACAATCCCTGCGGAAAATTTGGTGACAAATGATACAAAAGTACTCGTCCTATGACTTGAGAAAATTAGACTGATGCCAAAAATAAGTAGTAGTGAATGGTGGAAAAAGACATATTGTGTAAATAGTTACATATTAACCATTTTCAGTCAATTTAGTTGGTACTCCGGCTAGTATTGTGGTAAACGGCACTGATAAAATTCGATGCACATGGACCTAAGGCCTATCACATAGTATCTATATAATATTACTTGCCTCCCTTCAATGAGACTCAGGAACCTGTTCCGTAACTATATTCAGATATTAACTTCAGCTTAACTGGTATTTATAACATTGAAATATAAGTTCCCCTGTGGTCGAGTGGGTAGTGTACTATCCTGTCATGCCGGAGTTTGTCGGGTCGAGTGCTATCAAAGACACCGCTTAAAAATAAAATACAATTTCTACTTGGATTTGTAACAATAAAAAAAATAACTTAATCGATAATTACAGCTGAATTTTGGAATAATATTTATATATAGTCTATATTATTCTACACCGATTAGGACTCCATAAGATAGTTCAGAGACAAGTTACAAGGTGCATACAAAGTAAAAATTAACCCCATCCCAGGCCATCCCCATGTAAAAGTGGCTGGTCCGCTTCATAGGAAGTGTTAGAACTCGGACTGGTCCCTATCACCTGGGGACCGGTCACGTGACTTGTTTTGTGTCAGTTCCGTTTGCCGTAGGGATATTACAGCAAAAATATGTGTAGCTTCATTTATATTCATACTAAGAAAGAATTACGTTCAACACACAAAACTATGAATAACAGCAAAATGATTGAAAAGTTAGAATATGTAATAAACAATAATATGTACCTTAATTTATAGTACTACAAATCATGCTAAAGTTGATTTCATTGTCCAATTTATGCGTTTTTGTATAAAATATTATCCAAGGCATATACTGCCTTAGTTAGTACCTAACCACCATACTGTCACTACATAGGAGGATTATTCTGTATGTAATATTTTTGGAGTTTACTCCTTAAGAATTGATTTTCATTTAATAGGCCCACTATAAAAATTAGCTAAGGAGTAGTATAAAGTACTCAAAAGTAAACGCTTCAACTAAAAAGTAGGCAACTGAAAGCATACATATAGTAGTTTGCACCTAAACTGCTATGCGAATAATATGCAAATTATCCATAGTCATTTGTATAACTATGAACACTAAGCGTGAAAGAAATTTGTATTTTAAACGATTATACACAGAAAAAAATAGACAAGAATTATATTCAATAAAACCATGTTATTAAAAAAAATATGAATTTCAATAACATTTATCTTTAACATAATAAAATATTTCGTTGTAAGTATTTCTTTTCCATGCCGGTTATTTCTTTTCTTTTTGTACATAAGTACTTAAAACAAGTTGTATCCCATAAAAAAATAAATGGGATATGGCTTAGCTAGAGAGTGTATGCTTTACGTCCGGAAAGCCCGGGTTCGTATTCCAGCGATGTCAACATTTTTTTAATTTAAATATATATTTTTATTTTGAAATAATTTTGTTATCAATATAGGGGAATTCTTTATCACAGGAAATTTGAAAAAAAAATTATTGAATACCGGGATTTTTGTTATCAAAAACGAAACTTATTTTTTTCTGTGTACTTAAGCTACCGCTTGATAAAAGAGTTTTAAAATATATTCTATCAATTTAATTGCATAAAATTTATAAATTTATATATTGGAATTAGTGTACGAGAGTACATGCATTCATAAACATATTTCACTTTCAAAGCTAAGGGTATGAAAAATATTTTTCAGCCTAAAAATTATATTTGCGACATTGACAAATCGATTTTTTCATTAATCAACTAAAAGATACTTTGATAAAATAATATATTATTTTCACTTATTTTTTTATCTTTATAAAACTAAAGAAACTAATCTGGTTATTTTGCACGCTTAAAATGAACTCTGTTGAACAGATGTAACATTTAACAATAAATCAAAAAATATGTGTAATTTCTGAATTCTTCCATTCAATAGAGTGTTTTTATAATAATATTTTTTTATATACAAAGTAATTACAAGCCAATTTCGTATGCTTTCATTTAAAGCGAATGCAAAATTATTTCTATTCGAATTGAAATGAAAGAAAAGTGAATATAATGACTAACTGTTGGTGTGTATGCACGCCTTTTTTTTGTAATAACACTTTCAACATAATGTTGTATGTAGTTTGCATAGAAATATTTACTTAATTATTAAAGTTATAATTAAACTACATCTTAAATTATATTTATAAAAGTTAAAAAGAATTTACTTTCCCTGCAACTCCGTCTGTTCGTTGTTAATTTTTTCCAACTTGTAAAAGCCTGTGGAGAATTGGCAGATTTATTTACTTAACACTTTATTTAAAGACTTTAGTCTCCGTAGCCTAGAAAATGTTTTTTAATCTTGCATAGCGATAGCGTTTCTTCAAATTTTTTTTTTCATTCTGTTTTAAGTAAAATTTTAAGCAAAGAGAACACCGTAACGTTCATTTTTGTAATTTTTCACTATCCATTTTATGTTCCTCTTATCTTATATATATAATTTTTTAGTATGTCCGTATATATATCCTATTGCCTCTCCATAATTTTTTAAATACATCTGATGATATAGAGAGCCAGTGTTGCCAGAAATGTTTTGCCTCATGTCCCCAATTTTAAGAATGTTGTCCCTAAAAATCCCCAATTCAAAAGTAAAAATTCCCAATTTTGTTCCCAAAAATATTTTTTTAAATAAAAGCACTATCAATTAATCCAAATAAAAATTGTAGGCCCACTGCGTATTTTATTACGTCTAAATAATGATTTAGCCGTATATGAACCTAATGTTTACATAATATGTATGTAATATGCATATTATGCATTTTGACTTTTAATTAAAATCATACTAACAACTTTGATTATTTTGAGAATTGCTATACTTAATTCACTTTCTCTCTAGCATAAGGAAATATTTTTTCTAAAAGAAATAATAAAATATCAGAGAAATAAAGTAAATAAATAAAAAAATAAATAAAAAAAAATATGTGAGTCCGATCACAGGGGAGATGTGTAAACATCTAGTAATGAAACATTTCACCTTCTACCGAAACATTCTTCTAATCATTTACCCGTTTCAACTTCGGCGAACCGGGCTTCATCCGCTTCTTTTTCACCCTCGTACCTTCCTCCACACCCGACAAATCGCTCAAACCGATAAGCTTTGCATCAGACACCTCGGACTCACTCCCACCAGGCATATCGCCCTTCCGCTTCCCTGCAGACATAAATAATAGTATTATTTATCCACCAGCAAAAAATAATATACCCGTACAAAATAGTTGGAATTACCGCAGATAAACAGCAAAATAACCAACAGTCAAAGGCAAACGCAGTCAATAAACCATCAGCCAAATATCGCACCAAGCTCAGCAACAAATTCGTAAAACCAAAAAACCGGTTTTTTCTATAAACCTGGGTTCAAAAACCGAGACGAACCGCATTTGAGTCCCGAAAAACTGGACACGAAATCCCGTAAATCCCAGAAGTTCCTGGCAAAAATAAAAAACGCAACGCCGAAATACTCACTCAATTCAAAAACACGGCAACACAGCACCAACCAACAAACGCACAACCTTACTGCAGGAGTTTTACCTTGAGACTCCCTTTGCCAGTGTTAGTGTATTTCTATGCAGCTGTTAAATTTCTCTACTTCTTGTTGTCCGTATGATTACACTAATACACTCATACACAGCTCACATCGCGTTATTACAATTGTAATATTGGTCTTACTCGAGTAAGATTAATCTTACTCAAAAAATTGTATTGTGAAAAAGTTTTTACCCCCTAGCGTATAGATGTTTACACATCAAAAAGGGAAAGCATTTATCCTTTTTTCTGCCTCAAAGTTTAAAGAAGCCGTTACAGTTTTGCAATTCTGGAAAACAGAAAAAACTATTTTGTTTATTATATTTTTTGGTTTTTTGTGCGGCACAGATGTGTACTGAAGCGGATTAAGACAACGATAAAGCCAATTATTCCTCTCGGTGGGAGGTTATGTACTTCACTTGGAGTCATCAGTACTCCTCCAAGCAATTACATCCTGGTAATTGCGGAGGTTCCGGCATCTCTTCTTGAGTTTCATAGAGTCTTAGAGTTTGCTATAACAAATTGTTGTTGTCTGAGACCACTGTGTCCGGCTAGTAGTCTGAGGTCATTAACAATAAATGGCGAGCAAACACCACCTAATCTCAGGAACTATTCTTTTCTTTGACGTATCCACGTGAGATGCCAAAGAAGGGAATATTTTATCTTCCCGTGCACTTTTGAAGAGTCAGTAGTTTAAGTTTGGCTGGAAACTAATTTTCAAAATCGTTCGGAATTCATCACACCTTTTCAAAACAATCGTATTGAAATCATATTGAAAACGATCGTTTTCCATCACCTACCTGAATATTAATTAATTTCAGCTTCTGTAGTTTGAGGATAGGAATGGTTTTGTAACGATTTACATTATAACATTTTCTGCGTTTCCTCAAAAATAATACAAAATTAGGTAAATGATGTTAATATATCGTCCCATCATGTCTATTTAATTCAACACTCTATTTGCACCGAAGTGTATCGCACAAATTGGAGGATCACGGTTACGAATCTAGAACACGAATTTTGTACATTCGATAGTTGGACATGGTAGGGACGATATGACTATTGATATTTAAAAAATTTTCATCTTTTAAGCATTTCTTTTTATAGTACAGCTAAATACATATTGAAAGCGAATTTCTTTAACTTCTTTCGATCAGAAAGTGAATGCAGTTTTCATTCCTCTGAACATCATATACCAACATCAATTTCATCCTAGTGTCTACACACACGTTCAGTTTACATCGCGATGCATTCAAACAAATGAAATTCATCAATTCAAACACTATTTTAAAATAATCGAAATACAAGTGGAAAAAATTAATGTTTATTAAAAGTGCTTATAATGAAAAATCCCGAAATCCCACCCCACGAAAATCTGTCCACAAATAGAAGTTGAAATCTCCAATTTGGGGACAAATCCCCACATCTGGCTACACTGTAGAGAGCTGAAATTTGGCGCACTTATTGCAATCTTTCTTCGAAATACTGTAATGAAGTCAGATTTTTTATTTGCGGTCAGTGTTTTATATATATAATTTCTTCGTATGTCCGGATTTACGTCCTATACTATTTCCACACTTTTCTGAACCCAGGTGACGACATACAAAGCTGAAATTAGGTAACGGACTGGGGGTGGAGGGCGTGGCTATTGATGTTTGCCATAATCCCCTTTATGTCAAGGCAAACGACAAGACCATTAGTGTTCAAATTTTTCGACTACACTACTGACAATTGGAAAATTCAAATAGGCTAATTTATTTATCTAAAATTGTGGTGCGGGGTTGGGGAAAGGGCACCCCCGTAAAAAGTAATTAATTATTTCCCTATATCTGTGAAACTACTATACAATAGTGAGACTCTCTAAGTGTAATGTAGATGGTTCTAAGAATAAAGTGAAACCTCCAGCAAAATCTTGGTGGTATACAATGCGGGAGACGGGAGCCCCCCATAGAAACTAGTCTTTAGTTTCCTTATATTTACACAGCTACAATACTGATACTCTCCAAATTTATTGCGGGTAGCTCTTAGAATAGAGTGCAACTTCCAGAAAAATCATTGAGGCATACAAGTGGGCACAATAACAGTAGTAGGACTCTCTTATTTTAAGTAAGTGGATTGCTCTAAGAATAAAATGAAACTTCCAGCATGGTAGGTAGTATAAGAGGAATGGGATGGTTACCCACCATACAAAGCAATCTTTTATTTTCCTATATTTGCACAGCTATAAGAGTGAGACTATCCAAATTTAATATGGGTTTCTCTTAGAATAAACTTGCTGTTATGCAAGGGATGGGGGGATGGTAGCTTCAATACAAAGTAATTTTCCTATATATGACTTTCAAGCAAACCGCTGGAGGGAGTGATGGTCACCTCTCATACAAAGTAAATATTATTTATTCTATATCCGTAAAATCGCTATATGTAGACCTTAAATTTGATGTAAGTTATTGTGAGAACAGATAGCATTTTTACAATATGAAAGAATTGTGTGCCTGGTAGGATCAGAATTTTTGGCTAGTTACTAAAGAGCCCCATACACAACACCAGTGTGCATGCGCAATCAAGTGTTAGCGCCAGTGGGTTGGTCGTGTATGGGCATTTGATGAGATTGTATGCTTTGCTGTAGCGATGTCAAATAGAGTTTGATATTTTGCTGATGGTACCAGCTTGTGGTATTGTGTATGATGAAATTAGCTAAGTTGAGAAAAGTTGTCAAAGAAAAAACATCGGATAAAACACATTAACTTGAGTAAATTACTCATAAATTAGGAAAAAGGAACAAAATATATATTATAAAATGTTTCTGAAATAAAACAAATTATTCCTAATAATTTGTTAATAAAAAAACACGCGTTTTCGCTAATTATTATTTTCGAAATAAATGCGGTGCCCACCATGTATAACAACGTAACCGTAAAGAATTTATAAAGAAATTAATATTGCACCAGTATGCTTGTATAGTATATGTTACGATTACAATTCAATATCACTTATTTGTGCCAGTATACTGGAGTAATGTATGCTTTGCTTAATAAAAAAATGTAGTCTTACTACTATAATCGGAATAGTATTCAAAGATTACTTCAAAATGCAATACTGCATAGAAAAAATTATCGCCAAACAATTATCTAACAAAGGTTTATCTAAACTAACATATCATTTCCATCATCAACTTATTCATCATCTATATTTAATAGCAACTATGAATACTCATACCCTATTCCTGAATCAGTGGACATTAATATATCCCTTCTTGAACATCAAAATGTATCGAAGTATATGAAAAAGTTTAAATTGTCTTATGTTCCACATCCTTATGGTGTTCCTAGTAGCATTTTAAAGCGCTACTATCAGATATTCTGCGCTCCATTAACATATGTTTTTAATAAATCCCTTAAATTGAGTTACTTCGCAGCCATTTGGAAATAATCGTTTATTATTCCACTGTTTACGTCCGGATCTAAAGCTGATATTTCGAATTATAAGGGTATCGCTAAACTTAGTGTTATTCCAAAACTGTTTGAAAACCTTCTATGTGATACGCTGTCACATCAGGCATCATCTATTTTATCGCCCTCACAAGACGGCTTCTGTAGATCATGATCCACAATAATGAATCTTCTTGAACTTATAACTTTGCTAAACGATGGGTTTGTTACTGGCAAACAAACTGATGTTATATATTTTGATTTAAGCAAAGCGTTTGATAAAGTAAATCATAACCTACTCTTTCTTATGCTCGATCGGATAGGATTTGGGTTGCAGTTAATAAAATAGATTGAATCTTACTTAAGGGATAGAAAGCAATGTGTAAAATTCCGTAACACGTACTCTAATTACATAAATGTAATATCAGGTGTACCGCACGGTAGTCATCTGGGACCACTTTTATTTACTCTATTTATTAATGATCTTCCGTCTGTTGATAAAAATTCAAACACGCTGTTGTATGCAGATGATGGAAAAATATTTACTTCGTTTAACAATTCTGATCAACAAGTACTTCTGCAAGATGACATAATTACTTATCCTCTTGGTATAACGATAATTTAATGGAACCAAATATAAAAAAATGCTAATATATGATTTTCTCGAGATTATCTGCAATCCTTGGGCCTATACAATATGAATGGTGTAGTTCTTTATATAGTTAATTCCTTCAATGATCTAGGAGCACTTTTAGACAGAAAATTGGACTTCAGGAGTCACATCATATCAACAGCTAACAAAGCTACTGGTTTCCTCGGATGTATTAAACGGCTAGAGAAATTTGTGATCTATATGTAACTAAACAATTATTAATCA
The DNA here is from genome assembly GCA_956483635.1 of Panzeria rudis. Classification (NCBI taxonomy): domain Eukaryota; kingdom Metazoa; phylum Arthropoda; class Insecta; order Diptera; family Tachinidae; genus Panzeria; species Panzeria rudis. The sequence goes on along the minus strand of OY101450.1, from coordinate 101,842,995 downwards.
CCTTGGTTCGACCAATCCTTGAATATGGTTCTGCGGTATGGGATCCACAATATCGCGAACATTCAAATAACATTGAGTCAGTTAAAATTGAATTTGTATTATTTAGTCTTCGTGGTTTGGGTTGGAACCCTCAAACAAGACTACCATCTTATGAAAACGCCTTGCACTTATTAAGCCACCAGCATTACAAAGCCGTCGACAAATGTTAAATGCTACTTCACTGTTAAAGCTGATGAATGGCAGTGTCAACTCTCAATTTCTTCTGAGCAAAAGAAACTTAAGCATAACTCTTCGTCCAACAAGATATCATCAATTTTTAAGTATTAACTACATCAACTTTGAGCCATTTCGCAGAATTTACAAAAGTATAGTAGATATGCTCAAAGTACACATCATTTTGCACTTAAACTCAATTAATTAATCATTCAGAATTATTTTTTATACCTTCTGTTTCGTAATCAGTTTTTGCTCCTGTAATGAGTATACATTCAATGTATTAGTCTGTAAGGATTAGTCCATATAACTAAAGAAATAAATAAATAAATGTTTATTACCAAATCAGTAAATTTTTGGTTTGAACTATATTTAGAACGCAAATTATAGATTGTTGCACAAGATGTCTTGAAGGTGTGTTTAAGATATTTGTTTTGCTTCAAACACGTTTACAACAGTGATTGTGTGACGAGCATGTATTGCAAGGGACTTTTTACAACAAACTCTTAATAAACTTGCAAGTCGCGAAAATAGTTTCCACGCATTGTAAAGTTTAGAATTACTTTCCAATTGTGCCTTCTAGTACGTGTTGCTCGCAAATTATTATTGCGAAAGTATTTGAAACAAACCAAATACCTTAAACACACCTTCAAGACATCTTGTGCAACCCTCTAGCAAACACTAAAAACAACAACAAAAATCTTCTTTTTCTGTCTTAAAAATCCCCCATGATAACATGCACATAAAAAATAACAACAATGATAACAAAAGTAGTTCGATGTCGGAATTACTGAAAAGACAAAACAGTGCCAGTTCGCAACGATTTCTAACATCGGAAAAAAATACAACCAAAATTGGAAAATATGTGTGAAACTTAAATAAGAAAAAATAGCTTTAAAGGGAAACAAATGGCGGAAAGATCTTAAAAAGCAAAAAATGCTACACACTTTACTTTTTAGGTTTTTTGCTTAATTTTAATGCAAAAATGTTTTATAAGTTTATTTCTTCAGCTTTAAATTATGCACTTTTGCATAATCAATTTTTAATATATGGAAACGAAAAGTAAAATCTGTTGACCGATTCCTTCAGCTTCCACTTACATAAGTTTTGCAATCAGTTTCATAATTTTCCATAAATAATCATCATTTATACAATATTTTTAAACCAATTTAACATAAATATCACATTTAATTGTAAATTTCTACAAGTTTATTTGTTCAGTTTTTTGCACCAAAAAAGAATTTGCAAAGAAAGCTTTGTTTTGCCAACCTAATTTTAAATAATTTGATATTATAATCAAATTCGAGCATTATGCAAAATAAAATATCGCAATAATAAAATCGTGCTTATCATAAACTGTGTTGAGAAACTCTTGTCATAAATATTATTAAGTTTGTGAACTTATGCAACAGATAACTAATTAAAATCACTTATGATTAAATTAAAACAATCTGTGACATTTCAATTAAGAAATTTTAAAACCAAATTTACACTCAAATAGGGGATACTATTTTTAGCAAACAAAAGACTTAAGACAGAAACTTTTTCCGGATTTTGAAAAAAAATTATGTAAAATTGTTTATTATGAAAAATAAATATGTACATACATATAATCAATCCATCTGACTGGGTGTATCAGGAAATGACTTATAGAATATTGTTGTCATAAAAATATTTATACGCTGCTCTTCTTTAATTGCAATTAACTATTGCGAAATATTTAAACTAGTTTTCAAACAGGTCTTACACAAATAACACAATAATTAAACAACCCTCTTCACACCTTTTGAGTAATTATAAAACGTTAATCATGTTTGTAGCTTAAGTCTTTTGTTTTGGGGTTTTTTATTGTTTTTTATAAACATGAATTTGCACACATCAGTTATATTAAACTTGAGTTTATTTGACAATTAAATAAGACATTTCTTTACACTTTGACAAAGACTCGTTAACGAAGGAGGTCGCAGAATTACATTTGTCTTTTCAAGGTAACCAAATGAACTGAAATGAGCTTTTCAAACTTTGACATTTGGAATAAAACTTACAATAAGGAAGAAACAGGTCAGCTTACAATAGAAGCCAGTTAGAAATTTTTGTTTGTATAACTGTGGCTTAAAGTTCATATCAGTCTTTATCTGAAAGCTATTTTTTTAAATTAAATAGTCATAGAAAAGTGTGTTGTTTCTTAATAGACGTCACATTAGTACTCACAATTAAGCTGTTGGCTATCTTCTAAAGTATAACGTTCCACTAAATTTACTGCAACTTAACTTAACTGAAACACCCTCGTATATATTTTTAATAATTATCTTAGCACTTTTTACTCGCTTGAATCCTTATGCAAATAAAATTTAAATAAATCAAAGTTAATTAAATAACTCATCAGATAAAAATCCACTGAATTTGCAATGAAATTTACACACTCAAAATTATATGTAGGTAAAAACTACTGAAAATGTAACTTAAAATACATGAAATCTCTACTCATACATCACCTCTAAAGCAAATTCGGAACTCATTGTGGTAGAAAGCCCTGAAAATATATTTACATGCATACAAAAAAAATACCAATGTAAAAACATCATGTCGCAATCTTGATTGTAAATCATTTTAAATTTATGAGAAATAATTTGTTGGTTCAGTTTATTGGTATTTACTCGCTTTGTTCATAACTACATTGCAAAGTGGGGACTTTTGCAAAATAAATGAAACTAGATCTGGAACTTCTAAACTGCTGATTGAATTTTTCTAAAACTTCGATCATCTTTAGAGGAGGAGTTAGGCTTTACAACGAGTTGTTTGATACATTCACTCTTTTATCACATATCGCAAAGGGCAATCCATTAACATGTACCCTACATTCAGCAATGGCCCAAAATCGGCAATTTTAAAAATTGTTTTTGCGTTTAGGGGCCTGTTAAAAATTTTGACGGTAGATTTTGAAAATTCCAACAACAACGTTTTATAATATAGGTAGTTTTAAGAATTTCGGCAAAAACTAAAGAGAGTCTGTTCATAAATTGGTATATACGCGCACATTTTCTGAAAAAATTCAAAATTTAGGAAAAATAAAGTTTTGTACCATAAAAAGTATAAAGACTCATAACTTAATTATAAAAAAATATATAGTAAAATAAGTCAGAAATCAAAAAAGCTTAAAAAAATTTAACATGCTAAAAGAAAAAATAGTTAGCGAAGTTCCGAACATTTAGAAAAAGTTCATTATTAATAGGTACGACTTACCGCGAGGCGGCGACAAAATCTGTTAATTAAGCTTACAAAAAATAAGTAGGATTTTCGCTAGGATGTTGTTGCTGCCGTCGCTGGTAGTGTAAGTAAAGAGCTCTGATGAGAAGACTGTGGTAGTCTCGAAACATCTGATGTCAGTTCAACCTTCTGTACATCCAAAAAAATTTTCTTTGAATTTTCAATATTTACATGCTTTAGAATTTCTTTCTTAAATAAAAAAATAATAATAATTTGAAAAAAAGTACTTTTTTCATGTCAGTTTCAAAAATTTTAAGTTTTTTGCCTTTCTCCGACTTCAAAAATACAGATATTAAAAAAAATCATTCTTTAAAGTCAAATATCTTCTAAGCTATAAGAGACGCGAAAACAGATGTTAGTTAGGCCATTATTTCTTTGCGTTTTATAGGATAGCTCAAGGCGCTTTAAAATTTTTAAATCGGATAACATATAAAAAAGTTACACGCCTCAGAATTTGTTTTTAGTCACAGGTAGTCAACTTTGGCTCACTGTAACTCCGCACATGCTTAAGCGAGAAGGCAACGAGGTACGCGTTGAAAAGCTTGATTCCTGCTCTAAAAATGTTCGAAGTTCCAGATAAATCCAATGAGCAGCTTAGAAGTTCCAAAATTATTACCATTTATTTTGCAAAAGTACCCACTGTGCAATGCAATATTGAGTTTAGTTGTGGGAATTGTTGTTTATTTTTATGTTCGTATTGTGTAAATGTAAATAACAGACAAATAGCCGAAAAACTTCGCATTGCCAGTAAAATAGTTACATACTGATGATTTACAATTACCATTGTTCCATATTAATTTTAAACGAAAATTTAATACTTTCACTGTTAAAATAACATTGTTATCAACGTTACTATCATTTTAAATCAACATGAATTTACCTTTACTTTTAAATAAATTTTATGTTAAATAATCAATTAAATCATGTTGAATTAAAATGAAATTCATGTTACTTACGATGGTATTTATTTACAGCATATCTAAAGTAAAGTTTGAAGCTGCTGTGGCTACAGTGGTTATCGCGTCTGGTAGTCAACGCAAGTGACCCCAGTTCAAATATTGGCTGGGGAGGCCAAATACAATACAAACCCGACTTGAAATTTTTCCAATACTCATATTGCGGACCGATTGGGAATGTGTGTGGCAAACCCAAAAGGGTAATCCCATTTGGGATCTGATCGGAAACTTGTTGGGATAGCCCATCTACAAATTAGTGACTTAACATAAGTTCTTCCCAAGTGGGAAACTATCGGGAATTGGTTTGGAAAATTTAACAGGAGGTGATTGCTACATACTTTTGTCATTTGGATAGCTTCAGCAATTTTAATTCAATATTAGAGTTTGATATTTAGCCGATTTTTGCAAGATTTTCATATTTTCCCACAGGAAACCAATGTTGTCCCAAATACGTTTCTGCGTTTCATCGGAATTGGAATCCCAGTCAGATCCCAAATGTGTTTGCATGAAAATTTCTAGCCGGGAAATTTTCTAATGCCTATGCGAATACATATCCAGTAAGTAAAACAATAATTAAAATAGCTACACTAAATTTATGTTGTTTCAACTTGAAATAACTTTGATTTAACATGACTCTTCGTGTTGTTTCAACACTTAATTCGCGTTGTTCCACCTTGAAATAATTTTTATTTCACATGATTCTTCATGTTATTTCAATATGAAATTCACGTTGTTTCAACTTGAAATAACTTTAATTTAACATGATTCTTCATGTTATTTCAGTATCAAATTCACATAGTTTCAACTTACAATAACTTTAAGCCAACATGATTCTTTGTATTATCTCAGTATCAGTTTATTTTTGATTTAACTGTACTGGAATATTAAATCAACATGAAATATAGTTATTTCAAAAGGAAAAGGTGTTTTTTGAAGGTTATTGTAAAATCATGTTGAATTAAAAAAATGTTAAGTTAATCTTGTTTTCGACAAGTTTACTATGAAATTTTTCTGTGTGAATATAAGCGTTTTCAAGTTCACGTCTATGATTCATTTTAGGGAGACTTCAATTCCCCCCTAAAACTTATGTTTGAGTTATAAGTGTTTAGCTATTTTATGTAAACCACCACAAGACACAATCTTGTGGAACATATTAACCCTCTAACTCTTCGTTGTATAGGTCTATAATGTTCCCCCAAAATGTTGCTCGTGGTGCTTTACATAAAAGTGCCTAACACAACTTTTACCTTAGACGTAAGACTTACAAGATTCCCTATGTTGAGCGCAAAATATAAATAAGTGCAAAATTAACTCTGAGACTCATTTTAAGTTATGAATGATTTCTGGCGTTCAAGTTGAGTCTGTAGCTTGGGAGTCCTTGAAGACTTATAGTAGTATTTTATTGTAAGTAAATTTGTAGAAAATTTCAGCCGGGTATATCAAGACTGAAAAGACCCATACAACAAAGAGTTAAAGGGTTAAAGCGTTCCACAAAAATGTTTCTTGTACTGTTTTATATAAAAATGCTGAGCATTTCTAGTACCTTAAACACAAGACTTACAAGATTTCCCTAGCTGAGTACAAATTGGAATAAGGTACGAAATTAACCCCTAAACACATTTTAAATTTTAAATAATTTCTGTGCATTCAAATTGAGAAGAATTTTATTGCAAATATTTTTGTAAAGATTTGAATCTGGTACATCACCGATAAGAGGAGTTTTCCCCCTTTTTGAAGAAAGGTACGAAAAGAAACATACAACGAAGGATTAGAGGGTTAAAATCTTTATGCCGGTGTTTTACATCTTATACCTTAAACGTAAGGCTTAAAAGATTTCTTACGCCGCGTACTAATCGTGAATTAGTACGAAATTAACCCCTAAACATATTTTAAATTTTTTTCAGGCGTTCAACTTGATACTGGAACTTGACCGTCTTTAAGGTTTTATAGAAGAATTTGATGACAAAAATTTTTTTTGCAGAACAATTAAGCCAACTACACAGAAAAAACAAATTTTTAACTTCAAATACTAAATTCCCTGAATCAAATGTAAATTTGTTCAATTTAGGTCCTATAAAGAAAACTGTAAACTCAAATGCAAAAATTTGTAATAATATGTTTGAAAAAAAATTCTGATTTTTTCAATAAACAAATTGTTTCAATCAAAAAATGTTTTGGAGAAATTTTAAAAATAAATCAAACAATTTCATAATTTTATCACGTTGCCAACATTGGCGGTAGGTAATTGAAATGAAATAATAAGTCAAACAAAATTAATTATCAAAGTAAATAGACACAATAATAAAGATTTAAAATCAGTTTCAAAAACATATTTTTTCTGTGTATGTTACCGCTAAAGGGAAGTTTTTTGCTTTGTTTTAAGAAGGGGACAACATGACACATAAATAAAAGAGTTAGAGGATTAAAATATTCCACAAAAATATTTAACGTGGTGTTTTACACAAAAATACTGAACTCATCTTATACCTCAAACGTAACGCTTTAGAGATTTCCTATTCCGCAAAAGGGGGAACTTTAACGCCCTCTAAAATTAGTCCAAGATGTAAATTTTCAAAACGCCGATACAGTGTATACATATTTTTAGTGCCCTCTGCCAGAATCAGTCGCTAGAACCATATTATTTTTCATGTCGTACAGTGTAACAAACTGTCAAAATGCCTTAACAGTTGCAGATTTTTTTATATTTTTGCTATTGACCGTTCAACTATATACTCTGTAAAAATAGCTGCTTTCCATTTTACTTACTTATTAAACAACAATTAGTTACTGCAACAATATTGTGAGTGCATAAAACCAGTTTAAAACTTATACGACACTGCGGTGACTCTTTCAGTTGTAGCCATCATCTGGAATTGTTAGCAATCATATAATTTTTCGCAACTTCAAAAGAAAATTGAAGTTGTGTTATAAACCAAATAGCAAACATGTCACAGTTCTAAGCAAAAGCATCGAAGTATGTAATTTAATAGAAAATTAAGAAAATTAAAAAGTTCAACACTAAAGTCTCATAAATGTTTAATGAGCATGTATTTCATTAGCTTTATTGTTGTCTGCTTCAAAATGCGTCACAATATAAAACATTTGAAATGATGACAGCAATTTGTTTCTTTCTTTTATTTTACAGTTTATGATCTAGTAGTACAAGCTAAAAATGTACATTAGTAAAGGCAATTAACACCAATATTTCTAAATTAGAAAATATAATATATTATGGAGTTTTTTTTTAATTTAATTTATAAATTTGTTAAAATGTGTATTTAGTTGATTGTATATTGCAATATGCAATTACTGTTAAACTTGCTATAAAATATGTAATATGAAATGTACAGAAAGTAAGAAAAAATATATTAAAAAATTCGAATAAGCGGTGTACAAGTGCATTTACTTGGTATGTTTCATTTTATACTAACGAGGGCAGATTGGAGAGTCTCATAAATTATAAACATATAACGTTGCTATGATTTTGCTAATAATTTAAATTGAACAAAGTTGGAATGATAAGTGCATTTATATTACCTAACAAAAGCACTAACAAAAATTTTTCACAAAATAATAATATTTAGATAAAACACTGACTTAATAACTTTTAATTCGAAAAACTTTTTAGCTTGACTTCGCTTAAAGCATATAAAACTAATAAATAAGTTTATAAGAACGCGTGTGAATGTTTGTCTTTATAAAAACGTGCATTATTACTGCTGCAGTTTATATATGAAGAAAGACATCAACCGACAACAAGAAAGTTGCAACATGCGTGCCAATTTTATTATTTTTATTGTAATATTTTTTTTTTTGGTTTTATGAAAATTAAATTTTTTTTGATTTTCTTGTAGCAATAATAGAGCGTTTCTTATTTTGTCTTTGGTGAATGCGTTAGCAAGACACAGATATTTTCACATTGTGCGAATTATAAGTGACTTGTGAGTGTCTTTCGTGCACCTTTTGGTTTTCAAATTATTGACAGCAACGTATAAATAATTTATCGATTTGTAAATGTCGATATAGTCTAAAGGCTGCAGACAATGTAGAGAAGCATATAATAGACGATAAGGTCGAATTTGTTATATCTTTTGGAAAATAAATTGGAAAATGTTAAGGTTTATACAGGTTACCATTGATTAATTTTCCGGGATTAGCTAAAAGTATTTCTTTTCGAGCATGATTAAGGCAAATAATTTGCAATTCTGTACAGTTAAATAGAACGAATAGCAAACCTTCTTTTATATATAGAAAGAACAACTTACTACAATGGCAACACATTTCTTTTACTTTCCCATATTGCAGTCCGCATTTTTCTATTGCTGCTATCGATGCTGTTCGTTATTTCCCAGTAAAAAAAAACTTCCATGTAAGTCAATAAAATCCTGAACTTCTGAGCAGAAAGTGGTGTGAATCCGTATAATTTCTAATAATTTTTACACAGGCTTGTCATTGCAATAAGTTCTCTCTTTTGATGCCTGATCATTAGATCCTTGATTTTTTTATGTTCTCTTTAGTATGTGCAAAGAAACTCATTTTACTTCTAAAAGTTAATTTTTATAGCATTTATTAAATTTATTACTTTAGATATTACCCCAGTTTTATTGCAAAAAAGATTTATTTGTTGAGAGTTAAGCAATATTGGAGCTTTACACAGAAAAAATTATCACCAAAAAATTTTCAAACGAAACTTAGTCTAAAAATAAATTTCTTTACATATTTAATGACGATATAGACACAAACAACAACAATAAAAATGATAGCAAAAGGAATGCGATTGTACCAAGTTTGTTTACTGAAGATTTTTGAGTGAATCAATTCGCTAATGTCGTTGCGTTAATTGTCATTCATTTTTTTAGAGTCTTTAGATGCTCATTCAGACTTGAACACATTTAACAAATTAACATTTCATAAATGCTTAATGGATGATGATGATGATGACCCGGACAAAAATTTTGTTTCATATATTACAAAAAATGCAGTAAATATTTGTGTGTGATTAAGTAAACTATTTTGTTTAATACCTGTTAGTATTTTTAGACCAATTGTTTTATAAATTCAGACAAAAATATTATTTGATATTTTTCAGAAAATTCAGTCAATCTTTTTGTTTGACTTAGTAAATTCTTTAGCTTGCAATTTTTAAATATTTTTAGACAAATTGTTTTATAGACTTAAACAATTTGTTCACTGAAAAAAACAAGTTTTTTTCAATGAAATTGTTGGGTTATTTTTGTCTATATTTACAAATTTGTTTGTAGGTCCGTTCCTAGACAAAATATTTACTATTTCATTGAACTCCTTTACAGAAAATAAAACTTAGTTTTTTCTGTGAAGACATTAATGAAGCTAGTTAAATGTTATAAATTTTGAAAACAATTATTTTAAAATATATAATTTTCTCATTTTTCCATATGAACCCAAGTTCGATCCATTGAATGAGGCGAACACTATAAGACGAATCCTACCTTCTCATATTTCATTTAGTTACATTGGAAAACAAACATAAAACACACACATACACACTCAAAATATACGTTTACAGAATCAGCCAAAAACGCGAATAAATAAATATTACTTTATTATCAATGAAATAGAATTGGGATGCCTACGCAAATATGAGCTGGACTCGCGGTTGCCATGAAAATTTTAACTTAATCGATTTTCATTCATTTTAATTTTTAACGTGCTTTTTCCCAAATTAATATTTTACTTTTTAAGTAAAATATTAAATTTTTATTAAAATACATTGAAATTGATTATGGAGGGGTATTAGCTAGTTCCTATGGCCATTTAATTGGGGCTAATGCAAATCGTCAGGGAACCTTTACCCAAAAATCTCATAGAAAAACTAAAGATATTATATTAAACTCCCAATCATAAGAATAAGAAGTTTATAATATCAAAGTTGAAACATGAGCTTTGTAATCACTCATGTTTTTTATTTTCTTTACTTGCGTACTACAACAGCCGCCTTATTCCGTAATTCGCTAAAGCTAAAGCTAAATCTCGATCGCTAAAATGCTGAACAAATACAAAATTAAAATTTTTTGGCGATGAATAAAACGCTAAAATTTTGGTGGATTCAATTTTTAAGACGTTCCAAAATTTCGCAATACATGTTACAAAATTGTATTCCTAGCCAAAAATCGATAAATCGACTTTATAGATTTTTAGCGATAGAGATTTAGCTTTAGCGAGTTACAGAATAGGGGGGCAGGTTGGTTTTTTTCCAACTCTAAATTGTATTTGTAAAGCCTGTTGAAAATAAATAAAAGCAACAACAGCTACAAATTGTTTTTGCAATGAGCTGTGATGCCAACATGTATTTTTTTGCGCGGGCACTCGCATATTTATAACTAAAAAGGTCTTTTTTTGGGAATTATTAAATTACATTAATTTTAATAGATTTTCATTATTGTATTACTATTGATAAAAATATTTTAATCCGATTGCAAAGTAGTTTGTGGCAAAAAAATGGAAATAATTCAGTAACTTCGTAACTGCTGAAGGCAGTGTCATGAAATTTTACATGGTTATAGATAAATTGATTCAGTAAATTGGAAAATTTTTGTTGAATTGTGCAGATTATTATTAAATTTTTGATATAATTTTGTGACTTAAGACAACTTCACAGCTTAAAAATACAAGAATAAAATCGCCAAATTTGCAAAAAATTTTTTTGCAAGACCTGTAACTTTTGAACTATCGAAGAGCAATTCAAACCGTAAGTGAGGCAAATGTAGGCCTTTGATAGCAGATTGCAAAATGGGAAAGGGTTTGGAAATCGGACAAGAAATGTAATTTTGGCGATTTTTTTAAAGTTTGACATACCCGAGGTTACCAATTTTGGGAACCCCTGGAGCCTCTCTCGAAGAAGCCATCACCCCAAACTCTTCAAACTTAAGACGGACAGCACCTCAGTTATAACCATGTAAAATTTCATGTCACTGGCTTCAGCAGTTGCGAAGATACTGAATTATTTCCATTTTTTTTGCCACAAACCACTGTGGATTTGTAGATATATGCAGTTTTTCTTATCTTGTGAACCCGTACGTACCATTAGAAAAAACATAGAATAAATAAATAAATAGAATAAAAAATAAACTATAAAAAACAAGACACTTTTGACACCTTTTGGTAGAAAAAGGTATATTTTATCTTCTTCCAAAAAAATTTTTCTATCAAGAGGGATTTCCCATAGTATTGCTTTTAACGCTCGTACATTGTGATGAGTCATACGTTATGATTTATGATTTACGAAATTTATTTTTGTTTTAATAAATGATTATGATAATATATTTTCTTGTTTAATCGCGATTAGCCTATAATCCCAATTAATACCATATTTTTAATCATAATCGCGATTATGAAAATCTTCGACTATTTGCACACCCTAACTGAGATGTAAAAATATATTCCAAAAACTCGATGTGATCTACTTTCCTTAAATGATAGATTTAAAATATTGTTCGAGAATACGAAATATTTTACCAATGCTGCCCGTAGCGTACATTCATTATCTGATTTAAATGTAAAAAAAATATATATGTATATATTTTTGGAAAAAATATTAACAAAAACAATAATGCAAATTAAAGCACTAGTTTTGGCAACATCACTGATTTTTTTAAATCTTTTCAAAATTTAAGTCGGAAGTTATTATTTTTCGGCTTAAGCTCAATAATTGAAATAATGTAAATTCAAATTATTTTTAAGAGTGGAATATTAGAATATCTAATTAGACTAGCAGAACTAATTTCGACAGCCGCTACACTGTCATCATCAGCGGCCTTTGTTCATTTTTACCACGTTTGATCGTGGATACTAGTATTAAGGAAACATCAGCTATTTAACAAAATTTTATGACGAAAAATTCGTTGTTATTAATATGGTAAGCATGAAGTTTCACCTCTGATTATTTATTCTTATCTTACAACTCTTATTTTATTTTTGGTTTTGCTTGTGCGTAGGCTCCGCCTACGATCAATCAAGCTATTGTTGTACATGTTTAAACAGGGTTTCTTTCTGTCCTTTATTTATATATATATTATTTATTTCAGTTCGAATAATAATTACGTTTCAAAATTTTTATGTTTATTATCTTTCACGACCGCATCAATAGAAATAATTAAAAAATGCTTTCAAACAATTATTTAATATTGTTACGTTTAATAAACATGTGTTTATTATCTTTAGGTTCGTCGAATTGCTCAACTACTAAATCTGTGGAAGTCCATTTTTGTCGATTTTGATTTATTGATGCCAAATTACATTATTTTATATGTTCTTTTCATGGAAAAAAAAGTTCGCTAATAACATGTGCCAATTCCGAAATTTTTTCCTAAAAGCAACGTAACTTCTTAATTCATTCAAATATTTTTCAGCTCTAATGAACTAAATCGACTTATAATTGCGTGCTATTGGAAAAACACAGCCACATGCGCTGTTAATTTTCAACACATTGCCGAAATATTTTTTGGTTATTGACCAGTTAATACAAACTTGTGCGCAAGCATTTTTCAGATAAAATAATCTTTTTTGCTTGGAATAGTTCAATGTCCTTGGTAAATTGTTTTTTTTAATTATTCTCTAGGATCTTACCCTTACGAAATTTTTGCTTGATATTTTTACACAATCTTCTCACCACATATATTTACAAGACTGTCAAAAAACAAACTTCCCCGCCGATTTTCCAAAAACAATTATGGGACTGAACTTCAGGCAAATCCTTTCAAACAAAAAAAAATATTTTGAAAATCGGTTCACAAATGACAGAGTTAAGCATGAGGGTAGCAAATTTCCCCATTGATTTTGAACAAAATATAACAAAATAAAACTGCAGGCAAATCCTTTAAAAAAAAAGAAAGATTTTAAAATCGGTTCACATATGACAGCGTTAATCTTGGCAGGATCCAATTTTCCCATCGTTTTTCGAAAACAAATTATGAGACTAAGCTTCAGGCAAACCATTTTGAGCAAAATTAGAGTTTTGAAAATCGGTTAAAAACTAACAGAGCTAAGCGAGGGGCGCGAGCAAATTTCCCACCCATTTTCGAAAAAAAAAACTATGGGACTAAGCCGCAAGCAGGCCCTTGAAACAAAAAAATAATTTTAAAAATCGGTTTGCAAATGATAGAGCTATGCATGGGAGACCAAACTTCCCCCATTCCCCCTCCTCATTTTTCTAAAGAAAAAATTATGGGACTTAGCAAACCCATTCAAGCCACAAAAGAATTTTAAAAATTAGTTGACAAATTACAGAGTTAAGGAATGAGGGGGAGCATAATCTCCACCGATTTTGAAAACAAATTATGGTACCTAACTGCAACCAAACCCTTTCAAACCAAAAAAGAATTTTAAAAATCTGTTGACAAATGACACAGTTATGCATAGGGGACTGAAATACCCCTCCCAACCATGTTTTTTGAAAAAGATTATGGTACCAAACTGTAAGCAAAACCTTTGAAACAAAAAAAAATTTTTAAATCGTTTCACAAATGATAGTGTTAAGGAATGGTTGGGGGGGGGGGCAGAGTCCCCACCGATTTTGGAAAAAAATTATTTAACCTAATTGCAAGCAAACCCTTTCAAACCAAAAAGAACTTTAAAAATCAGCTGAAAATTTCCGCAGGGTGTAAATTTGTCGTAGCAGTTTTCAAAAAAAAAAATAAAAAATTGGGACGTATTTCCCCATCAACTCGTCAAATGTTGTGTTCCAATTATTCTATCGGCGTTCTTCAATGACTTATTAGAATTGACTGATACATCTTGTGAAAAACAAAAAACAAAATCAACGTTTGCCAATGTAATCATGAAAAACACGATTTTCTTAGTAATTTTAGCTTACATATATATATTAATAAAAATTTAATTTACTAGAAAAAAATGTTTTCCTATTACTTTATTAATTCTGAACAAAAAATTAGCTTTTTGGAAATACTAGTGATATTTTATAGGAAAAACAATATAAACCAGTTGGCAATTTAATGATGAGCATCTGACACGCATCTAGCCATGTTAAACAGGTTGAGACATTAACCGGATTAAGTATATATGTTATTCTCCGTTAAATATAATATAAATTACAAATCTCATTCTACAAAACCAGCTACTGCTTACAATAACTTACGAGCACAAACTCACACAGCAACTTGACCTACAACACATGTTGACTAACGTCTAACAAGAACGTGACTCGAACAGATTAATAATGATGGCACTTAAAGTTAAAATGAAAAAGCTTAAAGAAAACTAAGCAAAAATACTTATAAAAACTGGAAAAAATCTAGTTTATTTAGAAATTCGAACGACTCACTTGGAAGAACCGCATTTAATAACTTTCAATTTCATAGGAAATGGAATTAAAAAGTTAAGAAAATAGAAGTTAGCGAAAAAAAGTACAGAAAATTGTTAGAGCGTACTAGTTAAGTAAAAGTACAGAATTTATGTGTTTTTGAGAAGAAAAAAAATATATATTTTTCTAACATGTTTGCGGGCATGAATAATTTTGATGGAGAAAAATTTCTGACCACAACAATACTTAAAAGCCTCTTAAATGGAATAAAATACATTTTTATATTTTCTAAATTTATAAACGCACTATTTTCCAAAATTAATATACATATTACTTATCCTGTGGCTAAATGCAGATCGTCAGGGAACCTTTACAGAAAAGCTCATAGAAAAGATAAAGATATTGTAGCAAACTTTTATTTAAATAGATAAGAAGCTTAAACATAAACTCAGTAATCAATGATGTTTTTTTTATTATCATTCACTTGATGATTTTACGAGTAAAATTGCTTATCTAATTGGAAAAAATAACGAATATCTACTTAATTGCCATAAAAGTTTTTTAGATTTAAAAGAACTTGTTATACCATCATCAAATTTGTATGTATAAGTACTCATTATTTAAATAATTTTCTCCAAAAAATAATAAAATAAACAAAGTGCACAGTAGGAGCTTTAAAAAAAAATTGTAATATATGTACAATTCTTAAGCTACTGAAGTTGTGCTTTCAGAATATCTTCAGCAAAGTTGTGCACCTGAAAACAGATGTGTAATACGAAGGTAACACTAGTCAGCAAAGAAATTGTCCTTGAAATGAAAATATGTGGAATAAAACGAGTTTAATGCACTAAAATAAAATTAATTTTCAGTTTTTAGCGTAGAATAAAAATTATCTAAGCGCATGGCAGAGCGCAACACATTGAAGTTAGTTTTATTTACATAAAATTCAAATACCTCTTAGCAAAATATTAATGAAGTTGCATTATTCAGAAATGTTTTTTTTTTTCTTTTTTTACGGATGTTTTAGATTTTAGAAAATATATATCATTTTCCACTTATTTTGAATAATGCTCCACAGTGCAGTTTGATAGCATCTTTGGTAGTAAAAAACAAAGAATTTTAAAAAACATTTTAGACTGTAAAATAACTTTAAATAAAAGTTCAAGCCAATTGTCGAAAATAAAACAAATAGAAGTCATCACCATACTCATAAAAAAAGTTTCATTAATATTGGAGGTTGTCTGCCAACAGAAAGCAGAAAACTCCCAAGGGGGAAAAACCAATTTCAACTTAATTTACAACATGAAAAAACTGAATGAAAACTAGTCAAAATAATGATTATATTCAAAAGAATAACATCATTATCATTACAATCATCATCAGCCTCTCAAGTACGTTTAACACGGCAGTATTTTAAGAGCAGGGATGGGAAATTAAAACTATAGTTACTTTTCTGATATATAGTAAGTTTTTGACTGTTAGGAATTGAATATATTTTAGTAAAGATTTCTAAAACAAACAAAAATTTTAATTAAAATATTCCTGTAAAAAAATTTCCAACTAACCATCTCTGGAAGAGACAAAACAACATAAAATACAAATCAGTCATTATTATTATTGTTATTATTTTTAACAAAATAAACAATACATACACCCAATATTACATACATATTTACTGATAAGCTTACAATACATAAGAGTATAATCGTACAAAATTATATATATGAAAAACAAAATAAAACAGCCATTAACTTGTCGGCTTTAATTTTTCTTACAATTTATAATTTCAATTCGTACCAGGCCAAATATGTAGAAGTGAGCATGTGTGTGTGTATATTTGTAGTATCTCACTTTAGCACAATATGCATCATAGTAAAATAACTGTTTTAGTTTTCTATAAAAAACCAATAAACAACTAACAAGAAAAAAAGCTTCATTTGATTTGAGTTTTATTCTTAACAAACTGGCGTAAAACAACAAAAAAAAGGCAAATCTTTGTTATATCGTATACGTGACTTTAAACTTTATTATTTTTCTCTTGAAAATGCTTCTGCTAATTTCAAGCTGAGCATTATTATTTAAAAGAGACAACTAAAAGCTTTCGTAGTCAAAAGTAGCTAGTAAAAGAAAATCAATTTAAAACGGTACTTTTTCTTTATCATACTACTACATAGCAGATGAGAAAAAAATGGGAACTGGAAAACAAGCAAAAGGGTGATCTTAGCTAAAAGTTAAGAGAACTTAGAATTTTTATTGGCTTTAAAGAGACTGGTTTGCTTATTAAAGAAGTAATGGTAAAAACAAAAGATTTAAGAAACGAACATACTACGAACACATTTTAAAGTTTTTTTAATGTATATGAACAATAAAAGAACTCTTCGGGGTTTTATAACTTAAAGATGGTTTTGCTTCTTATTCAATAATTTATTTATATGTAGTGAATATTACATATATGGAAATGCTGACAGATTAATACAAATTCTGAGAAATATACTAGTAAACCTAAATACATTACATTAAGGTACATTGAAATAATTTTACAGGAGAAGAACAGAAAACTCTTTAAAATAAAAAAATTAATCCATGAACAGGTCATGAATACTTGTAATACTAATTTTACATGAACGATTAAAGCTTAGGAAGAGAGTCGTAATAACATTTATTTTGATACGGTGCATCATAATCAATCAACAAGTCGCTTTTGAATTTTTTGTAACTTAGGCTTTTTTTAAATCATATGACGATATATTCTTTTAATTTTAGCTACGGGTCTTTGAAAACAAAATTAATCGGATGAATAAAGTATCTTAGCAAAAAGTGTTATGGGAGCGGAAAAACAGGAACTAAGTTTTTCCGAAGCAACTCTTTCAAATTTATCATATAATTGAAAGCAAAATTAAGTTAAATAAACAATTAAAAAATTTCCCAAGTTATTTTTCAAAACTTATTTAAATTTTTGCTAACACTTGGGCAATTCAAGATGATCTTACATATTCTTCTATCACGTATTTTATGTTTAAATATCACAAAATACTTTGAACAGCTTATTTCTCAGAACGGTTGTAAATTTTGTATTTTTCAAGAAAAGTTTAGGTTAAACTTTGGTATATATTTAATGGCGATATGTTTTCCACTTTTATTGTAAGCAAAAGCATTTGTTTTTTTATTTTTTATTGGTGCTAAGTTGACGTATTAACTTTCTTAAGCTTTATTTGTAGCCATTTTGTTAATTGTTTTACTTTGTCAACGATTTTGCTAGTATTACCGGCAAAGGAGAGCGCTGTAATGTACATCAGCATAGAACAGTATGAATCGCTACCGTTACTACCTTGTGACCAATCCTATGCCTTCATCACTTAAATAGTCCAACAATAACTAAAATAACACCACACTAATGCACATAAAAAAATATATGATGTTGATGATTACTTTCCTGGCGCAGGGAGAGAACCCGGCAACTTCTCCAACCAACCAGAAAATCAATGAAATAAATCTTACCCTTACTTATTTCAACAGATAAAAAAGAAATGCGAAAAATTGTTGTTATACTCTTTTTTTATTATACATTCATAGAGCTCATTGTTTTGAGAGTTCTGTTGGCTAAAGTATTTAAAACCAGCATTACCGTTCGTCGACTAAAGTTGCAATTTGTGACCTTTTTGATGGCAAGCGAATTTTTGTGCGACTTTTTGGAACTCATCTTATTTCGCGATTTTTTTCATTTTGGGCGAAATTTTACCCTTTTTTGAAGTTAACCAACAAAAAATACTTCCATGCATTCTCGAAAACTGTGCAAAATTTTCAATCCTGGGAAGTTATTGTGAGAGCTATTATATATATCCCGATGAAATAGCTTAATAGGAATGATGTTTTTAAAAAAATCAATAACTTATTCCCAAATGCTTAATCAATTTTTTAGTTTTGCCTGCAGAATAGTTAAATAATGATAAATTGATATTCTACAAAAAAAAGTTGGGTGAAAATCTTATATACAAAATGTATTTATTGGAGATATTCTCAAAAATTTATAAATGAAATATATTTGCTGATAGTTAAGCATTTCATTGGCGCTTTACCAAATCGTCAGTAGACTTCAAGCACAACTTTGAAAAGTTACAAACCTCTATGCACAGACTTTCAAAAACCATTTTGAATTTACAAATGATAATATTTTCGAAAATCACAAAAGAATAAGATAAGCGTTGGTTGGTTGGTTTACATGGCTGCCTGTTACGCACAAGCATTCAAGCAGAATCAATAAGATTCCGTAGTGGTTTGGTCTGTAAAACCACTCGTTAGTGTCAAACTATGTAGGTCCGAAACCAGGCCGGATTCGGTATTAAATACTAGATCCAGCCCGTCGCATTGAGATACCTAATCAGGTCATCCAGACCTGAAAACTGTTTCTTCTTTGCTTTGATCGCAGCAACTACGGCAGAACGCATTGTAGGAAAGGCCTATCTTGCTAGCATGTCTACCAATTGCCCAGTGCCCCTTCACTACTGCGACGAGCCTCGAGATGTCCCTACGGTTTCTGTTAATTAGTTGTGTTGTGCGCTTAACGTTCTAGCAAGGCCACTTTTTCCTAGCTACCTTACACGTGCTCAACTTGCGCCACCTATCTTCAGCTTTCTGCCGGTAATATTTGAGACTGCAATTTCTAATAGTGCCAAACGGCATGGCTACCAATTCAGCAGTGAAGACATGCATGGAAGATCCAGCCCTGGGCAGATCATCCGCCAGTTCGTTGCCCGGGAAGTTGCTATGTGCGGGAGCCCAGATGACGTCAGTCTGACCACCTAATCTGGATAACACGTCTTTTTACTGACTCACTAGAGTAGAAAAAGTAGTGTGTGACCTTAGAGACAGAAGTGCTGCCTGGCTGTCGACGAAGATGCCGACTCTTCCTTGGACACCCCTGTGAATCAACACCCTACCCGCCTTCCTTATAGCCAACATTTCAGCCTGAAGTACACTAGCTTCATCAGGAGGACGGAAGGAGAGTTTTATTCCATGGTCCTTCGAGAAGACTCCAGAGCCCACACCGCAGATCATTCTTGATCCATCGGTATACATTCTGAAATTGAAGTCTTTTTCTATGTTTCCCCCCTTCCACTCCCGTCTGGATGGAATAAGGACTTTGAACGTACTATCAAATTCCATATAAGGTACCATGTAATCGGTGGGCTTCCTCAGTGTCGGTGGTAACTGACCTAGGATTCTGGCATGGCCATAGGTCCTTGATCTCCACCTCCCAGATATCGCTAGTGTAGCCAACCAACCAAGATAAGTGTAGTAGGCTTAAAAAATTATACAAGAACCCAGCAAATAATTTGTATTCGATATGAATCTATTAGATTTTTCTACACCTTTGTACAATTAGAAATCCATTGGATAACAATAAAAGTATTTATAAGGCAAAATGAAAAATTAAATCCAACTTTAACCTTTAAGAAATTTATTTTTTGACATATTGTCATAATTTTATTTTAAATGAAGTCTATTTGCTGATAGTTAAGCATTGTCTATATGCATTTCATTTCAGAGGTTTGTAACTTTTTAAAGTTGTTCTTGAAGTCTACTGACGATTTGGTAAAGCGCCAATGAAATGCACTGGGGAAGCCTTCTGACTACATGATACCTCATCTGGACTTCGATAGCACCTTCATAGTCCTTTATCCATCCAGACGGGTGTGGAAGGGAGGTAGCATAGAAAAAGACTTCAACTTCAGGGTGTATACTAATGGATCAACAATGATCTGCGGTGTATTCTCTGGAGTCTTGTCGAATGGCCTCTCTATGGACACTCCTTCCGAATTCCCACGAAACTAGTATACTCATAGCTATAATGCTGGTGATCAGGGTGCTAATTAACAGGAGTGTTCAGGGGATAGTCGGCATCTTCGTTGACAGCCAGGCGGCACTTCTGTCCCTAAGGTCACACGCTACTTCTTCTACTTTCGTTAGCCAGTGTAAGGACATGCTATCCAGATTACGTGGTCAGACAGATGTTACGCTCATCTGCGTTCCTGCACATAATAACTTTCTTGGCAATGAACAGGTGGATGAGCTGGCCAGGGCAGGCCAGGACTGACTCTCCTACAGACGCCTGCACAGCTAAATCGGTAGCCATACCGTCTGGCACTATTAGAAACCATATTTTCAAACATCATCGTCAGAAAGCTGCATAAGTTGTGGCCTTGCTACAACGATAAGCGCACAACACAGCTAACTAACAGAAACCATAGGGACATCTCGAAGCTTGTTGCAGTAGTGACGAAGTACTGGGCGATCGGCCAACATGCTAGCTGGATAGGCCCTTCCTACAATGCTTTTCACCGTGACTGCCGGGATCAAAGTAAAGAAGAAACAGTTTTTCACGTTCTTTACGAGTGCCCGGCCTTGCACCTCTCGAGACACAAATTCTTAGGCAGCAATATACTAGACGACCTATAAGATCTAGCAGAAATTGGTCTAGGTGACCTGATTAGGTATTTCAATGTGACGGGTTGGATCTAGTACTAGCGGATCTGGGATGTCGGTTCGCACCTGCATGGTTGGACTGACACTGACGAGTGGAGTGGTCTGTGAAAACGGAATCTAACTGATTCTACTTGCTTGTCTGCGTGCAGTAGGCAGCTACGTATATCAACCAACCAACCATACTGCTGCCTAGCTACCAGAAATAACAAAAATTTTAAAATTTTTTTCCACTTAAAGAAGCTTTATTTGTGTGGATTGCAATCTTTAGGTTGAACAGACTACCAGTTTATAAAAAATTGGCCTACTTGGGTCCTTTCGTCCCTCTGTGATGATTGCAATCTTTCAAAATGTATAAAATTCATCAAATTCGTTCAAAGTCTTTGTGATTTTTGCGTCTTTTTAAGCATATCGCATGTAATTTGGAATCATTTTTGCAACATAGTCCGAACCGCGCTATCCTTTGCGAAATTTTATTATTTACAGGCTTGAAGTAGTCGACAGATTCCGATTTCACAAATTATGTTTCTGTCATTGTAGACCTTGGTGAAACTGTAGTACTGTTTGTGGATCGTTAGCAGACAAACATCGAAGTGAAATTGATTTTATATGCCGTTACACAGTTCGTCATTTATTTGTAGATGACCAGTTTGGAAATCAATATTCTTTTAATCGATCATAATTTTTTATATTTATTACTTATTTATTTAAATACCAACAGACTTCGATAATGCTTTCAAAGCTGACCCTATTAATATTCAAAACTTAAATACGATTATAACAAAAATAAAAAATAAAAATAAAAGTGACTTTATATATATATATTTATGTGTATCTATGTAGATATAGCGCTTTCTTTCAATTGATTCGGAGTTATGTTAAACAATTCTATTGTTTCTTTTAAATATATTTTATTATAAATAGTTTATTTGTTTTAATTCATTATAATATGTTTAACATGCAACAACTTATATAAACATAGTATTACAAGAACTGCAATATAAAGTTTAACCTAATTCAGGTTTATCAAAAACCATTGTATTTTTCGGCTACAAATCAACCTGTTTAGGCCTGTTAGCATCTTTTTTTCAGCTTTTCAGTATGTGGTTTGTTTAAAAGAATAAACAAATATAATACGCTTGATAATTTTTGGTTACAAATAATATTTATAATTTGCTTAATAATAGACAATTAAATTATGGAATTGTAATTTACATAAAACCTTCTCGGTGCTAATTTTTGTCTTACTGTCAATGGCTGATAATGGTGCTTGGTAGTATTAGAAGTTGACCTTAGATTTAGAGGAAGGTCGGTAAGGAAGCGATCTAAATATATTGAATACAAGTAGCAAATGTTTCTGAACTGTTTTGTACATTATTTTAGATGAAAAAATAAATTTGTATTTACATATATTCTCAGCATTTTCTATTAATTTATTACAATAGAAGCGGATATGACATTTTAAATTAAGTTTTAATAAGAAGAAACGGATAAAGCCATACATCAAAATGTTCAAGTACGATTATAGTGGCTGGGCCGATTTGATTAAAATTGAGTTCATAAATGAATTTTTCTTTGTTTTTTTTACAAGCGATAACAGCAAAGCCTTTCTTTAAAGTTTACAACCTTTTGGCTGATCGTGCAGCATATCGCTACATGAAACTATGTGTTCTTTACATCTGACGTATAAGGTATGATCAGCAGCTTTATAGAATATATTAAGGTAAATATTTTTGTCGAACATATTAACCCTCTAACTCCTCCACATAACGGTCATTTTTGGATCTTTTCTAACATATCGTAAGAAACAGCCCTTGAAAATGGGGATAAAATGTTCTACAGAAATGTTGACCATAAAATTTTACTATAGGCTTTCAAAGACAATCAAGCTACAGACTCAACGTGTACGCCAGTATTCACTGAAAACTTAAACTTTGTTCAAGGGTTAACTTTATATTTATTCACAATTAGTTTTTGGTATAGGAAATCTTGTAAGTCTTACGCTTAAGGTATAAGATGTGCTCAGCACTTTTACGTAAAACACCACGAAAAACGTTTTGGCAATTTTTTTCGTTTTGGTGCTTATTTCTTTTTAGTGCTTTTTTAATTTTAGTGATTTTTCGTTTTGGCAATTATTTCGTTTCGGCAATTTTTTTAATTTTGGATTTTTTTAGTTTTGGTGTTTTTATTTATTTATTTTTTTGGATAATTTCTAATGATTTTTACATTTTTTAATTCTTAATCACCGAATTGGAAGCGAAGTTAAGAAATATTTCCTTTTTGGCGGTCTATATTAATATTTTTCTCTAGGAAAAAGAGTACAAAGTTACACATTTTTCAACTTGTTTCTTTTTATACGAATTTAAATGCAAAGCGGTGTTTTATGTCAATTTTAGTAAATAATCAATTTTAATAATAATTTTTAGACAAAAATTAGTTCATAAATTTCTTTAAAAAAATGGATTTTTTAAAAATCATGGTGGGTATTTTTTGAAACTATAAAGGAATTATAAATTTTTGTCTGACTAAAATAAATTTTGACTTTCTTTTCTACTAATTATCTGAATTTTTGAATATCAATTCTTTGGAAGCAATGAAAATGTAGTTCCTCAAAAAGGACTTCCAATTTTTTTTACTGGGTATATTAACTGATAGAATATGCTTTAATTTTTATATTGTTTAAATTTCGGTGTTTATTCGTATAGTCAGTGTAATAATAATACGCTAACTTCGAAAATGTCAAGTGTCTATATATCAAGTGTCTGTATAGTGCATTGGGATTTTAGCATTTTCGTTGCTCGCTTTAGAACAACCTTTAAATGTTAGCTTTCATAAACTTTAAGTAGTTGTCTTTGCAGCGTCTATAGTTACAAATATGTAGTGGAAATTTAAGGTCTCTTACGGCTCTCGAGATAGAAGCCTGTGACAGACAGACAGACAGACAAAGAGACAGACGGACAGACAGACAGACAGACGGACTGCGTAGCGAAAACAATAAGGTTTCTTTCAACTTTGGTGCACGGAACCCTACAAATGAAACAAAATAGGTGCCTGGGTTTGAGATTTACGATGCCACAGACATTTACATCCACAAACTAATAACAGGTCTCTTTTTTTTAAGAATTTAGAATAGGAACCAATCATTATTATATGTATTAAAAAATAACTAACTGCCTGTTTTGGAATATAAGAAAATAATTTCGATTGTGAACTTATTTTAAAACCAACAATAGGTTAGATTTTTACATAACTTCCTAAATGACAGGAAGTTAATTTTTATCTTTAGAACCACAGACCTTGTCAAATTAACATTTTAAACCGAAAGTTTGTTGTATTGTAAATGGAATATAGAATTTTCACACAAGCAAATTCTTTCATGAGTTTAAGAAACTACTTATTGGCATATCCGTTTTAGGGAAACGCGATGAAAAAATAAGCTCTAGAAAACTAGAAAGAAAAATAAATAAATTACCATTTAAATCACAAACTGATTTAAACAAGAATTTCAAACTAAAGATATCTTAAGAGCGAGAAAAGTTTCTTTAAATCTCAATTTTCCAAAAATGAATTTTCTCTCTCAATGGCAGAATTTTCTTAAGATTCATTTTTCCACAACATACTTGTGACTGCAGATATCAGCAGCACAGAAGCATTCAGCAGCACAGTAGATTTTGAATGTCTACTTCACTTAACATTTATTGCCTTGTCTTTGCCCAAACCAGATGGTCGAAGCTGCTGAGGCTGTCGGTCGCACCAGTAAAAGAAACCAAAAATACAACCACTAACAAAAACAGCAGAAAAAGCTTTTGTTTTCAATAGCGTAAAACGAGCGTAAAAATTTGATTGCAGCAAAAGCTAGCATATGTTAAATATGAATGAGTGAATGTCTGTCGTCTAGTAATGGTTGGCTATTGTGTATGGAATAGCATGGCATGAATTGGATTTGATATTTTATTTGATTTTATTTTTATTTTTTTCTCTTGTAAAGCAAACGCACACTAGCAGACAACAGCTATAAATGACTTAACCAGGGATTTTATATCATATTCATTTGTTTATTGTTGTTGTTTATGGTTTTAATAACAATAATAAAAACAGAGCAATAGCAACAATGGCCACAACAAAAACAGCAACAACAACAACAGCAACACTCAGTATAGCCTGTTTAAATAACAACTTTTTCTCTGGCTTTAAAACGTTTAACAACGTGTTGTTATTGTGATTCATTTTCTTTTCATTTGTAGTCATAGAGTCTTGAGATTTAGCATTTGTTTGTTTGTGTGGCATTCATGTATCCGTTACTGTTACTCTGATTTTATTACTAACTTTTGTTATTGCTGCTACAACTGCTGCTTCTGCTCTGGCTGCTAATATTGCTGCCAGCTTTTGGCGTTAGCGTTCACTGCAATTGTCCATTAGATATAGCTCTAATATTTTACTTAGTGGCTTACTTCAATACATTATTTGGAGGTTCATTCAGAAGGTTTTATATATCCGTTCGTTTAACGTTTGGAATTCAGTTTGGTGCTTAAACGCGGGTCGCGTATTTCGTTCTCTGGATAAGCTAAAAGAAATCGTGGCTTGGCGTTTTACTTCTATCTACAACACATATTGGATTATTAATTAATATTTGAATTTAAATTTATTAAAGTAACAAGCTCACAACGAAACAAAAAGTTATTCACTCCGACAAAGCAAACAAAAAAAAAACGAAACAAATTTTGAAATTAAAATTTTCAACTTGAATGGTTGCATATACACAAGTTATAACCATCTTTTTTTCATATTCATTGCTTTCGTCTTTCAACTAACCAGCAACGCTGCACCGTAGAAAATATAGCAGTTTCATAATTAAACTGTAATTTTTCTTTTGCGAAATAATTGCAAAAAAAATATTTAATGTAAACCGAGAAAAAGCAATATAATAAAAATTTGCTAATTAAAGTGTTTATTAAAAAGCAAATCAAAGTAAGCAATATTTAAAGAAATTTTACTTAAAAGAAGTGATTTTTTTTATAAGGAAAACCTTAAGAGATATTGAAAATAAGACAGATTATAAAACTAATTAAAGCAGCATTCAAAATGTCGGTTAAATGGAAATTAAATCTATTGCTAGCAGTTGCCTTTCTTTTTGTGGATTTACAATTAACAGCAGCAGTGCGTATAGCAGGTCAACAGCCGCTACATTTAAAAGGTAAAAAAGAACAAATCATAAATAAAATAAAAAAATAAAGTTAATGGATTAAAAAGTCTAAAAAAGGAAATCTTAAATTCAAAAAATTATACGAAACATTTAAAAGTATAAAAAAAGTATTAGAAACGAAAGATTTAAGAAACGAACTTTTTTTAACTGGCTTTATGCTCTAATTTCTGTGTATAAAAGGACTTTATTCATAAATCTTAGTGAAAACATTTTAATGAACTTACAAATATAATGCCAAATATAACGAAACTTCGCGGCGAAAATTGCCTTAAGTGTTAAAAAAATGTTGGGCCAAATTATTAGCAGAATCAAAAGAACTAAGCTACAACTAAGCTACAAACATAATTATTTAAACAAGCTAAATATGTATTTAAGGCACAAACTTGAAATTAATATCATCAAGAAAACAAAAGACTTAGGACACAAACTTCAAACAACGAAATCAAATTTATTATGTATATAAAAAGCCAAAGATCTTAGATGTACGGTTAAAGTAAAAACAGAAAAAACTGCTGTTTGAAAATTTTTAAGAAAAATAATCGTAGAAGACTTTCCCGATAGAAATAATGCAAACAAGCAATTTCCGCAAAGTCTTAAAGTCTTCTTTAAAACTATATCTGTTGAAGCTATTACTTTCTTCTTTTAATTAAATATTTAGCAATCGATGGGTTTTTAAGGCTAAGAGCTGATAAACTTTTATATTCGATCGAAGCGGTGCTCTATAGGACACGTTTTTTTAATTTTAATTTTTTTTTTGCCAAAACTGGAAAACTTAATATTGAAAATTCGCAATTAGTTTAGCTTTAATACATCTATATGCTTATATGTTTTATATGCAGTGCATAAAGTGTAAATTTCAGATAAAGATTTCATAAATAAGAATTAATAAATTCTAAAATTTAATAAATAGCAGATAGTATCGAAATTGGAGCAGTTTTTTTTTGTGTAAAGCGAAATAATTGTGACCTTAAGGTGCACTAATAGAACTAATAAGAGCTTTTTTCATTTGGACTTACAAAAAAATGATAGCAGATGATATAACACCATCACAGCTCTCCAGGATAATCAATTTTGTTCAAAAAACACATTTCTCTATGCAACTTAACATTAATTATTAATTGTTAGAGTATTATTATTAATTATTTTTGTATTAGTAAGAGTAGCTTTTTTTACTTTATTGGAACGTAAAGTATTACGTTATATTTAAATTCGAAAAGGAATTCCTCAACCTTTTTGTAATGCAATTAAATCATTTTACTCGACTTTTCCATTGTTCGATTAATCAATTAATCGAAATCGAGGTTATTAGATTAATCGAACAATCGAGTAACACTTTTATTTCGTTCGAGTTATTCGAATAAACTTTACTCTTAAAAATTATTCGAGTTTATCGGAAAATTTTTTAATTTAATCGGTTTTTATCACATCTTTGTGATCAAAAATAAAAGAAATGATTTTTTTCGCGTTTTGTATATTTTAATTATGAAAACAAAAGGAAAAAATATTTCTACATAAACTAGAGCATAAACTGGCTCTTCGAATGTTTCGTTTTGAGAAAATTAAGCATCAGGAAATATTTAATAAATTCAGACATGTTCCGTATTCAATCCGAAAAAAAATCATAAGCATTTTTTGTTATAAATATTAAATTGTAGCAGTAAAGCTTTTACAATTCCGAACAGTTTTATTTTGCATGGACAACAGAACAGGATAATTCATAAAGTAATCGAATAAAATCAATGCATTTAGTTCTAAAAAAATATCATGCGTTTTCTTTATTTCATAAATATTTTTTCCATTGAACATTTCTCACATTATCAAGAATCGTCTTTAACTAATCATAGACGCTAGAGACTTTGAGAAAAGTGAATTAAAAAGCATTTCCAATTTATCCGATCAATTCTTTGGTTTTTCTAGATGCATAAGTAATATTTCAGATGACAACGGCAATTTTTTGCTCTTTGATTTTGTGAATACTTTTAATATTTTACTGAGACTCCGCCTTTAGATTACATTTGACATTTTAATACGAAAAATTAAGTTAACTAGTTACTCTTGATATCTCTTCTTTATTTCAAATACTTTTTGCTTGATATTTCCGAAGTTTTGCCAGTTCTTTTTTTTAATCTACAAAAACTTCCAAAAAAGGAGAATTTACATACAATATTTTAGTCAAGTTATTCGATTAATCGACCTAAATTACTCGAACAAAGTTTTACTCGAAATTGAAATTTTTTGTTTCATCGAATATTATTTGACTTCAATTATTCGATTAATCGACCAAACATTATTGGAATGAATACCCTAGAATATACATACTAAAATTGGAAAGAAATCAAAAACCTAATTTGTTTATAAAATCCTGTTTAAAACAAAAATATCTTCCATGCACGTTGTTTAAACAATTAAAATGGGTAAAAATTGTCATGTGTGAGAAGGCGTGAGCGTCAGTGATAAAATATTTTTTTCGTGACTTTAAGTGATAATAAATTTTAAGGTCCTTAAGAGGAAGGCTTTCAAAGGTCGTACCCAAAAAATTAGCAAATTGGTCCTGCTGTTGGCTGTAATTAATTATGGCCACAACAAGGGGTAAAATTTCCCATAGTGCAATGTACTAAAATCAGAAATATTTACTGTATGGCGAAAAAATCGAATATCTATTTTTTTAAATCCTGTTAAAACCGAAAATTTCTTTAATGTACGTTTAAGCAAATAACAAAAATATAAAAAAGGTGTGCTTTGAAATTGTCACGCGTGAGAAGGCGTGAGCGTGAATGATAAAAAAAATTTTCTTCGTAAGATTAAATGATAAAAAATTTTAAGAAACTTAAGAGTTTGGCTTCCGAAGGCCGATTCCAAAAATTATTTAAATCGGTCCTGCTGTAATTAATTATGGGCACTAAAAATGTAAAATTTCCTATAGTGCGGTGACTTAAAAATTTTTTTTTCAGAAAATATATTTTCGAATTTTTTTTTTCCAAATTCTCGAAATCTGACAAATCGAATCGTGTCATATTCACACATTACCTAAGTTCAAACAAAATCTTAAGAACAGCGAAAATTTTGCTACGATCGGCTGAGATATTCAACAAAATATGAACAGGTCAAATATGCTCACACACATATCTACCCACAGCCATACGGGCATTTCCGTAAAAATAGCCCAAATAGATTCCTAGGGCCTCAAAAGGTCGAGATCTGATAAAAAATAGGGCTAAAATCAGTGACTTCTTAATTTTTGATTGTGGGAAGTTAAGAGTTTTACTCCAAGCACTCGGAATATATTTCTTAAATCAATTTTATGCTTAAAAACTTTCACAAAAAAAGCTTAAAAAAGCAGAATTTTTCAAGCAAAAGTATCTTTGAAAACATCAATTTTCTCAAAAGTTCCAATAAATCGCACAATCAGACAAACTGGCAATTTGCTTGTGCCATTATTGTACTTATTCCAATTGCTTTATGACTACCAATTTTAATAAAAAAAATTTTTGCAGGCTTCTGAATTCAAACAAAACAATATTTGATTCCAGTTTCATTATTTTTTTTTATTTCATAGTAAAAAAAACTAGTTCAAGCAAAAATATTTACTGAATCATATAAAATAATTAAAACAATAATCGAATTCATAAGCTGAGTAAACAAAAGCGGAATTATGAAAGAATTTTATATGATGACAAAGTATAAATTAAATAATTTAAACCATTCATTTTAATGGGAAAATTAATTTAATTTTTTAATTTAGATGACAAATTCCAACCAACTTAATAACATATTTATACAACTTAAAAGTTTATGTTAAACATATGTTTGTCTAGAGAATCAAGTTTTTTTTGTACTTTTAAATCTTGAATATTAGCCGAACAATTATAAATATTTAACAAATTTTTGTCAAAAGTTGTTAATATTCAACTTTGAATAACTTTAGAGCACGCTTTTGGAATTTAATAAAAATTATGGCATTTGAAAGGTTGAGGTTTCTTCTTATCAAATATTTATCAAATATTTTTTTATCTTTCCCATAAATATCCTGTTGTACTCATTGTGTAGAATTGACAAATTAGTAATAAATAGGCTAAAAAGTTACCATCAAGGACAGCCAAAAATATACTCTACAAAAGTGCTTTATGAGTTGCTTTTGTAGCTGAACCATCGAATAAGTAAAAGAACTAATAAATGGCTACACAGCTTAAACAAATTAATGCATATGCTTGACACCAGAGGGCTTGCAACACTTCTCTACAAAAAACGTGAAACCTGTTCTCTCTACACTATCCCTTTCCCAAAGAAGGTAACACATTCATTAATTATCTAGTAGACATTAGTTGCCTGATTGTGTTACTTCTCTTTATAAAACAACTACATCCAGGAAATTTCGATAGTAAAATTTTACTGATTCACTATTGACTTTGTCACCAGTACTACTGACGAATTGTACCCAGGCAATGTTCTGTACTATAGACATGTGCTTGTCATTGAGATTCCACTACTGACCTCGGAACTGTTGACTTACTATAAACTAGGTGGCTCTTATGGGACCATATGGAGACATTGGTACCAGAGATTCACTAGTGCATTCTAATGATTATAGTCAACACATATGAAACTTTTTACCAGCTAAGACAAATAAATTAGATTTTTTATGAAAGTTTTTAGTTTTCCGTTCACCCACATATATTTTCAACACATCAAAGTGAGACCATAAAAAATCGTTTTCTAGCTGTTAAAAACTTCTCTTCTCATTAAAGCTAAAATAAAAAGTGTAGACCATTCGTTGACAACGTCACCAAAAAGTCACCAAACTTGTCGACAAAAGTGGTGACTTGGAGACACTTGGCCCCTGGCTTTCTTCAGGGCTGTTCTAAAAATTTGAAAATTTCTTTTTAAAATGTGGAATATGTTCTAAAAAATATGCATCTCAAAAGGCTAATATTTTTTTCCAAAATAAATATTAAAAGGCTAAAACAAACTTCAAGGTTGCTATAATCGATATGTCGAATATTAATATGAAATATATACCTAATTTCAATAAAAATTTATTAGCATAATTGTGGAGAATGTTTCTTAAAATATATTTCCTTGAGATACTAAAATTTTTTATTGAAGCTGTTTGGCGGTTTTCGGATACATATTTCTAATTTTGACTTCTTAATTGTACAATTGAGCTTGGTCCGTGCTGTTCTAAGCAAACTTTGGTTCGTTCACTTTTGTAGAACATGTCATTTGAGTTATTTTGATTTATTAGAACCTCGCCGCAATTTGGGGTGTACTACACGACTCTATCGTTACAGCAGAGAACTTTTTCCCGAACCCCGCTCTTAAGCACGTCACACATTAAAAGCACGTCCATTTGTGATCGATTACCCTGTAAATCGTATTATGCATTACAGAGTAAATTCATTTTTTGAACGATGACTTCGAATAAACTTCCCGCAGAGTCTTTCCTCTCACTTTTAATATGGGAAAATTCAAATCGAATTTTTACAAACGATACTACTTCTATACTCGTTCCATTAACCAAATTTTTTAGTTCCGGCATAATGCATAATGCCTTCTATTATGCCCTGTTGCGTAAAAGTCTACTTATTATGAGCCGTAATATTAGATCCACTTGATATATATGGCTGATTCTCATTCTAAACGTTCATTTTGTGTTTTTACCAAATGCTTACCAATGTAACTAATATACACATATAAGATTTTTATTGTAGTCTTAGCGTCATTCAATGGTTCATGAAATTAAATTATATTTTTAGATTTTTTGAAGACACATGGAAAAATAAAAAGTTTGTATGTTTAAAAAAAATCCTTTACAAACATTGATAGATAAGCAAAAAGGAGGCTAATTCTTCTTTCAAATAAATGTTAAAAGCTATGTCTATATCAAATAATTTGTAAGTAGCAAAATACGACCCAACTAATACTTACTTTGAAAATATAACAGCCCACTGTGCGAAAATCTTTTCAAAGAAAGCCAGAAACTTGTAAACAGATAATGTTCTTTATACCGATTGTACCCTTCAGCTGCTGTTAACTTTTTTTGAACGTCCTAAAATTTACAGATAAACTATATTTGAAAAATTTTTTTACGTAACGCTCAATACATTTTTATACGATTTCAAAATTTTTTTTCAGAATACACACTTTTGAATTCAATAAAAATCAGTTGTATAATCTTCGATATATTTTAACATAACCTCTTTAGGTATTCACTAAAAAATTGCAATTATATTAAAAATATATGGATAACACTCAATACAATTTTTTTGATACAAAAGATGTTTGATTGATGAAAGGTTGAAAGGATGAAAATTTCATGTGCAACCTACGAGAAGCAAATGCCAATATTCTATAACCTTTATAAATCGAATCTCGTTGTTGGAAAAAATTAATAATTTCTTAATGTGGAAAGTCAACAACATGCATTACGGATGCGACATTTTTTATGAAGAGAGTAAAACAGTATTTTCGTTCTTTCTGTCTATCACATAATGGACAGTCTTACAAAAAAAGAACTTATATACATTTATCTATAATCTATTTATTTAAAATTGCCCAATTCACAAGGTCTCGCAGTATTGCGTATTTAACATTTAAAATACACCTTGTAAACAGACATTTTTGCTGTATCGGTCTGTAGCTATAGCTGCCAGAAATGCCGATGTCTTACGATATAACAAAAAACAATTTGACATACTGTGTTGTCATATCGTAAGTTTTTTCCGATATGACTACAATGAGAAGCAGCGTGGCCATTTTAGCTCTTTTTTTTTTGATATGACAAAAAGCTTTATGACATACTGTGTTGTCATATCGTACGCTTTTACGAAATAACAACACTAAGATATCCATACACGGTGTTGTTGTATCGCAGTGTTGTCATATCGTAAGAAACTTAGGATATGACAACACACTATGACATATCGTTTTTTGTCATATCGTAAAAAAGAGCTAAATGTCGCCACGCTGCTGAGAAAACCATACACCGTGTATGGTTTTCTCAGTGTTATATCATATCGTAAAAAACTTACGATATGACAACAGAGTATGTCATATCATTTTTTATCATATCGTAAAAAATCGGAATTTCTGGCAGCTATGTCTGTATCTTGTATTAAAGGACAAAAGAAGAACAAGGTACATACAAATACTCTCTGAGAGAGTCTCTCTCTAAATACGAGTTTTCGGAACATATGAAATAAAAGTGTATTTGTGTATTTCATTTTTATATGAAATATATCAGCAACAAATATACACTACTGTAAAGTAATACAGAAATACACATGATACAGAGGTACAGCAAGCTTGTGAATTTGGCAAATCATGCTAAAGAAATTTTCATTTTTAAATTTTTGCGTTCATTTTATGAAATATTTTACTATACTTTCAACGGACACGAGAAAAGCATTTGAAATAACAATAAGCCATATATTAGAGTTGTCCAAAAAAACAAATTATTTTATTTTTTCAAACCTCGCAGCGAAATACCTTCAGGTGTTGAAATAGGATGACTGTTGAAAGCAGAGCTCTTAATTTCAATATTTAGAAGTCGCTTATCGCAAATGTCTATTTACCATACAAATTACATAGGGTATTTTCTTCTCATATAATTCAGTTTTATGTTCTTTTTATGTACGAGCCATATAGATTGGATAATTATAAAGGAATTTTGGAACGTGTTAGAGAATGTACCATATTTTTTTAGCCAAAACTAAATTAATTTCTGAAAAATGAAGTTAAGCGGTTCTGTTACATATGCAAAACTTACTGAACAAAAATTATTTTTAAAGTTTTCATAACTTTTGAAGGATTACGAACAAAGAAGGCCTTTCTTTTTACCTCAAAACAGAGTTCAAACAGCGGGGCCAAAACATATCATTTACTTTGCAAATGACCCATATATAAAATATTTCAATATTCGCGATTTTGTATTTTTTGGTTGTGTTTAATTCCGCTAAATATTTGTTCGCAATATTCCATTGAAGTGAGATATTTGGAATTTAGCTCGCGCTTAAGTTTAGCTCCTTCGATAAGCAATTAAGAAATATGTTCTTTTGAATGCAAAATATGCTAAAAAAAATATTAAAAAAAAACTATGAAAAAATTCACTTAAGTAAGAGAAAATATATCATTAGAAGCAATATATGCAAAAATATTCTTTTAAATGCAAGTATACAACAATATGCCTTGACAGGTCTTTGCCAAAAGCTTAATCATTTCTGATATGAATAAACAGCTTTAAAAAATTGCACGAAGACAGAAAAATTAACATATATCAAATCAAAAGGCTTAAGTTACAAACATAAAAAGTTAAGCATTATAAAGGCTTAAGGCACGAACTTAAAATGAATCCTTTCAAATATGATAAAAAGATCTAAAATTATTTAATCTTGAAGAGTAATAAATTCTTAATAAAATCTGATGCGCAGATAAGAGTAAAGTAAATGCTTTAAATCGGAAGAGGCAAAACTATTTATTGTAGTAAAAAAAACTTTAAATTACTCTCCAGTGAGACTTCAAGTTGAAGCAATCTGCAGGGGAAGTTCTTCAGTCATAATTATTTAGTTTACTTTCGAAACGATGCTATAAATAGGTTTTTAATCAAGATACCATAAGAACGGAAACAGTTTCTACATACCAGGTGTGTATAAATAACTTAACTCTAGTTTGCATGTGCAAAAATCGTATAAATTTTTTTTAATAATCGTCGTTTTAAAAAATATTTTGATATTTTTTACAAATATTTCAAATAGTTTTTTATTGTCTCTAGAGAAACAATTGAACAAACCACCAAATATTATCGTTACTTTTGAATACTTTGAAATAAGAAATATATGTAATTTAGAGATACAGCTGTTGAAAGTTTTGCATTTTAGGTCTTACGATGGGTAGAGGCTCAGAAAAAGCAGTTTGCGGTAATGAAATTGGATATCAGAGCAAGTTTCCAAAAAAAAACAAGTTTTTTGGTTAACTTCACAGCTTAGTATCTCCCAACAAAAGTAATTGATAATATTTAAAAATATTTTCAATTAAAAATACAAATTTCGTGATTGTTTGAAAATTAATTAATTTTTTAATTGAATCAGCGGTTTTCGTAATTGAATATTGTTTTTATATTTTTATCTATATGTATCACTACATATCACTTAGTATTTAATGTACTCATTGTACTAACAAAACCATAAATTTCTTTTTGGAAAATTAAGCTGTCCTTGGGCAGAATCGATCCCACAATCCTCAAACTGATTAATTAGCACACAAGCCTACACAGAAAAAACTAAATTTAATTTTCAGTAAAAAAATTCAACGAATCAGTAAATATATTGTCTAGAAATGGACCTACAAACTAATTTATAAATACAGACAAAAATGTCTTAAGAATTTCATTGAAAAAAACCGGGTTTTCAGTAAACAAATTGTCCAAATCTATAAAACAGTTTGTCTAAAATTATTTATCAACTCTAAGCAAAATAGTTTACTAAACCAAATATATCAAACAATATTTTTGTTTGAATTTGTAAAATAATTTGTCTAAAAATACTTATAAGTTCTAAGCAAAATAGTTTACCGAATCAAACAAAACTATTTGATGGATTTTTTGTAATACATCAAACAAACTATTTTTCTGCGTTAGTATAAACTTTTTTTTTTAATATTTTTAAGCTTTAACTAATAACATCATCATCCATTATCCATATATAAAATTTTACTATGTTCAATGTGTTCAACCCTGTATGTTTACTAAGGACTTAAAAAAATAATTAATAAGAATTAACCCAACAACGTTAAACAACTAATTCACTAAGAAATCTTCAGTAAACAAACTTGTAACAGTTAACGTTTGATACTAGCTGTATAGTTCAGTTGTTCATGGACGAACTTGTTCATTTGAATAATTCAGCAGTATGAGCGAGGAGAATTTGTTCAGTCCTTTTGATCTCTTTTATTCATTTTATTCTTTCTATTTGATTAGACACACACTAAATTTCTATCTAAATATATTAAAATACATTAATAAATACAAAATATTTCAATATCTGCTAGATAAAATAATTTGCATTAATATATTTGTTTAATATTTACTTATTTATGTTTGAACATCTGATCAATCATTCAGTACAAAAAAAAATTAACGACTGAACGAAAAGAACGAACTTGTTCATATTTTTGCTCTGACAAAGATTACTAGTCTCTAATAAGAATGATTATGCCAAACTCTAACTAATTGTATGAGTTCCGACATCGCATTCCTTTTGCTATCATTGTTGTTGTTATATCTGTGGTCATAAGCCCTAACCGCTTAAGTCGTTTTCAAAATATTTCGGGAGAGCTGTTTAAAGTTTCAAACACTCGCTTCCAATCAGACTTAGGCGCTGAAGGGTTGTGACCACAGATAAATGTATGTGTATGTCGTTACAGAACTTATTTTTTCCGTCCGAAATGAAAGTCAAGCAAAAAATTCACTGATTCATTAAAGAACGAACATCTACTGAAAATTAAATTTTATTTTAGACAAACTTTTGCTTGAATTTTTTTGGTGATAATTTTTTCTGTCTACTATAGAATCCAAATTTTTGGAATTTGCATTAATAGATAAGATGTAAACGATTTAAAATTTTTTAAATTTATTAACATCTAAAAAGCATAAAATATAAAAAAAATATAATCAAAACTAAAAATAGATAATTCCTTGTGTATTAAGTAAAATAACATTTATTTATTCATTAATATTTAGCTGAATAGTTGCCACTGTTACTCATTTTTATAGAAATTATATAAAGAAAATGAAAGTTGTGTTTTTTACATTTAAAAAGTTGGTGACTGATTTGTTGGTTTCTTTTTGTAATAAAAAATAATAATACAAGTTTATTTAAATACGAATAAAAATATTTAATTTTTTCTTTGTTTTCCAAAAGTTCATTGACGATTTTTTCCCATTATTTTTGTAGTATTATTGAACTTCTGTTCCATTGTCTGTTTGTTTGATGACTAGATGAACTGTTTGCCACGAAAGATAAAATCAAAAAAGCTGCTTAAGTAATTTGAATACATACATACTTACAGTTTGGATTTATATAAAAGAACTAAGACGGATTAGAAAGCAAATGGTATTTAGAAAATAAATTATATTGTATATAAACTTTAAATAAGTTTTTTGTTGTGCTAAATTCAAAGCCGCTGTTTTGCATAAGTCGGTTTCTAGTGATGAATATTTTGTTACGTGTAACACATAAATTTCTTTAACACTTATGTTGAAAACAGAAGTTACTACACACACTGGAAGTTATTTGTTATACTTTTAATAGGACATTAAAGTACCTATTCATATTTGTAGGACCTTAGTACATATACGAAACTTTGTTATACCTTTAAGATTAGCAAAAGAAAAATAGATCCTTTGGATAATGATCGTCATGAACAGAAAGACAAGATCAGGTCGTTTAGTCAAAGGAGTGAAATTTAAGCTGCCGGTAATATCTGAGGGACTAGATCTCCATTTTCTATTCAGATATATCTGTATTAATGCTTCAGTTAGATCACCTGATGGATAATCTGATAGTATGGAAAATAAATTTGTTTGAGCGCTACAACTCATCTATTGATATCTTCAGACCAGTCCCACTAAGCACTAGAACATGCGACGAAATTAATTCAAATAACAATCATTTCCGAAACTATAGCTATTATCGTTTTGGTTATTTATGCATCGTAAATGTCTTCTCAAAAACGTCTGTCTCAAAAAAAAATAATCAGAATACAAATAATTTGTTCCAACCACTTTTAATAGTTATGATTTGTTTTTCTCGTTTCTATTTTCTCGTGCAACTTTAAAACAAGTTTTGTATAGTTGGTTTAGTATAATTGCATTCAACAGACGAATATGAACCGGCAATCGTTGCAAAAGCCACATATTTCGCATTTTTTATTTATAATTCAATTAAATTGTCTTATTACGTAAAATTTACAATTCATATTTTGCACACAATTCCATGCAGAATAAGATTATTTAACAGTTGTTAAAAAAAAATTGAGTGCGACATAAAATAAAGCATAATTGTATACAGCGGGAAATCGTTATATAAACGAAATAAGTTTGAGCTCTGAATATTTTTAATGTTTTTCTAAGGCAAACAAATTGCAAGGAAGGAAGCTATTTTGAAATTCTGGTGTATTTACAATTTCTTTTTGCAGAAGCGTTATTAGAATTTGTTTAACTAAAGATTTTATTGAAACGAAAACGGCTTAAAAAGTTTGTAAAAATTATAATGACATCTTTATGCGAACCCTCATATATTTATGGCTTATTTTCTTCGAGCTTTAAAATTAGGGATGTAACGATACGCCGTTTTGCCGATCCGATACCGATACCGATATTTAAAAATATATATCGCCGATACCGATTCCGATACCGATACGAATATTGAAATTGAGTTCAAGTTTAGATCAACAAAACTCAAGTGCAATTTTTTTATTATACAAAATTACATTGTAAGAGAGAATATTTAAAATTGATTTTAACCCAGTATAAAAAATTGGAATTAATTTTTAAGGAGCTACATTTTCTTTGCTTCAAAAAAATCTATATTAAAAATATGCAGATAATTAGTAGAAAAGCAAGAAAAATGTTCAATTCCTTTATAATTTTAAAAAATACTCGCCATGCTTTTTAAAAAATCTATTTTTTAAAGGACATTTATCAACTAATATTCTTCTAAATAACTTAATAGCTTAATTATTAAAAGACTTCTAAGTTTATATATATTCACTTATATTTACATGAAAATACAGTTCTGAGTTTAAATTCGCATAAAAAAAATTGTGAAAATGCGTAATTTTTCATCCTTTTTCCTTGAGGAAAAATCATTATAGAATACCGAAAAAGAAATTTGTCCTAGCATCGCTTCCAATTTGATTGGTAATCGAAAAACAGAACTTCTTGCAATGGCAAGGATATGTAAAACTAATTAGAAATTATCCAAATTTGCAATATGTACTTCCAGATCGCGAATTCTACATTTTCATGACTTCTTTGGAGTATCTTTTTTTTGCTGGAATAAGATTTAAAAAACAACGACTTGAATTTGAATTCATGGTAAAATTAACCAAAAATAAATATTTTTTTTACAAAATAACAGCATAATATATTATTAATTTTTAAAATTGATATTAATAGGATTTAAAAAATAACGAAGTGAATTTAATTCATGGTAAAATCGAACAAATATAAATTATTTGTTTAAAAAACTCTGAAAAAATGTAAAAGTATCGTCGTAAAATATCGCCGATACCGATATATCGGAAAATCTGAAGTATCGCCGATATATCGGTATCGGTATTCGTTACATCCCTATTTAAAATATGTATTCCGAAATTTCATAAACATGCATGGGTCAATTGCAAAGTAAATGCTATTTTTTGTCCCTGGTGTTTGAACACTGTTAAGAGGTAGAAAGAGCAAAAAAAACAAAATGGGAGAGTAATCATTGAAGAATATGTCACAGAAACACACATCTCAAAATTCTAAAATTTGTTCATAATGATTGAGAAAAATATTTAATTTAATTTAATATAATTTATAGTTTAAAGCTGTTGTGGCTGCGGTGGTTAGCACGTTGACTACCATGCAAGTGTCACAAGTACAAATCTTGGCTGGGGCAGCCAACTACAACACATCACATAAACATCACGCAAGTAGGACAATTAATAAAATAGCTATATGTATTAAAGGCATGTTGTTTCAACTCGATATAGCTTTAATTCAATATGATGCTTCGTGTTGTTTCAATATAAAATTCAGGTTGCTTAAACTTGAAATAACTTTTATTCAACATGATTATTCGTATTGTTTCAGTATCAACTTCATTTTAATTTGAACATGAACATGAAATGTAGTTATTTCAAATGAAAGAATGTTCTTTCAAAATTGTTGGTAATCATGTTGAATTAACATGAAACGCCTATGAAGCGAAACCCCTAATGAAATATATCAAATTAACCGGCTTATGGAAATCGATATTTTAAGATTTTGAGACTATGCATAAATAATCATGCTTGAAAAAATAGATAAATATATATTATCGATACCGATCGATATTGAAAAATATATCGAAATCGATATAAATCGATATAGTTGCGTTCGGTCAGACACTACTGGAAACTAATAATGTTTGATCGAATTTGATCTCAGTTTTAAGGCCGTTATTTATTATTTTAAGCCTCTAATACAGCCATATAATTTATCGTTTGATTGGTCAAGAGGTTTTATGTTCTTTAAAACTTTAAAAGATTTTCATAAAAACATTGAAAAAATATAAATATAAAATAAATTTTTATTCAATGAACTAATACAAACTACTAAAAATTTGACGATTTTCATATAATTAATTATTCAGCTTAAAAACATCCCATTTTTTAGGTGCATTTTTTTGTGGCATAGTGTAATTAGCTGCTCGAATCATGTTTTGAGTGGTTTTTGATACAAAAAAAATAAATAAAAATTAATATAAATTTGTCTAAGTATGTGTGGGATTTCAATTGAGAGTGCAATATTTTAGACCTCAACTTTTGCTGCGCAACTTTTGAGTTTAAGCACACAGAAATGTAAAATCGCCGAAAACCAGATTAATTAAAAATTTTTCGGTACTGATTTTGCTTCATAGATGTTTCATGTTAAATCAACCTGATTTACAACAATCTTAAAAGAAACTTTATCCTTTTGAATTAACTATATTTCATGTTGATTTAATATTCCAGTACAGTTAAATCAAAATGAAGTTGATACTGAAACAATACGAAAAATCATATTGAATCAAAGTAATTTCGTGTTGAAACAACGTGAATTTGATATTGGAACAACACGAAGAATCATGTTGAATCAAAGTTATTTCAGGTTGAAACAACGTAAATTTTATATTGAAACAACACGAAGAATCATGTTAATTTATAGTTATATCAATCTGAAACATTTAATGTAGCTAATGTAGCTAATAAAGCTGAAACATTTAATGTAGATTAATCATTTTCCGTTTACAATAAATATGAAAGAATGGTAATTTTAAATCAGCAGTAGTAAATTTTCGCTGCTAATTCGTTTTTTGTTGTCTACATAGACGACACATGTAAGAATAAACAACAAGTCACACAACTAAGCACAACAGTGAGTTGTAGCAAAGAACAAAGCAAATAAACACTAACACACTTAAACGACAAATTATTTCTTGTAAATTTAATATGATTTCCAATCAAAATTGTGGCATGTTGATTTTACATTCCTTTTTTTCTGTGTTTGGGAGAGAGAGGTGAGAAAATTGGCGAGGGGTACACTACTTCATGTACATGCAACTCTCTTTTGTTTTCCTCTTCGTAATATTAGGCAACAACAAATTCTATATAAAAAAAAGCTGCACAGCAAGAATTCATTGTATGGAGACGAATGCAACTTCAAAAGAAAATTTAAGAAAGTTGCAGAAGCAAAAGTAGACTCATATGGGCAGGGACTTAACAGATTCGATGCAGCCCATTAGTTTATACCAAGTTTAACACTCTTATACTCAATTCACACGGTGAATAAAAAGCCATGATTTTTTTTACCTTGGAAAACATCTTCTAAAACCCTGTTGCATTTACACGAAGATTTTTCTTTTTTATAAACTACTCTCAAATTTTGCTATATTTACTCATTCATAACAACAAAAACCTTAACCAAATCACAGAGAGAGAGAGAGAGAGAGAGAGAGAGTGAGAGAGAGAAAGAAAATGAGAGAAATTCAAATCGAACTAAAAAACATGGAAAATAGAAATCAAGATGTTTTTCTATCCCTCTTTCTTCTCTACCCCGCTCGACAAAAAAAAAATTTGTCATGATTTTTAGTCATGATTAAAAATCACAATTTTTCCCTTGTTCCTTGGAAAATTAATCATGCCCAATTCTTTCTGAATATGACGCTACGAACCTTAGCCTAATAATCAAATCGGATTCACAAAGCAAATACATTCGATATAATCACATTAATAAACAATTAGATACTGGCTTGAGCTTTTCACATTTTTACATGTTCATATATACTTAAGTATAAAATCAAACCAAAAAAGTTTGTCTTGAGTAGAACAAAAAAAATCAGAAAAATGGGAATGAAGAAAAATAAACCGATGGCAACGCTGCGAAAGTGAACTTTAATATCAGCTTGATAAAGATTTAATTCTCGTATTCAATTTTCACGAAAAAGGTGTATAAGAATTAAAATCACATTCAACAAAGCCACCTGACAAGTGGTGATAAGCAAATACACGTGAGCACTGACGATGGAAGTGTAGCGGCTTCCGAAAGTGGCGCTACTCTGTTCTGCTGTGTACGTTGAAAAATTAAGTTGATGTTAATTTTTCCCTTGTTCCTTGGAATATTAATCATGCCCAATTCTTTCTGAATATAACGTTACGAACCTTAGCCTAATAATTAAAATAGGTCTTATTTTAACGGCTTGCCGTCGACCGTCAAAGTCATGTCAAATTTGTATGAAAGCACTGTGCCGTCGTTTTTTGTATTACTACAATATAACAACTTATTTATGTATTTCCAAAACTAATTTACTTAAAACTTTTTAAATTAATCTACAGTTTTAAAAAAAAATTATTGTACTAAATTTTTCAAGCACGAAAAATCTTAAAGACAAGCGCTTGCTCAAATATTTCCAAGCATTAAAGTATAAATAAATTTGTCTGTTTATATCGAAATAATATTCATAAAAATACATATATAATAATTAAACCCCAATTAATTGGCTGCTTGTTAGCTTCCATTAAAAACAAAAAAATAAATAAATAAAATACTAACAGGTTTTATCAACAGTTTTCCTAAATGTATTTATTTTTCACACTTAATTTTTAACGGTTATTAAAAACTAAAATTTTTAAACTAATACTTTCACCTTGACAACATGTTTCGTGCGTTTTTTTAACTTCAAGTTATGAAAAAAAAAACATCTGGTTGCAAGGTGTTATGAAATCATACAGTATTTAAACTGGATCACAGATTGAAACCAAAGATTAAATATTTTAGTTACACTTATTAACAAGCTAAGTAGCAAGAAGTAGTCTTAATGTGAGTGCTTATATGATAGAATTGCATGAAATATGCGTAATTAATGCAAAAAGCAAATAATTTAAATTTATGAACAAAACGAAAGACGTAGAACACAAGCATTAATACTAGTAAAACAGACAAACAAATGCATACATAATAAATAAAAACACGCTATAATTTGCGTAAAAGGTACCACTTGAAAATCACTTCTTAGATACATTAACAGTTAGGTATTTATTTACAAACAATTTTCAAGAATGTTGAAAAACAACTTGCAAAATGATGAATATACAAACACGACTAATTAAATTAAATTATTGTAAAAGAAATTAGTTTGCAGCGAAACAGCAATGCTTGTATTATAGCAAGCAATAAATGAAATAAATTATAAATTACCCCAAATTTAAATATATATAATTATAATGCAGATAATAGTTTAAGTTATTGGAATAAAGCGGTTTAAAACAATGTTGCATGAGCATGAGCATGAGCCATTGATTGATCAGTGTCAATTATTAACACTTTAACAATAAATGAGTTTTTTCTTTGAACTTAATTTCATTTCAAAACACAGTTTATAAGAAATCCATTAAGTTGATTAATTAATTGACTTCTTCATTTTAGATGATTTTTATTATGATGCTCTTCACTTCTTCAGGCGATATCAAAGATTAATGATCGTTAAAATATATCAAACCAAAAAGATTTTATATATATTTAATTATTCTCGTTTTTTTTCAAGTATTAAAATTGGTATTTTAACGTATAAATCAAAAGTGGCTTGTGTTTAACCTTTTGAAGAGAAATATTTTTATGTTCGGTTTTGCCAATTCATTGTAATGTTCAACGACAGCATTTTAGATGATGAGTTTTTTTAGTATTTTTTATTAACATGAAATTAAATTAAGCTTATTAAATTAATGGCGTATAAATTTGAGATCAAAGAAATATTTTAAGCATAAAACAAGGTAAACATATTTTAGATCAATTCGTTTTATTTGAAATCGATTTCAAAGAACTTGCAGCGTAATAAATTTATTTCTATTTTTTTATGTATGTTAAAAAAATCTAAAATGATTGGGAATTTGTATACAACGAATATACCATCTACCTATAAATTTTTCAGCAAGATTTTATGGGAAATTTTTAAAAAATGGAACACTAGTTCTAATATTAGCACTTGAAAGAGTAACTTTTAATAAATTTCTGTTGGTAAAAAAATTTTCCTTTGTGGGACTTTTTTCCACAGGAAAAATTTATTTTTCTCTTTTTAGCTTGTATGCTGAAAATATAATAAAACTATAGAAAAATATATGGTGCGGAACATGTAAAAAAAATCCTTGCGAGGGAAATTTTTTTTGTAGAGGAAATCCAAAAACTTTGTAAATCAAATTTATATAAATACCCAGGAAAATTTTTGATGGCAAAGTAATGAGTTAAAATGCTAAAAAAAAACATACCTTCCACTACTTCTACTTTGGTATTTTAACCA
Organism: Panzeria rudis; assembly: GCA_956483635.1. NCBI lineage: Eukaryota > Metazoa > Arthropoda > Insecta > Diptera > Tachinidae > Panzeria > Panzeria rudis. The sequence continues at coordinate 101,798,010 of OY101450.1, read as the reverse complement.
ATTACTTTAACATGGCGATGTCATTGGAGGCAAGTACTTGCCACAATTGATTACAAATAACAAGCTATAAATTTCAATATTTAGAAGGCATTAAATAAACAAAACACAATAAAAATTAAATCTCTCTGCTAAGCCTTGAACTCATGCCGTTTTCAGTTATTATTTTATTTTATGCCAAGTGTTTTACTCACTAGGCTACTGCACAACTATTTTGTTATGGGCTTAAAACTTGTTTTCACAAACATGAACACAATTAAAAAAAATCTATTTTGCTTCCCCAGCGGTTGAACTGTTTATCGCTTGTTTGATAAGCAGATACACTAGTACCCTGCCAATAAGAGAATAGATTGTTTGTTTGATTACTAGTAAGTAATTGTTCAACTACTGTAAAGTAATTCAGTCGGTATGTAGTTTGTGGTTGAAAATGATGTTGTTCAGGAATGACAACTCATTACCAAGTTTTTGCTGGGTAGGTAATAGAAATAAGGAAATTTGTGAAATACTTGAAGAAATGCTCATAAGTAAAATTTTCCCAGCAAGGGAAATTATTTCTAACCAGAGAAATTATTTGTTTAATTTTGGTAATCTTTTGATGGCTAAATATATTTTCCAAAAACAAATTTAAATGCTTTCGAAACATATATGTTCTTTCGGGGAAATTTTAGGTAAAAACAAGTAAACTAATATGCAAGACTTTCCTAATCTAGAATTTTATGAACTATATGAACTTTATGGGAAATTTTTCAAAAATGCAACACTAGTTCTAGTTCTAATATTAGAACTTGGAAGAGTAACTTTTAATAAATTTCTATTGGTAAAAAATTTTCCCTTTTTTCCACAGGGGAAATGTATCTTTTTTTCATTTTAACTTGTATAAATGCTGAAAATATAATAAAACTATAGAAAAATATATGATGCAGAACACGTAAAAAAATCCTTTCGAGGGAAATTTTTTTCGTAGAGGAAATCTAAAAACTTTTTAAATAAAATGTAAACAAATAGGTAATAGAAATAAGAAAATTTGTGAAATACTTGAAGAAATGCTCATAAGTAAAATTTTTCCAGCAAGGGAAATTATTTCTAAGCAGAAAGATTACAAAAATTATTTGTTTAATTTTGGTAATTTTTTTATATATATATTTTCCAAAAATATATTTAAATGCTTTCGAATCAAAAATGTTCTTTCGGGAAAATTTTAGGTACAAAAAAAAGTAAGTTTTTTTCAAAAATTTATTGTAAAAATATTTCCCTACATGGGAAATTTTTTTCTATTCAGGGAAATTATATTTTTTTAAAAACTAGAATTATTCTTTTTAAACATATATTATGAAAATTGCAATTAGTATCTGAAACAAAAATTTCCCTTGAAAGAAATTGTATGCAAAAAAACTTAAAGAGTAATAATAACACTGTACAGCTCAAAAAATAACATAGTTTAACCTATTGATTTTGGTTAAGGGCAGCAAAAAAAATTTAAACGTGTATTACCGTTTTGAAAGTTAACATCTGGGATTCATTTTATGGGGAGTTAATTCCCCACTCTTTTGCACATTTTTTTAGTGAATCGGTATGTGAAATCTAGTAATTCGTTTCTATTCAAAACATTACGATCAATATTTTTGTGGAACATTTTAACGCTCTAACTCTTCGCGGTACGCGCTTACAATTGAGGGCGTGAAAAGGGGGGCACAAGTGCATAAACTAAAAAACTGAGTTATCTGCAGGAATCTACACTTAAAAATACAAAAATTCAGAGCTGTATGATGATCTCAAAACACGGTATGTCTTAGAAATCAACAATATTATGTATGAAATGCATGGGAACAAAAATACTTTGAAGCTTAATTACTCAGAATTTTATTTTTGCACTTGTACGTCTTTGTTTTTAAGCCCCTCAACTGTGCCTTAGTTATTGTATCATGTCCAATTATTTCTGAATAAAATGCTACGACCGTCATCCTATCAGATACTACTCATTACATAACGATATATTCGACGTTTTCAGTATAAATTCTCAACTCTGTAATAAATTTAAAAATTTAAAAGGGAGCATTACAATAATGTTTTTGAAAAATTTATCCTACAAGGAATATTACAGTAATGTTTTTTACTAACATCTGAAATAAAAATTCTTATTGAGGATACATATATATGCATATGGGCATTTGCACGGGAAAGTCCACTATTTTGTCGCGTGCAAGCAATTGAGCTTGTATTTCAGAATCATGTGGCTCGATTTTTCTTAATATTTGACTTAATGTAGAGCTGCTGACGGCCTACACAAATATATAAAGAAGTAAAAAAGCTTTCGTTTTCTTTAAAAAAACAAGCATATATGCTTGGTGTCGCACGCGACAAAAAGTTGACATTCCTATGGAAAAGCCTAATAATGTATACAATGCTCCGCTCTATGAACTTTTCTGAACTAGGAATTTTGCAAAATATTACAAAAAATCGTTGTAAATATAATTTCCCTGCATGGGAAATTGTTTAAAAAAGTGAATACATACTACAAATTTTTTTAAAAATTAAGAAAAATATAAACGTTTTAAAATACCTCCAAAAATAACAATTCCAGATGAGGGAAAATTTTTAAAATTTATTTTTCAAAACTGAGAAATACTTTTCTAAAGCAAAGTTTTTGAAGTTCCTCAAAATGAAGATTTCCTTTTAAGAAAAATTTATATATAACGGAAAATTTAAATATATATATATATATATAGGGGAAATTGTTTGTACAATAAAAAATAGATATAACATATCGCTGCATATTAAAAAAAATATTATGACAAAATGCCCCTAATGGGAAATTTTTGCAAACAAGGAAATTAAATTATTTTACACAATTTTCAATCAGCTTTTCAAAAGTTAAACTGAAATACATAGTTTCAAATTCGTTCGAAAAAAAATGTCCTCTCAACTAAATTTTATAAAAAACATACATATTAAAAAACAGTATTTTATTTATATGGACTGCAGAATTTAGTAAAGAATAAAAATAAACTCAAAACTGCGGTATTTCTCTTCTTGGTATTTGCTTGACAGGGGAAATTTTAAAAATAATTTTCCACAATTTTCCTTAAAGCAACACATGTGAGGCAATCTATTGTTCTGCTGTAAAATTTTAAAATTCTGTTAAAGAAAATAGAAAGTAGCAATATGGTAAAGAAATATTATATAAAAAGGATGTATATTATTTGTGTATCATTACAGAACTTTTATACAACTTAATTATACCTGAAAGCACCATGTTCTCAATCATAAAACTCAAGAAACGAGCGGTATAAATTTTAGTGAAATCGCTTTTAATTTCAATTTAATTAAAAAATAAAAGCCATAAATCTCTGAGATACATACTAACTTATTTATTTTCACTCTTCCCAGATATTTGTTATACTTGTTCCTCCAATAAAACCTAAAATCCATACGGCATCAACTTTCAATACACGTGCCATTGTTACCATGTTATAATTTTTAATTGTTTTAATTATTATTTTTTTATTACTTTTTAACTGTAACAACATTTCTGTTTTGCTTTCCGATCCTTCTACATTTTTTCACTTTTTACGCGCTATTTTTACTATTTCTTGTGATACAACAATAAAATATATATCTTCTACTTGTGTGTTAGATGATGTTTTTAATTAAATAATTAATCAAGCTCGTAAAGCAGTATTTGTTTATTTCTTTGATCTGTTCAACCTATCTAAAAATAACAAAAGCCAATTTAACCTGAACAAAAATAAAATAATAAAAATCTTTTAAATGTCATATAAAAACAAGTTTAATGACTTGAATGCAATTCATTTATTAACAAGTAGATTTTTGTTTATACGATTTTTCTTATTTATAGATATTATAAATGTTTAAGAAAGTTTATGAAGCATTTTTACTCATAAAATTTCTAGAAAACTGGCTAACACACTTTTATTTATGAGATTTTTTTATTATGCGTGTTTGTGTGTGTGTGCGTTGTGTTCAGAAATATGTGTGGGAAAGCCAATGAAGAGAAAACAAAATGATCACCGATGTTCTCAATTTGTTTGACTGATTTTGTATACAATTAAATTAAGAAAAGAATATTTGTCTGCGCATGTATATTGATCCTTATCTAACGATATGAGACCGTGTGTACTTCTGCACAAACAAGTTCATTAATAAATTGTGTTAATGAATAAAAAAAAAATTTTTTGTGTCAATTGTCACGTTCTTTCTACAAAAGTTTTTAGTCTCTTAATTTTACAGTTTATTTTCAAGATAAAAATTAAATAGAAAAGTGAAATTTGTGTTACGGTTTTTTGTCGAAAGAGATACTGACAGCTACAGCTTTTGTGTGCTGAGGTATATTGAAATTTTACGTAATAATAATTTCAATACAAATTAGCCTTTTAAAGTCCGATTTTATGGTATATATTCGCACTTATTGTGAATAAGCTTTCAATTAACCCTTTAGGCTTTGACTTATTTCAAATGTTCAATTTTAACTAAAAGCTTTGGAGTATGAAGACTTATTGTTTATGACTTTTCACCACACTACATAACTTTTTAATAACATTTTTGCACCTTTTTAAAGAAGAGGATTAAAAGACACATATATCGAACAGTTGGAGGGTTAAAATGTGCCACAAAAATGTTTCTCAAAGTGCCTTAGATAAAAGTACTAAACACACTTTATACCTAAAATCATTGGCGTAACTAGCCCCTTCTGGGTTGGGAGCACTAAGCCACCACCAGAATTGCTCTAGCCTTCCCCTAGAAGGTCAAAATATTAGAGTAGTTTTAATAATATAAACGAACTGTAAGGACCGATGTGGCCCTTAGCCCCCCCCCCCACAAAGAAAATTTCAAGCTACGCTAATGCCTGCACTGTAAAGCCTCGTATGCCGATTCATAATAATCATTAATTAATTAACTTGCTCTGAAATAAAGGCCAGTCGTAAACTTTCAAAAGGCCAACATAAGTATATTTTTACCACAATCAATATTTCGAACATTGTTATATTTCATTGTATTGTTAAGTGTAATTAGTTATCTTCTTCTTTAACTAGAAATTTCTTGCATTATGACCAGCTTTGTCGGGTTTTTGCTTTTCTCTATCTGGTTTCTGATTTCAACTTATTTCTAACTTCCTAAAACTCAAATTTAAATCATATTTCAGAATTTCGCCAAAGTAACGTTCAATATATTTTTTTTATGAATATTATATGTTTTCCATACACACGATACATAGTGAATTGAGATAACCAATCTACATTTGATTATAAATTAATAAAACCTGTTTAAGTATAAAAAATATTAATTAAACAAAACTTTGAGTAACATTCAGTACAATTTTTAACCGACTTCTAAAAAGAAGAAGGTGGTTACAATATACAACACAAAAAAATTAAGGGATTCTCACAACCGATTCTGGTAGAGCAGATCAAAAAAAATACGTGTGTCGGCGCTTATAAGGATCACATCGGAATTTTATTTTAAGGGGGCTAAAGCTTCCCAAAATTTTGCCCGTTCGTGCAGCATATCGGTATATGAAACTATGTTTCCTTTACATCTGAGGTACAATTAGCATTACGTTTAAGGTACAAGATGTGTTCAGCATTTTTCGGTAAAACACCATTAGGAACATTTTTGTTGAACATATAAACACTCTCTCTACCTCTTTGCGGTATTGGTCTTTTTATCCCTTTCTTAAATCCGCTTAAGCTGTGACATAGTGGGCTGAAATGTTCTACAAAAATGTTATCCATGGGCTTTTACATTAAAGTGCTTGATACATCTCATACATTAACAGTAAGGTTTACAAGATTTCCTATGCCGAGTTCTAATTGTGAATAAGTATGAAATTAGCCCTAAACACAGTTTAAGATTTCAATGATTTCTGACGTACAATTTGCCTTTAAAGCTTTGTTGTCTTTAAAGACATATAGTAACATTTGATGGTCAACATTTTTGTAGAATATTTCATTCCCATTCATCCCATTTTTAGAGATGTTTTTAACGATTTGTTAGAATAGAGCCAAAAATGACTGTTATGTGGGGGAGTTAGAGGAATTACATATACCACCAAAATATTTACCTTAATATTTTTTATAAAGTTGCGGAACATACTCTATAACTCAGATGCCGCACGAACAGGCCAAATTTGTGGAAATTTAATTTCCCTAAAATAAAATTCTGATGTGATCTTTCAAAACGCCGGTACACGTAAATTTTTTTATTTTTATCTCCGCTACCAGAATAGGTTGTCAGAACCCCTTAATATTGAAAACGGTTCGAAATTGTTGTATAGTGTAATCAATTCGGTCGCAATCAATCAATGTAATCAATTCGCACGCCACGATCGATCGCATTGAGTTGTTAATTTAAAATATTATGCCACAAAATGACAACAAAAGAGATGTCCAATGTGTACGAAGCATTAGGTTTGCTAAGCACTTTTATGTAAAACATTACTGGAAATAATTTTATGGAACTATTTAACCATGTAGCACTTTCCTGTATGGGTCTTTGTTGACCCTTTCTTAAAAACGGGCAAAAAAACTCCTCTTCGACGGCGACATAGCGGGCTAAAATATTCTGCAAAAAAAAATTCCTCATAAAATTTTTTTATAAGTCTTTAAATACAATTAATTTCTAAACAATAATTTCAAAAAAAATTAAAGGCGGCAACACTTTCGCACCCCATAACTTGACAAATAAACATCATGCAAAAAAAGCCATACACATTTATACCTAGTAGAACTATATTTATTCCAAATACCAAGAAATTTCGGAAAAAAATTTTTGGTTTGTCCGGTTCAAAAATAATGCACTATAAGTACTTCTATATCCAAGAAAATAAAAGACTTAGAACACAAACATTTCTGCCATTACATCATTTGGAAAGGAAACCAGAACCTACATACAAAAAGTTCTAAGGGAATTTTCGATGCTGGTATAGAAAAAAATGTTTGACTTTCCACTCAAAAGAAAAATTAAGGCGTAGTGGTGTCAAAAGTACGACAGTACGGAATTTCTTACGCCAAGTACATAAATATTAAAGAAAAAAACGGACTCGCGATTCACTAAATGCTTAATTCAAGCTGTTATTATAACGTCTTTCGATTGGTTCCTTGGTGGATGTGGATTATATAAGTAACTCACGCCTACCATGAACTTAGTCCAAGAACGTCACAGTTTCTGCTTTAAATCAAGCCTGTTAGTCTCGAACTTGGATTTTCTGTCTAATATTCCAAATACCATTAGGAGGCTTTGAATTATTCCACTTCTATGCTGGAACAGACTTGATTTAATATTTTTAATATTAAAATTTTAATGTTCTTCATATTACTTAATTCTTTTTTATTTAAATTTTCGTTTTTATAATTTTTGTTGTAATTTTTTGGTGTTGAGTGTAACTTTTTCAATTCAAAAGTCAACGGTTTTGCTATCCCCGTTTTTCGTAATTGAGGTAAGAATTCAGGGATTAATATTTTAAGTAACCCTGACTTTTTCTTGTTATAATTATTATTGAATTTATAAGCGCGAGTTATAGTTACTACAATTACGAAGAATTTAAAACTAGTTTTTTTCTTTCTGTGTAGCTTCCTATTTAATGAACTGTACATGTGAATGACTAAACGCTTAAGTTTTAATAAAGCCAATAATAGTTGCTCTAAAAATTAATGCTTTTTATCTCAATACATATTTTTTATTAAACTATTATAATAGTTCAATTAAAAAAACATTTATTATTATTTATGTTTAATTGTAATTGTTCAATTATCTTAGCATTCGATATCTTAAGTTTTATATATGCTAGTACTGCATTTATTGCATTTACCTTGATGTTCAACGTCCTTGCCATGCAATTATTCTTAATGGGTTGATTGCATCTAAACAAAAGACCCATGAAGTGTTTAGTTTCTTGTTTTTTGTAATAAGGGAAATTTTCGCACAAACATGTTAAGAAGCCGGGTAAACATAACACTTTTACATTAATAAAATTACTTTGTATTAAAAAAAAAACTATTTATTAGCTGTTGTCACTTATAATAATTTCCCTGACAAACAATCAAAAAACTCGTTAAAATTTTTAATTAAATATTTTTCATAAAACTTAATTAAAATATGAAAATCTTAAAAATAAAAAGTGCATAAGCACTTTCCCCTCCATTCCTGTTACTCACTTTTAATATTTCTTGTCACTTTAGTGCACTACTCTCTGCAATATTTTTTTTTTGTGCACATTTTAATTTTATTATTTCATATTCAAGACATAATCCCAGTCATTGACATTTTTTTTATAATTACAAACTGTAAGAAAGAAGAAAACAAATTAATGATTTCTTTTTTTTTCAATTTTCATCAACATTATTTAGCAACAACGAATAGTGAAGCGTGAAAAATCTTGACAGTATTCCATTAAAAAACTAAATTAAAGAGGCAAGATAAGCGTGGAGACAAAAAGATTTGAAATTGCTTCAAATGACTTTACAGGTTGTGCACTTTTAAGTATAGATTAGACTGTCTAGTAGCTAAACGCATATGAATAGCTGTCATATTTACGAATATGATAAATGATTTTTAGTCGTCATTGTTATTTAAGAAGAAACAATAAAGAAAATGTTTGACTAAATAAATGGTTTAGTGGTCAAGAGTAAACGTTGAAATATTAGAAAATATTATGCAACAATTTAAAAAGGAAAAGCAGCATACAACTCATTAGAAATATATATTATGAAGGTTAATAAGTAGAGGAATTATGGGAGGACGTATACATACGCCTTTTTAAATACTTAATCTACGAATCGTAAAGAAGAAATAGGTTGTCATTTAAGCATTCTCTTAGAGTGTTTTCAAAAGGTTTTTGAGTTTTTTTAATAAACAAATAAATTGATTATTAGGCTAAGGTTCGTAGCGTTATATTCAGAAAGAATTGGGCATGAATAATATTCCAAGGAACAAGGGAAAAATTAACATCAACTTAATTGTTCTACGTACACAGCAGAACAGGGTAGCGCCACTTTCGGAAGCCGCTACACTTCCATCATCAGTGCCCATGTGCATTTTGCTTATCACCACTTGTCAGGTGGCTCTGTTGAATGTGATTTTAATTCTTATATATACAACCTTTTCATGAAATTTGAATACGAGAATTAAATCACTCTCAAGCTGATATTAATTTTATTATGGCAACTTTACTTGGTAAGCACACATTTTTAGTGCTGCTCTTGGAAAAAATATGAAAATCAAATATAAAAAATACACACATAATTAAAAGTCTTTAGACCAAAAACCCATACAGTTCGACTAAATACATAATTTCAATTGTTAACACTAAAGGCACGTAGCATTAAAAAATATTTGATTATTTTCAAATAATATCAGGAAAAACAGACACTTGTGAACCCTAGAATTCAAAAGACAAAGGCTTTTAAACTAGGTATGAGAAAAGGCAAAAGCACCGGTAATGTTTGACTAAGACAGGAACTAAATATGGTGAAAATTTCTAAGCTACCAAAAGAAAGAACCTAAGTAAGTTTGGAAAAATTTCCACACTTGTAAACAGCTCTTAATACAAATTGGTTTAAAGCTGGATATTTATTTGCCAAAATTAGGTTTCTACCCTTTTTTGTCCCTAAATGGAAAATTTTCAAACACCTGCCCGCTTATTTTTTGATCTTATTATGATGTTTTTGGAATTTTATGACTGCCTTAGTTAGATCCAGATATATAAGGCTACCGAATTTACCCGTTTTTACCCCTTTTTTCACCATAGCATTTGAATTTCCTAATATCCCTTCTTAGTAGATCCGTACAGCGATTGAGAAACATGCGTAAAAATGTTTTCTATTAAAAAATTTTCATTCAAAGTACATAACAAATAGTTGTATAGGAAAAAGTACCAAAAAGAGCTCCAAATGTTACCCTTTATTTATTTATTATGATATTTTTAGAATTTAAGTCTACCCTTAGTTAGATCCGGAGTTATAAGGTTACCGAATTTACCCGTTTTTACCCCTTCTTGACCCCTTAGCAGTTGAATTTCCTAATATCCCTTCTTAGTAAATCTTTACATCGGGAGGAGAACCAACATACAAAATTTCAAGTTTCTAGCTTTAGTGGTTTGGGCTGGGCGATGATGAATCAGTCAGTCAGTCAGTCACTCAATAACGTTACTCCTTTATGTATATATATATATATATATATATATATATATATATATATATATATATATATATATATATATATATATATATATATATATATATATATATATATATATATATATATATATATATATATATATATATATAGACACACATACATTTTCGCTTAAGATAAAGTTTTACAGTCTGTATTTTAAAAGTTATCAGCAATTTTGACATTTTGACATTTCTAAGCCATATAATTTTAGTTTCATTAAAAGTTTATTTCTTACAACATGTCGCTTACGATTAAATCGAAAAAAGGGCTCGATTTGAACACTAATTTCATTTTAATTCAACATGATTTAATTGATGATTTAACATACAATTTTTCTAATAATTTACTTATGAACTCTTACGAGTAGAGCGGAAGCTCTCTAAACATGTCAGTTCAACCCTCCGCGCAGTAAAATTTTTCTTTATCTACATGCTTCACATTTATCTATAATTAACAATATAATTTAATTAAAAACTTAAATTAAAATCGAACTCAAGCCAAAATAATTAAATTTCCTTGAATATAAAATTTTTCTTGAAATTAAAGTTATAGTAATGTTGATTTAAAATTAAATGTAATGTGGATAACAATGTTACTTTAACAGTAAAAATTTCAAATCAAAGAGATTTAAAGTTAGATTAATAGTTTCTCGTTTAAAATTAATATGAAATAATAATAATTTTAAAGCAGCTGTAGGATATCTTCGCTGGTGATGCGAAGTTTGTCGGTTATTTACATTCACATAATAAAAACATTAAAATAAACAACAACAAGTCACACAACTGAGTACAGCAGTACATTGAACGAAGCAAATTTACACCAATCCACTTAAATAACAAATTATTGTTTATATGATTTCCAATAAAAATTGCGAGATGTTGATTTTAAATTGGTATTTTTTTCTGTGTCTTTTAAATTTATGGACTTATGGTACTTGTTATGTGGTGGCTTAATGCTAGTCAAATTACTGTACGTTAAACAAATATTTTTAATTTTAAAAAATCTGCTTGCACAGTGAGGGTTGGTTCTCTTTTTGCTGCTTACGAGTCCGGAATATATTGTACTCTACGCACTTGCACCAGTCATAGGACAAGTAGTCATAATTTTGCTAGTGAATCCAAATTGATAATTAGGCTAGTTCGTAACGTTATATTCAGAAAGAATTGGGAATGATTAATATTATAAGGAACAAGGAAAAAATTAACATCAACTTAATCTTTCAACGTACACAGCAGAATAGAGCAGCGCTGCTTTCGGAAGCCACTATACGTCCATCATCAATGCCCATGTGTATTTTGTGTTTATTTTTGGTAGTAATTTTTAAGTAAAAAAACAATATATTGGTGTGACAGTTTCTTTTTTTTTTTGTTAGAGATTTACTACATTAATTCCAGTGCATAGTAGCAATACAATTGTTGTTAACGTAAAAATTTAGGCCTGAATCAAAAAAATGCAATTCCTTTTTAAAGGTATGACTTTAATTAAAAGTAGTAAATGTTTCTGTGTACCAAAATCCAGCACGTTGTTATTATTAATTTTTTTCTTCACCTGCATTATTATTATTATTAATTGCCTTTATAAGCCTGTGTCAATGAAGTACATGTTTTGTGTCATTCTACTTATATGCTCTATATATTTTCAGAAAAAAGTAAGACATTATTAGTAGAAACAAAATAATAATAGACACGAAAAAAAACTGCTAACGAAATACTTAATGTAACATTTGCTTTTGTTAAGAGGCAACACACTGCATAAACGAAGAAAAAAATCTAACAAATGTAATACTCGTACTTTGACACAACAATAGCAACAAAGAATCTGTTAATATTGCAACAAGCAAAAAACTTGGAAAAAAAACTTAACTAAAGTAGCAAAACGACAAGTTTATAAAAACTAAATTTTGTATAAAAATAAACAAGAAAAAAAATGATAGTAAATTGCCAACATGTTGACAACTGCATACCAAGTCATGCAACATAAAATTGAAAACAACATGTGTTTCAAGGCACCAAACAAATCAACAGCACACATTCAAACAAAGAGTTCAATTTGAAATAAAAATAAAAAATAAATGAAAGATAAAAACGGAAAATAAATTAATAATAAAAAAAGTAGAGCAAATGTTTTGTAAATAGAAACTTGATTGAAAATCGAAAAGAAGAAATTACATTATTTATGATTTTTTTACCTGGTTTTTTTTGTTTGTTTTGTTTAAATCACTGTATTAGGTCTAAGGCAAATAAATACACAAGTAACACATGTAACATGCATAGCTTTGAGACCTAAGGGTAATAATGTAATTAAGGCAAAAACATAACATGCCACTACTAGTGACATGAAGTTAGATAAGAAACCAAACTTTTTTTAGGAGGTGGGGTTGTTTCATGCAAATCATTGTGATATTTGTATGAAAAACAAGTTCAAACACAGTTTTGTTAAATAAAATAAAGCAAATACTATACAGATGAGGTATTTCTTAAGTGACTCTTGTCAATACCCAGTTTCCTGCAGTAGTTACGCCTTTTCATTGATGGCGTAATGTGGCAGCAAACATGTTTTATACTTTTTCAAGTTTCCATATGTTAAGTTGTAAGTTTAGGTAGGGAATCCGTTTGAGAAAGTGTTTTGTTTTTGTTTTTGTCTTTTTGTTCAATAGATTTCCTAGTTTGTGCATCATTATGTAAGTAGGTTTTTAGTCAAAAGAAGACCACTTTAACCAATAAGTAAGTGGTCTGTTATGGCGAATTAAAATGTTTGATTTTATTATTAGCTTTATGGTGGTATATTTTTCACAAATTTTAAAGCTTAATTGTCTTAAAGAAGGAATTGAAAATTATATTGAAAATAAAATTAATTTGCAAAAGAAAAAGGTTGGAAATAAAGTAATCACGATTTGCTGATATCACATTAAGCTTAAAATATTGCCGAAAATGATATCCGCTCAACTTAAAATAAAATTAATTATTCAGGATTTGCTGAATTCACATTAACTTAAAATGTCGCCCAAACTAATATCCGCTTAACTTTCTCTAAGCAAACAAATGCTTGATAAAAACTTTCACAGAAAAGTCTTTTATACAAGACTTTCTTAAAGTAAGATTTTTTTAAGTAAAGCTAATTTTGGACAAGCACTCAGAAAATGACCCCCTACTTAGCCTAATAATCAATTTGGCTTCACAAAGCAAATACGTTCGAAATAATCATATTTATAAACAATTAGCTACTGGCTTAAGCTTTTCACATGTTTACATGTTCATATATACTTAAGTATAAAATCAAACCATAAAAGTTTGTCTTGAGTAGAACAATAAGCAGAAAAATGCGAATAAAGAAAAATAAACCGATGGTAACGCTGAAAAAGTGCAGTTAATATCAGCTTGAGAGTGATTTAATTCTCGTAATCAATTTTCACGAAAAAGTTGTATATATATATATGAATTAAAAATCACATTCAACAGAGCCATCTGACAAGTGGTGATAAGCAAAATACACATGGGCACTGACGATGGAAGTGTAGTGGCTTCCGAAAAGGGCGCTACTCTGTTCTGCTGTCTGTGTACGTTGAAAAATTAAGTTGATGCCAATTTTTCCCTTGTTCCTTGGAATATTAATCAGCCCAATTCTTTCTGAATATAACGTTACGAACCTTAGCCTAATAATCAATTTGGATCCCCTACTTATTTTTTATATACATGCATAAAATAAATTAAAATTTATACAACCGATACATTTTGGATATTAACTATTTAAAAAATGCATAATATTTCTTTTCAAGGCATCGGCAAATATATTTAAAAAAATGTATGTGTGATAGATAGAAAATAAATAAACTTTCTATATTGCACATATTTTTATTTGAAAGCATGAAAAAAATTATTTATGCTGACCAGTGTTATCAGTGTTCATGTGTATCTGCAGTTATCACTATTTGCTAGATGCATCGGTTGAATGTCATCGCAGTTTTTATTTACAGAAAACTCAGTGTTGCCTTTCTTCATATCCTATTCATTGTTTTTTTAATTCACTTACTAAACACTCAACTGTTATACAGAACATGAGCTATCAAAACTACTTTACATAGAATTTTATGCAAAAAGAGAGTTATGGCATAAAAATAGTTAATATAGAAGAACTTCTCATGCTAGTAATTTTTCATGAAACCGAAACTTGTCGTTTTTGTATAAATCTGTTATACGCAAGATGTTTTCAAAACGTTTACGCGAAGTGCATATATTAAACTAATGGTATAATAAATTGTTTAAGCGAAATTTCCTTATTTAATGTTAAAAATTTTATACATACTGTTATAATATATGAGTCTGTTATACAAACTGTTATAATTTTTTTTTATTGATGTGGTTTATTTGAAATGTGTCAAATTTTCGTTGAACTGATTTGTTATATAACACATTTTCACATAAATTAAACTATCATATTGAAACAATTTTGATAAATATTTTATGTACGCACACAAATTAAAAAACATTACAAATTCAAAATGTTCTATCGGTCCATTCTCTTATTATTAATTTTTTAAATTATCAATCTTCCTCAATATTGGGAAATGTTACCATATACAGAGATTAAAAGTGTCTATTTTATTAAATTATTAATTGTGAAAAATTTCAATAATGATAAGCCGCAGCGAGATATATATAACATTCAATTATATTATTGAATTCACTAACTACATTGATCTTAACAAAATTTTGACTTGGTTGAAAACCATATGAAAATATTTTTTTCTGCATATAAAATGCAGCTGAATTACTCTCAAAATATCTTCTTTAAAATGAATTTTCAACAACATCTAACAGTGCAACAACATTTTTATTACTTTGTATATAAGCTTAATATTAGACATTATTTAACATGTTTGCTATTTTTCAAGAGTTTCGTTTTCTCTGGGATCAGCAACTAGATTTGCTTTTTTTTAAATTAATTTTAATTAAAACCAATGACATTAAATATTAACATGAAAAACTAGTTTCATTAAAAATAAAAACTGTCTCGATCAATAAGGAAAAAATAATTTAAAGAAGATTAATAGATTAACAAAAATGTATTTGAAATAGTATTTATGAAATTAAAATAGTTTTGATATAAAAGTGGAATATGGGACAATAGATGAAACAGGAACTTAGCTGTTGTTTAAAGAAATATTTTGCGATCAACAAATATGCAAGAGGTTTAAGTTTCCTGTTCTTGTCGAGTCATACGAATTTCAAACTGAATGCCTTAGAAATCTTATGTTGGGGGTGCCTAGCGAATCGAGCTATTGTTTGAAACATTCTACAATTAAACTTGCCTAAGTAAAGATCAGTCGTTCTATAAATCGTGAAAAAATTTAATAATAAATAGATGGAAAATTTTTCAAAATATTGAATCATAAAATATGATATCGTTTAACTATTAGAAAAATAATCTTGCAATTGTTTAACGTTTTAAGTATTAACTGAGTTTGTCGTGTTTCATTTCCTGTTTATTTTTATTATAAAAAAAAGTAGAATTCACATAATTAAGAACAATTTCAATTTGTTGGAAGTATAAAAAAAATACTTGTACCAGCTTTAAATCTGTCGAACAGAGCAATAATTCACTCATACAATAGAGCTGAAAAGATTTATTGAGTAGATCAAGATAAAACTAGAAAAATATTAATATTACATTAAAAACAATTTTAAGCTTAATAGTACATACATACGCACATAAGCTCTCACTGGTAGCATATAAGGCAACACAGTGTGACACAATAAATAGATCAAATAGTTGTATCTTGGAATCCAGATTTTGTCATACAGTTCAAAAAATGTAAATAAAAAAGAAAAAGGAAAAAGTTTTTTTTTAAATATAGAATAACCGCTTAAGTCGACTTAAGCAAACTAGTTTATCTGAAAGTTTTCACACTATTGCTAATAGGAATATATGGCAATATGGTTCTACTTTTGTGTTATTCTCTCCTTTGTTAGGTAGTATTGTAAGTAACCACCTCAAGCTTCAACTGAGTGGTATAATATTTAAGGCATAAAACACTTTAGTGGTTATTCCATATTGTCACAGATATGTAGCAATGTACTGATTTGCTCAATAAAAATAAATAATTAGCCGGATCACAAAAAAGTACTGTACAACAATTATTTAGAATAACATGAAAGCTTAATACTAATAAAATTCTGTAATGAAAATAGGACTCGATAATGATTAAGTCCCCATAAAACCTCCAAATAATTTACCATGAAAGTAAGAAAAAAAACAATATATAAAAAAAATCAGACAATTTGCTGCTTGTTCACATCTAACAATTACTGTGATATAAAAAATATGTAACTTTGTGATAAAAACGAAAGACTTAAGCGACAAACTTCGAAAGAAACATGTAAGCTATTGTTGTTTTTGTTTCACTCATTTTAAGCAATTATTTTATTCGCTATGCTTTTCACTTTTCCACAACATTTGACCACAATATATGTATTATTTAATCATATTTCTTTTTTCTTTTAAATATTTCTTCATTAAATAATTAAATTATTTTAGTACGGACAAGATTATTAAAGTTGCTGTCACTAAAACTCAGCAAAGAAAAATAATATTACGCAAAGTATTTAATAAAAAAAGTGAATGAAAATTAAAAGCGAAATGAGTTTTTAATTCAACATATAATCCAGATGTATTTAATAGCTTTTTTTATACATAAAAAATATGCGCAGAGTAATTATAATTTAGACAAAATGACAGTTTTTAAATAAAAACTAATAACTAAATACTAAACTGCTCATATTTCAAAGCAATCCAAAAATCGTTTTTTAGAAAAACAGTTGGTTAAAGAGAGAGGAAGAGAGATAGATAGATAAAGGGATAGTTGATCCCTTTCCCCTCTTCGTTTTCAAAATAACTAAAAACATTCTACATATTGATGCAGAAAATGTGTAATCCTATGGTAAATATTAAACACAGTTTTAATCACACACTAACATTCCAACTCGAGAATAAATTTCTCAATAAAAACAAAATTTAATTTTCATATTCATAACTTTTTTTGTGTTTCATAACTTGTACGCTACACTGTTAATTATTATTGTAATGGTACAATTTTACTAAATCAAATGATCATGGTTAATTAAATTATTTTGCTGCAAAAAAAAATTAATAGTTAAAGTCAACGATCTGACTGAGACTCAATACATGTGTGAAAAAATATATATATTTCGCAATCGCAAACAACAACTTAAAGTAGAAAAACTTTGCAGTTTTGCAGCATATTTACAATTAAGACAGAGACATATCCCAATAATAAAAAAACAAATAACAGGAAATAAGCAAATGGTGGTAAAACTTTTTCAAAGCTTTTTTGAGAAAATTCGTAGTAAAATACACATAGAAAAATACTTTTTTATTTCTTTAAAGTTAAAGAACATTTGAAACAGGCTCGGATCCAGTCTGAACTTTTTGGGGGGACTTTGATTTGAAACATACTAAGCATTTTGCTAAATTTCTTTTAGAAACACAATAGAAATTTGGGGAGGACGGGGGACATATCATATTTTTCCACCCCCTTGCGCGCCTCCTTCAAACAACTAAGTTTACTTTAAAAACAGCACTACCAAAAAACTCTTCTCAAATATATTTATTCCACCTCAAATCAAACAACGGGTGGACCTCACCATCATCGATTTTGATAAAACTTTCATGTGGAACTTTTTTAGTATATTAAAGCAATGGATAACAAATTTTGGATTTCAAACTAGCGGCTATGGAGATATGATTTCATCAAAACTAAAAAGAATTATCAATAAATTTGAGTTTACTTAAAAATTTTTTCAAATCTCCAAAACTGCCTTAATTGCTGATCTCAGCAGCATACCGTTTGAAAGGTCCACAATAACGTAACCTAAAATTTTGGTGGAGCACAAAAATAATTTTAAAGATTTTTAAATTCGCGAAATTTGAAATCGCCATATCTTAAAAAACGCAAATTTTACAATGTTCAAAAAATATATATACATTATTACACTTTCATGTCTACTTAGCCCCAAAGTGGTAAAATTTTTATATCTAAAGTCATTGACGAAATTGTAGAAATAGTTAGAAAAATTAGTAGAATCTTCTACAATAGTTTGCAATATAAATGAACCTTAAAATTAAACCGGTTACTAAGATAATTATCGTTAGCTGAACTCGAAACTAAAAATCATTTATTTTTCCTTCATATCTCGTGAAAGGGTCAGTTTCTGGTTATGCGATTCATAATTATCTTAGAACTATAAATTTTATATTTGCTTATTTCACGACAATTTGTATCGCCTTTCTTGTATCAAATACACTTTTTGTTTATTTGTTTGTAAACACCTAGTGTAATTTGTATCGGGTTGTAATCAGTGTTGCCAGAAAAGTTTTGGCTCATGTCCCCAATTCAAACAATGATATCCCCAAAAATCCCCGTTTCAAATGTAAAAATCCCCAATTTTGTCCCTAAAACATGTTTTTATAATAAGCACCATCATTTAATTAAAGCAATTTTTTAATCCTTTGCGTATTTTATTACGTTGAAATAATATCATTATTTTGATTTAGCCATATAAGATCCTACGTAAATAGATTTTTACAAATGTATCTTTCACTTTTAATTACACAGCGGAATAGTGATTTTGTTCTTTTAATAAAAATTCCTGATTTTTATGTATTTTCAGCTGTTGATTACGATGGCATCATTAGTTTTTTTTAAGATAAAGAGACATTTCATATTTGTATAATTATTCGCTTAATATTTCACGAATGGTCCTCAAAACCTTAAAATATATTCTGGATTATGAATCCACACAAAAATCTCTTTCATTTGAGTAGAGTCACATTGGTGGTATATCAGGATATCTTTCTGTTTTTGCAAGCATGTTAAAAATCGTGCGTTACTTGTTAAGTCCTTAATTTGTTGTATTTGCAAATTTTCTGAAATCAATCTAACTGATCCTTATGTATTTTTATCTGCTGATTACGAAAATAATATTAGTTTTTTTCTATCACCTCTTGTTTTAGAGATATTGTGAATTTTAACGCAATCTTCCTCTGTTAGTTAGATAGCCAGCCTGCTCTTTCCTGCATGGCGAGGCACCCAGCACAATGTCAGTTTATTATGAGCCTAAAGCTCATTAAGATATCGATGGTCATACGTTGCCAACACCTAACTGATTTTTATAACTTGTCAGTTGAAGAAATCACATTATAATTGAAGCAATCAGAAGCAAAGTGGTATAAGTGTAAAAACTAAAAAAATTTTGTTAGATGCAGGAATCAACACTTTATAATAATATCTATCACTAAAAAAAACTTCAGAACTCTTTGATAACCTCAAAAAATGTATGTATAGCAAAGTAAAAAAAGTAAAATGCATAAGAACAAACAAATCTGTAGCTTATTTAATCAGAATTTTCTTTTTGCACTTGTACCCTCTGCTTTTCAGCTCCGCAATCGGGCTAAAAGCGCTACTAACCGGAAATAAAAAAAAACTGAAATTTTTTTAGTATATACTATTTTCGGTTAATTTCTTGTGAAGCTGTATTACTGTTTCCGTGTTTCCTTCCATATCCCTACCATTTCCAACTTTTGAATATGCAAATCGTTATTTTTCAGAAGAGCGCATAGACCCATTAATTGTGAACATAAAATCAGCGCCTTCCGAAATATGCAAGTTTTAAACTATTTTTTATTGACTTTTCAATCCTCCATGGGAAATTCAGTATTTTGCATCGAGGCGTGTCGTACAAATTGGAGGACCACGCTCACGAATCTAAAAATTGAATTTGTTACACTCGAATCTTTTAAGCATTTCTTTGCTAGTACAGCTAAATATAGTAAACAAATTTCTTTAAACTCTATTGGGTCTGAAAGTAGCACCAGTTCTCATTTCTCTGAACATCCTATGCCAACATCAACTTCGTCCCAGAGAAACAAGCCGTCTTAAAAAGTCGGCGGCGGCGGCTTAGGAAAAAATACTCGGCGGTGGCACATAGCCGGCTTGAGCCGGATGTAGAAATTATTCACTCGTGCAAAACACGGAATAATACGAAGTAAAATGCATTGTAAATTTGAAAACCAGATTAAAAAAATTATAAGGGATAGAACTATTTATGAATTATTTACGTGGTTTTATTATTGCGGAAAATATTGCGCAATATTGCCAAACTTTATCTAGTTTTAGAAAATTTAGCTAACTCAATTTTGGCCTCAGGAAGATAAGCGGGCCTGTTCTGTAATAAGGCTCCACCCCTATTGATGTATTTTAAATGATATACAGTAAATGAAATTCAGATATAATACTTTAAGCTCTAAAAAATATGAAACAGCAAAAAGAGGTTGAAAAAATTTTGCTATTACTGGATTTAATTTTTCTAAATCGATCGTTTTTAAATCGTCTGGATTTACAGAACAGGCAGGAATGTCTCTTTTTGTCAGGATCATCGCATATACACAAGGACTTAGTGCATATGAACTTTAATGTTCCTTTTTGTAAACAGTTAAGTTCTTTACGCTCATATAAATTTTCAGTACATACATATGTATGTACAAATTAATCTTTATGTAATTTTTTTCATTTTGAATAAAAAATTTTAAAAATAAATAAAAAGAAGAATTTAGTACAATTGGAATGAAAAAAGTACACTTTTTCCTGAAAATTAGTACAATTTGCAAAATGTTATTTTGCATCCCTGTATTGAATACACTAATTTTTTTATGAAAGTTAAAACAACAAATTTACACTATTGTATTCAATACAACATTATACTCCACACAAAGATACAAGCGGTTTTGTGAATTAAGTAATTAAGTTTGATTATTATTGCAAACTAGTGTATTTCTCTAAATTTGTCTACAAATTTGTCTATGCCTTTATATATAATAACTTTACCACTTTGGGGTTATGTAATTTCGGTAGACATGAAAGTGAACCAAAACATATATATTTCTGAAATTTTTAAATTAACATTTTTTAAGCTATAGCCATTTTAATTTTAAAAATTATCTTAATTTTTCTAATATCTGTCTATAACTTCGGTAATAACAGTTTGGGCCTTAATTGTCTATGAAGACATGAAAATAAACTAAAATATATCTTTTTGCAAAACTTTAAAGTTGGCCTTTTTAAGATATATGGACTTTAATGTTGAAAATTCAGTTCATTTTTTAGACTTTGGATATAATAATTTTACCACTTTGGGACTACGAGATCTATGTAGATATGAAAGTGAACCACAAAATATATATTTTTAAAAATTTTTAAATTTCTGTTAATACAGCGATCTTAAATTCATATATATAATCTTTTTTTTAATTTTTAATGTGGGTCGAGAAAATTTTTGATCACACTATCCTGAAGAAGGTCATATTACCTTTAAAACGGCATATTGTTAAGCTCTGTAACTGCAAAATTTTTTAGATATGTTTAATTATGTAAGTAAACTCAACTTTTTTGAATATATTTTCTAAATATTGATGACGTTATATCTCCTTAAATAGGCGACGAAGGAACTTAACATTATATATCCATATTTTAATTGTATTAAAAACGGTCAATAGCTGATGAGGTTGATTTCACCCATATTCTAATTTGATTTGAGATGGAATAACTCAATAAGAATTTTATGAAGTCAGTATCGACACCCAAAATAAAATATGTATTGGTAAATCTAACCAATTTCATAGGTTAGAATTGCACAAACAAATAAAATAAAATAAAATCAACCAATTGAATTGTGGCTTTTATTTGATAGTGTGCTAATCTGCTAACCGGAAGGTGGCAGGTTCGATGCCTGCCAAGATTTAAGCAGTAAGTGTTTGTGTTTGTTTAAGCAAAAAAATATTTTTTTCTTGTAATTTTTTATCTTGAACTGTCGTTCTCACATTTTACTCATGTTTATAAACGGGACGCCTTTAGGATCTCAGCTAAGTCATCTTGTTAAATAACGATAGCACAAAATAAATATTTTTTTTTTATTATTTTAAATTGGTAACTTTAACCATAAAAATTAGTAATTTTCCCAAATTTATATTTTACAATTCAGTAAAATGTAATATTTTGGTCTTGAACTTAGGTTTTCATAATTCTTTGCATGCTTATGAACCGGAATCTTTTACCATGGCAGCTAAGGCATCATGTTAAATAAAGTAACCATAGACATGAAAAGACTTACAATTTTATAAAGTTATTTTAATCAATGCAAATTATTATTTCATAAAAATTGGAACAACAATTTACATTAACAGTAACTTAACTATTTAAATTGCTTAGATTTGCCAACCATTTTATTTTGAGTGAATCTTTCAGCTCATTAGCTGATGAAAAAATATGGCTTTAATTAATGTACGCTTACAAAACTTAAGTTTTAACCAAAGTTTCTTTAAAAATAGCTTTTTTTAATTTCTTTGAAAGGGATCATTAAAAGGAGTATATTTTTGAAAAAAAAACACTTTTTAAATGCAATTATTTTGTTTAAGAATATCTCAATATAAAATCTATTTTCTTCAAAAACATACGGATTTAAAACTATAATTTGAATAATTTTAAAAAAGTCATATAATATATCTTTTTAAAAAAAATTATCTTTGCTATCATTGTGTCTCACAATTTGCTTTGCTTTACATTTGGTCTCCACCATTCTGTTACACCTCAAAATTAAGTGTTAATTTTATATTATGAAATCCTGAACGAAATCAGAAACATAAATAACAATTTTCCTAAAAGATTTTCCATAATCACACCATAATTATCCAAAAGCTGTGTTGTCAGAAAAAACCAGTATTCCTTAGCAAAATCCATATTTGATTGGCCATATATTAACTCAATTTACAAATTGAAGCACATTCTTTACGGGCAAATGCAAGGAAAAACAGGCTAAAACAAAATTATAAAATTACCATATTGTAACAAGTACATAATGGTGCAGATAATAATCGAATGCAAAACACTTTATGAACATTTTTAAAGAGATACATACTAGAAATGTACATATATATTTTTAAAAGTTGTTTATAAACAAAAATAGTGAATGAAATCAGTGATTAAGCTGAAGTGTAAGACTTTAAGATCATACAAAAAACAATGATTTGTTTTGGAAGTCAGTGAAAAGATTTGAAAATCTTTTGGTTGGAATCTTTATTAAACAATTGTTTATTTTTCATTTTATTATAGCGGGCTTAATTTTGAATCTGTTTACATTTTGTGTTGTATTGAATCGTCTGCTTTTGTACAAGAGGAGAATAAATATATTTTTTTAAATGTCAACTTTTGCCTTTAACCACAAGCGTGTCTTGCACGCGTTGATGTTTTAGATAAATTGTCTTACAGAGCCATGCACAAATATTCACTTTTTTTTAAATATTTTCGAAAATACCAATCACGAAATGTCATAAATATGTACTGATTGTCAATGACATTAGGATTTTAGTTTTTTTTTTATTTCTGTTGTTAGCACAAACTTGTAAATAAAAATTTTGGTAGGTTTTTTTAAATCCATAAAATAAAATAATAAGCAAACTTAATATTTGTATTGTAAAATTTTAGCTAAAATTTTTATTTTTAGATAAATTTTTTAATAAAACGTTACTTAGTCGCTAACTGTTTTTTATCGAAATGTCACGGAATATTTTTCTTGTGCTTAAAATATTTTTAAAATGTGACATAAATTTGGTGCTAAAATTTCGGATAGAAATTCGAAAGTGTTTAAGTTAAGGCTATTTCCTGTGCTCCTGGATTCTTATTTTCCGGCTTTTAATTGAACTCTTATACATGAGCAACTAGCGGCTTAACTCTTCTTTAAAATAAAAGTAATTTTAACAAAATCGATTGACAACGTTGAAACTTTAAATAAATTATTCATACCAAACTGCGACCTACCTAATACTTTCTTCGCAAATATAACAACCCACAGTGCGGTGGAATGAAAATTTTTTGAAAGCAAATCTGAAATTTTTTAACGGATAATGAATGCTCTCTATATCGTTTCTGGCATTCCGATGCTGTTAATTTTTTTACCGTCCTAAAATTTATTTATAAATTATATTTAAAAGTTTTGTTACGTAACGCTCAATACATTTTCTTTCGAATTTAATATTTTTTCAGAATACACACTATATTATTATTCCAAACAATTCAGATGTATACAAACAGATGTATATAAACACTTATTTATACACTAAAAAATTTCAGTTAAATTAAAAGTCTATGGATAACACCCAATAAATTTTTTTGGATACAGAACATGAATGATTAATAAAACGGTTTAAAATATGATACTTTTAAACCAAGTTTACGAAACTTTTAAATGTTTAGAAGTACAAACCTACGCTGTTGTTCTTACAATTTCAACAATAAAACTGAGTAATGAAGCTTGCTAAAAAAATAGTAGCGCTCAATTCACATAACTGGGGACTGAAACAATTTCTTTAAAAAAATTATAGCTCCTCTTATTTTCCAAATATTTGAGGCCTAAAACAATAAAAGTGCAGCATTAGGGCACGTCATTTTGTACAGATAGAAAAAAATGCCAATGTAAAATTAACATGTAGCAATTTTGACTAGAAATCACATTAAATTTCTGAGAAATAATTTGCTGTGTAATATCCTGCAGAAATTATTGGATTACATGGGCCATTTAGCAGAAATGGTCCTATGTAATGCAGTCATGGACCATGTCATTTACAAACAAGAGTTTGTACTGAACCGACAAGTGCTCGCGTTTTAACGATTGCAATCGTTAAAACACGAACGCTTGTGTACTCCATCAAGTAGTTACATAGAGTAGTTCTGAGACTACTCCAATGTAGTGCAAAAATGGGTTATATGGTCCAGCCCTAAAACATCGTAACGTTAAATCGGCCATGTTTTCCCCATTCATTTGGGTTATTTTTGGACTAGTCCTCTATGGAGTATATTTTACATGCGTGTATGGACTAATCACGTTATCTGCAGGGTATCTACAATGCACTGTTGTGCTCAGTTGTGTGCCTTTTTAGGGTTCCGTACATCAAAAGTGTAAAGGACCCATATTATTTTCGCTACGCTGTCCGTCTGTCTGTCTGTCTGTCGCAGGCTGTTTTCTCGAGAACCGTAAAAGCTAGGGACCTGAAATTTTCACAGAACACATAAAACTTTTGCCGCTATAACAACAAATATATGACTGCTAAAAATTAAAGGGTGTTCTAAAGCGAGCGACAAAAATTTTGAAATACTAATGTAATATACAGACACTTATATAAAGACACGTAAAATTTTCAAAATTAGTGTTCATTGGTGTGGTCTGTAGAGTAGACTAAACCAATTAACTCTGATATTTAAAACTATAAAAATTAAAGGGTGTTCTATCAGTTAATGTAATTTTGACTATGTAATTTAGACAATTTCCTGTATCTTGGAAATTGCAAGAGCAAAACTCTTGAAATTTAAAAAAAACGCTAAAACATAAAAATTCCAAAATTAAAAAAATGTCAGAACGAAAAATCGACAAAATGAAAAAGCGCTTAAAGGAAAGAAGCACCAAAATTAAACAAAAATCGTTAAAACGCAAAAAATCTTCAAAACTAAAAAGATCGGCTAAAACCTAAAAAACACCAAAAACCGAACAAAACGGAAAAATCGCCATAAAAGGAAAAAACATCAAAACGAAAAAAAAGCGCCGAAACAAAAAAAAACCGCCAAAACTAACAAAAATCGCAAAAAACCGAAAAAACGCCTAAACGAAAAAAAAAATTCAAAAACCGAAAAAAACCACTAAAGTCGAAAAAACCCAAAAATTGAAAAAAGTGATAAAACAAAAATATCGTCAAAAAGCGAAAAAAACGTTAAAACAAAAAACGCCAAAACCAAAAAATCGCCAAGAACTTAAAAAATAAACGAAAAATCGAAAAAAAAAATTAAAAACTCATTAAAATAAAAATAGCGCCAAAACAAAAAATTAATCGCCAAAGCAACAAAAAAAGCTTAAAAAAAATAAAAAACTAAAATTAAATAAAAAAGCAAAACGAAAAAATTGCCAAAATGAAAAAATGGCAAAGAACGAAATGTGATACACGTGTATTCGTACGGCACCCTTCGTGTGAGAGCCAAAGTTGCACTTTACTATATTGTTTTTGTTTATATTGATATTTGTGTTGTGTAAATGCAGGTAGCCGACAAATAGCTGAGAAAGTTCTTATTGCCAGCCTAAATTTCCTGCTGCTGACTTAAAACTACTATTGTTTCACATTCATTTTAAACGAAAAATTATTAGTCTAACCTTAAATCTCTTTGATTTAATAATTTTCACTGTTAAAATGACATTCTTATCAGCGTTACATTGCATTTCAAATCAACATGACTATACTTTAATTTCAAATAAATTTCATGTTAAATCATCAGTTAACTCATGACGAATTTAAATGAAATTCATATTTCCTAAGATGATATTTATTTAGTGCATATCTAAAGTAACACTGCGATATGACAACCATTGATGCCAACTTTGACTCTTTTTTACGATATAACATAAAACGATATGATATATTGTATTGCCATATCGTAAGTTTTTTACGATATGACAACGCTGCGATATGACAACACCGTGTAAGGCCATCTTAGTGTTGTCGTATCGTAATACAATTACGATATGACAACACAGTATGTCATATCGTTTTTTGTCATATTACAAAAATGCTAAAAATGGCATCGCTGATGCCAACCTACATCACGTAATTACAATAATTAATAAAATAACTACATTAAAGTAATGTTGTTTTAACTTGAAACAACTTTGATTCAGCATGCTGCTTCCTACTGTTTCAATAGCAAATTCACGTTCTTTCAACTTTAAATGACTTTGATTTAACATGATTGTTCCTGTTATTTCAATATCAAATTCACGTTATTTTAGCTTGAAATAACTTTTAATCAATATGTTTCTTTGTGTTATTTTCATATCAAATTAAATTTATCTCAACTTAAAATTACTTTGTTTTAACATGGTTCTTCGTATTATTTCAGTATCAACTTCATGAAACACCTATGAAGCAAAATCACTACGGAAATATGTTAAACTAATCTTCAACGATTTTAATGTGAAATTTTCAGTGTGTTTTGTTTTTAATACATATGGACAAATTATTGCAAATTTATGTACATTTATTTATAATAACAATTAAGTTATGAAATAAGCATATAGAGTGTTCAAAATTTTGGGCAAAAATAAACATTAAAAAAATCCCAAGCATTTGAAAGTAACGATTATATTTGGAACGATTTTCCGTCATCCCACGTCAAATTTGGTTTGTAAACAGACCGGTTTCGGCAATGTGTCATCTTCAGTGTTCTTTTGAATACTAAATCGGAAAATCGTTCCAAATTCAAAAAAAGCCCCGTCGGAAGAAAAACACAACACTCAACGATTATATTTCATGCTGGCAATGACTCAAAAAAGCTCAAAAAGTTGAACATGATAAAGAAACATAGGGAAGTTCCGAACCTTTATTCCGATAATATTGGGAGAATAGTCACGAAATGGCGACTGATCTGTTAATTGTTAAAAAAGTAAATAGGACTTTCGCTCGTTGGTTATTGCTGCATTGGCTGGCAGTGTCGCCTAGCTGGAAAAGAACTCTGGAGGAGACGACTATGGTGGTCTCGAAACATCTGATGTCAGTTCAATCTTCCGTACAGCCGAATTTTTCTTTAGATGTTCAATTGTTACATGCTTTAGAATTTCTTTCTAAAATAAAAATACCTTAATCGACAGAATAAATTGAAACCGAACTTAAGCCAAACTAATTAAATAACTTTTGTTACTTATATGTAATATTTCAAATCACTTAAAAGTTTATTTTGCAACATTTCAAATCACGTTAAAGCAAACTTCATTTCCAAATTTCGAAAAAAGCGTTGGAAATGTAAATCACCCATATTCTTATTTACCACTATATACTTATTGTCTATTAAAAACAGGCTTTAATTAATTTTTAATTTTATTTTCTTTATTTCCAGGTAATATATAATTCTAACAAGACGATTTTATAACCATGAACACATTAAACGCATGTATGTATGTAATAATATCATAACAAAAAATTAAATCTTCAAACTGAACAATAAAGCTGATGACCAAATTGCACTTCCTTGATCATAAAATATAATGTTTCTTAAAAGAACTGCGAGATCCGCACAAGCTTAAGCTCAATCATAAATTTAAGTTAATATATTTTCTAGATTTATTTACTTAAAAAATTATTAAATTGTTTTTATTACTTTAGCTATAAAATTAGCAAACGTTAACTTTGATATTTTTCATATTGGAAAAAAAATTAAAAACTAAAAAAAACCAACAAGGTTACCTAAAACATTTTATGCATATGACCATAAAACTAAAACAGAAACATTAAAATTAATGAACATGAATTTCTTTTTTTTTTAGTGAAATCTACTATTTAAAAATTGTTTTAATATTTTAATCAAAAAATATCTAAAATGAACTAAATTATCCAATGACAGTTTTTTTTTTTCTTCTCACACACACCCAAGTATTAAATATTATCTGTTAGTAGTTTTAAATGTTATAAAGATGCTGATTAGCATTTATTCGCAAACTTTTGCAAACTAAAGCAAAAATTTTAATTTTGCCAAAAATAAACTTATATAAGGCGGTTTATTTGATTTTATATTTTGCACACTTGACCCAAATGTTGAGATTTTAGAAAGATTTATAAATTTTAATTTTTATAAATTTTGTTTCATAAATTATTAAGCTCTGTCATCAGAGTTGCGATAGTTTTTTTATTTTTATGGCTCCTTTTATATGCCAGTTTGCAAAAAAATATGTTTAATAATTAACAATTTTTAAACAAACTTTCGCTTTCTTTTGATTTTAACACCGGCCAACAAAGAAAAACTTTTTGAACGTAAGTCCAAGACTTCTAAATAGTTTAATGTTCTAAAAAAAATACTGTGTCCTCAATTTTTTCCTATCACCTACAGATTTGTTTAATGGGCCTGTCTAATATTTTCACTAGGTACATCAGGATATTCCACCCTAAATCGAGAACGGCATGCCCGACTTCCATAAAAAAAACATTAAAATATGCTCTTCAAATTTACCTTCAAACTGTGTAAACTTAGCTTTTCATTTATCCAAAAATTTCGGAATCATTTACAAATTGACATCGAAAAAAAGTGTTTTTCATTCTAAAAAATGTCCTTTCTAAAAACTCATGAAAATTTAAAAACTACAAAAAACTTTATTTTTACCTATTTTTCTTAAGGGCAGATGCCTTACAAACAAAATAGGTCATATATTATGAAAATCTATGTACTAATGTTGATTTTATTCGTAATTAAGTGAATACACTAAAAATATACTTTCGGCAACAAATTTAGTTTTTGATATATGGGCATGTCGATGTCAGCGTACGTGACATTTGTACGCCTACAAAGTGGAATAGATTTAAAAAAAAGGAGTAACTGAAAAAATTTTTGTCATTATATTCCATTCAGAGGGTACTATATGTGAAAAAAATTTATTACATTTGGAGTCCTGTTGTCCAAAATATCGATGGAAATAACGGCATAGCGTACGTGACATTAAACGGGAGTGATGTTAAGGTGCATATAAAAATATGCAAAAATCTGCGAATTGTGAAGCTTTTTCTTTTTTTAATTTCTTAAACGAAGCCAAGTATTTTTTTTAGTATTCGTAAATTTTAATTTAAAAAACTTTTGTATAATTTTATAATGAAAAGAACTTAATAGCGTATGTGACAGATTTTTCTCTTATAGTATTCTTAAGTAAGGATATATATGTTTTGTAAATATATGCAAACAAAAACTTAAAAACAAATAAAAAAATATGTATTTGGTGATAATAGCAATAAAAACAATCAAGATTCAAATTCATTTCATACTACATACTATGAACACGCAAAGAAAAGATATGGTTGTGGCATGGTTGCGTCACCAATGACATTTTTCCCGACACAGTTTTTGAATGTGGCAAATAACTTATTATTGTATTAAATGACTGTGAACCTTAATAAGTTTATGGCAAAAAAAAACTAACGTTTACATTAAATCATGAAATTATTAGATTTCATGAAAATTGACACATGGTTGGCTTGAACAATATATATTGTTTAAAAAAAAATCTGACAACAATCATGGTTATTTAAAAGATCAACAACAGAAAGGTTCTATAATAATAGAATATTGTTCTTATCTATTTGTCTATCTATTTATCTATTTTGTTTGCAATAAAGCTATGGTTATAAAACAGACATGGCTATCCGCTTCCGAAAAAGTTTTTGTTCTATTCCTTTGTTGAATGCTTTTTGTTAGTTTAGTGTTTTACTTGACAGCATTTGGTTTATTTTTGTGAGCGGTTGGTGTGAAAAAATAAAAAAAATTAAAATTAAATTAACAAAAAGTGACATATTCCGGCAATTAATGCTCGGCCATGTTCTGAAGATCATATAGTTTTGAAATAACAAAATTTTAAAAGCGAAGAAAAGTGTTCTTTAATCGAACAATTTAGTGCATTCGTAGCTTTGTTCTGATATCTATAATATCTAAAAATATCTGAAAGAAAAAAACCAACTGAAAACCTCCAATAGGTGAGCCTTTTAGTTGGATTCTATCCTGAAAGTTGACGATTTCACAACGAAATGTTTTTCAGAATATGCACGATTGTAAATATAACATATGGCAACAAATATGTATGTATCTATGTGAAAATAGATAATAATTTTTATTTTATTTCAGATTCAACACACACTGACCAGTTGAAAATATTTGTTTTGATTTAAATTGATATAATAAAATTTTTTAGCTCCTGTCAATGAATATATTATTATATAGAACAATATATATGGTTATTTAGAACCATTTATATTGTTATTTTTAACCATATATATGGTTATTTCTGACCATATTTTGTAATTATGGTCAATATATATGGTTGTTTTGAACCATATATATGGTTGCTTAAACCATGCATATGGTTGTGTTTAACCATATATATGGCTATTTCAAACCATTTATTTTAATTTCGAACCATATATATCGCTGTTTTGAAACATACATATGGTTGCTTGAACCATGTAGATGGCTGTTTTGAATTATATATATGGTTGCTTTCAACCATATATTCAATAATAGTATGTTGCTCTTCGATTATGGTTGGCTGCCTCAGCCATGTTTTTTCTTTGCGTGTACTTGGGCGCTGAGTTTACGGTGCCACCTTAGCCTACTACAGAGTAGTATATACTAATTAATTTGAATTTTTTTTCGCTTAATGAATACGCAGTTCGAGAATCATATATATGCTGACTATCATGATATGAAAATGGAAATGAAATGTATTGATTCCATTAAAATAAAAGTTTTTAAATTTTCTGTGATAACGACTTTTACCATGTTTGGTATAAAAATTGTTGAAAATATTTTAAATTTTTTTCTAATGATTTTTTAAAATATTATATTTTCAACAAACATTATGTTTGAATCAATTACATGGTTTATTGAATCACATGCTATTTTCAAACATTATCGTTGTTAAGTGTTTACTTTTTCCTGTGTATAGAAATATGCATAGCATAACTTGAGAATATGTATCAAACGAAAATTTTCTATTCCTATTTTTTTAAAGTACATATGATTATTTATTCTGATCAATATTTTGAAAAATTCGACAAGCTGTAATGAAACCACTTGACTTTAATGAAAAATTTTAAAAATTTTACTAATAAAAACATTACAACTCGAAAACGACAAGAATCCTCTTATTAGTCAACGCAATTAATGCTGGATCTGTCATGACTAAAAGAAGTCATATTTCACTGAAATCGTTACATACGCTTTTATTCTTGCATGTTAATTTTAATAGTAAATATTTTATATTATTTTTAAGTTAATAAATATATCCAAAGCTATTGACTAGAAAAAGTCTTATAAGAAGTGAAATGAATCGATGGATGATAATAATATCTATAAGAGCATTTGAGAGAGAAGAGTAACGTTCCATACACAATATTAATTAAATGTTTGGTCTAGCATTAAGAAATAGAAAGCTTTAAAATCCGTAGTTTCAATATTTTTAAACTAGAAACGTGATAAAAATCGAAACATGTACACTTAAAATGAGAATAATCCACATACGAGTACATTTTTTGTTGGCAAACAATCGGCACTGTTTTGTAAGTTATGCCACCACTGACGTATTTCAAATCATATATAGTAAATTAATTTCAGATATGATACCTTAATCTCTAAAGATTAGAAAACTACAACAAGATCTTAAAAAAATTTTGCTTTTAGTGAATTTATTAATTTAAATCTACTGCAAATAAAAATTTACTATTTTTTCACAGTATGTATTATGTTTTCCCCCTTAATTTATATAATTTTTTAAAAATAGTTTTTTAATTTAAATACAAGAATTTATTATTTATTTAATAAATATGAACTAAAACAGAAAAAACAGCCGATAAAAAATTGGAATTGCCAATTTCAATTACTTCATCATGAAACTGATACAACTTATAGAGCTGCTCTTAAAAATATAACTTGTACAGCGGCATCGGCAAAGAAACCAAATTCAACGTTTGGCAAAAAATATTGGCAATTCTAAGAAATAGTAACGGCTCTATACATCAAAAAATCTAAATTGATTTTTTATGTTTTTAGCTCCTTCTTTACATAGCAGTTTTTAAGTTTTATATTTATAGGAATTTGCGTTGACATTTAATATGCATAAACTTATTAGATGACTTTAAGAAAATTTAAAGCATGGCAAAAACCATTTGAGAAACTAAAAAAATATTATTGCAAACTTTTGTTAAGAACATTGGCGTAGCTAGGCACTCTTTGTAGACGTAGCCAAATAAAATATGTAGAGGAAAAACTTGAAATTGCTAACGTTGGCAAAAACAATTCCAGCAGCGGCTGTTTAAGAATAAACGACCACCACGATTTAAGTCCACACACGTTTTTCAATTTTCATTCAGAAGTATGAAAAACAAATATAATATTTTGATATCATTTTAAACATCTCGATGGCAAGGCAAAAAGTTTTCGCAAAAAAAACTGAAACATAAAAATACAATTATTTTTATTATTATTGTTATTATTTGATTTCAGTTTTCTTGTTACATTTTTGTTTTTTGCTGGAAATGCTTCAGAGTTTTTGTTAATATAACTAAAAATATGTGTATTGTGCGCTTGGAAATGATAAGGTCACCGCATATTAATTTAAGAAAAACATATTTTTATCTGTTTACAATTTTTGTACGTTTTTTAATTTCGGTTTTTTGGTAGATATTCCTTTCATAATATATATGAATATATTCTTGCCTTATTTTTGTTTGAACTAAATAAGTTCAAGTTGAAAGTTATTATTTCGGCTTAAGTTCACTATACGAATAAATGTAAATTCGAATTTTTAGAATATCTAATCAGACTAGTATAACATATCCGTACTACCAATTTCGACTGCCGCTACACCATCTCATCACAAAACACTTTTGTTGAAAATTAGGTCGATAATAGTAGGTAACACTTTAAAGATTATTATCGATCTAAAATTACACACGCATTATTTTTCAACAAAATGTTTTGACTAAAAAAGCGATTGGCTGCATGCAGGTTTGAACCGCGACCTCCTGACTGATAGTCTATCTACATTTAAATTGTTTCCACTTGGACTAAATATGTCTAATTTGAAAGGTTTTTTCTTTAATAAAATAACTACAAAATCGATGTAATTTTAGACAAGGAGAAATTTTCAACACAAATTTACACAATATATGATCGTAAATTTGAAGTAGTGTTTTAGAGTAGTGCTTTAACTAATTAAGTCGTTTCGCTTCCAATCAGACGTTGATTTATTTTCTTTAAAATTTTTACAAAAAAGACAAATTGATAGATAGCATGTAGACTTTTACGCGAATGGTCACGATTGCTCAACAAACTCAACTTTTTGAATATTGGAGTGATCGTGAGAAATTAAAATTTAAATCTCTTCAAGTCTCTTACTGCAAATCGATAGGTATTTATAAGAAAATTATCCTACGTAGGCGTTCAGATCAATCGGTTGAGATTAAGGCGTGTCGCACGCCCACTAATTTTTGAGCAAATGCTCTTTTTCTGCTTTAATATCTCATAACTTAATAAATATAGTATTTACAAAAAATTTTTCTTCAAAAAAGTTGTTGTCTATGAAGTTACCAACAGCTTTTGCCTTACCAACTTTTATATAAATCTCATATTTAACAAAATAAGCATAGAAATATCGAATATGCCATAACTATTAAAATAAAAAATAAAAAACCCCCATAAATTTACAAATTTCGGCAAACTTTTTTCTTTCCCAAGAACTTAAAGTTGTTTCTTTAAATTTTTGGTTCGCTTAAC
The DNA here is from genome assembly GCA_956483635.1 of Panzeria rudis. Classification (NCBI taxonomy): domain Eukaryota; kingdom Metazoa; phylum Arthropoda; class Insecta; order Diptera; family Tachinidae; genus Panzeria; species Panzeria rudis. The sequence goes on along the minus strand of OY101450.1, from coordinate 101,763,413 downwards.
GCGAATATGCACTACAAATGACTGCAGAAAGGCTTGCCATATTCTGTAAATAACAAAATCCGAAACTTGACAATAAAATTATCTTTAAGCCAAGCAAACATTCAATCTAAATCTGCCCAAATTAAATATTAAATAAAGCCTAAAAATTAAATATTTAAAAAAAATTTAAAAATTTTTATTTTAAAAGTTCCTAAAAAAGAAATATACACCAAAACTTTAATTTCTTGCCCAGTATCATGTAGTTTAATATATTCCAAAGGAAGTAAGTCATGGTTTGTTAAAATTAGTGCATATTTCTTAATATTATTCACAATTTAGTGAGAGAACTTTTTAAATTTTTTTAATGAAATTTATAATTTTTATACTTAAAATATTACGATATCTCTGAAACTATTTGATAGAGTTAGAAACAATGTTTGCATGGCTTAAAGATAATTTTGTTGTCGATATTTAATTTTTCATTTTTACTGAATAGGGAAACCCTTTCTCTAGTTATGCTAATATATGACGTGCAAGTGCCTTCAATTTTGACATAACGGTATATCCCGAAAACTAGAGATGGTAAAAAATAGAGTACAGGTTAGCGTTTAGCGGCCCAAATAACTAAAGAAACAGCATTAAACTCTAGGGAACTAAAAAGTTTAATGAAATTTTGTACATTAGTGGAACTAATTATAAATTTTAGTTGAATCAGCAATTGCGAAACGGGCATATCTCTGCAATTTTAAAGTTTTCAGGAAATTGATTAAACTAATTATTTTCTAATGAAGTATAATATTTAAAAAAAATTGTATATGGATTATATTTCGGGCCCAATTATCAATTGAAAGTTGCGGAAATATTTTAATGTTACCATTATTATATATGTTTATTTATATATTTTAAATTATTGAGATATGCCCTTTTCGAAATTTACGGTATTGAGTACTCATAACTTAAAGAAAAAATCACATTAATTTACAGAAATTTTTATTTTAGGTAACTAATATAAATATAAAGCACAAAAAAGATCAATAAGAGCGCCGCTGCGCTGCGTTTGTACGTGCTCTGAGCTTAAACAATAACTTCGAAAAGGGCATATCTCTTAATAGTTGTGAGCTTTTCAAAATTAGTTCTGCACATGCCATGACGTCGACAGTAGAACGATTGCCAGGATGGCCCCTTCTTAAGCAAAATGGTGCAGGGAAGCATTTAGAACTCGGTCATATAAAAAAACGTATTTCCCAAAATATGCGAGATGTGCGCTTTTCGAAATTGTTGATTCAATTATTATGGGCTTTTTTTGATATTGGCATTAATTTTGTTAAGTATGCAATTTAGATAGCAGTAGCTAAGGCAAAACCTTCTCGATACTTTAGAGAAAACCACTTTTTAGAAGAATTTTTTTTTGTAAATACTATATATATCAAGTTATGAGCAAGGCTCGGACTTGCATGGTAATGCATGTTTTCTCTGGTGATAAATAAAGAAGTATTGCCTAATTATCTATGCGAATTATCAAATTTTAAGTAGTTTGGTATCAATCTGTAGTGTCACATGTTTGCATATTTTGTTGGTTAGTGGATACTTTTCCATATTTTAGCAACAAATGCATATTTTTTGAGTTTAAAATAATATTTTATACATATTTCGCAATTTTTGAAAAAGTTATTAATAGGCCTATTATGGATGGCAACCGAGCCTCAGTTGGGTTGCCAGTTGCTGAAAATGGTACTACTGATGGCAACTGGCAACTGAGAGCTGTCAATGTTAGTTGCTATTTAGTGCCTTCCTGGCAATCATTAGTTTTCAGTTGCCGACTGGCAACGCAACTAAAGTTCGGTTGCATTAAATAATAGACCCAATTATGTTTGTTTTGTGTTTTTTCTCTAATAATAATAAAAAATAAAAAATAAATATTTTCATATTATTTTGGTTTTGGCAGTTTGTTAAATTGCTCAAACTTTGCTTGTCATATAAAATGCTTTAATCTTAACCGATTGACCTGCATTTTTGAGGTTAGTTTTTTTTTATAAATACCCAACGATTTGTGGTATGAGACTTGAAAAAATACAAATCTAAATTTTTTACGACCACTAATGAACATTTTGTCCTCAAATTTCTTTATAAATGTCAATATTTTAATAATTCGTATTTTTCTCTGAATATTAATATTTTAGACAAAAATATCTCAACAATTTCATTGAAAAGAAAACTTTTTTTCAGTGAACAAATCTATAAAACATTATTTTTATTTATAAAATATTTTGTCTAAAAATAATTACAAATTCCGGACAAAATAGTTTACTGAATCAAACAAAAATACTTACTTGATTTTTTGTAATATATCAAACAAACTTTTAGTCTAAGTCAGTAAAAAGTTTTCTTTTGAAAATATTTTTAAGTTTTAAATAATAACATTTTTAAATAGTAAATAATAACATCCATAAAGCATATATGAAATTTCACTTTGGCAAATATGTTCAACTATATTTATCTAAAAAACGAATGAGAAGTAATGCAGCAACATTTACTGTTTCACTCAGAAATCTCTAGTAAACAAATTTGCTACAATCACATTCCTTTTGCTATCATTGCTTCTGCTGCTGTTGTTGTTGTTGTTATTATTAATGTGTAGGTGTCATCCAGTTTTTGTTGTTGTTTTTGGTACTAGCCTCCTAAATAAAAGTCAAACAAAAAAATTTTACTGATTCAGTAAAGAAAATTTACTGAAAACTAAATTTATTTTGAAAATTTTTTGGTGATAATATTTTCTATGTATTTTAATTACTCCAGGAGAAATTTACAATTTCTTACTGTGTAGATTAATTGGGTTTATTCGTAGCCTTAATCGACTTCGATGAACACTTGGGCTTTACAAGAGATCCTTTGGGTCGCTGTGCTTATAGCATTTAACCGCTTAAGTCGTATTCAACATTTTTCGGGAGAGCTACTGTTCTTTAACTTATTTATAGATAATGGTAGTCTTAAAAAAGTTACATACTTAAAAACTTAGTAGCGATTTTATTTAGACATGAATGGAGTCCATTACGCCAAAAACTAAATTTTGTCCTAACTCGACTTAGGTTAAGGGTTCTGACCACAAATATTACGTACCACTCTTAGGAGGAACAGGAAAATAAATTAAGAAGCGCTATAATTAGTGGGAACAGGGAAAACGGCGTTATGTAATATATTAGAGGCTAAAGGAAAAATTAAACATTTCAAACACAATTTTTTTATTCGCCCATTGTAAGAACAAAGAAGTTCATCTGAATAACAAATATTAAAAGTAACACTAATATTACCTTTATTTTTACAGTAGATGAATGGCCTTATCAGTTAGAAGCGCATGATGTTAATAGTAACTAGGGATGTAACGATACGCCGTTTTGCCGATCCGATACCGATACCGATATTTAAAAATAAATATCGCCGATACCGATTCCGATACCGATACGAATATTGAAATTGAGTTCAAGTTTAGATTAACAAAACTCAAGAGCAATTTTTTTTTCTTATACAAAATTACAGTGTCAGAGATTATAAATATTTAAAATTGATATTAACCCAGTATAAAAATTGGAAGTAATTTTTAAGGAGCTACATTTTCTTTGCTTCCAAAAAATCTGTATTAAAAATATGCAGATAATTAGTAGAAAAGCAAGAAAAAATTTTTAATTCCTTTATCATTTTAAAAAATAATCTCCATGCTTTAAAAAAAAATCGATTTTTAACTTAATAGCTTAATTATTAAAAGTCTTCTAAAAGTTTATATTTATTCACTTAAATTTACATGAAAATACAGATTTCAATTTAAATTCGCATTAAACAAATTTTTTGAGAATGGGTAATTTTTTATCCTTTTTCCTTGAGGAAAAATCATTATAGAACACGGGAAAAGAAATTTGTCCTAGCATCGCTCCCAATTGGGTGATTGGTAATCGAAAAGCAGAACATATTGCAATGGCAAGCATATGTAAAACTAATTAGAAATTGTCCAAATTCGCAAAACTTCCGGATCGCGAATTTACATGACTTCTTTGGAGTGTCTTTTTTTGCTGGAATAAGATTTAAAAAACAACGAATTGAATTTGAATTCATGGTAAAATTAACAAAAAAATAAATAATTTCCGGATCGCGAATTCTACATTTTCATGACTTCTTTGGAGTGTCTTTTTTTGCTGGAATAATATTTAAAAAACAACGAATTGAATTTGAATTCATAGTAAAATTAACAAAAATAAATAATTTTTTTACAAAATAACAGCATAAAATATTATTAATTTTTAAAATTGATATTAATAAGATTTTAAAAATAACGAAATGAATTTAGCTCATGGTAAAATTAACAAAATATAAATAATTTGTCAGAAAAAAACTCTGAAATTTTTTTTAAAAGTATCGTCGTATCGACAGTAAAATATCGCCGATACCGATGTATCGGAAAATCTGAAGTATCGCCGATATATCGGTATCGGTATCGGTATTCGTTACATCCCTAATAGTAACAAGCTTCCACAAATACATCTATCTATACATACGAGTACATACATCTATATGTAATTACCATATTGGTCAAAACATAACAATCACAATTTGGGTCATTTTAAAAAGCAAAATTTTAGTCTCGATTTGCTTTTTAATGTGTTTTTCTTCTTTTATTTATTTACTTATTGATTTTTTTATAATTCTTTTTTTTGTGTTGAAAAGTAAACCAAAACAAAGTTAACTACTTTAAGAAAAACATGCTGCTGGTTTAAATATCATAACTTTAATCTCTAGACTTTAACATACTGAAATACTTATGAAAATCAACTAAATAAATTGCAAAAAATTAAAAAAAAAACAACAACACTATTACCTAGGTGTCTAGATATTAGACAGTTTATATATTGTGGTCGTTGTCTAGTTGTAAGTCTTTAGCAAAGCATATAAATATATTTTGAGTATTACCCTACACAAGATGTATGAAATATATATTTTTTAAATTTTTAAGCTGAAAAGTAATACAATAAAAGAGGAAAATTATTGTGTAGCAGGTAGCAGGGGGCAAAAAAGCCAAATAAGCAGGCTGTCTACACTCTAAAACACTTTTGTTGAAAATTAGGTCGATAATAGTCGGCAACACTTTACAGATTATTATCGACCTAAAATTACACACGATTATTTTTGAACAAAATGGTTTTACGAAAAACAGCGATTGGCTGCGTGCAGGTTTGAGCCGCGACCTCCTGACTGATAGTCTGACGTATCTACCATTTAGCCATGTCCGTATTATAATTTATGTTACATTTTTTCCCCTTGGACTAAATATGTTTAATTTGAAAGGTTTTTCTTTAATAAAATAACTACAAAATCTATGTAATTTTAGACAAGGAGAAATTTTCAACACTAATTTAGACAATATATGATCGTAAATTTGAAGTAATGTTTTAGAGTGTAGAAATGGGAATGTATTTTACCTGTCGAGATTTTTTCCTCATTTCGATCTCAGTACTTTTAATGACCGACTTTTTTTTTTTTTGTTATGATCTTGGCATTATTTTCACAATTATGTTTTGGCTGCTGTTTGCCAAACTATTATTTTCTTTAAAAAAAATTTGGCCAATAAAAATAAGGGCCGCCCTAGTACCCCTAGATGACATGAGTATCAAGCTGGTTATCGCAGAAACTACTCGTCGGTTGATAACATTTATAATTTAGCAGCAATTGTGAGAATTAAGTCAACAGAAAAAAGAAAAGTGTATGTATTTTTTTTGTGGACATTAAAGCTGCGATTGATAGTGTCTCAAGAAATGATCTGATATGTAAACTCTTTAAGTTGAGACTATCTGACAAATTTGTCTAGTTTATAAAAAAATATATATATTAATACACAATATCCCGACTAGAAATTTTCCCAATACTCATATTGGGGCCCGATGGGGAATGCATGTGGCACATCCAAAAGGGTTATCCCAATTGTGATTTGATCGGGAACTTGTTGGGATAGCCCATCTACAAATTAGTGACTTAACAAAAGTTCTTCCCAAATGGGAAACTATTGGGAACTTGTTGGGAAAATCTTACACAGATTTCTAATCGTATATTTTGCTCATCTTCAACTGAGGTAAATGTTACATACTTTGGTCCCTTGGATAGCTTCAGCAATTTTAATTCAATATTAGAGTTTGATATTTTCCCGATTTGAGCAAATTTTTGCCATATTTGAATATTTCCCCACAGGAAACCAATCGGGTCCCAAATACGTTTCTGCGTTACATCGGAACTGGGATCCCAGTTAGATCCCAAATGTGTTTGCATAAAAATTTCTAGTCGCGATGCCGTGTGGGCTGGTGAAATTTTTTCTGAATATTTTGAAACAAAATCTGGTGTTAAGCAAGGGTTTTTACTGGCACCATTACTTTTTACCCTGTATGTTAATGATTTACATGAATGCTTGGAAGGTGGAGTTATGGTTGAAAATATGATCATTTGTAATGCAAAAAATGATACAAAACCTGGAAATATACTGCAACATGTGGAATCTTGAAGTTAGTTTAAACAAATCAGAAATTTTGGTATTTAGAAATGGTGGTTGACTAATGGCGTCTTTTTTTTACAAAAAAATTTTGCATTATTTGCGCTTCTTCATCTCTTATAAAGGTATATTTTTGTTTTAAAGGAATGCTAAATTGCGACTTTTTTTGATAAAAAGTAAAAAGATTTTAATTTTTTTTTGAAAAGAAAACGCCATAAGTTAACACGAAAAATATTTTTTTAAGAAAATGTGGCAGAAATATCCAATGAATTTACTTGGGTGTAATACACGCTAAAACTTAAGTTTAATAAACATGTGGAAAAAAGAAATATTTAGGCAAAAGGTGCATTAAACTCAACATGGCAATAGTTGATCGAGAAAAAAGCTATAAACATAAGAATGAAGTGAAAAGTCTATCTAGCAGTGTGCGCCTATGCAGCTTAGTTGTGGGTCTTTGGGTACTTTGAAGATCTTAATAAGCTGCAGCTATATTTTATGAAAATAATATTAAATTTACTTAGCTTTACCCCAAATTATATTCATATGTTAGAAACCGCAGCCGAAGAGAGTCATATTTTTACTTTAGGACTTCATCTTAAATATTTAAGCAGATTAATCTATAATTATATGCAAAATAGGCTACCTCACCAATTATCTTTAATTTTATTGTGGCGTAGCCTTTTTTTAAGTAAATGAACTAAACTGCAAAGCTACCCGACTATAAATTTTCCCAATACTCATATTGGAGACCAAGGATTATCCCATTTGGGATCTGATCGGGAACTTGTTGGGATATCCCAACAACATTTCTTCCCAAGTTGGAAAGTATTAGGAACTTTGCTCATCTTCAATAGAGGTAATTGTTGCTTACTTTTTTCCCTTGGATAGCTTCAGCAATTTTAATTCAATATTAGAGTTTGCTATTTTTCCGATTTGAGCAGATTTTTGAAAGATTTTGATATTTTCCCACAGGAAACCAACCGAGTCCCAAGTATGTGTCTGCGTTTCATTGCAATTGGGATCACAGTTAGATCCCAAATGGGTTCACATGAAAATTTGTAGTCGGGTATTCTTCAAACACGCAGTGGCCGCAAACACACCAAACAGAACAACAATGGAATTGCATTAGCACGGAATTACTCAACAATTTGAAGATTAATATTTTTAATAAATGATTGGAGACCAAATCAAAGACCAGCTCAAGAATCTACAAGCATTTCAATTATCAAAGAGGAAACAATTAATTCAATGATAAATTTAGTACAGATGAAATCACAGTGATATTTAAAGCATGCAGTTGGTTAATTGCACTAAACTATAACAGATTTAATGCGGAAAATGTATACAAGCTTTGTAGATCTTATTTAGCAGATGAGGATATGATACATGGATGATTCTCATATCAAATGCTCTGTTCGTGTCCGTTGAAAGTATAGTAAATTATCATAAAATAAACGCATACATTTTAAAATGAATACTGCTTTAGTAAGATTTAAAATTTTATAAATAAATGCACATAAGCTTTTTTGTGTTAGACTGTGTTAAAAACGATGAACGAAAATACTGTTTATGTTTTCTTCATGCAAAATGGCGTGTTCGTAATGCATGCTGTTGACTTTCCACATTAAGAAAGTATGAATTTTTCCAAAAACGAGATTAAATTTATAGCAGTTTCAGAATATCTGCATTTAGTTCTCTTATTTCACATATAAAATTTTTTAAAAATAATAGAAAATATATACATTTTTAACACGCTTTTTTAAATAAATTGTTGTTGTCCGCATTATTGTATATTGAGCGTTACGATTTTTTAGTACGCTTTAATAATCTGTTTAATTATTGAAATTGCATTAACAACATACACAAAAAAGCATTTAAAAGTTTTGTGATTTTTGTTAAATAGTATTATATTGCAAAACGTTTCATCAATCAATCATGGCTTGTATCCAAAAAATGTATTGAGTGTTATCGACTTTTTTTTAATTAATTAAAATTTTTAGTGAATAACTAAGTGGCTTATGTTTAACTACATCGAAGATTATACATTTGAGTTGTATTGAACTCAAAATATAGTGTGTGTTCTGTAAAAATATTGAATTCTTATAAAAATGTATTGAGCGTTACGTAAAAAAATTTTTTTTTATTTAGTTTAGCTATAAATTTTAGGATTGAATGGTAGAAACAATATAAAGAAAATTATCTGCTTACAAATTTCGGATTTATTTTGAAAAACTTTGGCTTCTACCGCACTGTGGGTTGTTATATTTTCGAAGAATGTACTAGGTATGTCGTATTTTGCTACGAATAGCTATTTGAAATTGAAATAACTTTTAACATTGCTAGTCGATTTTATTAAAATTTGTAAAAATGTATGTAAAAGATTATTTTAAATAATAAAATTTTCTTTTTTATTTTTCCATGTGATCACTTTCATGTGGCCACCCACTTTGGCCATAACTCTTAATTTAGTCCTGCGATTATTATATTTTTTATTTTTAGAGTGCTTTTAAACCCTATTCTCATTTTTTGTGATGTATCTTTTTCGCAAAAATCATTCCCAGAATAACCGCGAAAGCAAATGTAACGCTCAATACACAAAAATTTTACAAAACCGAAAAATATAGTTTTATTTCAGGATCCATTAAATGAGGGAAAAACTATAATATGAACCCTACCTTCTTATATTTCATTTAGTTACATTGGTGAAAAAGAACACAAAATATACGTTTAGCGTTAGAATCACCCATATCTTGAATTGCCAAGATGAAAAAGAATGGGTAAACTTAGTAAAAGATTTAAAATGTGCTTTAAATTATAGAAATTATTTAATAACTGAATTTAACTGGATATAAATTATATTCTATTCTACTGCCCCTAGATTAAAAGTATCCGTTTTAAGGTATTATTTATTATGTCCTTACCAAGACTTACCCTTATAACCAATTTCAGCTTTCTAGCTATAATGGACACTCTGGTGCCTTCACTTAAGACATACTTGTATTCCAGGTTTCAGCCCGCCAGCTATGCTGGAAGTGTACCATACAAATAAGAGCTCATCCTAATCCCTCCACACAGAAAAATTGCATATTAAAATCGTCGAAAACAAGGTCAATCTAACATTTTTCGGTAGTGATTTTGTTTAATAGGTATTTCGTGGTAATTGCAACATGATTTTACACTAACCTTCACATAACATTTTTCCATTTGAAATAACTATATTTCATGTAGATCTAGGCGCACAGTAGTGCGCCTTAATATTCCAGTAAAATTAAATTAAAATTAAGTTGATACGAAGAATCATGTTGAATCAAAGTTATTTCAAGTTGAAACAACGTAATGATTTAAAATAACATGGAACGTTGATAACAATGTTGTTTTAATAGTGAAAAATATTAAGCCTAAGAGATTGAAAGTTAGATTAATAACTTTTACAGAAAAAAATTTCATCAAACTGCAACAAACAATTAGAATTGTTAATAAGTAAATTCAAAAATATATTTAGTTGATATAACAAATTAAGTTGTTGATACGACAAAGACGGAAATTTTTTCCAACAAACTGAACTAACCAAATTTTTTGTAATATATGGCGCAAAAGCTCAACAATTTTTGATTAATTTTTTTATTTAAAACGCCAACTAAAGTTTTTGTTAAAACTTGTGAAAAAATTAACAATCATCATTGTTGATATAACAAATTAAAATTTTTTTACTCAATTAAATTACTCAACAAAATTATTTATTAAATTATATCATAACGGAATGCACACACGTAAATGAAACAAAGCAAATCAAATTTTGTATGTATTCATTATTTGCGTATTTAATAACGAATTGCTCTGCAGCTGAGAGGTAAGAATGTTAGTCTATCAGTGCAGAGGTCGCCGGTTCGATTCCGCCCAAAGACATTTAGTGTTTTTTTCGCAGACAAGCAAAAAGTCGTTTTGAGAGTTGTGATTGCGTATAAAACAATATTATTAATGTAACAATAAGGATAATCAAAATTTGTCCGAAAATTCAACAATTCACATTGCTAATATAACAATAACTTTAATTGAAATAACTTATAAATCTAACAAAAAAATAAAAAAAGAAGATTTAGTTAACAAGTTATTTGTTGATATACTTAATCGAAAATATTTTTCTGATGTTCCTTTAACTTACAATTTCGTAATTGTATTTACAAAAAACATTGTAGGCTCAAAATCAATTAACTATTTAATTGATATAACAAAAAAATTAATTGTATTTACAATTCTTTTTTTCTGTGTTTCGTTTAAAATTAATATGAAACAATGGTATTTTAAATCAGCAGGAAAATTTCGCTGGTTATGCGAATTTTTTCGGCCATTTATCGGTTATTTACAATACGAACAACAAAATAAACAACAACAAGTAGTACAACTGATCACAACAATGCATTATAGCTATGAACAAAGTAAATAAACACCAAAACAATTAAACAATCAATTATTTCTCTTAAATTTAATATGATTCCCAATCAAAATTACGACATGTTGATTTTACATTGGTATTTTTTCTGTGTGAATAGATAGAAAGTTCCCGTTTTCAGATTGTTCTGATTACTTATTCAATAAGGCCTAACTGTATAATAAATTTCAATTCTATAGCTATAGTGGATGTGCTCCATAATATTGATGAGTAAGCCAGTGCTTCAGTGAGTGAATAGGTACTAAAATGTGCACTATTTGCACCTTCACATCTAGGAAATATTTTAATGTAAACTTTCATACTTCACTTATGAGGTCACCTATATAGAGTTTCCTTAAGGGCAAAATACACCATCAAAATGCTTGACAAGCGTGGTTATAGTATGTGTGAAATGTCGTTATTATTAGTGACACCGACGACGCTTGATGGAAAATCTACTTGGTTTTGATTTTTCGTCAAGCACACGTACACGAATCTGACATCAAGCATTTTGATGGTGTATTTTATGTTTCAAGTTTAATTATCTTATGATTAACTGAAGCAAAGTTATGAGGGGGTAAGAACACTGCGAATCGTTTCGTTTAATATACACACTGGCGCACTACCGTAATCTCTTCACAATTTTTTTATGTTTTTATAATTGGGAATTTTTTTAACAACACATTTCATTGTTTCTTTTCGCTTTTAGTAAATAGTCATTTCTTTCAATTTATATCATACATTATTTTGCTTTTCATAATAGCTCTTGATTTATTCGTATTGAGTTCACAAAATCTTTTTTGTATATCTTACACAGTTTCTTTGCAAATCTACGCAAAAGTTGTATTTAGGAGAACTCCTTTACTTGTTAGTGTTTCTGTTACTGTTGAAAACACAATTGTTGCTCTCGTCGTTATTGTCATTGGACTGCTGTCAACTATAAATTAAATTTAAAGTATTTGTTTATGTGGCATTTTTTTAATTTCATTCTCTTTTTTTTTTTTTCTTCTTTAGTGCTGTTCTTTATGGTGTGTTATATGTATAAACCATAAAAATGTAAATATTTTTATTTTATTTCTTATTTCTTCAAGCAAAGATTTACAAGACTTAGCATTCACTTTATAAATTGAGTTTTTTTCTCAATAATGTCCTTATTTAAGAAGAAGTAGGTGTATCTGAAAGAAAAAACTTACTTATATGGTCTGATATACATACATATTTACGACCGATATGTTAATGTGTAGTAATATTTGTTTTGCTATATTGAACATAAATTTGTTTACAGCAATTAAAAAATAATATTTATTACAGCTGTTTTTACCACTTCTGCCAAACGCTAAAAAAACTCATCTAATAAAAGAAATACAATTAAAAGTTTTAACATCACACAATAATAGCTTTATACTTTATTTTATAAAATTATTGCTTTAATTCTTACCAACTTTAATATATAATTGCACAAAAAGGAATTTAAAAAATATATTTCCTCTTTTTCCAAACGTTAGCAACAAATGCTGATAATGATCTTACTTCAGTTTTAAGAAACTAATTAAAATTGCTATAAAAAAATTCAACAGCTTTAAACATTCATTATGTAAACTATCTAAGACCTAAATAGAAGTCAAGTCAATATTTAATTAAATCTTATTAAAGTCAAAACACAATCATCATACCAATTATGAAGTAAATCCAAAACCAATCAACTTCTCTTACCATTTGCGAACGTAAACCGTTTGTGAACCATAAAAACAAACTGCTTGGAAAAATCTGTTTAAAAAAAATACTCTTACGAAGCAACTAACGTGGTTTGTTTTAATCATACTCTTACATCGACACAGCGTCATAATGTCTGTCACAAGCAAATAGTTTGATAGCAAAAGAAAAAAAGTTTCAAATAAAACTGGAACAAATGTGCCGTTAAAAATTAAAGAAACATTTAAGCAAAAAATTTAACCATAGTTTTTTTTTTTCTTTACGACTAAAAGAAATTATCAGACAATTCGAAAAATTACACTGCCGTAGCATCCAGCAGTTGCGCATTTGAGATATTTACAGTACATACATATTTACCAAATGGTGATGTTAAATTTAAAGTAAATTTTGATACAGAATACAAGAACTTACCCAACCGAATTGAAGAAGGATATACTGAGCCGAAAACTTTACATAATTATCTACTTCCAATTCAACATAGTCCTGCTGTACACCATAATATCATTACTTTTGTGATAATTTACATCAGATGAAGCAAAAGTAATATGTATAAGATATGTATAAATTCGAATTATCTTGTTTCTCTTTGATTACACTCGTCTGCAGGAAAAATCACCTTGAAGTAAAAGTATGCCGAGTATACAAAGATTATTGCGCTAAACTCAAATGCGGCTTACATTTTTTTATCACGTACACATTTTTTTTAATGGTCATAAATAATATTTCCACTAGGTACACCATAACTTCACCATAACTTCACCATAACTTCACCATAACTCAAGAATAGCTGGAATAAATAAACCACCAGGAGGCAATAAGAAATAAGATTGCCTTGAAGTCACTTCTATATACATTTTTTTTATATATCCAACTGTATCGGAGTTGTATACTGAAATTTGCGGCAGAAATTACTTTTTTATGCAAAATTAAACTATTTCCCATTAAGTTATGAGTTTAGTCGAAATGTATGAGTTTATATCCAAAGAAATTTAATTATTTTTGGCTTGAGTTCGGTTTTAATTTAATTTTTCAATTAAACTATATTTTTATTTAGAGATAAATGTGAAGCATGTAGACAAAGAATATTTCGACTGCGCGAAGGATTGAACTGTCGTTTCGATAGCTCCCGCTAATCTCATCAGAGCTCTTTGCCGCTTAGACCACTCAACCAAAGTCGGTGGTTTGCTGTAAAGAGTTGAATATCATCTACTTTTAATCAATTCATACTGTCAGTCTTAGAGCTGTATTTCATTTGAAAGTTATTGGTATTCACTTTTTTCTTTTGTCTTGTGTTAAACTGCTTTTTATTATTTCTCTATTCTAGTATGAATTATCGTTGATAACTGGGCTCTACATTAGCCATGAACTTGGTATGAACATCATGTTGGACATCGCATATGGCTAATGTAGACCGCTCATGTCCATGTTTCGTCCATGCTCTGACATCAATGCCCGAACATATGGCAGACCATCAATGTTCGCCATGAGATTCGTCGTCAACAACCATTTTCAATAGAAAGAAAAGAGACAGTACAAAATTGGCAAATATTCTATTGCACTACCACAAAACACATTGATAAGGCAGAACATGGACATCGCACGTATTCACCACAACAATGAAGTTGATGAATTTTTTACAGTTGCACTGCCGGCGTTATGTTCATGTCATATTCAAGTCGATGGCTCGTGAAGACGTAGGGTAATTGCAAGTACTAGAGTGTGTGTGTGTGAATGTTTGTTTGTTCAGTTTTTTTGAACATGTGTGCATCCTTTTTGCTAGGTGCCTTTAGAGTTTAACCATTAACTTGTGAGTTTAGTTAACTGTATGGGTTTATATCCAAAGAAATTTAATTAGTTATGGCCTTAGTTCGGTTTTAATTTAATTTGTCAATTAAATTATATTTTTATTTAGAGATATATGTAAAGCATGTAGAATATTCAATTTTTGACTGCAAACCACCGACTTTGGTCGAGTGGTCTAAGCGGTAAAGAACTCTGATGAGATTAGCGGGAGTTTTCGAAACGTCAGTTCAACCGTCCGCGCAGTAAAAATTTTCTTTGTCTACATGCTTCACATTTATCTCTAAATAAAAATATAATTTAATTGAAAAATAAATTAAAACCGAACTCAAGCCAAAAATAATTAATTTTGCAATTTTTCGCGGCAACAGCAGCTTTGTAAGAGTTCAATATTTTGGACAAAATGAACTAATTTTATTTATTTTTTTTTAACTCACAGTGAAATAAATTGATGGGTAACCCGTTTATTCGGCCACGTATGTTTGGCAGGTGGCAAATTACGGCATTCGATATCGATCGAGATTTCAATACAATTTAAATACAAATTTTCCATCGATATCGAATGCCGTGATTTGCCCCCAGGCAATTGAAGAGCCAAAATTGCTTCTTAAAATTTTAAGAGCATTGTACAATAGTTTTCAAAACAAATTTTTACAAATATTTTAAGAGCTCTTAAATATTTACAAAATTTTTGATTAATAAGAGGCTTATAAAACAAACTTTTGTATGAAAATTTATATTGTGATATAAAAACCAACTTAAATCACACTAACCCTTAGCAGTAGTAGTGGTTACATTTTTTTGGCAAATATTTGCCAAGTGTACGGGTACCTTAAGAAAAGAAAATGAGTAAAAACTATGCTGCCAGGTTAATTCACAAGAAGTCGCTATTGCTAGAATAAAGAAAGAAATAGTTCGCAAAATTAAAAAATTTACCCATATTCATCAA
Source organism: Panzeria rudis (assembly GCA_956483635.1). NCBI lineage: Eukaryota > Metazoa > Arthropoda > Insecta > Diptera > Tachinidae > Panzeria > Panzeria rudis. The sequence continues at coordinate 101,748,020 of OY101450.1, read as the reverse complement.
AAATTAAAAAGGGGCTGAAGGGGCTAAAATTTTTTTCGCGTTTTCACTAACTAAAAACGGTCTAAATCTAGCCCAAAAGGCTTGGTCTGTAGTTAAACGATGATACAATTAGAAGACGCAGTAAGACATGTCATAAACAACAGCTGTTTGGGTGAGTAGTTAGCGCGTTAGACTACAAACCCTGAGGTCTTCAGTTCAAGACTAGTTTCAGGCAAGCCAACAACATCATGCATTTTTCTCATGTGCACTGGTGTGTTATTGTGTTGGTTGTTGTTGGACTGTTAAAGTGATGAAGGCATAGCACTGGTCAATTTGACAGTACCGGCAGCGAGTAATACTAACATATCCTAATGTACTTCTCACAGCACCCTCCTTCGTCGGTATTGTAGCAGAATCATCGGCGAAGTAAAATAACTAATAAAATGGCTACACTGCTTAAACAACTCAATGCCACTACTTGACACCAGAGGGGCTTTCAACACTGCTCTAAAAAAATGCGCAATAGCAGGGTTGAATTAAGCTTTCTATCTCTCTCCCACTTCACCACCTGTTCTCTGTACACTATCCCTTTCCCAAAGAAGGTAACACATTAATTAATTAACTGGTGGGCAATAATTGCCTGATTGTGTTACTTCTCTTTAAAAAAAAGAGCTTCCAAGAGAGACATCGAGAACAAACCTCATGCCTGTTCGAAGCAGGAGAAACAACAACACTCAGTTTCATCTACAAAACTGCTTCGACCGAACCAGTAGTTTTTGCTGGGACAAATGATATCCCAATTATCCTTATCCTAAGGCCGTTTAGTCTTTTATACCTATATCTGAAATACTTCAACTACAAAAAAAAGATTATGTCCCCTTAATATTTTGGATGGTGAATGTGAAAAAAATTTTTTGTTATAAATTAAATTCAAATTAAAATCAAAGACAAACCAAATATATCTGCTGTTCAAACAATCCAGACTATAAACTTGAGTAGAAAATTTAATTTCTATAAAAGATTTCTAATCAAGTCGACTGTCTGGACTGTATAGACATCACTTTAATGTATTTCTATAGACAAGCTATTAAAAACAAATACACACAGCAGAAATCAAGCTTTGTTAGCACTTTGGGACTATTTTTTTAATGACACAAGAAATGTGATTTTTTATGTTTCTTGTTAAGTGTCTTAAATATAATTTATATGTCAGTGGGTTTATTGCTACAAAAAAAGCATAGAAACGGGACATAGCATAGATATATGAATAATAGAAAAGCCTAGATTTTAGTTGTTGTCAACATTTCATTTCAAATTGATTTGTTTTCTTAACTGACAATTATAAATAATTTATAAAATTTTAATTTATAGTGTTAAGTAAGTTAAATTATTATCTGTGTAAATTAAATCAAAGCTTTTAATTATTCAAATTTTTTATCAACTTTTTTTGTAATTTTTTTTCTTTAATTTGCCTCACAATTACAATTATCAACTTTACGCAATACACTCTCATGATATTTTTTTTTGTTATATTTTATTTGAAGTATGTATGCAAAACTTTTTATCTCAAGCTCATTGTTGAATTGTTATTATGCTGAGATACGCAAGGCAATACAGTTTTTCTTGGTCTCTTTTACAATTTAAACACTCGTACATGAAAAACAGAATTTTTCGTTACGCCACATTGCCAAAGTCTGAAGTTATCTAAGAAAAAAATGGAAAAATAAATTTAAAAAATTACATAAAATACAGTAGAATATATGAAATAGTGCAAAGGTTAAAAGTAGTATTTTATTTGAAGCTTAATACAGAATATAAATGTTTATGCAGACTAAATATAAAAACAATAAAACGTTTGGTTATTACGAAAAAAAAAACTTTTGTTGCTTTGAAAAAGGTTATTTTATATGCTGTAAAATTTTAAATCTAATTCCTGTAAAATGCAAAACAAACCAAATATATGTTGAAAAAAAAGATGGTGGCATTCAAACTGGATTATTCAGAAACCGGAAGCAGATGCCGGTTAACCGGCCTTTCGCTTTTAATTAAACTAACCGGTTGCGGACTATTCTTATTTTTTCTATTCTCATTTTCCATGTCGATTAACCAGTTTGTTATAGAAATGAAATTCTTCTATCAATTAGATTAATTTAAAACGATTGCTTTAATATTTTATTTAAAATACTTCCACTTTTAAATTAAAATTGTTAAACTTACAAACCATCAAATCTTTAAATTGTAACTTATGTGTATTCTCATTTGAATTTCATAAAAAATAATTTTAAAAGCTAGTAAAAGATGTCAGTAATTTTAACTAGAGACTCAATTGTATATTAACGATTCAGACTGACCCAATGAATGTAAGATAGTCTCTGGAAAAAAATAGTTCGTAAGAAAATGTATTCAGCGTTAGGTAAAAAAAAATTTTTTTCGTTTGGAAACGGAATACAACCTACCCAATTTTTGTAGCAGATGGTGTCTAAAAAAGAAGACTAAAATACGCAAATTTGTCAGGTGATTGACCTGGAATTTTGTTTTTGTTAGTGTTTTTAGAAATACTCATCGATTTGCGATATGAGACTTGAAGAAATCCAAATTTTATTTTTTTATGACGACTTTAATATACATACAACATATATAAATGGATCGTGGTTAATTCGGATGTTTAAAGTAAGGATGTAACCGATACCGATATATCGGCGATACTTCAGATTTTGCGATACATCAGTTTTGGCGATATTTTACTGTCGGTACGATGATACTTTTATAATATTTTTCAAAGCTTTTTTTTTAACAAATTATTTATTTTTTGTTTATTTTACCATGACTAAATTCATTTAATAATTGAGTTATGAATTTTTAGTCGAACTGTATGGTTTTTATCCAAAGTTATTTAATTGGCTTAATTAGACCGAAATGAAAAAAGCTTGAAATAGTTGAACATGATAAGAAAGGACAGTTAGTGAAGTTCCGAACATTTAGAAAAAGTTCATTAATAGGTGCGACTCTCCGCGAGGTGGCGACAAAGTCTGTTAATTGAGTTTACTAAAATTAGTAGGATTTTCGTTACAGTGTTGTTGCTACTGTCGTTGGTAGTGTAGGTAAAGGGCTCTGATGAATAGACCGTGCTAGTTTCGAAACAGCTGTCAGTTCAACCTTCCGTACATCCAAATGTTTCTTTGAATGTTCAATATTTACCTGCTTTAGAATTTTTTTGTTAGATAAAAAATAATATGATCGAAAGATTTAATTGAAAATGAATTTAATCCAAACTAATTAAATAACTTTGGCTAAATGCATTTCGTTATTTTTTAAATCTTATTAATATCAATTTTAAAAATTAATAGTATTTTGTAAAAAAAAAATATATATTTTTTTTTAATTCTACCATTAATTCAAATTCAATTCGTTATTTTTTATATCTTATTCCCAGCAAAAAAAAAAAACAATACTTATTGTAATCGCTATAAGATATCCTTTATATGTAAATATAAAAATGGGTAGGTTTTCAAGCAAATTGTTGGAAAAAAACGCAAAATTTTAAAAAATAGGAATAAAATAAAAAATTAAATTTTTCTTTTGACGATATTTACATGAAATATAAATCAAAGCAAAATCTTTTAAATATGCACGGAAAGCTTAAGTCCTCATCTATTCGACAGTGTTTAAAAATTGAAAATTGGTGCAGAAACAACGCAGTGAAAGTCCCAAAAAAATCGTTTTATTTTATCCATAACTTCCGATTTTGAGGGTGTATTGCAATTTTTTAAAATGGCAAAATGATCTACTCAGCTAGATCTACAAGCCACACTAATTCGTTTTTCACAAGAAAAAAAACATGCCATTTTGTAACAGCGGGTAATTAAACTCTTAAGTTATTAAGAAGAATACTAGTTTATAAATGTCCTTTAAAAAATTGATTTTTTAAAAACCATGACGAACATTTTTTTTAAATTATAAAGGATTTACAAAGTTTTGCTTGCTTTTCTACTAATTATCTGCATATTTTTAATATAGATTCTTTGGAAGCAATGAAAATGTAGTTCCTTGAAAATTACTTCCAATTTTTTTTTTACTGGGTTAATATTAATTTTAAATACTAATAATCTCTTATACTGTAATTTTGTATAATAAAAAAAAATTATCCTTCCTGAGTTTTGTTAATCTAAACTTGAAAGCAATTTCAACATTCGGATATTTATTTTTAAATATCGGTAACGGTATCGGATTGGCAAAACGGCGTATCATTACATCCATAGTTTAAAACTTAAAAACGATCGGACCAAATAGGATACTACCTTCTGTGGCAGCGATGCCAGAATGAAGATGTTACCTTAATTTTGAAGATTTTTTAGTGAAAATAAGATTTGAATATCTTTTTCCCAAAATGAAGATTTTTTATGATTTTACAATATAACATTCAGTTGAATCGGCTCATAGTTTTGTAAAATGGTATAAAAAGAAGTCAGAATTTTTATACTTACGGGGTTTTTTTCTGCGCTGCAGTATCTCGACGATTTTGAAGAAGCTTCTTTAAAGTCAATAAAAATAAAAAACCAAACAAAAGACGACAAAATTTAAAAGGTTCGTTTAATGAGTCACAAATTGTTACCAAGTTACATTCACTGAGTCTATGATGTAAATACTTGAGTTTTTGCTATAATCGAGGTTGCGTTCATTCAGGGTTGCAGTAACCGAGGGCGCACTGTACATATATTTGATATTATAAATGTACAAAGTAACTTACATACATAACTATAAGAAATTTATAAGAAATTTAATATTTGACATATTGTCATAATTTTATTTTAAATGAAATTTGTTTGCTGGTGTTTAAGCATTGTCTATATCTATTGCATTGGTGCTTTACCAAATCGTCTGTAGACTTCAAACACACTTTTGAACAGTTACAGGCCCCTTATCCTATGTACAGACTTTTAAAACCCATTTGAGAATTTTGTATACGTTTTAAAGTCTATTGTGCTTATTTTTGAAAATCATTTAAATATTTGTAAATTCTCAAATGTATGAAATAGTACCACATGGCGTTATTTCTCAATTGATTGAAAAATAAAGCCATTATGGTGTTATTTCTCCTACAACTCAATAGCATTTGAAGCATTAAGAAATAACGGCATATGGCATTATTTCTCAATTGATTGAGAAATAAGGCCATATGGCCTTATTGCACATGTCTTTATTGCACTGCACCTGTTTGAAGTCTACTGACGATTTGGTAAAGCACCAATTATATGCATATAGACAATGCTTAAACGCTAGCAAATAAATTTCATCTAATATATTATAATTTTAATATAAGTAACCTGTTTGAATTGAATTTTGTGTTTCGATGTTTACGTATTATTTTTTATGTTTTTATATACATACATATGTACATAGGTATATGTATAACAACATTATTATAATTAGCAATCATGAATTATATTTATATTACACATAAAAAAATTTTTTGAAGATATTTTTTCTAAAATGAAGATTTTTTTCGAAGAATGAAGATTTCCCCGAAAATTTCTGGCACCACTGTTCCGTGGGTTATTCGTCATTGCTACGCGAAGATATAAGAAAAAAGAAAAGTCGAAAAGTTCTCAACAGGTGGCGCTGTATGCAACAAGAAATTATATGTAAAAAAGACAAAAGCTGCACAGCAAGAATTTAATTGTATGGACACGAATGCAACTTCAAAAGAAAATTTAAAGTTGCAAAGTTGATTCTTATGGATATGGACTTATAGGCATACATGTTGAATAATGATTGGTAATCGTAATGATTAGTAATTAGATTACTTTTCTTCAAAAGGTAAAATAATTGATTAGATTACGATTATTTTCAGTTTGTAATCGTAGTCCCATGATTAAAATTAAAAATAATCTAAAAATAATCGGGGTTATTTGGTATTACTTTTAAATAATCAAAAGTAATCCTACGATTATATAAATAGTCAAAAATAATCAAAAGAAATCATATAATATACGGCCCTTTTCACAATGTACGATTAACATGGACTTTAACGGCAATTTGGTATGTGGAACTTGCTGTTAAAGTCGTCGTTAGCTTTTAATCACACATTGTGAAAAAAGCCGATAGTCGGATAATTTTTTTTATTTGTTTTGATTATTTGAAAGTAGTCCCAACTAATCCCGACTATTTTTGATAAATAGCGCTATAGGAGGGGGAGGCGGGTACACCAAATACAAAGTAATTATTAATTAGGATAGTGGAGTTCTCTAAATTTTATGTAGGTAACTCTTAGCCCAAAGAAAAAATTCCAACAAAATCTTGCTGGTATACATATATTGAAGAGGGAGGCGGGTACCTCCCATACAAAGTAATTATTAATTTTCCTATATGAACAGAACTACAACAGTGATGCTCTTTAAATTTAATGTAGGTAACTTTTGGAATAAAGTGCAATTTTCTTCTCTTTAAATTTAATGTAGGTAACTTTTGAAATAAAGTGCAGTTTTTTTGCAAAATACTGTTAAACTGAGAATAAATGGCGCATTTCAAGAAAAGCTTGGTGGCACAGGAGACAGGACATGGTGGTAAAAAATAATTTTGCACTAATTTTCCCATATCTTCACAACAATGGGGTAGCAAAGCACACCGAGTGAGGCTGTGTAATGCATACTAAATTTATTTCAACTATATAGAATCTGAGGTGGTACACAAAAAATTTCCTATTTGGGAAAGTTTTTTTTAATAATAAACTATTTCTTTATATGCTGTATAACAAATTATACAGATCTTGTTTCAAAGTTTATTTTCTCAGCTGCTTTGTTCTCAGTTGTCGTTTGTTTGGTTGGTATAGTAGAATTTTGATGGCATTTTTTAATATTTTAAATTGTTTGTTAGAACAATTATTTAACCTTGAATTGTATACATACATATTTTTAAAAGTGTATGTTTTCTATTTTTTTTTTTTTATAAATTTCAAAGCTACTGTTGTCTTTGCCATGCATGATAAATACAAACCAAAAATTCTAATAATTTTTATTTTGTTTCAGAATTTTAGCCTGAACAGAATTTGTATTAGCAAAAAAAAAACTATTTCAGATAGATTTTTTCAAGGCAGTTGTCATTATGACCAGTACCAGTTTATTACATACCATATTGCCACGTAACTTTTCATGTCATGTCATTATATGTTTTCATTATATGATTTAACAACCAACTACATATACTTAAAGCGACTTTCAATTGATATTCGATTTCATAGTTTGATTTTATGTACTATTTGGTTTAAAAGCAAACAATTGCAAAAAGAAAAACTTAAAAAACAATTTTAAATTTAAATTTGGGCAAAACAAACTGGTTTGTTACCACAAACAATACCACCATCATCACCACTGCCACCTCCCGGGTTTAAAGTTGAGGAAAAAAAACATTCCTTAAGCAGTCATGTTTATTGTCATGTTATTGAATTTTCAACATATTTTTAAGACTGGATTTTATTCAACAAGCACTCATTCACTCTGTGCCCAGTTGGAGTTGAAATTATCATGACGTTTTCTTGACAAATGCAAAATTTTATTTATTTGTTGTAATTCATGTTGAAAAAAACAACTATTGTTTTATGATAAATTTATCAATTGCTCCAAATCTTAATAAAAATGTATGCTTTGCACAGTTTTGTTGCAGCAATTATATATTTAACAATATTTCCAATGAGGCTTAGAGGCTTTCGCAGTTTTCTTTTAAATGATATTAGCGGTGTTTGGCTTAGACATTAATAGAAGTCAAATATATTAATAAAAAATTGCTTATCAGTATCTTACAATAAAACCTCAATAGTTGAAAAGGATGCTAAAGCATGCTAGTGTTAAAAGTAGATTAAGCAAAATTTAAGGTTACGCTTAAAGTTTTTCATTAAGAAAACACTTATCCCCATATTCATAAAAATTAAATTAAAGTTAATGTTGGTTTGTTGTACGCATTTTGTATGGGAAGCCCGGTTTTACTGCACACATTAAGTTTACTAATCATTTATGAATATGGGTGTTAGTTTTTTATATCACACTTTTTTATTTTTATTGTAAACTAACAAACGTTAAACTAACATAACCTAAACAAACAACACATAAAATAAATAATTACACACCAGATAAGATTAAACGAATTAAAAGTCCCCTAGTTCTCAGTGTTTTATAAAACTTGACAACTTTTTATTTAAAACAAAGCAAAAAAAGTCTTAATAAATGGAATTGTTACATATGAAATGACATACATTTAACAGTTTTAGTACTTTTTTAGTTTTAGTTTAGTGCAAGCAAAAACAAATCTTAATGACCACATTAATACCCAGAGATGTATGTGGAGTGGAGTATCTTTAAAATTATTTATTACACACATTATTAACTTGTATTCCGATTTTGTGGAAATTGTTAGGCATGCGGCAACATGACAGTCTGTATGTATTTGTTTTTCTTTTTTTTCTTACTTTTTTTGAATGGAATGATGCAATGAAATTATATTTTATTTTTTTTCTCATTATTATGTCATTAAGTGTAATTTTTATTAAAAAAAAAAGCACTCGTATTTTTCAGGTTTCCTTTGAGAAAATAGAAAATAAATGCAGAAGTTAAAACAAAAGCTTTAGGAAACAAACCTGCTTTACTTAAAAAATTTCTAAACTAAAACAATGCAGATTAACAAATACTACTATGGCCTACGGACGACTCAATCGTCCGTATTCTAGACATACTAAATGATTTCATTAAGATTCACACAAAAATTATCCAACGCAATAAAAATCTCTTAAACAGACAGCTGCTTTTCGAAAGGGTAATTTTTAAAAAATTGCGATATTTAAGATACTTTTTTAAAATAATTTATTTAAAACTACTTTTGCTCCCCAAAGAATTTTTGTTTTATATCATTCTTTTATATGTTATATATCATTCTTTTTATCTGACGAAGTTGCTAAAGTCTCTAAATTCATAACCTTCCTACTTTAAGGGTGAAAATCTGTTTTTATATGCGACGGTGTGTCTCAATGTTTAATTATTTATTATTTGTGGTGTACAATAATAAAAGAAACTGTACTTATTGAAGACTCTTCCTGAATAACACTTTAACTTACTGCTAAGTTAGTCGTTTTTCAAATTGATTTTTTTTCGCATAAAAATCATAAAAAATGCTGCAAAAAAATGAAGGGGTTTTGTAAACGTTATTGGCAACAAAATTTTTTCATTAAATTTTCCAAACAATATTTATCTAGTTGAGTTTTTACTTTATTTTGTTAACTTTAAATTAAAACTTTTAGTTATTTTACTTAAGCCTAAAATTCGTGGCTTTCAAACAATTTCGAAATTTCATGTTATTTTACGTTTATAACTTTTTCTAATTAAAAATGTCTCACGCGATTTTTATGTTTTGTTATGAGTTTGATGGATTGGAAAATTCTTAATAAAATGAAAAAGGCATTCAAGTATTTGTAATTTACGTAATTTTAAAAGCTTCAAATTAAATTGCATCAAACAAAAAAGCACACACAAAAAATTTAAAACAACCTTATACAATTTAAAATATTTGTTAATTTAATAAAAAAAATAATAACTTAATATTTTCAATTGCAACTAATAATTTTTGTTTGATTTAAAAATATCATTTTGTTACCATTCAGGTTTAAATATATTTAGCACTTCGACGACAAAACACATTTATTTTTGGAATTTCGCAAATATCCCGGCTTACACTCACAGCTCAATAAACACATCTGCCAGCAGGGTTTTGGATTTTTTTGATTGCATGTAGCTGGACATTGTGATCCACACCAGTTAAATACTTCATTTTCAGGACATAATGGTGCTAAATTGAAAATAAGCACAAAGTCATATTAAAATAAAACAAAATTTTTATCTTTATATCATACTAAACCTAGCCTGGCTATACACTACAAGAAATAGTTTAGCAAACAACAGGAGCAGTAAAGTTGATTTAAGCATTTAATTTATTACTTTGATCTTTATAAAAGTTTGCGATTACTAAAATCAACACAAATAATTTTAAGCAATATTGGGCCTTATATACCACTAGTCTGATTTGTTTTGTTATAACCAGTGAACAAATTAATTATAACTTTTTAAGATTATTTATCACGTATTTGTTAGAAGTAAAACATTTATTGTTGTAAAGGAAATCTGCATATTCAATTATCCAAATCAAAAGCGTATGAAAACAATCGAATAAAAATGTGATTTCCCAAGATTTTAGAGTATTTGAAACCCGGAACCAAAATCCGTACACAGAAAAAACTAAATTTCATTTTGTGTAAAGGAATTCAATGAAAGAGTAAATATTTTGTCTACAAACGGATCTACAAACTAGTTTGTAAATATAGACAAAAATATCTCAACAATTTCATTGAAAAAAACTTGTTTATTTTCAGTGTACAAATTGCTTAAATATATAAAACAATTTGTCTAAAAATATTTACAAATTGTAAACAAGACAATTAACTAAATCAAACAAAAGGAGTTACTGGATTTTCTGAAAAATATCAAACAATATTTTTGTCTCAGCTTATAAAACAATTAGTCTAAAAATACTAACAAATATTAAACAAAATAGTTTACTTAATTAAACAAAAATATTTACTGGATTTTTTGTAATATGTTAAACAAAATTTTTGTCTGGGTCATTTATCATCATCATCATCATCTATTAAGCATTTATGAAATTTCACTTTGTTAAACGTGCTCAAGTCCGAATGTTTATCTAAAGACTCTAAAAAAAATGAATGAGAATTTACGCAACGACATTAAGGAATTGATTCACACAAATCTCTTCAGTAAACTAACTTTGTACAATTGCATTCTTTTTGCTATCATTGTTGTTGTTATTTGTGTGTATGTCGTCAACGGGGTTGTTTTTACATGACACAGTTTGCTTGTTGTTTTTGGTGTTTGCGTCCTAAATAAGAGTCAAACAAACAATTCATTGATTATGTAAAGAACATTTACTGAAAATCAAATATATTTTTAGACAAACTTTTGTTTGAAAATTTTTTGATGATAATTTTTTCTGTGTATAATAGTTTTTTGCTTTTACATTTTAAAATTAACTGCTCTCAATTATTTATATTTTCGAATAAAAGCAACAACATTTTGAACTTTCCGATTTTTGCAAATTGAACTCTTATCAGATCTCGTTGCTTTAAGGTCGTAGGAAGCTATTCTGACGGGTTATACGATACTGAGGGTAAGTGGGCAAATTTCACTTAACATCACACAGTGTTTCCTATTGGAAAAAAGGGTAATAAATCTGTATCTTTGAAACTTGCAATCCAATTATAAAACGACGTACGTAAAATTTATAGGGGTGAACTTAAGCCTTAAGAATATTGGACCTCCGTGTTGCAACACACTTTGAGCTACATGGTGTCAAATTTGAATTTTTTTAAAGGCCTAGTAACTTTTACAAATATACTCAAATTTAAGCCTGGTGTAAAGTTTTTAAATCTATAAAGAAAATACAGTTTACTTCACTAAGATATGCTTAATATTTTCAAAGATGTTTGGCTTTGAATTTTAAAAATTTAGATTTTGGCCTCGACTTTGTTCTCCATTTCGTCAATATCTCCGATAATATTACGGCCAAATTTTTCAAAGATATATTTTATGATATTAAACACACCTATTAAAAAGGAATGAAACTCAAGACATTGATATGAGAGTAAAATATACCTTAATTGTTGAACATTTTTTTAACTTTTCAAAAGTAAATTTTCAATATATTAAAAGAATATACTTCAAAAATGAGTGCAGTTGAAATTTTAAATCGATTAAAGGATGCACACCACATCGAGCATTGACCGAAAATGGTGAATTTTTTACGAAATTCTAAATTCATCGCTTAAGAAAAAACCCCAATCGAGTTTTTACCAAAATGTGGCCAGGAGAGCCAAATTTTTAAAATCGTAATTCATTCACTTAATTACGTAAAATCAAAAGTTTTAAGTCGATTTTAATGAAATATGGCTCATTTTCTTTCGAACATATTGGCCTATATATTTATAAAAAAACATACCGGAATTTTTGTTGTGTTTTAATTTTTTATAAATTTTTTAGAAACAAAAATTTTATTTAAAAAATTTATTTACGGCCCTTTTCACAATGTACGAGTAAGAGTTAACGAAGACTTTTAATCGAACATTGTGAAAGGGCCCGTTATATTTGTTTTTTTATTTTTATAAGTTTGGTTACACACAGAAAAATTTCATAGTAAAATCGTCGCAAACCTGGTTAATCTAACATTTTTCGGTAGTGATTTTGCTTCATAAGTGTTCCATGATAATTAAACATGATTCACAATAATCTTAAACGAAAATTTTTCGTTTTGAAATAATTATATTTCATGTTGATTTAATATTCCAGTACAGATAAATGAAAATACTGTTGATACTGAAATATGATGAAGAATCGTCTTGAATCAAAGTTATTTCGAGTTGAAACAATATAAACTCGATATTGAAAAGATACGAAGAATCATAATGAATCAAAGTTATTTCAACTTGAAACAACGTGAATTGGATACTGAAATAACACGAATAATCATGTTGAATTAAAGTTACATCAAGTTGAAACAACATGAATGAATATAGTTGTTTTACTTATTTGCGTGCAGTGTAGTTATTTTTAGCAAATGAATATAGTGCAAATTAATAATAGCTATAGTGTTATACATAACTACACTGCGTGTAGTTATTTTATTAATTCGCCTTCGGCGTTTTATTCAAAAATATTACTAGACTTGGGTCCAACTCGTTCGAACTCATTCAGCAGATCATTTTGGTACATGTCAAAGAACGATGTAATATTTGTGAAAAAGTACTTGATTCATTAATTAAAATAAGAACTGTCCGTCTCAAAAATCATATTTTTTTAACATAGTACTTCTGTTGAAATAAGATAACAATCATATACTTGCATATGTCAGTAAATGAACCTTGTTGTCACATTTCATGCGAAAGAAAATAGTTAACTGTGAAGAAGAAAAATATAACTAAAAAGTTTATCTACTTTTATTATAATTTATGTTTTTGTTTAATAAATAAATGTGTTATTTTGTTACTCTGGTAAGTGATGTAAAGTCACGAACTTAGATTCGATTTCACTGTATCGTGCGATTTACAGAACACCTATTTGGTGAAATGCCTCTCGATCGATTTCCATTACATACTAAATTATCGCTGTAATATGGAAAAAAATATTTATTTTATATAAATCACATAAATTTACTATTTATTTAAGGTATTTTTCAAAATGGAACTTTTGACGAAAAACGTAACTTTTTTGAAAGAAAAGCGTAACTATTTTATTCTTCACCTGACAAGACTGGACCATGTCGTGCCAAAAGTCTGTTTTCTTTGAAACAAGATATGAAGGTGTTTTGGACGAACACAAATATTTTTATTGAAGAAACTTCAATTTCGGAGACATTATACCGGGCTGAAGTACGAAGTTATATTACAACGAATATGAAGTAAGCCATACACGTTGAGACCGTTCGTTCAACTTCAGTAATTACTACGTTTGTATTGTTTGTGCAACAAACATACAACTTGATACTAGGTGAGTAGTACCAATGGTAGCAACGTGTATCGCTTGCATAAGGCAAATTTGGGAGACCATATGCTCGACTAAACTACAAAGTAGTACTACAAAGAACATAAGAAAAAATCATTACACCTTTCATTCGGATAAAATACGAAGTTGTACTATACAACGAAAATAATATTACAACGACCTTATACTGAGCTAAAGTACGAAATAATGCTGAAACGAATATAAGGTTAATTCGAGAGACATTGCACTGAGCTAAAGTATAAAGTTATACTACAACAAATATATTGTAAATTCGAGTCACCTTACACTAGGCTAAACTATGAAGTAATAAAACAACGAACTTAACCTTTAAAACTTTTAAGTCTAGACTTATTTCTTCCGTTCAAGTTACATTTTGAAGTTTAATGTCTTTAAAAACGTATAGTAAAATTTTAAGATATATATTTTTGTGGAAGATTTCAGTCCGCACTATTGCCGCTTAAGGGATTTTTTTTTCCTCCTTCTTTTTAAATTTTCAAAAAAACTTATACAACAAACAGCCGGAATATTCAAATGTTCATAAAAATGTTCCTTATCACTAAAATGTGAAATGTGAATCACTTAAATAATATGCAAAATGGGGAAATCTAAACTTCTCCTAAAATTAATTCCAAGCAAAAATTTTTAAAATGCCAATACACGTATAATTTTTGTTGGTCCAATCTGGCAGGATAAGTCGTTAGAATTTTCTTATTTTGAAAGAAAATTTGATTTTGCTCCAAAGTGTTATCAGATCGGATCAATAGTGATTTTGAGAGCGTACACCATATCCTCAGCATTCTCTGTTCAATTTTACCACTTGCGAAAATATATGAAATATATGCAAAAAGTTGTCATCAAATATGGGAAATTTCTCACTAACCAAAATTTATTTAACTTATAAATTAATATGTGTAAGAAATTTTATTTATCTCTTTAACTTTGTTATGTTAAATAATTCCTAGTGACTAGTATACACTTTGATATTCCATCAAACAAAATGAGCACACAAAAAATAAAACAACTTTATTATATTTACAATATTTCCTAATATTAGGAGAAAAAATAGAAAAGCTTTTTTGCTAAATAAAACACTGTAAAACACAGTTTCATTTGCTGATGAATATTTTTTATTTATTTTTAATTTTTAAATTAAAATTGTACTTCTCTTAAATTGATTAAAGTATAATTATCAAATTATAATTTAAGTAAATTTCAGCAATCCAAGGGATGTACACATTCATTATTGGCATTTCGCAAATAATCTGGCCAACACTGACAGCCTACAAAGCAGGGATTTTCAACTCTTTCAGCACACGTGGGTTGACAATATTTACCACATGTGGTAAATATTTCATTTGGAGGGCATGATAGTGCTAAATTTAAAACATATTGAAAGTTATATTGCTTTTACAAAAGAAATTAAATTCATATTTATATTTCATACTCACATGACTTTACCACAAAAATTAGCACAGCAAAAAGCAGGAACAGTGGAGTTGATTGAACCATTTTTTTTTTAATTTACGACTTATTTATTTATATAAGTTTACGATTAACAAAACTGACAACTATTTGATCGCAAATAACTTTCAGCAATGGTGAACTCTCATACATACTAGTGTTCTGATTAGTTTTATTTCCAGTGAACAAATTAATTTTAATTTTTTTAAATTATTCATCACGTATTTGTTACAAATAAAAAATTTATTGTTGTATGTAAATGAAATCTGCTTATATTAAATTTTTACGAATATCTCAACTAAATTTTATTAACTTTTCATTCGGTTTTGATGTTTTAAGTTCTTAGAAAAATAATCGGAAGATCTCTACGATGATGACCGTACACAGCAAAAATATTATGTTTCTGGAAGCAGTAAGAAAATTCCATGCCTTCACCTAAGATATTTTTAAGCGCTTCCGAGGAGGCTTAAAAAGAAGGCAGAGATCCCCCAGTGTTCGTATTGCTTAAATTACGAAGTTAGTCGGCTTTTTACATTTATTCAATATGGACTTCAAAATAAACAAACTCTTATTCAGCATTCAAGGCGAATTCATAGCACGCAAAATCCCTAGTACAACAACACCAACAAAAACCACTAGCATTTTTTTTTTTGTAAAATCATTGTACGATGTCAAATTCATAAAGCAAATAGAAAAACTTGATATTTAACAATGATAAAAATGAAAAATATTATCAGCTGCGCTGTCAAATTCACTTGTTATGGATTCGCCTCCGTAGCATTTTTTCAACTAAACAATACATTTAAAAACTCTAAACACATTTAAAGCATGTTCTCTTTCTACGTTTCTCACTTAATGCATGCACTTCGGACTGAATCGCAAACATTTTTGTCGATTTCAGTCCGAAGTCGGTCAAAAAGCCTTCACAAGATGCAATAAAGCAAATCTATTTGTTTTAGGAAATTCTAAGAACTTTGCCTAAATGTTCAAGAAATCTGTACGAGATCTAAAGAATTTTTTATGGAAATTCTAAAGCAATTTTTGACATGTCTACACAATTTCAGAGAACTCTCGAGAGATAGATGAGAACTATTACGAAAACTAATATCTAACAATTTGCAGAAGTGAGTGCTAAAAATTAAAATCGTAGGTTAGAAAATATGCTGTTCTGTTAAATGTCTTTAAAAAATTAGATTGCCTCAGATAACGTGTACAAATGTCGAACCAGAAAACTGCCAACTATTTTGTCAAATGTCTGAAAGAGTTTTAGATAAATCTGTTAATTATTTGGCAAAGTATCAGACTTCAGACATGCATGTCGATAAAAATGTTTCCTGGGACGATTTGATTTGTCTGTAGATTAACGATGACACAATTGGATGACGCAATAAGACAAAGAGATATGATTTTATCGTATTTTGGATGCTTCGAAAGAAAAAAAAGAGCTCCCAAGTAAAACATCGCGAGCAAAAATCCTCCTTTTTTGAAGCAGGATAAGCTACAACAATCAGCATCTCTCGCTTACAAATCTGCTTCGGCTGAAGCAGTAGCTATTGCTGGGTATGGATGCATGTATGTATTTACGTGTGAGCTAACATATTTCGAAAATTTTCGAAAACAATTTTTTCCGATGAAATTCAAAATCTAATCAGCCTTAAGAAATTACCCCGATTGCCGAAAAATTCATTAAAATCGATTGATGCGTTCGATAGAATTCATTGTCCAAAGTTTGTCGGTGCATGGGATACCGTGTTAGAAGTTCCTGTCGCTTTCGTCCCACCCCCTACCAGCATGGGCCTGCTTTCTTGCAGCCTTATGTCATCGGTAGGCCATCTTCAGTCGGCCCCGTTCGGTCGCTAAGTCACATGTCACCCCATCTTAATCGCCTTTCGCAACACTCCGCCTAGTCACCGGCGGCGGTGCCACCAAAAATAAAAAATTATAATTTAAAAAGAAAGTTTTCACCAACCTTGAAATTAATAAAGAAAGTAATTTCAACACCTAAATGGCAAAAGAAGACAATTCGTCAACAAACAACCACTATCGCCTGGTAGATACTTAGGCGATACTTCTCAAGAATTTAGCCGAACATTAGGTGTTTAGCCGATACACTCTTACTTAGCAAGGAGACCAACCATTAGTTAAGACAAAACCTGCTCCAAGAACTCCCAAAAACCAGAACAAAAATTTCCTCAAAATCGGAGAACTTCCTAGGATTCCCAAAAAACTAGAACAAAAATATCTCCAAAATTACAGAAGTTTCACAGATTCCAAAATCCTAGGACTAAAATCTCTCCAAAATCTCAGAAATTTTCCGGAAAACAAACTTAGCACCGAAAACAGCTAAAATACCAAAGCGGTAAGACTGAGTTTTTAAGAAATTTAACCTTTGTGCCGGCCTGTTGCCTTCGTTTTGAATTGTCGTTACCAGTATTCGTTACACGCAGGCGCAGATACGGAATGTTCACCCCCTCCACCTCATGTTATATTTACTTCTATCGAAAATTATTACTTCTGGTAAAATTTAATTTCATTTAATTTAATTTAATATCATTGGAAGCAATTGCTTACCACATTTGGTTACAAATAACAAGTTAAAAATTTCAATATTTAGAAGGAATTGAATACACAAAACACAATAAAAATTAAATGTCTCTGCTAACCCTCTGCGACTGACGTGACTTCATTATCATAGTTCCGCTGACCTGGTAGTACACTAGACACTATTTCGACTGCTTATATTTTCCAAGCTCTGTTTGTGAACCCACTGAAAATATTTTTGATTTTTGTTTAATGTAGTAGTTTTTTATTTATTATAATTTTTTGTTGAAAACAAAACGACAAATCTTACTAAAATCAAAATTATTGGCCTGGCATAAATTAGCCTTAAGAAACTTACATCCATACAAAAACAAAAAAACTCCATATTTTATGTTTTTGGTAAAAAGTTTAACATTAATTTTAGCTTATACCTAAGCTAATCAATATAGAGAAAAAAGAGATACTATCAGTGTTTTAATAAAAAGCTATAACGTCTTACTCAATACTGATGTGGTAGACTTGACGACACTTGTATGCTCACATCAACGCGTGCGCTCCTTTCAATTGCTTTCTTCACACTAACGTACATATGAGTACGTAATAAGCAGGTACTGAAAACACCAGAATCGATATTTTGTATAATTATGGCGTAAAACAATGTTTTCTGTCTACTGGTGTCTGCTAGACTACGACGTCAGTCGCAGAGGGCTAAGCATGGAACTCATGCCGTTTTCAGTTATTATTTTTACAAACGTGAACACAATTAAAAAAAATTCATTTTTCTTCCCCTGGGGTTGAACTTGTTTATCATCTGTATGATAAGCACATACACTATCTACTACTCTGCCAATAAGAGAATAAATGGCTTGTTTACTTACTAGTAAGTAATTTATTCAACTACTGTAAAGTAATTAAGATGGTATGTACTTCGTGGTGAAAAGTATGTTTTTTGGTAATGAGACAACACATTACCAACTTTTTGCTGGATATATAACCGTTTCAAAGTTTAATTTAAAGCTATTAAAATTTTATGTTCATTATCATAATTGTGTATAAGCGATGGTTCAAAAATATTTAGCATTGCGATGGCAAAACACATTCATGGTGGGCATTTCGCAAATAACCTGGAATACACTGACAGCCTACATAACACTTCTTATTGCAGGGCCTTGGATCTCTTGCAGCACACGTGGGTGGACAATATGTGCCACATTCTTTAAATATTTCTTTTTCAGAGCATAATGGTGCAATTTCATATTCAGGATATGAAAATGGTAAGTCCGTTGATATTTCATTTTCAGGAGATGATACTGCTGTTAAATTGTATTAATAACATCAAAATTATATTAATATAAAATTGAAAGTTATATAAAACTAATACTTACTTGGCTCTTGTGCAAAAATTTTCAGAGCAAAAAGCCAAAACAGTAGAGTTGATTTCAGCATTTTTATAATTTTAATACTTTCTTATTTTTGTATGTAAGTTTGCGATTACCAAAATTGTCAACTACTTGATCACAAATAATTTTCCAGCAATGCTATGCCTTTATATACAAGTGCAAATATTCGTTTTATTACTACATAGTGAACAAATTAATTATACCTTATATAAGTTCTCTATCACGTATTTGTAACAAAATAAAAGATTTATTTTTGCATAGCAAATTTTAATATTCATTGTATTTTTTTAATGAAAATCGCACGCAGACTTTTCAAAGCGGGCCTGCAGGCCCATTTTTCGTTCACAGAAATTTGCGGCATATTTTTCTCTTTTTGGGAACTTGCAAACGGCTGCTCTATGTACTAATTATGAATATTGAATATGGGACAGATATGATATTTCAGGGTCTATATAAAAGAAGCAATACCATCTCATTTCGAAGCAACCTGCTAGATTGGCTAAATGTTTCCAATAATTCTTTCCTACATTAAAAAGGCACAAAAATATTGCCAAGCTAGCAGGTTGACTAGAAATGTGATGATATTTTACCTATCAAGAACTTGGTCCCCATTTTCATCTTAATACTTTTTACGGCCGAAGTATTTGGATAGGAACTTTGCGTTATTCTTAAATTTATGTTTTTGTGCGGATTTTACTTCTTTTTACCCGACTGCGCGACGCAAAGAAGGGTACTTATTGTGTTTATCAGCCTATGAATGTATGTATGTATGTGTGTTCCTTTGCGACACTATATAAACCGAACGCGTAGTCTTACGTCAATCGATTCGTCTTAATACGGGGAGTGTCACTAAAAATATGACAGTAGTCAAAATTCAATATGGCGGCCAGCAGACGCCATTTTGTTTATACGAAAAAAATAAAAATTCGGCGAACAATATCAAAATGAGTATCAATCGACAGTTATTTGAAAATCATCTTTAGGTTTCTCTTATGATTTTTAATTTCGAATGACCATTTAGGATCCGTGACGCTTTAAAATTGTTTTCTTTTATTTTTTTACACAGTCGGGTTTTTTTTTTTTGATTTTTAAAATTTATGTCTTGTTTCTAAGATTTTGTTTCGTACAAAACCTATCACTTATATTTCCTAATTGGCCATTAGATTGCACCTCATATGCGGCATTTGAGTTCTCTAGCTATAGTGGAAAGCCCCATACAAAAAAGTGGCGTTCTAGTCTCCTCTAGATTAAAAATACTAGTTTTCAGAGTTTTATTATTATTTTCTCACCAAGACCAACTTGTGTGTCAAATTTTAACTCTCTTGCTATAGTGGAAGTGTACCATACAAATAAGGGGCACCCAAGTCCCCTGGATGAAAAATTTTCATTTTCAGACTTTTCTTAGTACTCTGGAAGTGTCCCATACCAATAATATAGTAGAAGTGCCCTGAATAAATAGAGGGAGCCCTAGTCCTCCCAAGATAAAAATGCTCATTTTCGGACCTTTTTACGAAATTTCTACTTTCTACAGTCAAAATATTCTGTACGTAAAATTAACTGAAATTGTAATATGTATAAAATAAATTAAAATTTAATTAAAAACCGATCTACTTTTTTTCATTTAAGTTTAACAAAAAGTTTATTAAATTTTAAATGCTAAAAAATTAACAGACTTAAAGCGGTAAAAAAATTAATTATTCTTTCTTTGCTTGGATCATATTAACTGTTACAAGAACTAATAGCAAAATTCGTAAATATAAAAGATTGTTTCTGCTATTTTTACTGTTAAATAATCAACCACAAGTTCCGTAAAAATAAATGATTTTCACATTATTTTTAAAAGTTAAAGGATTATTATTTCATATCTTTTTATTATTTTATTAATTTTGCTTACTGTTTGTTATTTTAATTTCCACAAAGCTCTTTTAGGTTTGAAATCCAACGCACCAACCAATCATCTAAGGCATAGTTGTAAATCAGCAGCACGAAGATAATCTAAACTTACTCATTTTTATGCATTTAACATTAGAAATGAAAAAACACATGCATGGTCTTGGCTGAAATTGAACATGTGACCTTCCGGTTAACAGTCTAACGTACTACCAACTGAACTACTGATTTTAAATGTGTATTCATATATTTTAAACTGCAAATTCAGCTAATTCTACGTACAGAATATTTTGAGTAGTTTTGTATTATTTTTATGCATGCATTTTTTGGCACTTATAACATAAACAACGGACAATATTTAAAGCAACCGAAAATATTACAGTCATCGGTTAGTTTTACCTGGAAAGTTTTCCGGGAATCTTAAAAATTGCTGATTTTATAGATTTTGAGGTGCTCTTTTCGAATTTCCACTTTGCCACCTAGTATCTTTGCCGCTCGCGCCGCCATATTGGAAAAATTGCGTCGAAAATCAGCTTTTTGACAATATCTCCTTCCCGAGTCATTTTACGAGGAAATTTTCCTACAAATTATTTATTAAAATTTGTTTTCGTAATATCAGTAGTTTCAGCGTAAAAGAGCGGCAAAATTTTACTTAATACGCGTTCTCGCGGAATAACTCGTTTCTAACTCACCTTAAGGTAGAGTAAGCGGCTCATTTTTTCAATGTGGTTTCTCCAGTAGGCTTAATCCACTTTGGCGGAATCCTCTTCGTTTAGATCTTCTTGATGATACCCAAGAAATTTTAGTCAGTGACGTGAAGACGATGAAACGGCAACACCTGGCCCATCAAAAAGATCTAAACGAAGAGGATTACGCAAAATTTCCAAATTATACATGACAAGTGGATTATGCCTACTGGGGAAACCCTGTAAAATGCGACGCTTACTCTATCCCAAGGTGGTGTGGAAACGAGTTATTCCGCGAAAACGCGTATTAAGTAACATTTTGCGGCGATTGTACGCCGAAAATATTGATTTTACGAAAAAAATTTCTCTAGTTTAATATTGTATATAGATATTTTCCTCGTAAAATGACTAGGAAAGGAGATATCATAAAAAAAAAACTGTTTTTCGACGCCATTTTTCCAACATGGCAACACAGAAAAAACTAAATTTAATTTTCTGTAAAGGAATTCAATGAAATAGTAAATATTTTGTCTAGGAACTTTTTGAGGTTTTTTTTAATAGTGTTTTTAATAATTTACGAAATATTAAAAGCTTCAAATTAGATTGGATCAAACAAAAAGAACACACGCAAAAAAATCTAAAACAACTTACGGCCCTTTTTACAATGTGCGTTTAAAAGTTAGCGTGGACTTTAACGGCAAGCTTTGTATGCCGAACTTGCCGTTAAAGCCCACGTTAACTTTTAATCGTACATTGTGAAAAGGGCCGTTAATACAATTTAAAATATTTGTTAATTTAATAGAAAAATAACTTCATTTATTTAATTGCAAATTCTAATTTTTACTTGACTAATTTTTTTTAAATTAGTCAACAAAAAAAGTCCTTTTTTCGTTACCATTTAGGAATTGTTTAAATGCATTTATTCAGCACTCCGCCTCCAAAACACATATATGTTTGGAATTTCGCAAATATCCCGGCTTACACGTACAGCGGAATAAACACATCTCCCAGCAGTGCGTTGGAGTCCTCTGACTGCACGTGGCTGGACATGTTTGGCCACACCAGTTATAGTCTTCATTTTTGGGGCATAATGGTGCTAAATTGAAAACATGTACAAAGTTATATTATTTTTGTAAAAATATGTATTATAAAGTTCATATCATACTAAATTTAGCCTGACTAAAGAATGGAGATATTGGTTAAGGAATGGAGATAGTGGTTGAGTAGGTTAAAAAAAAAAAGGTTTGAAAGGGAAGATTAAGTGGGGTCGGGACTTTTTCTTCTATAAAATCTCTAGTCTGCATACATTTGAACCATCTATGCGCATCCTAGGAGCTGCAGGGAGCAAATTAAACAATTTCATATTTATATGGAAGCCCTCCAAAGATAAGGGGCAAGAGTGTTCTGATAAAATGTTAGGCACAAAAAACTAATACAGGTTGGTTATATATTTTACACCCTAGGGGTGCTCTTAGGCAGTTATTGGACTTTATCATCAATAAGTTACTAATCTCTATTTTAGATTTTTTGTGAGAGCCCCATTACATAGAAAAAAATATCATCAAACTACAACTAACAATTTGAGTTGCTAATATATAATTTATATTCAAACATATATTTTGTGAATATAACAAATTGAGTTGTTGATACGACAAACACAGAAATTTTTGTCAACAAACTGAACTAACCAAATTTGTTGTTATGTATTGTGAAAAAAATGAACAATCATCATTGTTGATATAACAAATAAATGCACACACGTAAATGAAATAAAGCAAATCAAGATTTTTTTTCAACAAACTAAACTAACGAAATTCTTTGTTATGTCTTGTGGAAAAAATTAATAATCACCATTGTTGATATAACAAATGAATGCACGCACGTAGATGAAACAAAGAAAATCACGTTTTGTGTGTATTCATTATTTGCATATTTAATAACGAATTGCTCTATAGCTGAGAGGTAAGAACGTTAGTCTATTAGTCCAGAGGTCGCCGGTTTGATTCCGCCCAAAGACATTAAGGCCCTAATTGTGTAAATCACATCACCGAAGTGAAATTTATATTAAAGCAAAAACGAATTTGAAAAAAATTTTTAAATTTGCTTTTGTTTTTCATACAAATTTTGCACCAAACAAACGCATAGAAATTCAAGCGTTGCTTTTGATTTCAAAAATTTTTAAATTTGTATGAAAAGCAAAACAAATTTATAAAATATTTGAAATTTTGTTTTTGTACTCCATATAAATTTCACTTTGGTGACGTGATTTACACAATTAGGGCCTTAGTGTTTTTCGCAGACAAGCAAAAACAACAATTATGATAGTTAAAATTTGTTCGGAAAATCAACAATTCACATTGTTGATATAACAATAATCTTAATTGAAATAAATTTGCAAGCAACAAAAAATAAATTTCTGATTTGTAGGTTCAAAATCAATTGATTATTTAATTGATATAACAAAAAAATTAATTGTGCTTACAATTTTTTTTCTGTACGGAATGGATATAATGGGTAGGTTTAGAAAGAATGTTAGGGACATTGCAGGAGCTGTAGGCGTCAAGTTTCTATAATTTCATAAAATTCTAAACTTACATTAGCCTTAATCTAAACTCATATTAGCCTTAATTAAGAATAGCCTGGACCTGAACTCGTTACGCAACCCATGTGCTATATGTTCTTTGATGTAGTGTGATTGGTAAGAATAGGTTCAATCCGATTGGCCGATGTGTGAAGTTATGTGTTAGCAGGGATCTTAGACTATAAGGTCCTAAGAAGATATATACAGGGTAGCGCAGAATGAGCTATATGGTTTGAGTTCTTTATAACGTTTTTAGTTATAATTTTTTCTTTGTTTTTTTCAGCATTTTGTGAAGAAGACTTAGGGAATTAATTATGAATCATTACATGATCGAACAACGTACAAAATTAATTGAATTTTGCGTGCATATCGTCGAAATTTTAATGTGCGCATTGCACCCACAGCGTTAGCAATAAACCATTTGATTGGACATTTTCGTCAACATGGGTCTGTAAGAACCCTTCCTGGTGCCGAAAGAACACCTACCGTGCACACTGGTCAAAATAACAAACCAAAAGCTATACTCCAACTAAAAACCAACATTCGAAATGAAATCATGGTCATTAATCGCGAAATTTTGCGAAAAGTTATTGAAAATATGCTAAAAAGAGCACGTATGTGCGAAGCATAAAATGGACATCACTTACAGGATATCATTTTTCAAAGCTAATTACAAAAAAGTAGCTCATTCTGCGCCACCCTGTATTATATTACTTTTATGAAAATAAAATTAAATTCATATTTATATTATATACTCACATGGCTCTACTACAAGAACTAGAACAGCAAAAAGCAGGAACATTTGAGTTGATTTATCCATTTTTTTTAATATTACAACTTTGTTATTAATAAAAATTCGCGATTGCCAAAATTGGCAATTACTTGACCACAAATAATTTTCAGCAACGGTGAGCCCTTATATACATCTGATTAGTTTTACTTCCAGTAAACAAACTAATTTTAATTTTTAAAATTATTCATCACGTATTTGTTAGTTTTTGTTTTAGAAAACTGCATATATTAAATTAATGCAATCAAAAGCGTATGAAGAGAATCGCAGGTGACATGTCATATTGTACATGCACTTATAGAAAAATGTATCTGTCATCAGAAGTTTGACATCAATGAAAACAGATATCAAACGGATGACAAACTTCATCATAGCATTTTGACACAGTTTAAGCATGATCTGCAGTCATAATACTGCAGTCATAGCTTTGATGTCATTCCAGTCGGCAGGGATGGCATCAATACTATGCCACTTATTATATATTATTAAAGTGTAAAATATGTATAAAAGCAAAAAATAAACAATGTTACAAAGTTTGCAACTTTTATTTTAATGCAAATATTTTTGTTTTATTTTTTATTTAAAAATTCAAAAACATGACACTTCATTGATGTACACTCATTACCATTACTATGACAGAGCTAACAATAAAGTGTACAAGTCTTTTTAAAAACTAAGACAGTACAGCATACATACAGAGACAAAATATTGAAATACGCGAGAGTATGGCACCTTTCGTCATATTGATGACACTTAGTCATCATATGTATGTCGCATCAATGATGGGTGCCTCTGTGGCTGATTGATAGCGACGCTAGGCTGTCAGCGCAGATATCTGGGGTTCGATGCCGGCCATAAGCTTAGGGTGTTTTCCTCCTGGATACTAAATGTTTCGCGGGTTACGTTTGCGTGTTGTTGTGATGTTACAAGAGTGCCAAAGTTACTTTTCCATTGGTTCACAGATGCAAATGTTGGTACAATTGTACTTTTAAAAAAAATTGCTGTTTAGGTTGACTTTGTGCTGCTGATGTTTTATATGGTGACGTGGCTGAAATAGTAGAGGTATCAGCGTATAAATATGCGATAAATTGACGAGCCTCGGATCAAGACCAACATTAGAAGAAAAAATCAAATAGCAAAAAGTAAATCTAAAATAGAAACAAGTCAGAAATTTTCTACATGTACATATTGTTTTGATCATTCAATTGATGTGAAGATGACCAGCTGATGAAAAGTCTGACTGGGTCAAAAACAAAGACACTTAACATTACATTGATGTCAAATTACATCAGCGTTATGACAGTTTTTCTATCAGTGACATTATATTGATGACATTTTGATTTCAATTCGTCATTTCCTTGATGTCGGTGTGTCATTGCATTGATGACAGATTTGTCATCATTGGCGTTGCAAAACGAAGCCATTTGACATATCATTGATGCAAAATTACATCAGCGTTATGACATAAGTTTTTTTATGTAAGACTATCCATTATGTGTTTAAAACTAAGACCGAAAATACTGTCTATACTCTCTTCATACAAAATGCCGAGTCCGTAATGCATGCTGTTGATTTTCCGCATTAAGAAAGTTTGAATTTTTCCAAAAACGAGATTAACTTTATAATGGTTTTAGAATAGTTACATTTGATTCTCTTATTTCATACATTAAATTTTTGATTATATTACAAATTATAATTTCTTTGTATAACATTGTTGTTGTCCACAGTCTTGTGTATTGATCGTGTTGTTTTTTTAGTTCGCTTCATTACTCAGTTTAATTATTAAAAATGCAATAACAACATCATACACTGAAATAACAGCGTAGGTTTTCACAACAATTTGTTTGATTCAATTTTAGTTCATATGTTAGACGGGCTTATCATTAAGATTTGTTTCAACACTTGTTTCGCAATTAAGGAATGCGAACAACTCTTTTCTCTGGGGAGATTAAGACCGTTCTACTTCTAAATATTTAAAAGTTTTGTGAACTTTGTTAAATAGTATTATATTGCAAAACTTTTCATCAGTCAATCATGGTTTGTATCCAAAAATATGTATTGAGTGCCATCCATATTTTTTCAATTAAATTTAAATCTTTTAGTAAATAACTCAGGAGTTTATGTTAAAACATATTGAAGATTATAAATCTGAGTTGTATTAAATTCAAAATATAGTGTGTGTTCCGAAAAAAAATATTGAATTCGTATAAAAATGTATTGAGCGTTACGGTAACAATATTCTTAAGTAGAATTAAGCTATACATTTTAGGACGACAAAAAGAACTTAATAGCAGCGAAAAGGTAGAAACGATATAAAAAACATTATCCGTTTAGAAATTTCTGATTTGTTTTGAAAAAATATTGCTTCTACCGCACTGTGGGTTGTTATATTTTCGATGTATATTATAGATATGTATATCGAAACCATTTGAAAAACTATTTATTACTTAGCTGACTCTTATTCTTAATGAGAGGGAATGTATTCTAAATTATCAATTTGGTTTCATTAGACAACACTGCTTTATCGAACAAACTCATAGACTTGTGAAAGTGGTTAGAAAAACTTTCGCAGAAAATAAATACTCTTTTTGAAAAAATTGTGGCACGAAGGGTTAATTTATAAATTGAAACAAAACTTACTATCAAACACTCACAAGTTGCTGGAAAGATATTTAAATAGATAAAAATGCATTATTAATAAAGTGGATTTTCTGAGATCACCACAGCCGATTGAAGCCGGACTTCGTCAGGGCAGTATTTTAGGCCACTTACTATATTTGATGTATGCTTACAACTTTAAATGATGAATAATTTAAAGAAAAAATTTCACATCATGTTTTTAAATGCTGATTGAAATTTTGATTAGATTTTTTGCAGTTTTTAAATTAACAGTATTATTCTTTTGTGTTTATTAAGGATTACTTGAAATATAGGGTGAGTTCCAAAACGACAAAACACATCACGTCAAAACAATCAAACTTATTTCAAGTTGAAACAACGTGAATTTAATATAGCTATTTTAAATATTATTTTACTTACGTTATGCGTATTCCCATAGGCATCATAAAAATGTTTGTTGTAGTTGGCTGCCCCAGCCAAGATTTGAGCCCGGACCGCTGGCTTGATAGTCCACGCGGTAACCACTGCAGCCACAATAGCCTCAAACTTCACTTCAAATATACACTAAATATATACCATCATAAGAAATATGACTTTCATTTTAATTTAACATGACAACCCGAAATTTATTAAAGTTGTAGTCATGTCGATTCTAGTTTTAAAGATATAGTGACATTTAATATTTGCATACTTTACAGCATTTTTGTACTATTCGAATAATATTTCACGAACGGTCCTCAAAACCTTAAAATAGTTTCTGGATTATTAATTTACATACAAATATCTTTCATTTGCGTAGAGTTACATTGGTGAGTATATCAGCACTCTAAAACATTACTTTAAATTTACGATAATATATTGTCTAAATTTTCGTTGAAAATTTCTCTTTGTCTAAAATTACATCGATTTTGTAGTTATTTTATTAACGAAAAAACATTTCAAATTAAACATATTTAGTCCAAGTGGAAAAAATGTAACATAAAGTATAATACGGCTATGGCCGAATGGTAGATACGTCAGACTATCAGTCAGGAGGTCGCTGTTCAAACCTGCATGCAGCCAATCGCTTTTTTTAGAAAAAACATTTTGTTCGAAAATAATGCGTGTGTAATTTTAAGTCGATAATAATCTGTAAAGTGTTGCCGACTATTATCGACCTAATTTTCAACAAAAGTGCTTTAGAGCGAGGATATCTTACTGTTATTGCAAAGATGCAATTTTTGTTTAATTCCTAAAAAAAATTTTAATTTTCTGAAATCAAGCTAGCTAATCTTATGTATTTTTTCTTCGCTGACTATGAAAATAACATTAGTTTTTTCTAGCACTGTTTTATTTTTAAATTTGCATAAGAACAAACAAGTTGCAAAAAATGGGAATATATCTTCCTGCTCTTTTGCTAAAGGAAAATATCACTATAGAACGCTAAAAATCCATCGCTTCAATTCCGTTGAATAGAAGTAAAAAAAGAACTTCTGTCTTGTACGGACAAGCCTATGGTAAAATGATTAGTGATCGCGAATTCTACTTATTTAGCCATGTCACAGATTCCGTTCGGATTGGCTTTGATTCCGTAGTTGTCATTCCGAAAAAGTATATTTTTGGTGCTTTAGATTCTGTTTATTTTGTATTTCGTTTTTACAATAATAAAGTTTTTATACCTTGAGGCGTTTGTTTACTCTTGTTTTTAGATGCAAAGCTCACATTGAGCTCTTTATTAACATGGAAAGCTCATGACCAAATATTTATTTGACGCTCCTAAAAATATGCACGTTTTTTAGTATGTACTGTAAATGAAGTCAGTAGAAAAGTGTCTTTCAATTCCACTTTGAAATTTAAATGTGGTTTGATTACTAAGAAAAGTTTCGTTTTTCGTTTTCTGAAGAAGCAACTTACGGAATTGAAACCACTTCCGATCGGAATGGTATTATGTGACATTGCTGATTATTGATTTTCTTGCAATGTTTTTTTTTACTGTGTACACAAGCAGACATATGTTGTGATTCTCTGAACACATTTAAAATTTTATTTTAATCTTGTTTGTGCTATTTTTTACTTAGTAAATGTTACTTATGTCGACATAAGCAGTTTTAGGTATCTTTGCTAAAATCTAATTCTTGCATTATTTTTCCATATTATTTTCCCATAAAGCTCTTATGGCATATACATATTTACGAAAGGGTTAAAAGAAAAGTTCGAAAAATTTTATATCATGGACATAATTTGTAAGAAATTTTGTTTTGGCTCTATTGAAATATTTGTTTTAAGACATAAGTCGTTATTGGAGAGAGCCAAAAAATTTTAGTCCAAAATATTTGGGATCTTAGAAAAAAAGCAAATATTGTATTTTGCGGCTGCTGTTACCTCAAGAACAATGGTTTTTAAGGCAAAAGCTAAATATACAAGATTTTTATTTAAAAAAATGATATTTAATAAATTATTTTCAAATCCAGTATTTTTCTTTACATTTATTAAAAATCAATAAAATCGTTTTAACATTCCGCTGGAGTAACACACACATTTTGGGCATTCAACATATATCCTGGCTTACAAAAACATCCAGGGACACATTGTAAAGTACAGGCCCTTCCGGGATCACTATTACACTGAGGTGGACAAGCTGAACCACAACTGCTAAATTCTTGATTCTCAGGACATCCACCACCTACATAGATGCACAAAAATATAAAACACACACAAAAATTTTTAATTTCTTTTGAAACTAGATTCTTGTTTTTTAATTTTTATTTTATAAACACACCTTGAGCCTTTACGGCCACAGCGAAGATCAATACAACAAATAATAGAAAAAATATTGAGAATTTTTTCATTTTTCAATTGTTTTTGAATTCTATAGAGCAACTACTTGACGACGACTAATGTGTTGTAGAGATAATCCTATAGATTTTATACTAATTCTATTGTTTAATAAATTTCTGCTCAACACACTAAATATTAGATTTTATTGTTGATATTGACGATGCAAAATGTGCTAAATAAAAAGTACACAATAATTAATTGAATTCATACATACAATGGCATCGTTAACAGGGTGAATGAAAATTATGTGTAGAAAAAGTTTAATTCTTGTGCTGAAGCGATTTTTCAGTGCAGAAAGATCAAGAAAGCGCTTACCATTAGCTATCTAACTAAAAAAAACTTAATGTGTTTTTACTGGGTTGCTCTGATATGAATTGTTATTAAACTCTTTAAGGTTTAAAAATGGAAAAAGTCCAGACTGATGAGTCTCAAACCCTTCGTTTTCATTCCCGATATATTTCTATCATTAGGAAAGAAGATTTTATTCCGTTTAGTTTTGAAATATACCACTACAAAAAACAGGCTTGATATACAACAAATTATCAGGAAATACCAGGTCCAGATTCTACTGCCCAGTAAAAAAAATTATTGAAAAAATCTGGTTTTTATTGCTATAGAAAAAAATTTGTGCTTACAAACCTGCCGATATCGCTAATGATTTTTGTATAGCGAGTTCCAGATTTTTTATATAAAAGCGCTTTTTGAAGCGCTGAAAATCACCACCACTTTCAACACTAAAACTGAAAATATATGAAAAAAAGGTTCGATGTGGATTGGCGCTAATGTTATTTTTAATTCATATTATTTCGTAAATATTTTTATATTATTAAATTTATATTTTTACTCACTGTCTGTTATTTTAACTTCAACAAGTATCGAACTAAGCTACTTCAAGTTTGAAATCCAATGCACCAATCACTAGGCCGAAAACACTGTTGCAAACAGGCACTAGGAAGCTTACATAAACTTACTTAGCTTTCTCGCTTAAGAACCTGCTTAGGGTCAGCATTATGAAATCAGATTTTTCGTATAGCTTTTTGTATAGCTTGAACGTATATACATTCACTGTTCCGAAATAAGCAGTCTTAAAGCGTAATATTAGGCGCCTTATTTGAAAATTGTTCCTTAGTGCTTCGAAAAACATGAAGCTTTTTTTACTGGGTGAATATGAAAAATGAACTATACCAGATGATTAGATGTCTCTAGCTTGACAAATCCAACTAGGCCTTATATTAATAAATTTTAGAATGTAAAATAAATAAATTTGTTATGCGCTTAAGAAGTACTACTACTTTCAACAAAGTTATTAAAATTTGCTTTAAGCACTAATGAAAATTTTCAGATAAAAGTAATTACTGTCTAAATGATTTTTTTTAATTTATTAAAGGGAAAAGTAATAATAGAATGAGCAACTATTATTGCTACTTTGTAATTTTATAAAAGCCAATTAATCAAAGTTTGCATTTTTTTATTGCACAGATAATAGCAATATGCAATATTCATGAATACAAAAATCCCCCTTGAAGAAAATAATAAGAGATAATTGCTTTAATTTTCGAACAAATATTTTGCAATAGTATGTTTTAAACCAAAGGCTTCGAAAGTACTTTGTTAAAAAGTTTTCTTTTTTAAAGTACGTTTTTTAAATCACTTTTGTAGGAAGAAATTTTTGAAAAAAAAAATAAGAAAACGTTTTTTTGCAATAATTACTTTGCAGAAAAATTACTATTTTAGACAATAGTTTTCTACAAATGAACTTTTTATAAAAAAATACATACTAAACGATATTTTTGGCCAAAGGACTATTGATAAAAAAAGGTACATTTTTAAAAAGGTTCCTTTTATAAAAAAAATTATTTTGAAAAAATAATTTTTATAAAAAGTACTTTTCTAAAAATAATTTTTTGTAAAAAGTACTTAGCGCAGTGCATTCTTTTTCAAAAAGGACACATTTTAAAAGAAGTTTTTATAAAAGTACATTTTGTAAAAGGTACGCATTGTGGAAACTACTTTTTATACAAGTACTTTTTGTAGAAATACATTTTCCATATAAGTACCCTTTCCAAAATAGTATCTATCAAAAAAAAGTACTTTTTAATCAAAAGTACTTTTTGAAAGATGTACTTTTCTAAAACAAAAATACGACAATTTTTAAAAAATCAATTTACCAACAATCAATTTACCAACAAAAAAAACACTTTCTAAAAAAATATTTTTGGCAAAAACTACCCCCAAGGATAGTCACAAGACCAGTCACTTTTGTAAAGGGATGGCATAGGATGGCGTTAATTGATAATTTGTAAAACCCCTAGAAGAAGGAGAAAAAGCACAAGACAAGTCACGTGACTCGTTCCCCAGAACTAGCAACAGGTTCGTGTTCTGGAACCTTATATGAGAGGAACCTGTCACTTTGACATAATTAAGATACTGCAGTCTATATTATTGCAGGCTGGATTAAAACAAGCCATGACATTAAAAGTTTTTTTTTTTTTGAACGAAAACGGCATCCGCCAATATAAGAAGGAGCTGCAATATTTCATGATGGATGAACAAATTAACGTAATGCCAATCTCTGAGACTCATCTGACGTCCAGAAGCGCCTTTAAAGTCCACGGATATACATTATACCACACCAAGGATCCGCGCGGTAGATCTTGTGATGTCTCGGCAATACTAATTAAATCGCGACTAAACCACTACCTACACAGAGAAAACTAAAGTTCATTTTCAGTAAAGAAATTTAATGAATTAGTAAATATTTTGCCTAGAAACGGACCTACAAGCAAATTTGTAAATATAGACAAAACTATCTCAGCATTTTCAATGAAAAACAACCGGTTCTTTTCATTAAACAAATTTGTCAAAAAAATTTTTAAATTTTAAACAAAACAGTTTACTGAATCACACAATAATATTTAATGGATTTTCTGTAATATATCAATCAACATTTTGGCTAAATTCATAAAACGATTTGTCTAAAAACACTTACAAATACTAAACAAAATGGCAACACTGAGAAAGTGTAGTTTAATATCAACTTGAAAGTGATCATATTCAACAGAGCCACGTGACAAGTGGTGATAAGCAAAATACATGTGAGCACTGGTGTTTGAAGTGTAGCGGTTTCCGAAAGTGCCGCTACTCTGTTCTGCTGTGTATGTTGAAAAACTAAGTTGATGTTAATTTTTTCCATATTCCTTGGAATATTAATTATACTCGTACCCAATTTTTTTCTGAATTAAACGATACGAACCTTAGCCCAATAATCAATTTGGATTCACAAGCAAATACGTTCGAAATAATCACATTAATATGCTAAACAACATAGTTTACTGAATGAAACCAAAAAAATTATCTGGACTTTTTTTTATATATCAAACAAACTTTTTGTCTGAGTCGTCATTATCAGCCATGAAGCAATTATGAAATTTCACTTTGTTAAATGTGTTCAACTCTGAATATTTATCTAAAGACTCTAAAAAAATTAATGAGAATTAATGCAAAACATTTTTCGTCCTAATAAAACTCAAACAAAAAATTCACGGATTCAGTAAAGAATATTTACTAAAAACGAAATTTATTTTTAGACAAACTTTTGTTTGAAAATTTGTTGATAATAATTTTGTCTGTCTATTAAGTGATCTGGAAGCAACAAACATCTGTGTTGAAAATTTTTATCAAAAGCTGGTGATTTCATCGATTTATTCTCCTCGAACATTTTCAGTTATGGAAACTCATTATTGTACGTAGTAAATTTCGGAGTAGTAAAGGGTGTACCTGCAAAGTGATTCAAGTAGAAGGCTCTTTCGAAAAAGGCCCCACAAATTTAAGTCTCGGTAAACTTTTTCGTTCCCGAGAACTTGCAGCTATTTTTGTATATTTGGTCTACTCAGCGAAAATATGCACTCCAACTTTTTTATCAGCTCTACTTTTCGAGACATACCGTTATGTCAAAAACGAAGGCACTTGCACGACGTATATAACCGTACGTGGAGAACGGTTTGATCTATTCAGCCGAGCAAATATTGTTTTTAAATCTGCCGATTAATTTCAGAAATATCTAAAAGTTCAAGCCTAAAAACTAAAAATTTCATAATTTTTTTTATAATTTTTTTAACAAAAAAACATAATTTCTCTAATTTTTCGCAAAAAATACAAATCTACTGCTAAACGTCTTTATTTTTAAACAAAGTATGTCTAAATAACATTAAAATCTTAAGTATTTAGCAAATATTTCTAAAAAAAAACTGTGGAAAAGTGTTTAAACAATAGAAGCACGCCATATTTTCCTTTAGTCATTAAAATTTAATTTGTGGTGATTAAAGGATTTTAAATATAAATTTAGTAAGTGTTGGTAAGTAAACATTGTTAAATTGTAAACAAAATTATACTTTTTTTTGTTTTAATAAATGTAATGAATTAAAAAAATGTACTGTAGACATTGTTATTAAAGCAAAAAGTTTTCAAATTAAACATATTTAGTCCAAAGGACGAAAAAGAATTGAACATAAAGTATAATACGCCTATGAATGAATAGTAGCTACGCTAGACTACCAGCCAGGAGACCGCGGTTCGAAGCTTCACACAGCCAGTCGCTTCGCGGGTGTTTTTTTTATTAAACATATTTTGCTCAAAAACCAAAAAAAAAAAGAATTCGTGTCTAATTTTAAGTCGATAATAATCAGTAAAGTGTTGCCCACTATTATTCCCCTAATTTTCAACAAAAGCGTGTTAGAGTGTATTCAAATAACTCTTATTTAAACAAATATTGTTGAATTGGAAAAGAATCTGCTTGTGCAGTGAGTGTATTTTTTTTTCATTTTTTGTTCTAGTTAACTAAGTGTTGTGTTCTCTTTTCATCGCTCACGATACGGGAAGATATTGTACCACTCTTATTTTCACCATTCATAGGACAAGTAAGTTGAAGCATGATATAAATTTTAGTGCTTAAAAATTGTTGTTAATACTGCATATTTCCGTACTGGAGCTAATATTTATGTAAAGCTATAAATGGTTTTTAGTTAATGACAAGCCTAGATAAGATTTATCAATGAAGATTCAAAAGTGGCAAATCTTTATTAAGTTTTAAGAAATTTTAAGAAAAGGCTGGAGAAAGTTAAAAATTTTTTTATTCATGGCGATTTTTATAGCCAATAAGCTAATTAGCGAATTAATTAGTAATTTGTAAGCAAAGCCACTAAACAGCATGTGTCTAGTATTTAAATACTTCAACTATTTAAGTCAAACTGCTCAAGAAACAATAATAAAAAAACTGAAAATCGAGCTTTAGAATTCGTTAAAAACTAATTAAATATGCAAATTATTTATTGTAAACAATACCTTTCCAATATGGTGTTTTACACCTATTTTTAATGAACTTTTACGAAAAAAATATTTTTTACCAAATAATATTTTTGAACTAAAAGTTTGCATTAGCAACAATTGTTGTAGATATTGCTGAGGCATTCCACTTGAGCCAAACAAATAAAACATTTTTATGTTCCTAAAGCTACGGTCACACTTGGCAAATATTTAACCAAATTAGCGTAACCACTACTTTTGCTCAGGGTTAATGTAATTTAATTTGGTTTTTATATTACAAAATAAAATTAATTATCGTGCAAAAAGCTATTTTATTAAATTCTTAATAAATGCGAACCAATATTTTAAGAAACAGTAGCACTAAAGAAAATAATTTTTAAGTTTGTCTGTTGATCACGTTTTTTTCGTCAAATATTTGCCAAGAGCGACCGTAACTTCCATCAATTTTTAGTGCTATTTCTCCAACAGTATTGAATTAAAATTATTAAAACCTTTACTGTAGGAAATATACTTAGTAAGTACTTACTATTACTTGTACTTAGTATTACTTACTTTATATGCATAGCACTCTCCTTTCATGAAAAGCTTTTGTCTCCGCTTTAAGATGTAGTTTTACGCATTGCATTAAATATTTACAAAAACAGAAAACAAATGCATAAATACCTAATCGTAAATAAAAGTTTCGTTTCTCATAAGCAGGGAAACTACAAATATGCATCGATTTGTTAGTGCATACTTTACGCTTTACAGCATGTTTTTGCATATTTTGCATTTAGTCGCCTATTTAAGGCATTTTGTATACTTTTTTGTGGCATATTTGGCTGCTTTCCTACATATTTTGGTTTTTTAAATTTTAATGTGCATATTTACAGTTTTGAGGATTTTTTTAACAATTTCAATTTTGTCGAGATTGTTCGGTTATTTGCACTTCATAAGAAAATAGCAGGACCAGAATAGTCGCGTTTGCGAATATTTAAGCTATTTATTTGAATTTGCAGATTTGTTCCTAATAGGAACCACAAAATATGTCTTAGTGTCGTGGTGTCTTGGTGCCCAACATTTTATGTTCGGACAGATGAAAGGCCAGGCTGGGATTGTTAAATCGACTCCCGTAACCATAAGAAACCAGAATATCTAGGTGGCATGCAATATCGTCCAATGATATAGAGTCTATGGACGTTATTTCCACGTTGAAAAGAAAATAATGACCATAAAAAATGCAAATAAAGTTCATGCAAATAGTACTGCAGAGTGCACATTGACCGGCTATGCAAGGCTTTTGACGGTATTAATTGTTTTCTTCTCTGGGTATGTCATATAGTAGCTTCGCAGAGTTCAGATTTTTGACCAGGCAGAAAACCTCTGCTCTGCGAAGCCACTATTCGACATTCCCATGGACATTATTTCCTTTTAGAAGTGGAATTAATATCCGTGGACGTTATCTTCTTGGATATTATTGCATGCCTCCAATATATATGTACTAGTCACGTGCATAGATGCATCTGTTTATATCAGTTTCTGTGTGTTAATTCTTAGAAGTGCATATTGATAAGTAATGTAGTGTTTCTGTTATTAGGTGGTATTGTTATTGGCTGAAGTATAGTAGATATGAGTGGATACAGAGAGACTAAGAGAAACAAACAACAGATACTGATATCGTACAATAAGTAAGTTATTGTATAAACAGGCAAATATGTCATGCAGAACGAAGTTTGTTCGCAATTGGTCGACTATTTAAAACGAACATCAAAATAGACAACAAAAACAGCAATAACAAAGCACTTCACTGTGATGTATCATTAGCTCTAATTGTAAGGTAGCAATAAATTTGCACATGAAGTGTGTGTGAATATGTTTTTTTATTTTTAAAGCATACGCACACACTATATCTTTTGTACAAACAATTATTTTAAAATATTGGTGGTAGAACAGATATTTTAAATCAAAAAACATGTACATTTAGGATCCATTGCAAAATACTATGTTACTCTTATTGTTTAGTTCGCGTAGAATGTGTGCGTGGAATAAAATCATACAATATCAGTTACACTCATTCCATCATTTATACTTATAGTAACAGGTATGTATCTGTTACATCTGTTTTAGCAATACTTTGTGGTATAGTGGTGCATGTCTTTAATATGTACATAATTTGTGGTATCAGAAATTAATATCATATAAATTATACACGAAATGATAAAGTTTTAAGGGCATATTTTTTTGTATATTGGGAGCAAATTTTTAAGTTTTTTGAGCATATTTAATGCGCATAAAACACATTTTTTCCATATATCCGGTTTCCCTGCTCTTAAGAAAATACCTTGCTTTTTATGTTAAAAGTATGTCTTCAGGTTGTTTGTCATTCGTGACTTATTTAAAAGCACAATTTTTTTGACAAGAACAAATTCTATTAATGTTTATTTCCGCCTAACTTTTCGAACAGTACACATTTTTGTTTAGAATATTGTATTCGAACCGAAATTCGACTTCAGTGTATCGTGCGATTTGCGGAACACCTGTTTGACTATTATTATCGATCGATTTCCATTACGTACTAAATTATCACTGAAATATGGAATAAAATTTTAATATTATATAAATCACATAAATTTATTGGTGGAGTGAACGCAACATTCGGTAAATCTTTACTCGTTAAATTGGTAAATTTTGCCATTTATTTTATTATTGTAAAATTTATTTTAAAAATTTCTGACAGCAAAGTGTATGGAAAATTTTACCAATTTAACGAGAACAAATCAAACGCTAGTCCAGATAGAAATTCTCAATCGCAAGTGGCGTTGGATTGGGCATACGTTGCGCAGAGCCTCGGGAGATATTGCAAAAGCAGCTATTAACTGGACACCTCAGGACAGAACAGGAAGAAGGGGTCGTCCGCTACACACATGGAGGCGCCAGCTTGAACTCGACGCATTTATAAGCCATCCTAGCTGAAGGGAAATTAAGCATATATTACCAAACATAACTGCATGGAATCAGTTTTTTGTGGCCCTTTGTTCTTTGTAGGAACCACAGGACATGGTAATAATAATAACGAGTAAACAGTTACCGAATGTTGCGTGAACTCCACCATTATTTATTCAAGTAATATTTCAAAATGTAGCTTTTGACGAAACACGTAACTTTTTTGAACGAAAAGCGTAAATTTTTTATTATTACCCTGGCAACACTGATATGTACATATCTGTAGGTGCGATGTAAACTACAACGTCACTACTGTTGGGATGAGGGTTGTTTCCTCTATCATTAGTTGAAATACAATAAGTTCTATGTTTTAAGGGACAGTTGTACTGCCCTTTTAACATGTAACGGTAATATTATATGACGTAATTTTAATACGTATTGCTAGTTTTAAAATAATAATATTAGAGTTATATCAAATAGCTGGGGTAAGTCAAATTGTTAATCCAGCAGAGATAGAACCATTTGCGATTTTAACCATGTTTTTGTGATCTCCTATAAAATTTTAAAAAATCGACTTGGTGTAGTTTACCTCCCACATACAGATATATTTTCGATACAGATATAAAATATTTTTACAGGCATTTTTTTTCAGTTGAAGGAATAAGATGGCTTTAAAAATCTGAGTAACGGGCAGACATGAGTTACATATATTCCGACTTTCCAGTTTTAAAATGTGACAAGCAAACTAAAAACATTGAAATTTTGTATAAAAACATTTTTTTTAAACATAAATTCTCCAAATGGAACACTTTCATTATATCCAAAATTTTAAATAGACATTGAGGTCATTTCTTGGCTTAAGAGTCCAGTGCTTATACATTTATTTAGCTGCTAACTTAACAACCTTTTTATAAATATCTAACTATTGCCTTTCTCTTTTTATTATATCTCTAGAAACTGTTCAAAAGCCTTTAAAAGCTTACAAAATTCACTTAAATGTCGCTCCATTTTAAACGTAAAAATTTTTATTAAAATATTTCATTAAATGAAAATTTCACTCATTAACAATTTCTTGATGACACACAATCGCCATTGGACTTAAGCATATAGCCATCCTTACACTGGCAACCAACTATACATTGATATGTACAGAATGCTGGAGCAGGTTGACCGCACTTAACAGGACAGGCGGTACCACAAGTTTTCCACTCTTGATTGGGCGGACAATTTTTACCTGCTAAAATTATATAAAGATACAGCAAAGTTTAAAAACTGTTAAATTTCGTCTCTAGAATCTTTTGATTTTCCTTACTTTGAGCTTCTGTAGACACTGCGAATACAACAACAATTGCGAAAATGAAGAATAGTTTTTGAAATAATTTTGCCATGTTATTTTTAATTGTTTATAGCTTTAAGATTGAATCACAACTAATTTCTTTTGTATCATTACTGACACTTAAATACTTATCATATATTTAATATAAAATGTATATACATATTATTAATATTTATTTTCTCAAAACCGCATTTTTATATTTGTGTATTCTATTTCTAAACATGATTCTTAGAAACAAGGTATTTGTAGATTATACTTATATTAATTAGCTACTATACCTAAATTCCCAACAAAAAAATTTATATATACACATATTGATAATATGATGATTCTACTGACGAAACAGTGTGAAATAATAGAACAGTGGCTACAAAGTGATATTAAATGGAAATGCATATATATTTCATTAAAATTTGTTTTAATAAAAACTTTTCCAATGGAGAACATTAACTTTTTTTGATTCCACTGCATACTTTAGAATATGTTCATCATTAAATCTTAAATTTTTTTATTTTTGGATGTCTTAAAAGAAGTCGTATAATAGTTAATACAGGCATAATTATAATAATACATAATGAATGAACTCCTTAGCCAGGTACAGATGCAGTCTAAAACATTTCATTTTGAAACTGAATGAAAAGAAGGTGGTAGGGTGGTGGAATATCCCCTTTTAGAATCCCCTTGATCCACGCTTGCCTTTATTTATTTCCGTGGGTAATTTTTTATTTTGTTACACTGTTTTTCTGTTTTTTTTATTCAATTACTTTTAATTTTTATTTGTGCTTGACTATAAGAGATAAGAAGATGTACGCCAGTCGGAGAGCAGTTTTGTTATTAGATCTTCATAAACTTGACCTCCTTCCAGAATTCCAATTTGTAATTATTTGAGCAAAAACTTTAATGTATTGTTTACAAAAACATTTAGCGACAATTATCTTAAACTATATATATTTTCAAAGAAATTATTAAGGATAGAAATTAAAAAAGTTCAGTAAGAATAATCTCTGAATGAAAGTATATAATTTTATATAAGAAACTAGAACAAATATCCCTTTCGAAAACCATTTTTGACTACTTTAATATACCTTTTAAATAAAAATAAACCTTTAAGAATTGCCAAAATAATTCTGAAAGAAGGCTAATAAAAGTACCTTTTGAAAAAAGTAGCATTTGGAAAAAATACCAACTTAGAAAATAAGTGAAATATGCATTTTTTCAAAGAAGTACAATAATTAACAATAATTATTACCTTTTGAAAAAAGTATAATTTAAAAAGGTGTTTTAAAAAACTTACATTTCGGAAAAAGTACTTTTTGGAAAAACTACGTATTGAAAAAAACGTTTTGTCAAAATTTTTCCTTTTAAAAAAGTTCATATTGAAAAACTAACTTTTAAATAAAAGTACCTTTTGAATAGAAGTACCTGTTGCATAAAAGTACCTTTTGAATAAAAGTACCATTTAAATAAAAGAACCTTTTGAATAAAAGTACCATTTAAATAAAAGTACCTTTTGAATAAAAGCACCTTTTAAATAAAAGTACCTTTTGAATAAAAGTACCATTTAAATAAAAGAACCTTTTGAATAGAAGTACCTTTTGAATAAAAGTACCTTTTGAATAAAAGTACATTTTGAATAAAAGTACCTTTTGAATAAAAGTACCTTTTGAATAAAAGCACCTTTTGAATAAAAGTACCTTTTGAATAAAAGTACCTTTTGAATAAAAGTACCTTTTGAATAAAAGTACCTTTTGAATAAAAGTACTTTTTGAACAAAAGTACCTTTTTAATAAAAGTACCTTTTGAATATAAGTACATTTTCAATAAAAGTACCTTTTGAGTAAAAGTACTTTTTGAATAAAAGTACCTTTTGAAT
Source organism: Panzeria rudis (assembly GCA_956483635.1). Taxonomy (NCBI): domain Eukaryota; kingdom Metazoa; phylum Arthropoda; class Insecta; order Diptera; family Tachinidae; genus Panzeria; species Panzeria rudis. The sequence goes on along the minus strand of OY101450.1, from coordinate 101,706,196 downwards.
AAAAGTACCTTTTGAATAAAAGTAGCTTTTGATTAAAAGTACCTTTTGAATAAAAGTACCTTTTGAATAAAAGTACCTTTTGAATAAAAGTACCTTTTGAATAAAAGTACTTTTTCAATAAAAGTACCTTTTGAATAAAAGTACCTTTTGAATAAAAGTACCTTTTGAATAAAAGTACCTTTTAAATAAAAGTACCTTTTGAATAAAAGTACCTTTTGAATAAAAGTACCTTTTGAATAAAAGTACCTTTTGAATAAAAGTACCTTTTGAATAAAAGTACCTTTTGAATAAAAGTACCTTTTGAATAAAAGTACCTTTTGAATAAAAGTACCTTTTGAATAAAAGTACCTTTTGAATAAAAGTACCTTTTGAATAAAAGTACCTTTTGAATAAAAGTACCTTTTGAATAAAAGTACCTTTTGAATAAAAGTACCTTTTGAATAAAAGTACCTTTTGAATAAAAGTACCTTTTGAATAAAAGTACCTTTTGAATAAAAGTACCTTTTGAATAAAAGTACCTTTTGAATAAAAGTACCTTTTGAATAAAAGTACCTTTTGAATAAAAGTACCTTTTGAATAAAAGTACCTTTTGAATAAAAGTACCTTTTGAATAAAAGTGCCTTTTGAATAAAAGTACCTTTTGAATAAAAGTACTTTTTGAATAAAAGTATCCTTTGCCAAAAGTACATATTGACAAAACTACCTTTTGACAAAAGTACCAAGTAGTCCTAAGGCTACTGAGGGAACAGCTAAGACGTAGACTACTGAGTGCGCGGTTAGTCCGAAAACCACTTGGGGAGCACCTTGTCCGAAGCCTAATATGAAAACAACTAGCCCGAACACTACTGAGAGCAGGGTTAGCCCGAAAACCACTGAATATCTATGCCGAAGGCTAATGAGTGAATATTTAGGCCCAAGGCTACTGAGTGAGCAGTTGGTTCTGAAACCACTGGGGGAACAGCTAGCCCGAAGACTAATGATCTGTATGTGTGTATGTACGTGAGCGAACAAAAATAATAATAATACAGAATAAATAGTATTTACGTGGTGACATGTTGTGTACGCTACGTTACTAAAGTACCTTTTGAATAAAACACATTCTGAAGAAGAAAACTTTTAAAACAAGTAGCTTTTAAAAAAATATATGTTTTAAAAAATGGTAACTTTTGAAAAATAACTTTTAAATAAATTTTTGAGATCTAACTATTTGTATTTGATAGCATTATTTACTTAATGGTCTATTGTGACCATCATTTTTGTGGGACAAAATACACTTTAATAAAAGTCCCATTTAAAAAAATCAATTTTAAAGCAATTAGATGTAATTTAAATTAGATACCTTTAAAAATAGTAAATTTTAATAAGAGCCTCTTTAAAAAGTACTTTTTTAAAAAGATATCACTCAAAATAGTACTTTTTCAAAAACTGCCTTTTAAATAATTGCCCTTTTAAAAACTTAGCTCTACAATAACTGCGCTTTAAATTACCTTTAAAAAAATTACGTTTAAAATAAGTACGATAAACAAAATTATTTATCAATGCGTTTGTATTAAACAATTAATATTTTACTGAATAAGTAAAATATTAGTTTTTGAGAATTAATTTAAAAACTTAAATTTAAAAACTTAAAAAATTATTTGTTTAAAATTTTGTTTAAAAAAAGTGCGATCTAAGACCGGATATTTTAAATTAAAGAAGTTCATTAAAATAAGTACATTTAAGGAAATATTTTTTTTAAAGAAGTACATTTAAAAAAAGTACTTATCAAAAAAGTACCTTTTAAAAAGCATCTGTAAAAATGTATCTTCCAAAAAAATATGTTTTAGAAAATGTAACTATAAAAAGTAATTTTAAAATGTTCCTTTTAAAGAAGTTACTTTCGCGAAATACTTTTGGAAAAACTATATTTTAGAAAAGTACCTATTAACAAAGATCCTCTTCAACAAGTACATTTGAAACAATGTGCATGTTAAATAACTTTTTATCAAAAGATACTACTAAACAAATAATATCTTCATAAAAGTACCTTTTAAAAATAATTACCTCTTAAACAAAACAATGATCTCACAAAAAAGTACCTGTGGAAGTAAGTATGTAAGTAAATATTTCAACAATAGAGTTTTTTTCTTCCACTTCATTAATTATAAGGAAATTTTTTGTATTTGACAATCGTAATCGCCAGAATTTCATTGTTTAACTGACTTTTTATAGATTTTAATTATTTTAAAACAAAACAAGTTATGAGAAGTCCATAGAAGAAAAAATAAAAAAATGAAGATAAAACAAAAATATCATAAGAAATATTCGTCATGTATCTTTTTTGGTATGTTCCCACGAAACTGCTTCTTATAAAACCTTGCATGCACATTTAGTTATCTTAAAAATACAACATTATGGTTAGAAAAGTGGGCAGTGCCACGCCAGTGAAAAGTAAATTTTAATTTTAGCTACTTTTACTTAACCGATTCTTATGAAACTACGCACACACAATTAGTTCTCGTGAAAGTACAACATTATGATAAAAAATGTGGTCAATGCCACGCCTATTTTGTAGTCGTTTCTTTTTTGCAAGAACAAATAAATAAATATTTATTTATAATTTTTGTTTATTGTTTTAGCAAAATTATTGCGAATAAATTAGTAAGTGTAGTGGAATTTCTATGTACTTGTAAAAACTGATTTCTTAATACTTTTTTTATTCACAAAGTCAGATAATAAATTGTCAAATAATGACAAGTCTAACGAGTTTTATTTAGTTAATTCTTTTAAATATCATTATGTGAAATAAAACAAAATAATAAATAATATTAAAGTTCAGCTTAAATGCAAATTTGAATAGAACAAAAAACATTCCAAGAAATTTTTTGTCTTATTCCCTTATGGCAGATGTAAAGCGAACGCTAGACTTTGTTTTATTTAAGATAAGGCTATGTGGTTGTACATATGTATGTATGTTTATGTATGTATGTTTAGCAGTACCCTGAAGGAAGCCTGGGGCCAAGTGTGTCCAGATCATCATTGTTTACACTCTTTATTTTGTTAATGGAATTAGAAGTTTTTAAGAGCTACAAAATGATTTTTTATTGTCTCATTTTGTTGTGACAAAAGTACAAGCGGCTAGATGCCAAAATAAAAACTTTCATAAGAAATCTAGTTTATGTAATTGTCTTATTTAGTAAAAAGTTTCATAGGTGTTGACTAGAATCATTAAAATGCACTAGTGAATCTCTGGGGCCAATGTCTCAATGTGGTCCCATAAGAACTAACTCGTCAATAGCTAGTCAGTAGTTCTGAGGTCACTAGTGGAATCTCAATGACAAGCACATGCTAAATGTCTATAGCATAGAACATTGCCTGGGGTATATTTAGTCATTAGTACTGCTGACAAAGTCTATAGTGAATAAGTACAATTTTACTATCGACATTTCCTGCAGGGTATTTATACACTAGAGACGGGCACCGCTAACATGATTAACGTGAATCATGCATGATCATTGATCACGCATGATCGTGAGTAATTTGTTTTATGTACTTACACTGCGGCGACTACAAAAAAAATTGGGCGTTAGTAAATTTTTTTCTTAATGACTTCGCGACTTGAAAGTTCTCAAATGAAGCTGCAAATTTGTGAAAAATAAATCGAAATTTTAAAATTACAGCTACAAACGGAACATAAAATCATAAAGTTTGATGATAAAAAATAAAACCAAACGCGAACACAAAAGAGCTCGGCGTGAGCAGAAATGTTTTCGATAAAAAGGAAGAGATTTTATAAACTTTGTACTTCGTGGGTGTTTCGTGAGCTCAAGTTTTAGTAATTAATTTCTCTATCCACTCACGTCAGCGCTCATGAGTCTGAGCCAAAAAAGATAAATTGCGCATGAATTTGCTAGTAAAAAATGTTTAGTATACTTCAGTGAGCTGCAACAAGTATCAAACTTTCGAGTATACCTGATCACGTTCTCTGATTTTTTTTTTTTTGATGCAACCGTTTTTGTTGAACAACAAGTAATGATTTTAAACGCAATATTTTGTGATTGTTTTCTTTGGTATGATTGTAACTAGACTTGGGTCCAACTCGTTCGAACTTGCTCATCAGCTCGTTTTAGACACAAACCAATGATCAAACCCATTTAAAATACGTGGGTTTAATCATAGGTTTGTGTCTAAAACGATCTGCTGAGCGAGTTCGAACGAGTTGGACCCAAGTCTAATTGTAACCACACTGGATCGAAACGAACATGCATCATTCTTTTAAATTTCTTTATGACCGGCTCGAGCTACTCGTTTTAAGCTAGACTTGGGCCCAGCTCGTTCTAACTCCTTCAGCAGTTCGTTTTAAATAAACTTGGGTCCAACTCGTTCGAACTCGCTCAGCATCTCGTTTTAGACACAAACCTGTGATCAAACCCGTGCATTTTAAATGGGTTTGATCATAGGTTTGTGTCTAAAACGAGCTGCTAAGCGAGTTCGAACGAGTTGGACCCAATTCTAGTTTTAAGCAAAAACCTGTGATCAAACCCATGTAATTTGTGATCCATTTTAATAGGCTTGGGTCCAACTCGTTCGAACTCGCTCATCAGCTCGTTTTAGAAACAAACCTATGATCAAACCCATTTAAAATGCATGGGTTTAATCATAGGTTTGCGTCTAAAACGATCTGCTGAGCGAGTTCGAACAAGCTGGACCCAAGTCTACATTTTAGCCGAAATGGACTAGTTATAACATGTTATTACGTAATGAGGTCATGGACCATGTCATTTGCACGGAAGAGCTTGTTAATAACCGACAAGTGATCGCGTTTTAACGACTGCACACGTTAAAACACGACCAATTGAGTGATCCATCGAATAGTGATGTAGAGTAGTTTTAAGTAGGGACGTAACGATACGCCTTTTTGCCGATACGATACCGACTCTCAAAAAGAAATATCAGCGATACCGATTCCGATACCTATACGCATATTGAAATTGAGTTAAAGTTTAAATTAACAAAACTCAAATAGGGTAATTTTTTTATTATACAAAATTACAGTGTTAGAGATTAATATTTAAAGTTGATATTAACCCAGTGTAAAAAATTGGAAGTAATTTTTAAGAAACTAAATTTTCATTGCTTCCAAAGAATATATATTAAAAATATGCAGGTAATTAATAGAAAAGCATGTAAAACTTTATTTAAGTCATACAAAAATTTATAATTCCTTTATAATTCAAAAAAACACTCGCCATGCTTTTAAGAAAAATCGATTTTTTAAAGGACATTATGAACTAACATTCTAAACAAGTTGCAATCGGTAATTGCCATTGTTGTCTCGGTTTTGCGGTACCAAAGGAGAACTTGTGGACTATAGGCCTGCACCAGCAAAATGGAATACATATTTTCTGTGCCGCAACGCACTTCGCCAGCATTTAGGTGTCTTGGGTTTCGTTGAAACCTAAACTTGGCGCCCGCCTTGCACTGGTGCAATTTGTAGAAGTTCAATTGGCATGACCAGGCATTTGGGACGATTGAAACAACCTAGCTGAGGTTGTTATTGTTGTGGTAGCAGCGTTGTGTAAGCCGGCAACCACCTCTTCTGCTAACAGCTTCGGTAACGACTGTAACCAAAATCCGGCTCCAAGGACCATAAACAAAATACAATCGGTAATTGCAATTGTTGTCTCTGTTTGGCGGCACCAAAGCAGAGTTTGTGGACTATCTCGTCGCAACATCACTGTGCAACCCTCTAATATGTACAGATATTACGTGTTGATATTTTTATTACAATACCGCTTAGCAACATTGTTGCATGAAGAAAAAAAATATCTTTAACTATTTTTCGTAAAATAATTAAAAACAAAAATTCACTAACCAAAATAAATTAAAACAAAAAAGTGCAAGAACCACACCACATGACTTTCAAAATATATTAGAAATTCATGTTAAGCCATTGTACATTATTGAAAAATGTTCTCGTAAACTACTTCAAAAAATTTTTGCTTCAAATCAAGTGGCCTACTATAAAATGTATCTAAATATCTTTTACTATTTCTTTAAAAACTGCACAAAAACTAATAACAAAAAATTAACAGACAACAGAAAATCTAAGATCTTAATCAATTGTTAGACTTGAGTTGGCGATCAAAATATGTTACACCAAAACAAAAAAAAAGAAAAACCACAATAATTTTTGTACTATGTATATTAATAAATAAATTACAATAATATTAAATATATTTATTCTTAAGGTGGCACTTAACATGATCAGCAACATGGGGCTATTGTAAATATTTATGGCAATTATCGTGAGAAACTTTTTTAAAATTAATATCTTTCAAAGCTAGAAAAATTTTTAAGTTAACAATTTTATAATAGCGAAGGTCAATTGGGGCTTGAGATAATGCAATCTATGTTAACAAAAAAAAAGCACAGGGAAGTGGTGAAGTCTAGTTGAAGTATTTAACAACATACGAGTATGCAAAGTTGCTGTTCATAATTGAGAGGATTGTATGGCTTACAGAGAGATGTTAAATAGTGGGAAGAAATTAAATATTAAATAAACTTTGTAAAATGAAATTAATTAATATAGAATTTATATGTTTTTTGTGCAAATACATATGTATGCTTAAAGTAGCTAGTAGAGGGTTGCACTAGAACACTTGAAGGCATCTTTAAGGCACTTATTTTGTTTCAAATACTTTCACAACAGCGATTTTGTGACGAGCATTTATTGCAAAAGAATTTTTAAAACACATTTTGAATGAAATTGTGAGTTGCGAAGATGGTTTTCATACATTGTACAAATTCAAAAGCTTACTTTCCAATTGCGCTTTCTAGTACATGTTGCTTGCAACATTGTTGTTGTGAAAGTGTTTGAACCAAACCTAATGTCCTAAACAGACCTTCAAAGACATGTTGTACATCCTTTAGTAGCTACTTCAGCAATTAGCCTAATGTATTATTAAATAATATTGAATAAATATTTAGATCACTAAAAGCATTAATTAATTATTTAGTTTTAGTAATAATATTTTTTATTTTTATTTAACTAAAACTAATTTTTTTAAATAATTTACTGATTTATTGAATTTTTTCTCTTTTTAGGTAATTATCATACATGTATATAATATATTTGGACCACCATGATCGCTTTGTAAATCTCAACCAGTCTCGAAAGGAGTTTGACTGACTTAAAAGCTAAAACGCTGCTAAACAAAAATGTAACAGACAAGTCTTTCCCCACAAATAACTAATTACCTTTAATCATTTCTACAACAAAAATTAACAATAATTTTTAATTAAAAAAAAACTTGAAATTTTTTGGCAACACCATCAATCAATTCAGGTACAAAAATAGAAAAATAAACGGTAGCAATTTTTAATAAACATAAAATGGTAATCATAGCTAAATATGAATAAATTAAATGGACATATGGGGTACTCCATGTGAAGCGAACAGGTAAAATATTTTGATGTTTGCTACTCTCGTTATATTTGATTCTGAGATGTCTCGATCAAGATACAAATGCCAATTTTACTAACTATTGAAGGAGCTGTAACTTTTGTTGGTTTTTGTCGTTCAGCAGCTCGTCTTAGACACAAACCTATGATCTAACCCATTTAAATTACATGGGTTCGACCATAATTTGTACCTAAATTAAGTTCCTGAACGAGTTTGAACGAGTTGGACCCAAGTCTATTAAAAATAGTAGACTTGGGTCCAACTCGTTCGAACTCGCTCAGCAGCTTGTTTTATACACAAACCTGTGATCAAACCCATTTTAAGAACATGGGTTTGATCACAGGTTTGTGTCTAAAACGAGCTGCTGAGCGAGTTCGAACGATTTGGACCCAAGTCTAAAAATTTCTTAGACTTGGGTCCAACCCATGTATTTTAAATGGGTTTGATCATAGGTTTGTGTCTAAAACGAGCTGCTGAGCGAGTTCCAACGAGTTGGACCCAACCAAGTCTATTAAAAACAGAAAGCCAACAACAACCGAATGATTTAAATGGATAAAAAGCAGCAGCGAGCATGTGTGTTTGAACAAGTTTGATTGTTTGAACACAAAGACAGGTTTTTAGGATGTTGATTGGCATTGATGGTATTTTGCTACGTTTCGGGTATTTTTTTGGTGTTTTTTGCCTCTTCATAAACGCAATTTTTTGTTAAATGTCCTTTTTTAAAAAGCGGGTACTAGCAGTGCATTTCTACAATTTCTCTGGAGGCTCTTCGTGCTTTTTCGTACAACTATAATGTTTTATTATATTACAAATTTTAACCACTTCTTTTAAGCACTAATAGAACTTTCTGAGAAGCCATGAATTTTTTTCATATTTTCTTCCTTGAAAATTTTGTTTTTCTACGTGGCCCTCTATAGTGATTACAAATATGGCCCTATTAATGCATTCGTGGACCATGTTGAAACAAATGTTTCTGCTTGAGCGCGATATATAATGGTGTCAAGAATTTTTTTTGCGTTAATAAAAAATGTTTATGCATTCCCCCCTACCGAGTACTCTTTACATGCGCATTTGGAGTAGCCACGATTTTTGCCAAGTTTTGACTTAGCAAAGTTTTCTTAAATTTTGTAACGATAAACGTACTTTGCATTGATTGAAAATAAAAAGAAAATTTGTCTTGCGAAATAAAAAAAAGAAATAATAAAATAACTCTTTTTTCACTGGGATGTATACCAAAATATTCTACACTAAAAACATACAAATTTTGAAAACAGATAATACTCATAGCAAAGTTCAATATTATTAAAAACGTAAACATGCAAATTTGTAGCTGCCAACTTTACATGCAATGTCCCATATTGATGAATACAGGCCAAAAACGCTTAGATATATTTCATATGTATATACACACTCACATCCATAGATAGATATTTTTTTAGGTAAAGCACAAGATTTCTCTGTTTTAAATTAGTAATGAATAAATAATATGTTTTGTCAGGCGCTTAAACAGCAAACAGCTTACACAAAATTTGTTTTATTTAATTAAAGGGAATGTTTAATTAAATAATATATATTAGAGGGAATAATTATTATTCCCTCTAATAATTATATATTAGAGGGAATAATAATAAGTTCTATTTTCGATTGACCTTAGATGAAAAATTTTAAATTTTATACTAGATACGATATTTTTCACTTTTACGTATTGAAATCAGACGAAAACTCAGACAGAGTAATGTCAGCTTTATGACTAAAGCCTGGTATTCTGTTAACATTTCTTGTCAAAATCTGTAAAAATGCATATTAAAAAATTAGCATGAATTGTTCATGAAAAAATTTTGCACATGTAGTGCTCTGTAAGTGTAACATTTTAAGTTTTCATGCGAAATAATATGTGTGCCATATGTTTCGCATGAAATTTACAAAAAACACATGAAGTTTTTATGCAAACATAAGAAATTGTAGCATAGTTTAGGGACTAGTTAATATTGGATACATGTAAAATTTCTCGACCGAAAAAATCGATGTAGCTAAACATTTTCCACAAATTTTAACAGAGTACCAGGCTTAATACTCCGTTAAAATTAGTGAAAAATGGAGAGCAACATTGAATATTTCGTACGAAAAATTTGATACGTACCCTATATTAACTAGCCTTTCACTATGCTACAATTTATTACGTTTGTCGAAAACCTAAATTTTTTTTATTGCAAGCGAAACAAATGCCACTAATATTAGGTGTGTTTGAGTACTTTTCCATTAATGATTATCCAGTAATACAATAATAGAGAGTACAATCACATTTACTCTCTATCCAAAAAATATTCAAAAGAGTTGTCGAACAACATTTTGCAAAAAATCTTGCAAGTAATAATAATGAACAATAAACAACGCAATAAAATTCAACTTCTTAAAAATATTTTCAACAATTTATATAAAAAATTGTCACATAAAAACCAGAAAACTTTAAATTCAATATTTTAATTTTATTTACATTTTAAAATAAACTTTATATAGTTATAAAAATGTTTTTATGTTGCTAGTTTTTACTGGAAAAAATTTCACCAGTAAAATCCAGCAAGTTCTTAGCAACAAAAATGTTTCTTATACTCTCTCATTACAAATGTTTAAAAGTAAACAAACAGTACAAATAAGTAATAATTTGTACAAACTATCGAGTACTCAAACAGACCTATTATTTCGCATGAAAACTTAAAATGTTGCAGGTACATTTTATATAAACTTTTTCAACATTTTTTCATGAACAATTCATGGCATTTTTTATGTGCATTTTATCACCATTTCGTGTTGTATGTTGGACACAGTATCAGGCTTTACATTACATTATAAAATTAAGGTTAAGTTGCATTAGGTTAATAATAATTATTGAGCCTTTTTTTAATAATATTAGAACTAAAATACAAAAGTCAATGAAGAAATATTTATTATTAGGTCTGTTCTGCATTCCATCCGGAATGAAAATGTTCAAAATAGTTTATGCAGGGCTCTAGTTTGTAACTATAAAATAAATATGCACTTCTAATTATAACACTTCATTTAAGTTCTAATACTTCAAAACGTTGTAATTTAACACCTCATTTAATTTTTATAATTAAATAACTTTTCCCCAAGCAATATCTAACTGCAGCAACATGTTGCCAGCTACTTCTAAAAAGAAAAAAACTAATTAACTATGAGATATTCAGTGAATTTAACACAAGGTGTGCCACAACTAATTCCCACTTTATTAAGAACACAAGCAAAAAAGAAACATTCTCTTCTTTAAATTTTAAAGCGCTTAAAAAGAACTTAAAATGTCTAATTTAATCATTAACATTATAAATAAGCTAATTATAAATATAAAATGAAATCGCCTTTTAATTATAGAATCAAAACAAATGGTCACTATTTAACCTTGACTAATTAGTATTGAATTAAAATAAATAATAAATATACAATTAATAACAATAAAATACAATAGTAATAACTATTAGTAATTTATTAGAAAATGCAAGAGCAAAAAACGAGAACTTGAATTATATTTTTCATTCTCTGACAAATCGTAAATTATAATTCAATGCAACTAAAAGGAATTCCTCAAGTCTTTTGTTTGACTTTAATTTGGCATCCAAAAGGTGTGTTCTAAATCTTTATGGACAAAATATATATATATTTTTTTTAGTAAATTATAATCTTTCAAATTAAATCATAATATTTTTATATATTTTAAATACTGCAATATATTTTATTAATCTGGTAGCTAAACAACAGCAAATGATCTGTGAAAATTCAAAAGAGAATGATTGTTTTTTAAAATGATGCTTGAGGCCAACAGTTTTAATCTGATTTGAAACAATTAAAATTACTTGCTATTACGTTGAATACACTGCCGTCTTGTTTTTGTCATGAAATCTTATGTAAAAGAGATTTACATACCAGATATGAAAATTAAATCTAGTGCACAGTTGTCATGGTTAAATTCAGTTTTGAGTTTTTGAGAAAACTAAATTATTGCAACTTAAAATTTTCAAGGTTCCCCTGGGTGTTGAGAATAAGGATATTTATACAGTTTCATTTGGTTTAAGAAAAATCGAAGAATGCTGTTAGAAGAGTGCTTCATTCTAATTAAATTGAAAAAAAAATTATAAGCTCGGTACACAAGATATCTTGATTGCGTTATTTTTAAGACTTTTGGTTTTTTTTTAAATAGTTTCGCAACACTAATGTTGCAATGGCAATATACTAAAAACAACAACAATAAAAGATTTCTTTTAGTTGTGAAAAATGTTGATCAACATTAGTTTTTTCATACGAAATATATGACAAGTAGCCAATTATAATAGCCCTTGAAAGTATGCTGCGTTAAAAAAAACCCCAATAAGTTTGTTGTAAATTTCACACGAAAAAAGTGGTGCTTATATTAATTCGCATGAAAACTCAAAATGTTGTAGATACATTTCATATATTTTTCTCAAAATAAACAGAGTACTACTTCTGCAACAATTTTTCATGAGAAAGTCCTGAAAATTTTTTTATATGAACTTTTGACAGCAGTTCGCACGAAATGATGAACACAGTACCATGCTTTATAGAATAGCTAAAATCTTGTTTGTATATATCGCAACATTATTGTTGCGTCAGTATTTGATACAAAAATAAATGTTTTTCAAACGCCATAAAAATATAATGTACGGATCAACTGTTGCTAATGACTGTTTTACACTATCTCACAAGCCGTTCGACTTCTGTAGAATATGCAACCCTGATCTAATGAGTTTATGGAAAGTTTTAAAAAAGCATTAACAACACTCTATATCAGGGTTGCATTTTGTACAGAAGTCGAACAGCTTGTATAATAGTCTAAAAAGAGCTTAAATAATTATATAAAATATCATGAAATGTTTATTGAAACACTCAAGCAAAATTATTTTTCAAGGTATGAAATATTCAGGCATACGTATTAATGTTGCCATAGTAGTATCGAAATCGATGGAAAAAAGCATATAAATGTATAGCCTGGTACTATGTTTAATCCGCCAATGGTAGCTTAATGGTCTGTGAGACCGGTTGTGTTAAAAAATTCGTATAACTTTATTCTCTGTTATTGTTTTTTTGTTGCGATTTAGAATAGCTGCCGCATTGCACGCCCCCCACCATCAGTTCACGACGAAACTGCTTAGTGAGCACAATTTCTGTATTTTTTTACTAAACTGGTGTGTGAGACTGTGATTCACTGTGTATGTAAGTAAATAATCAAGGATTAAAATAATCAAGAACTCATTTTGGATACCATTATTTGTTCATTTTATAAAAGTTCCAATTGTCGAAAGACTAATTAACGTTATTTTGCTTAATTAATATGTAATTTTTTTTCTTAATCTTAAAAAATGTATTGCTAAAACGTTGTTATTTTTAATGCTCTAAAAAAAACATTTGTGAATTTTAATATTAAAATAAAAGAGCTTAAATTGATTAAATATCTTTGTTTTATTGTCAAAGTGCATAAATAAAAAAAACATGAACTATTAAGGTGGATTCACCCATTGTTTCAGAACAAAATTTTTGTCCGGACAAAATTTCTTTTACTGAGAGTGTTTTGCAACACGATTCACCCATTTCGAGCAATTTGTCTGGAAAATAAAAGCTACCATATGTTATATGTAAATAACAAATAAACATCTCGGACAAAATTTTTTAGCAATTGGATCTAATACAAGTGTTTATGTTATTAACTATTAAACTAAGTACTATTATATTATTTCCATGGCACATTTACAGATATAAAACAAGAAATGAAAGAATTGATATAAAAAACATTCTTTGATGTGGCAACTCAGTACCGCTTTGTCCGGACAAAAATGAAAATTAAACCAATTCAAGCTGAAAATGTTCCGAACAAAATTATTTCTCTTCTTTTCTCTCTCTCTCTCTCTTACAAAGAAAGACGACAAACTACATATAAAAAAAATTTTGTCCGGACAAAAATTTTGATCGAAAACAATGGGTGAATTCACCTTTAGTAACACGTTTCGAAAAATCTTCAGTTGAAAACCCCGGTGCATGAGATCGGCGTCACCATTAATCAAAGTCAAATTTGCGTCACCGTTGGTGGGTTAAATTAATGAAACATGTTGAGTAACATTAATTATTTCGTACGAAAAATTTAACATATACCAAATATTAGCTAGCCCTTACACTATGCTACAATTTCTTGCGTTTGTAAAAATTCTTCATATATTTGTTGTTTATTCCATGCGAACCAAATGGCACTCACATTGTTTCGCATGGAAACTTAAAATTTTGCAGGTACATTTCATTTGTTTTCCTTAAGAAAAACAGAGTACTACTTATGCAATATTTTTCCATGAATTATTCATGCCAATTTGTTATATGTATTTTGACAGCGTTTCACGTGATATGTTGAACACAATACCAGGGTTATCGCAGAACAAATAAAAGGTTTTTGATTTTTTTAATCACTAGCAAGCAGCATAAAACAGAAATGAAAGTAAAAAAAATTTCAACTAGAACACAAGATACATACATATCCAAATTTCCCATATGAAATAACCAAAGATAATCAACATGTTTCACCAGTTCAAACATACAGAAATAAATATGTTGCTAGGAGCTTTTGTAATGCTTTCCACTTAAGCCTAGTATTTTGGTAAACATTTCATGTGAAGTGATTCCAAACAAAAACTTCATATGAAATAAATTTATATAATACAAAAAAATTTCTAATATGGGATATTGTCATAATTTTATAATAATTGCTCAATTCACAACCTATTGTATGTGTTGTAGATCGTATAAATGTTGTTGTTAATTGCCACATAAACATATTTCTAAGCAAATGTTTATGTGGAAATTACGAACAATATTTATACGAACTACAACACATACAACAGGTTGTGAAGTGGCCAAATATATTTATGAAATAATTCTGAATAATATTGAAAAAAAATGTCTGAAATATACCTGACAAAATTGGGACAACATTTTATGAAATAATATCCCAGCAAAAATAAGTGCTTGCTGGAAGCATTTCTACAAGAGAGAGCCACTTAGAAGCAATAGTTTCTGTTTCCACAAAAATGCTTATATAAGTGCTGAAAATCATCAACTAAACCTATATGAAATAAATAGTTCGATATGGATTAGCGAGGATGATGGATGAACATATTCACAAATGGGATAACGTCATGTTGAAGGCTTATAATTTCTTATCTTTTATTATTAATTTTGAATTTTTACTCGCTGTTTGTTATTTTAACTAGTATTAAACTAAGCACCTTCAGATTTTAAATCCAAAGCACCAACCACTCAGCCAAAAACACTGCTGCAAACCTGCAGCACGAAATTAACATAAACTTATTCTTACATTATTTTCAAATTATCTACTTTACTTTACTTTTTAATATGCATATTGTATGCATGTGTACTGTTCGTGTATACAATCGTAGAACATATTTTAAGGGTTTCGCTTACGTTAGTGCTTTCAAGGAGCACTATCATCACTGAGAGAAGTTAAATCTTAAACAGCTATGTTGCTTTGCCTACGTTTTTCACATTTCTGAATTATCGTCAAAAGCTAATAAGCGTGCGTGCTCTTTTGCAAATTTTAGTGCATTTGTGGTAGCATTTTTGGAAGCAATTGTTCTTAAAAATGCAATGCATTGCTTCTAACAGTGCTTCTAAATTTGGATTTTTTTTTATGTGATCGTGCCATCGATCTTATACAAAATAGACGGCACCAAACCTCATAGCAAGTTAAACTTTTAAAGTGTTTCTAAATTTTTTATTTTTATATGTGTGTATGGAAATTATATAAATTTTAATTTCATTTTTAACGTCAAAACTTCCAAATAAAAAAATAATGTTGATCATCATTTTCCAAAAATGTTAACAGTGTACAACGCTTAAGAATTTGGGCCTGGTACTCTGTTCAACATTTGAAATATACATATTAAAAAATTGGCATGAATTCTTCATGAAAAATGTAGCCTAAGTAGCACTCTGGATTTTTTGAAGTAAACATATGAAATGTAACTCCAACATTTTAAGTTTTCATGCGAAAGAATATGTGTGGCATTTGTTTCGCATGGAATTTATGTGTTTGTTATAAATGGAGTTTTTTACGAATGTAAAAAACTGTAGCATAGTTTAAGGGCTAGTTAATATTGGGTACATGTCAACATTTTCGTATGAACTAATCAATGTTTAACATCATTTTTCACAAATTTCAACAGAGGACCAGGCTTTATGCAAAAAGTAGTATGATAATTTATATAAACATGTTGCAAAGATTCCTTGCAACTTATTACTCAAATTTTATGCTAATTACAAACTATTTTATTAGAAGAAGTTTAAATCAGTATATCTGGAGAGATACTTGGGAATAGCAAAATTATGCTAATATCTGGAAAAATATGTTGTCAAAAAATGGTGCTACGATTTTTAGCAGTAAAAACCTATTTCTTCAACTGATGTTGGAATTATTATATCTGATAAGCTACCTACTAAGCCTAATAACATTTCGCAATATTTACATGTGACAAAAATTATTATGCTAGAATTGTTTAAAACTTTTTTACTTAAATTTGTTCCTTAAGTCAGTCAAAATTCATATGAAAAAAATGCATGAATTGTTCATGAAAAAATGTTATATCAGTAGTACTTTTTTTAAACAAACACAACCCGCGAAACTATTTAGCATTTACCAGCGTATATGCCGGGAGTCGAACCCGCGACCAGCCACCGGCACACTGGGTATGCGTCTTTTGGACTCTAAAGAGAATCTCTATAAAGTTTCAGCAAAATCTGATGCATTTCGATTTATATATAATTTTTATTTTTTTAACACAACCACCCAACAATTTTATTTAAGAATTTAATAGTGTTTTTACTCTCCAGAAAAAAATTTTCAAATTAAATGGGTTTTGTCAAAGAAAATCCCCTTAAATTAACTATTAACCCTCTACTTGTTGCTATATTATACACAATTTATATTCTTCATATTTATTTAAAGGAGATTAACAACAACAAATTTAAAAATTTGCAGCGCTTTGAGTGATTTTCTAAAAAAAATATTTACTTAATTTGGCCAATGTTCACTGACACGAAAATTATTTAGAAAAAAATCTCAAGCAAGTTTGTAATTTTAAGGCAAATGATTTTGTTTGATAATTTTAACATCTTGGAGCTAAAAGTGTCTAGAAGCCAATAAATGTCTGTAAATGTCTAAAAGCTGTCAGCATCGACAATATGATGTTATTAAAATGAAAACTTGAAATAATTATTTCTCTTGAAGTTTAAAATTTGTGTGTAATTTTCTTTCAAGTAAACTTTATTCAATAACTATTAAGAGAATTTCATTGGCAAACATATTTTTTTAAATGGTCATTTCGGCATTTCGGTTTGAACAAAAATATTTGTATGGCTGTGACAAGGTTGTATAGATTAATAAATTATTTTTATAAACGGCCATGAAAATACTTTGTAATGATGATGATTGATCAATATATTCTAAAAAGCGTTAAGGCTGAGAAAAAAAATTAAGTTAGTTTGTTTTTCAGCAAAAGAAAACAAACTTAAAATTAGAGTCTTACATATCAAGATTCACAAATTCTAGCAACATGCTGCTACTATTTATTCAGTATAAACACAATCGAATTTTTTATTCAGGTCTGTTTTGCGGTTGCATGGTGTTTATATATTACTGGCAAATAGGTGTATGTAGGGCTTAAAATATTCTACCCAAAATATTTAGCTAAACTAACAAGTATTTTCTATTATAAAGCTAAGTACTCTGTTCAAATTTGCGAAAAAGGTTGATCAACATTACGAAAAATATGACAAGTACCCAATTATAATAGCCCTTGAAAGTATGCTGTACGTAGTGTGTACGTTTAAAAAAAAACCAATGTGTTTGTTGTAAATTCCACACGAAAAAAGTGGTGCTTATATTATTTCGTATGAAGACTCAAAATGTTATAGATACATTTCATATGTTTTTCACAAAATAAACAGAGTACTACTTCTGCAACATTTTTTAATGAGAAATTCGTGACAATTCTTTTTTATATGAACTTTTGGCAGCAGTTCGCACAGTACCATGCTTTAGAGATATCTGTAACAATATATATTAAATTTATTCGAGATATGTTCAGGAAATATTTATTTGTTGTGGGCTAAGCAAATCCATATTATGGATTAGCTTAACACTTGGGTCCAACTCGTTCGAACTCGCTTAGCAGCTCGCTTTAGGCACAAACCTGTGATCAAACCCATGTATTTTAAATAGGTTTGATCACAGGTTTGTGTATAAAACGAGCTGCTGAGCGAGTTCGAACGAGTTGGACCCAAGTCTAAAATATTTCCTGAACATTAGACTTGGGTCCAACTAGTTCGAACTCGTTCAGCAGCTCGTTTTAGACACAAACCAATTATCAAACCCATTTAAATTACATGGGTTTGATCATAGATTTGTGTCTAGTCTTTAGACATATCTTAAAGACATCTAGTGCACCCTTTAATTCACACCAACGAAATGCATGCATATGTGAAGATAAACTTAACCAACAAGAAATAAATGTTTTTGATATCTGTTACACTATTTGCATTTTCATTAAAAGAAATTTTTTATGTTTTTTCCATGTAACTCATTTTTGTCAAATAATTTTTTTAAATTTTACGTAAATTCATTCCAAATGAACATTTACTCTTATTTTCACTCTTAGCTTACAATTTTTCTTTTTGCTGCCTTCATATCCTAAACCACTTGTCATGTAAAATAATACCTTTCAATATTGTTATTGTTGTTGTAACATGAATATGACCTATTTCTTTTTTTTTCAATTGTCATGTAATTTAATATACTGCTGTATTATTGTTGTCACTGTAATATGAAACGTGATCTATTTCTAGCAACATTGTTTATAAGCAAACAATGTTTTTTTTAGCATATAACAAAGCTAATGATCATGATCATTATGAAACAACATCTGTTATAAACTGTATTTACCCCAGGGAAAATTAAAGTTAATAAATCTTATAACAACCGTAAAGTTTAGATTTCGGCAAACAAAAGTAAATGTCAATTAAATGCAAGTAAAAACAATGCAACCAGAAAAAAAAACATATGTAAACTTGTATTGTTAAAATAACTCACCAAAATTAAATGTTAATTCCAGTTCGCTGAAATGAAAAAGAAAAAAGAATTCTATATTACAAAATCAAATAAGAAACAGGTTTCGAATAAATATTTTATAACAAAATATTTCAAAGAATTTAAGATATTTTTTGTTAGATCATGTGCTTAAGATTTAATTTATAAAAACAATTTTTCAAATTCACACCTTTATCAGCTGAGTTTTACTTTTTATAATTAATGACATGATTTTTTAGTTTTAGTCCATTATATCACGTGGATATGTGTTCTTAAATATGAATTTTTCCTTAATAATGTTTAAAAGTTATTACTGTAAACAATAGATTTTTTATCGCTTTAATGTCAAGCTATCCATTATTAAGTTTTTTTACAGAAATATGTGGAAAAATTAAACGTTAATAAATATTTAGGAATGATTTTTTAATGTAGTATACTTAATATTAACTTTTGTAATAACATCCTACATAAAGGTCGTTAAGCTGCACAAACTCTTTGCTGGTTCAAAGGAAAATATGTACTTAAAATATATAAAAGAATAATACAAATTGATTATTCGGCTAACGTTCCTAACGTTATATTCAGAAAGAATTGGGCATGATTAATATTCCATGCAACAAGGGAAAAATTAACATCAACTTAATTTTCCAACGTACACGCCAGAACAGAGTAGCGCCACTTTCGGAAGCCGCTACACTTCCATCGTCAGTGGCCACGTGTATTTTGCTTATCACCACTTGCCAGGTGGCTCTGTTGAATGTGATTTCAATTTTTATATATACAACTTTTTCGTGAAAATTGAATACGAGAATTAAATCACTTAAGTTAAAATGAAACTGCAGCTTCCTAGTATTGCCGTTGGTTTATTTTCCTTCATTCTAATTTTTCTGATATTTTGTTCTTAGGATAAGTTAGGGGGTGCTGTTGGCTGAGATGGTTAGCGCGTTGACTCCAAACCCTGAGGTCTTGAGCTCAAGACTAGCTTCATGCAAGCCAACAACATCACGAATTTTTCTGATCTGATTGCTGTTGGACTATTAAAATGATGAAGGCATAGCACTGATCACTTTAGCAGTACCGGCAGCGATTAATACTCAAATATCCTAATGCCCATCGCATCACCCTCCTTCGCCGATATTGTAGCAGAATCGTCGGCGAAGTAAAAGAAGTAATATAATAGTTACACACCTCAAACAAATTAGTGCCTCTACTTGACCCCAGAGGGACTGCAACACTGCTCTACAAAATTTAAAAAAACACCCAAAAGCAGACTTGTAAATGAATTAAGATTTCTATCTCTCTCCCACTTCAACACCTGTTCACTCTAAACTATCCCTTTCGCAAATAAGGTAACAAACAAACCGCTAAAACTATTTAAAGGATAAAAACAGCATTACATTTTTTATGTGTATTTACGTCATGAATCACTTGTCTGGCACATGTGCGGCACACTAATGTGCGAGAATGCCGTACATGTGCCGCACATGTACCAAAATTTGGCACATGCACACGTGACAAAATAAGCACACAGAAAAATTTACACTTGTACATGCCAATTGATTTGCACATGTGTCAAAAGTAAGCACACAAAAAAATTCGCAATTACTCGTGTATGTGTGCTAGATTCATTTTGTGACGTGTGCATGTGTCGAATTAGCACATGAGTGTGCCGCACATGCGCCTAAATCCGTACTCTGCAAAAAAGTGGTGGTTACAAGTACGGAATTTCTAAGCTACACATAAAAAATTAAACTGCATTATGATGAACTAGGACTTGTAAGCAAATTTGTAAATTCAGGCACAAATGTTTCCAAACTTACAAATTTGTTTATTGAAAAATTTATTTATTTCCTCTATGAAAAAGAAATTGCAAATTCAAATGAAAATTTGTCCAAATTTACAAATTTTCAGCACCATGTGCTGTAAAGAACTGAGCTACAGATGGTGAAATTTAGATACATCGGGTATGAAACACTTTGTGCGGCTTGTAACTTTCTTAAATACGGACCGCACGGAAAAAACCAAAGTTCATTTTTAGTAAAAAAATTAAATGAATTAGTAAATATTTTGTCTAGAAATGGATCTACAAACAAATTTGTAGATACAGACAAAAATGTCTAAGCAATTTCATTGAAAAACACCAGGTTTTTTTCAGTAAAAAATTGTAAAAATCTATAAAGAAAAAATGTGCTTCAATTTCTTGTATCTTTTATAGTTTATGAGATATTTCACATCAAAATTAAAATTTTAAATTTTTGTATCGATTTTTTTTTGTCTTTTGCTTTTTAACTCTTTTACTAACCATCAGATTTAAAATTTAAGCACACCATTCATTTGCAGACAAAATTCTTAGTAAACACACAGAACAAAACTTTGAAATATCTTAACTCATTAAATCTTAAAAAAAAGATTTTAGCTCAAAACTTTGAAATTTAACTAAAAAATCGTTATATTTGCCGAAAAAAGGGAATTCATAATTTTTTAAATTGTAAATAATTTTGTTGGAAATTTAAATACTATGTTTCAACACGATGAAAGAAACTGTTAAGCGGATTTTTTTTATTTTGGACATGTACACTACATTTGGCAGTGGTCTGAAATCGTGAATTTTCAAAATCACGTTTGGGTTTATGGGCCTGTAAGGAAAACTTTGCACAGGGTGTGTTAAAATTCTATGCATATCAGTTTACTTAGTAGATTTTTGGCATTACTAGCTCATCAAGTTAATAGATCCTGGCTATAAGCGATATCAAAACTATTCAAAAAGGCTAAAGTTTCAGGAAGAAAGCTTGCATATCATAAAGAAATGAACTAAAATGTCTATTTTTTGTAAAATTTCTGTTGTGTGCTTTAAATATAGTATTTAACTACGTGTTTAAAAATTATTGATATACATTTTACAAATCTCCAGATATTGAAGTTGTGTGTAGATAAATTATCTATAGAAAGTGCAAACATTGTTTCTAAATCTGTTTATTAGTTTCAAAGAAAGAAAAATTAAAAATTTATAAAATTTTTAACATCTTTGCTTTTAAGACTTCATAAAATATATGAATATATTCCAAATTAATTAAGCCTTTCTTCATTGAAATTAGTGGGCAAACTGAATTGATGAAAATTTTAATTTCCATACAACAGTAGGAAACACAAGCAAAAAGTAAAAAGTTGCTGTTGAATGAAAATCTAATTTTTTTATCAATTCAGCTCTCTCACTGAATTTTGAGTCATATATAAATTTTTGCACCAATATCAATAAAAAAAAATGGCTAATTTCTTTAGCAATATATTAAGCTACATGCTACTGGGCATAAAACTGGTTCATTCAGCCATGTCACATAATACAATTCCGATCGGAAGTGGTTTAAATTCCTTAAGTTGCTTCTTCAGAAAACGAAAAACTTTAAATTTTCTTCGTAATCAAACCATTTTTAAATTTTAAAGTGGAATTGAAAAGCACTTTTCTACTAAGGGACTATTCACATATTACGTAACTGAGTTTTTATACCCCCTACCCTAGTAACGCTTTTTAGAAAAATTTCATTTTGAATTATCTGATCTGTAACAAATCCTTAACCCACCCTCCCTGAAGCATTACGTAATATGTGAACGCCCTAACTTAATTTGCTGTAAATACTTAAAAACGTGCATACTTTTAGGAGTGTCAAACAAATATTTTATCATATGCTTTTTATGTGAGCTTTGCTTCTAAAGACAAGAGTAAACTAGCGCCTCAATTTATAAAAACTTTATCATTGTAAAATCGAAACACAAAATAAACGGAGTCTAAGGCACCAAAAATGAATTTTTTCGGAATTACAACTATGGAATCAAAACGGAATCTGTAACACGACTGATTGTTGTATTTGTTTATTTCTTATGAAGTTTTAAAAACAAAAATGTTAAAAAATTTTATAAAATTTTATTTTTTTTTTTGCTCAAACTTTTACGATATCGCTGAAATTACTGTGCAGATTTCCACATCTTAAATATTATTTTCTTGTCGAATTTTTTATTTTATTGAATAGAGCAAACTCTTCTTAAGATATGCTCATATATGTCGTGCAAGTGCCTTTATTTTGGACATAACGTATATCGCGAAAACTAGAGCTGATAAAAAAATCGGAGTGCACATTCGCGTTCAGCGTCCCGAATAACTAAAGAAATAGCTTTTAGTTTTAAGCATGGTACTCTGTTCATCATTTCGTGCGAAGTGCTGTCAAAAGTCCATATAAAAAAATTGATACGAAAAATTATGAAACAGAGTAGCATGCTTTAGGGAACGAAAAAGTTTGGTGAGAGCTAAAAATGAAATTGAGAAGAATAATTTCTTATTCTCTTGCTGATATTTGCTTATATTTACATTCATAGCCAGGGTTGTCAGATCTTTTCTATTTGGCCAAATTGATTTTTAAAATCGCCAAAAGTCGCTAAAATCAATTTTATGTAGTTTTCTTAATATATATTTGATAATAAATTTGTTTTTATCTAATATTTCTTTTAATATAAATTTTTATAAAATAATCGTATAAAAATTTAGCAGAAAATCGCCAAAACTAGCATAATATCGCCCAAAATTATTTCTTGTAAAATTTTATCATCCAAATTCAAAAGCCATTGATTTAATTTTTTGCAGACGAGTTTTGGTGGAATCTATTTTTGAAAATACTCCTTCAACAAATTAATTTTCCAGAATTACAAAAAATTTTTTAAAAAAATTTTAATTTTGTTTAAAAAAAATAGCCATAAAAATCGCCAACAAATTTATTTATCGCCAGAAAGATCGCCATGTCACCAAATCAAAAATTTAGACGCCAAACAAGTTGAAAAATCGCCACGTTTGGCAAGAAATCGCCATATCTGACAACCCTGTTCATAGCTGCTCACAAAAAGCGACTTATGTTCGACTATTTTTTTGTATGACTAAAAAAGTATTGGTGAAATAAAAAGAGGCATTGTTAGGAATAGTAAATTAGAAAATGAGTTTTGTACTAACGAACTTCAAAAGCCCTCCTTTTTCGATCCGAATTGTAATTAAATCTTTTTCTTTTGAAGTACAACGTAAGACAGACGATACTAAAAATTGGTTTTATATATTTATGCTATTGCCAAACATCGCTGCTTCGTTAGCTAAAGAACTTTTCCATATATATTAATATTTCTGGAAAATAGCAGAGAACTATTTCAATATCCTTGTTAATTTTATTCTATCATTGATTTGTTTAATCCAATTATTATAATAATTAATTTTCGTATTACGAAATTTGGGGAGTAACGAGCCAAACGGACCTCAGATTAGGATTCAGTGCTTCGAAATACATGGTATTAATCTTTTTCATATTTTGTGTAAAAATGTGTTATGAACAGCAATTAGAAAAAAAATTTAACCACTACCAAAATACATAACTTTACTCAACAAAAAATTTTTAAAATCATTCAAGCTTTTTCGTTTTTTTTTTTTTGTTGCTTCAAGACATATTAGCCCAAGCCAAATGTGTAACTGTTGCCTTATTTAAATCTTTTGTTTACATGAGATTTCATTTAAGGTTGGGCTGTAGAATTATTGTATTTTATCTTAGACCCTGACTAGAAAAGTCAAATGTATGTTTGGTTTACATTAAATGTTGTTCAGGAAATTGGCAAAAAAAACTTTAAAACAAAACAGAACAGAACAAAAAACTACATATTAAACTATTATAATATGTATACGAGTATTAAATTTGGTGACCTTTGGAAAATTTACAGATTATGTTCAATAGCTTCGCTTAATGATTTATTATATCTGAAGGGTATTGAAGCATAATAGTTCTATTATGTTGAAATTTTTGGTTTGAAAAGTTAATAGTTTCTAAAAAAAATTATAAAATCAAACATTTTATATGACTTGCGGTAAATATTATTACACCATTTGCATCGGTAGCTTAGAATTTACAAATTATTTTTTACGAATTTTTTAAATTATATTTCAAAAGCCTTTAAATTATACAATTCAGAAATTTTGATTTACATATCGAAAATGTATGAGTCCAGTTGAAATGATAATTTTCAATATATACGGACGGCTCTGTTCTGTACACTGAATTCTAGTAAATTTCTCGTTTTCCAAAACGAGAATAACTTTGTTACTAGTTATTCTCGTTAAATAAGAATTTAATGTTATTGTATTTACCACATTTAAAGTAAAATAACACATACATGTCTATGCGTGAGCATACTTTATGTCTTCATGATAAAACTTAAAGTTAAAAAAAAATGCTTTAAAACATAAGAAAAAATCTACGCACTTCAAATTTAACCTTAAACTTGGTAGGAAAAAAGAAACTAACTAAAATCTTGAACTTGACACAACTTTCGAAAACAGCAACTGAAACAACTCTTAAGCAGATAATTCAAGGTATTAAATCGATGCACATTAGCTGATAATCGTTTTTCGTTTGCCAAAATTCTGTAACTTTTTAACCAGTTGAGATATTTTAATAATTCACTTTTGAACGGACAGATAGCTCCTAACACTTGTAGCAATTTTTGCTTTTTAAATTGTTAAACCCTTTTATTTATTAAAAGAAAGGCCATATTTGGATAAACAAATCATTTTAATAGTACCTAGGATCAGGTTAGGATAGATAATTTCTAAAAAAAATCTAGTCCAATAGATCATTAATCAATTGCAACGATATAAGAAGTGAGTACTACCTCTTTCCCCGCACCTACCCCATCAGTTTTTCTCCCAACTTTGTATCTTGTATTGAAATTATTTCATACCAAATTAGAAGACTCTTACTATTATATATTTCCAATTAGCAGGTAATTATTGATTACTTTGTATAAGGAGTACCCCTTTCCTCGCACCTACCCCGTCAATTTTTTGCACAAGTGCGGATTTTGTCTTTAAATTAACTATTATAAAATTTAAAGACTCTTACTGTTATATCTTTGCAGTTAGCAGTTAATTATTGATTACTTTGTATGGGGAGTACCGCTTCACTCACAATTTTTTTTTTTAACTTCGTATCTTGTCTTTAAATTAATTCATATTATAGTTTAAGACTAATTCTTTAATAGATTTCCAGATAGCAGCTAATTATTAATTATTTTGTATGTGGAGTACCCCTTTCATCGCACCTTCCTCGCCAGTTTTTTGCATTACATCTTCAAATCAGCTCGTACCGAATTTAAAGACTATTACTTTCATATCTTTCGAGTAAGCAGGTAATTAATGATTACTTTGTATGTGGAGTGCTCCTTGCCTCACCAAATATGAATACCCTTATCCGCACCATATATGAATACCCTGGCTGCTATAGCTTTCATTATATGAGATACTTACTTAGTATACGCAAGGCACTGCCCTTTTTATATCCATCAAATTGTGTTGTCATAGGATCCTAACATGTGTACAAAGTTTCAAGTTGATCGGACTTCTTAAAGTCGGTGAAAATTTAGCACACAATTTAATACTAATAGGGAAAAATTTTGCGTTCTTTGAATAATAGTTTTTGAGCAATTTCATTAAAATAAAAAAAATTGTCCTACGGACTTCTATGGACGGCTAAAAAAGTACACATAGGGTTAAAGGGGACACTTTCGCCTTTCTCTGGGTAGATAAGACTTGTTCATCCCTTTTTATTTCCAAAAGTTCTATTCCTTTAAACTTTAAATTTGTCAAAAATATAATAGTTTAAAAAATAATAATGTTTGCTCGATTAATCGAAAAATTGAAGTCAAACAAAAATTTACTATTTCGAGTAAAAATTTATTCGAGTATGTGAGTCGATTAATCGCATAACACGACTGAAAATGGTATCTAAATTTTCTTCTTCTCAGTTGCATCTTTGCAGATATGTAAATAATTAAAACTGGCAACATTTTAAAATTGTATGAAATTTGCTCTTCAATTTAAACGTCGAGTGACACTGCACAATGGGGCAGAGTCATTAGAATAAAATCTCACATATGGACATAGCAGAGGAGTCTTCCCGTTTATGTTTTAAATACCAACTCTCGAAATTGCTCAGGAACGGAGCTGTGAAGTCTCAAAGTGGGGCATTTCAACCATGTAAACTTTTTTAGCGTTTGCTATTTTTTTGCTATAAAATCATTAATTATTAATATGATTATTTCGAACGCATTTGCTTGTGAATCCAAATTGATTATTAGGCTAAGGTTCGTAACGCTTAATTCAGAAAGAATTGGTCATGATTAATATTCCAAGGAAGAAGGGAAAAACTAGCATCAACTTAATTTTTCAATTGTGCATGATTAATGATTAATATTAATAATTATGATTAATATTAATAATAATAATACCACCATCTGCCAACGTGAAGTTATTAGAAAAATTGCTCAATTTTCTCTCAACTTCTTATTAATAGATATCGAATTCATAGCTTTCTTTTGTATAGTGACTTGTATCTAATGAAATTCTACGAAGCACATTTTTTCATACGAACTCATTCCTTAAAATCCCGTTTTGTGGCACATTTGTCACTACACACAATTAAAGCTTTGACTTATTTCTTGCATTCAAGCTTAATTTTCCCAAATTCCCTAGCCCGAAACATCATTAACTTTAGAGGCCACACTCGGCTGAGAAGGAGGGACACTCTTGCTCTCAGCCGAACACGAGAGATGTAAAGAACCAAAGAACCAACCGCTGAAACAAATATTTTTGTCTGGCATTGGCTGGACTTAAAAATTAAAATTTTAGAGCTAAGATTTGATTACTTATTGTTATTTCAATTTTATTGAAGATACAATAAATAAATATAACCGAAAAAAGAGTTTAATTTTGAGCTTTAGTGTATTCAGAGACTTGCCGTAGATTTTTGTACGACATAGTTTATGCGAAACGGAAAAGAAATTATTAAAAACTCATGAAAATCGGAAACAGGTAGAACTTCAGACATACGAGTTTGCAAATCCAAAAACTTCCCACTAGTTTCAAGACAAAAGCGCTAGAAAATTCATGGATCTTTTTATATTTTCAAAATTTTCGATATCAATAGTTCTCGAACGACATATGAGGTTGACTTTGCAGCATTCGACGAAGATTTGGAACTTCTAAGGTGACTAAATATAAAATATCAATTTGACAACAATTTCGTATTGATTACACTGATAGAAAATTCGTCATAACGCTGATGTAATTTGACAAGTGTGAGCGTTTTTGCGTCCATGACCTTTGTCTTCATTGCGAAGTCAACCTTTACATCAGTTGGTCACCTTGTCAACAATGCCAGTGATGACAATTCTGTCATCAATGGAATGACTAAATAAAAAAAATTTTAATTTTACAAAACATGATAAGTTAAGTTCAATACCAGGAATGAGCAAAAATAAATTTAAATTAAAACAAGTAAGTAAAAATATAAAATGTATATAAGTAGTAGAAATAAAAATTCTCAAGTCTGTTCCAGGATTATTAAATAAGTAAAAGTTAGCCTGATCCAAGCACGCGCGGGATTGATTAAAGTACGCTGTTTATGATTGATTCAAGTACGCGGCGGACTGATTCAAGTATACAGCGGGCTTGAATCTACATGCAAGACGACGTGTATCAGCTACTTGTCGGCTATGCCCGAGTAATGAAAATAAACAACAACAAGAGCAGAACAGTGATTTGTGGCCATCATGAAGCAAACAAACACCAACACAGTACGAGTACGACTGTGTATAAAGTTTATAAACATACTCGTACTTAAAATAAGATTTTTTACATGAATAAAGTGTTGTCAGGCTAAAATAAAGTATTTTGCACTTGAATATTCCGACTTGAAACAATCTTTCTGTACTTGATTTCAGAAAAACCGGGATTACCGTTTTCTTGACAACGCTTGGGATTAATGTAAGTACGGATGGACTGATTTTTCTTTTGAGTGTAGGTTAAATCAAAATCTTAAGAATGACGAAATTTTCGTTACGATCTGTTAAGCTGTTGAAAGTTACTGAGTGTTTTGCATATTTACACACAAAAGTCATACGAACATCATTGTTATAATAATCAAAATAACATCCCAGGATCTCAGAACGTTGATGTATGATGAAAATTCAATTTCCGACAATCGGAGAGACATCAGTATCTTGCCATTTTCAGATGGCGGAAAAGCAATCCGAATAGCAGTTACTTTAAATTTGCTATTTAGTGTAACTTCTGTATTTCTCAGCAGCTCTTTAATGAATACATTAATTTACACACTGCATCGAACAACATGAAAACAGCCGTAGCGAACAAGTTCATCAACAACAGAAAAACAACTTTTTATAGCTGCACAACTTTTAAAACAACAACATCACTAACATCATCATAAACATCATCATGAACATCATCGCCATCAATATTTGCAAACAGTAGCAAACAAAACTCATCCGTAAACAAACAAACAAACACGAAAAAAACATTAAAAACAAGTAAAGCAATAATAACAACAACAATACAAAGGAAAAAACATGAGAAAAACCAACAATCAAAGAAACCAATAACAAAATAATTGTGCTTAAGCGATCAGTTTGTTAAACGTTTTATTTTCTACTTTTTTCAAGTTTAAAATCATTGTTGAACATTTTGCCCACTTTAAGTCACTGAACTCTCTTCTTTAAGCTTTGGCTTAAAACATTTATGAAAATGTTATTTTTTATTTTACAATAAGTGGGTCTTACACAGGTGTAATAGGCCGTTTGTTAGAAAAAAGAAAAAGAAGTGGAAAACATTAGTTAAACAACCTGCTTGCTGACCAACTTTATGTCAGTCTGTTTGCAAGCTTAGTCAAAGGTGTCAGAGACAAGTTGTATGTGTTTCTAATTGATGTGAAATTTAAGTGCGTAAATTTTTCTTTGTGAAATAAATCTGCATAAGCATCAGTTGTATCAAACAGGCATAACACTATTTAAGTGTTCAATGTTTGTTTTTGTTTGTTTGTTTTTTGAAGCAATAAACTTGCTTACTTTATTTACAAGCGTAACCACTTGTGCGATATATTTTCATTTAAGAAAATATGTAAATATATATTTTCATTTTATGCTATTCACATCATGTAATATTGAATAAATATTTCCCAAAAATTATTGTAATGCTTATTTTGCTGAATATTTGTTAAGCCTTAACGCAAATTTAAGGTAACACATCACTTTCATATAGAGTTCTAAAACTCGAAGTACCACTTGTGAACCGGTAGCGTGACTAGTTTTGATACATGTTCTCTTCTCTGTAGGAGTACTTAATTAACTAGTGGTTATACACTATCACGACTTCACGTCTTCTGATATTCGTAAGCACCCAAGCAAACATAATTAAATAAATTTTTGTCGGCAGAACACTGCATCCACTCCGCAATCAGAATCATTCTATGTTTTTGTAATAAAATTAAAAAAATTTTTTTTTTTTGAAGTGAAGTAATACAATCAGGCAATTAATACCTACCAGTTAATTGTTTAGTGCGTTACCTTCTTTGGGAAAGGGATAGTGTAGAGAGAACAGGTGGTGAAGTGGAAGATAGATAGAAAGTTTAATTCATTTACAACCCTGCTATTGCGCGTTTTGTTTGTAGAGCAGTGTTACGAAGGAGGGTGCAGTTAAGTGCATTAGAATATGTTAGTATTACTCGCTGCCGGTACTGCCAAAGTGATCAGTGCTATGCCTTCATCACTTTAACAGTCCAACAACAACCAACACAATAACACACCAGTGCACATGAGAAAAATGAACGATGTTGTTGGCCTCGGTTTAAATCGGTTAAAATATTTATATACTATAATTTGACTATAGGATGTCATATTGAAAACGATCTGTGGGACCAACATCACATTGTAAGAGAATGATTTCGGAACCTTGTACAAAAATTTTTCAAATCATCAGTGAAAATTCTTATTGTCTCTAAAGAAAGTATTGAACTAAAGAAAGTTTACATTAATCGCTCTGGCCACTATCATAATCCATATAGTGCAGAGGTCACAAACACTCATATTCACAATATTCTCATTTCAAATGATTTTTTCATGTCTGTTGAAACTATAGTATAATAATTCATAAAATAAACGCATAAATTTTAAAATGAAAACTGTTTTAACATGATTTAATTAATTATAAATAGACATACACTCGTTTTTTTGTGTAAGAATGTCCATTATGAAGAATGAAAATACTGTTTATACCAAAGACTATAAATATATATATTTAGAGTCTTTATATATATATATATATATATATATATATATATATTGGGTGTTTTTTATTGAGGTATAGAACTTTAAGTTGGCATCACTTTTTTAACTGGCGGCCATTTTGTCAGCTGTCAAGTGATTAATATTTAGTTTGGTTTGCCATTTCATCATGAACAGGTTGACAAAAGAACAACGCTTGCAAATCGTGCAAATTTATTTCGAAAATAATGGTTCAGTTCGCGAAGTTTACCGCAAGCTCCGTCCATTTTATGGTCGACATAATCGTCCATCAGAGCAATTAATTCGGTTAACCATGGATCGTTTTCGCACTACGTTTACTCTATGTGATAATACGCATCCGCAGAGACGTCGAACAGTGCGCACCGAAGAAACAATTGCCGCTCTATGGGCTGGTGGAGTCATTGGGCCATACTTCTTCCGAAATAATGCTGGAGAGTCAGTTACCGTTAATGGAGACCGGTATAGAGCCATGATAACCGACTATTTTATTCCCGAATTGGATGGCATGAATGTGGATGAGTTGTGATTCCAACAAGACGGCGCTACATGCCACATAGCGCACGTCACAATCGATTTATTGAAGGAAACATTCGATGAGCGCATAATTTCGCGGAATGGACCTGTCAATTGGCCACCAAGATCGTGTGATTTGACACCATTGGATTATTTTCTTTGGGGATATGTGAAGTCGCTCGTCTACGCCAACAAACCAGAAACGTTAGGGGACTTGGAAGCCAACATTCGTGGCGTTATTGCCAACATACGGCCCCATATGCTCGAAAAAGTGGTTGAAAATTGGACCTGTAGAATTGGCTTTATTCGAGCCAGCCGCGGCGGCCACATGCCCGAAATCATATTTAAACATTAATGGCATAAAATTATCCTTCCAATAAAGCCAAATTGATGGACATTAAAACGATTTTCTTGTGTTTTATTTCAATTCGAAGTTCTATACCTCTAAAAAAAACACCCTGTATATATATATATATATATATATATATATATATATATATATATATATATATATAATATATATATATATATATATATATATATATATATATATATATATATATATATATATATATATATATATATATATATATATATATATATATATATATATATATATATATATATATATATATATATATATATATATATATATATATATATATATATATATATATATATATATATATATATATACATATTATAGTCTTTATATATATTGTATATATTATAGTCTTTTGGTATTGTTGATTAAATAATCTTCAGCTAATAAGGCCTAACGCAGTTTATGTCAATAAAAAACTTTTTATTACATATTTACCCAACGTTTCGTCAATTTTTTGTTGACTTTTTCAAGGGTTTCGTCTATTTAAAAATAAAAACTTAATATTATTACAAATAATCACACCAAAAATTATGGTTAACTTACAAAATGATATTATAAAATCAATTTACATTTAAATATTAGTGTTTCTAAAATAAGTAAACTGCTAAAAATTTTTTATATAAAGAATTAAATCAAACACAACTTAAAAATTAATATCACAGTTAAAATTTCCTACTTATTGCAACGCTGTAGCTCGTATTTATGTTGTTAGTGTCTTCTTTTAAGTTCATCGTTCTGTTGATATTTTGTTGTATACGTAGACTTTCTATAGTGTATCTTTTTTCCCTTTGTTTTCTATATCTAGTATTTTAACATTATCAAAATCAGCTGCATGTCCAGTATTGAGTATATGCTGTGATAATGCTGTTGTTTCTCTCTGTTTTGTGATGTCTTTTTTATGTTCACTCATTCTTGTTTCTAAAGTTCGTTTTGTTGTTCCAATGTATATTAAATTGCAGTTGTTTGCATTTTACTTCATAAACAACATTGCATTGTTGTTGTTTTTCTACTTTGTCTTTCATATTGGTGAAAACTGTATTAAGTGTAGAATTAGGTTTATAAGCAAATTTTATATTTTCTGTTTTTATTGTTGTTTTTAACTTTTTGTTATCTGTTAAGCCTGGTATAAAAGTTACACCGTAAAAAATATTTGGTTGATTATTGGTATTACTATTTGTTTTGTTTTGGGAATAATTATTGTTGAGTTTAAGTTTTGTCTCATATATTAAATTGTTAATGAGATTTATTGGAAAACTATTGTCTTTGAGTAATTTAGTGATTTTATTTATATTCTTGGTGTGAAATTGTTCGTCACTTATATTTAATACTCTAAAAATGAAACTTTTGGCCGTATTAATTATTTGCGTTTTTGGTTGTGTTGCATTAAAATTCATTAGTCTTCCTGATGCTATATCTTTTGCATACCAGTCGAATAAAATTTTGTTCTCTCGTCGTTGTAAAATTATATCTAAATATGGTAAATTGCAGTTTTTCTCCATTTCAACAGTAAATTGTATTTTAGGATGGAAGCTGTTGAGTGCCTGTAGAATCTCATTTTTATCGTCAAGTTTAATTATAGCCAAAACGTCGTCTACATACTTAACTATGTATTTCAAACTTATATTTTTCTGTTTTAATTCAGCTAGTGCTTCGTCTAAAAGGCTGTCAAGTATCACATCTGCTATTGTTGGTGACAATGGATTACCCATTGGCATTCCAAATATTTGATTATATATGTTGCCGTCATATACGAAATAATTGTTGTCGGTAAGACAAAATTTTAGTATTTTTAAGAATTGGGATTTTGGGATTTTTGTGAATGTTTCAATAATGTTCCATTTTTTCATTATATTTCTAATTGCAATATGTACCGGAATGTTTGTAAATAGTGAAACTACATCAAATGATATTAATATTTCATTGTTTTGCAGTGTGATGTGTTTAAGTTCGTCTTTTAATTGTTTTGAATTTTTTATGTTATATTTTGTAGATATTATATTTTTAATTACTTGCCCAATGTGCTTTGATAAATGGTAGCAAGGGACGTTCATTGAAGAAACTATCGGCCGTAGTGGTGTGCCTTCTTTATGAATTTTGGGTAGGCCATAGATTCTGGGGGCAATCCCAGAAGAACAAAGTAAGCGTTGTTTTTGTGATATGTCTATATATTCACTTTTGTACAAATGAGTAATTATTGTGTTGTTTTCTTTTTGTAGCTTTGCTGTTGGGTCAATCCTCATTGTTCTATATGTGCTTTTATCGTTAAGTAGTGATATCATTCTTTCTTTGTAGTCCTCTTTATACATTAACACAGTTTTGTTTCCCTTGTCTGCTTGTGTTAGCATAATATTTTTGTGCTGCTTAAGAAATCTTTTGGTTTCCTCATAAGCTGCAGTTATAAATTTTTCTTTTGGAGAGTTGTTAATTTTTCTTCTAAATGTTGTTATATTAGTGGCTAGCTTAGTTCTTGTAACGTCTTTTTCTTTTTCCATATTTTCACCCATCGTTTGTATGCATTGTTCCAAGTCAGCAATGACATGTAAAGGAAAAAATTTTGATCTCTTATTGGCAGCGAAAATTTTTTCCCTAATGATGTTATCCACATACAATCCTTCGGAACTATAATATTTGTTTTATTTATAAACCAATTCTCATTAAAAACAAAACCATGTAATTTAAAATATTTTTCTTTAAGTGTATTCAGCTTAACGTTCTGTTTTGCGTTTATGATTATCTGCATTTGTTTTGATCTTTCCATTTGTTTATAAATGAAACTCGTATAATCTTCAGTCGAGAGTAAATTATGTATACCTGTTTTTAGATGGTGAAGCTTTCGTCTAATTATTGTAATATTTGTATTTGTTTGTGATATCTCTAGGCTTAAAATTTTTTGATGGAAGTTGTTTTCTATTATATGCAGTTTTCTTTTAATATTGTGACATTGAAAAAAGCTGCTTACTTGTGTTGTTGTATTTTTTGTATGATTTGGTATTATTCCATATTTTCTAGTTGATAATAAGAACTTTAGTCTTTGTTGTTGTTGTATTAGCCTTTTTGTTTCATTACAATACTCTTTCAATGTTTTGCAAGTTTCGTTGTTGTATTTAAGATTGATGTGTTTGAAATATCCCTTCATGTTTAATTATTTGTTTTTTTGGTGATATGTGAAAAATATTATGTTCAATTATTCAAATAGTGTGTTTCGGCAAGCTATCCGATATGATATTGTATAATATAATATCATTTTGTAAGTTAACCATAATTTTTGGTGTGATTATTTGTAATAATATTAAGTTTTTATTTTTAAATAGACGAAACCCTTGAAAAAGTCAACAAAAAATTGACGAAACGTTGGGTAAATATGTAATAAAAAGTTTTTTATTGACATAAACTGCGTTAGGCCTTATTAGCTGAAGATTATTTAATCAGCAATACCAAACTACAAAATTGGCCAAATAATATAAACAATTATAGTCTTTTGTTTATACTCTCTTCATACTAAATGGCGTGTCCGTAATGCATGCTGTTGATTTTCCACACTAAGGGCTAGTGAATCTCTCTTTTTGGTTTAAAATGTGTTTAATCCAGCAAATTTATAAATCAATAAACATATAAACCATATATTATATCCTGCAATTCCTATAAGGAACATAGGGCCAAAACAAAGTGCTTCCAATCATCTCTTTGATGTGTGATATGTTTTATTTCGCTCCAGCTGCGCCTTGAAGCTCTTATTTCGGTATCCAGCTGTCTCCTTCAGGTATTAGCCGGTCTTCCAATACGTCGTTGACCTTGGGGATTCCAGTCGATGGCCATTCTGCTAATGTATGCGAGTAGCTTTCTAAGCGTATGGCCAATCCAGCACCATTTACGTTTACGTATCTCCAACTGGATGGGCATTTGGTGAGCGGTATGCCAGAGGTTGATGTTACTTACTCTTTCAGGCCAGAATATAAGTAGGACTCTGCGGAGATATTTGTTTACAAACACTTGGACGCTACTGATGTCTTTAGGTGCAGCATTCCAAGATTCACAACCATAAAGCAATATAGACTTCACGTTGGAATTAAAGATTCTGAGTTTGGTGTTGGTAGATAGCTGGGTGGATCGCCATGGAGGATTTAGCATAGCAAAGGCCCGCCTCGCATTGTCCAATCTGGATTTCTCATCCTGATATGAGCCGCCGGTTGTGCAGCCCAAATAACAAAAAGAAGTTACATCTTCTACAGGTTGGTGCCGTAGAAGAAATGGCTGGGTGGTTGATGCATTTATGCGCAATGTTTTGGTCTTTCTAAGGCTAATTGTTAGTTCCACTCTTGCTGACATTTCCTCTATCGCATGCAGTTTGTCTTGCATGTCAGAGTATCTGTGAGCAAGAAGGCAAATATCGTCTGCGTAATCGAGGTTTTCCAAACACCCCTGCGGTCCCCAGCTTACGCCTCTATTGGTACGTGAGGCATCTGTCATAATTACGTCAAGAACGATATTAAATAATACGGGTGATAGTACGCAGCCCTGTCTAACACCCTTCCTGATTGCAATTATGTCACCAATTCTATTTTCGTGTAGTACTCGGCAATTGGCATCATGGTAAAGACTTTTTGTGAGCGCTATTATTTCCTTCGGGACACCCTTGCACCGTAATGCCGCCCATACTGCTGTATGTGAGAGGGTATCAAAGGCTTTCTCGAAGTGAATAAACATTAGGTAAAGGGGAGAGCGCTATTCCATGGATTGCTCGATGATTATTCGGAGGCTATTTGGGTTATCAACACAGGATCTTCCAGGGCGAAACGCTGCTTGGTCTTGTCGCAACTCCCCACACAGTGCTGTGGCTAATCTACTGTTAATAATGCTTGCAATTATCATATAGAGCATGCTAAGCAAGGTTATCCCTCTCCAGTTCAGGCATTTGGTGAGATCCCCTTTTTTAGGAACTTTAATAATGACTCCTTCTTTAAGGTCGGCTGGCAGGTAACTAGAGTTCCAGAATTTTTGGATTATAGGAAGAAGTATTTGAGCACTGATGTTTGGTGAAAATTTAAAGAGCTCAGCTGATATATTATCGCATATTAAACGTCTAAAATTGGCCTTTTAAGCTACCAATACAAAACATATGTTTTTGATCGATATCCCACCACAAAAACAGTTATTTTTGACATTTATCGCTGTGCTACCAAATTATTATTATATAAACTTGGGATAATACATTCGGAAGTGATTTACTGCTATTGAGCTTAAACTATATTTAAAGTTTCGATTAGTTTAACAAAACTAGCGTTTAAACGTTCACTAATTTATTAGCCATAAGAAAGTATGAATTTGTCCAAAAACGAGAATAAACTTAAAACGGTTTTAGAATATTTGCATTTGCCTCTCGTATTTCACATATCAAATTTTGAAAAATACTAGAAATTATAATGTGTTTTAAGTGTTCTTCTCCGCAAGCTTGTATATTGAGCGTTACGCTTTTTTAGTTCGGTTCATTTACTCAGTTTCATTATTAAAATTGTATAAGCAACATACACTAAAATAACAGCGCAGGTTTGTATTTCTAAACATTTAAAAGCTTTGTGAACTTTGTTAAATATCAATCAAGGTTTGTATCTACAAAAATGTATTGAGTGTTATCCATTTTTTTTAACTAAGAAGTTTATTTTACATACATCGTAGATTATACATAAGAAATGATTTAAATTTAAATATAGTGTGTTATGAAAAAAATACTGACTTCGTATAAAAATGTATTGAGCGTTACGTAACAAACTTTGTAAATATATTTTATCTATAAATTTTAGGACCTTAAAAAAAGTTAACAGCAACTGAAGGGCAGAAATGATATAGAGAACATTATCTGTTTACAAATTTGTGATTTGCTTTGTAAAAATGTTGCTTCTACCGCAGTGTGGGTTGTCATAGTTTCGATGAATGTATTAGTTAGGTCTTATTTTGCTACAAATAATTATTTGAAATATACATAACTTATCACATAATTGATCGATTTCACTAAAATTAGTCTTATTTGAAAGAAGAGTTTTTTTACTGACGTATAACTATTTGTGAAGAATTATTCTAAAATATATAATTTTTTATGTTTCCAAGTGAGCTCAAGCTAATTTTAAAAAAGTACCCATAACTTTTAATTTCGTCCTGCGATTATTATAATGTTTTCCTTTATTTATTTATTTATTTAAGGCATTAGATAATAATTATAAGCTATCAACTAATACATGTAATAGGCCATGGCTACTAGGCCTTAGGTTCTTTTTTGCTTTAAGAGAATAGATGTATAGTGCTTTCAAAACCTATACTCAATTTTTGGCGTGTATTTTTTTTGCAAAAATCATTCTCACCGCGAAAGCATATGTAACGCTCAATACAGAAAAATTTTGAAAAATCAAATTATATATAATTCTATAGTAGGATTCATTGAATGAGACGAAAACTAGAATATGAATTCTACCTTCTAATACTTCTATTTGTTACATTGGTGAACAAACAAAAACCCAAGATGTACATTTAAAATGAAAATCGCCCATATAAATCAATCATGCTCATTAATGAACATCACTATTTTTGGGTCACTCTTATGAACTCCCACTTGAATTTAAAAAATCATAAGATTATTGGTTTAACATACTTATATTTAAAAAAAGCTTCCCTTTAAGCTCATGAGCATATAAAGCAGTGAAAAAAGTGATCCAGTACATACACGAACATACTACTCGTTTTATTTGTCATCTTCAAAAATCTTCCACATACATTATGGTTCTATTTGTAACCGGAACTATTTAACTATCTTACTTGAGCCAACTGACGTATTACATAAAAAGAGAAGTAAAGATAATTCGCACAATAATATATATAAAATAAATCAGTTCAAAGTGGTACCTAGGGTAATCTGAAATTAATCTTTAAAAATATATCCAAGCAAACTCATTTATTGCATATTTTAATGACTCGACAGTTTATATTGCCTCACAAATAATTCTGTTAAAAAAATACCGACTTCAATGCAAAGATCGTATGGAACATATTGGCGGAGCTATGCAATAATTAATATATCGGGCTACCACTTTTCTGCCCTATTTTCACTTCTATGGTATCAAGTTTAAGCAAACCCTTTAAAATTTTTAAAATTGGTTCATAAATGCAAGAGTTATAATCAATATTTCTACGGAAGGGGAGGGCGAATGTCCCACAGATTTTCGAAAAAAAAGTATGTGGCCAAATTGCAAGCAAAGATTTTCCAATAAAAAAATAAAATCGGTTAACATATGATAGAGTTAAGCTTGTGGTGCGGCAAATTTTCCCACCGATTTTCGAAAATAAAAATTATGCAGCAAAACTGCAGGTAAACCCTCTCAAAAAAAAAAAAACAAATTGGAAAATCGGTTTACAAGTGACAGAGTTATGTGTGGGGGGAGCGAACTTGCCAACTATTTTCGAAAAATAGTTGTGGGACAAAACCTTGCAAGCAAAACCTTTCAAACAAAGTTAGAATTTTGAAAATCGGTTGACAAATGACAGAGTTATGCATTGAGGAAACAAATTTCCCCCTCCGATATTCGAAAAAAAATTGTATGTCCAAATTGCAGACAACCCCTTTCAAACAAAAAATCATTTCCTACCGATTTTCGAAAAAAAATTGTGGGAATAAACTGCTAGCATAACATTTCTAAATAAAAAGAATTTTGAAACTCGGTTTACAAATGACAGAGTTATGCATGGTGGGAGCAAGTTTCGCCTTCCGATTTTCGAAAAAAAAATTATGAGGTCAAAGTGCAGGCAAACCCTTTCAAACAAAAAGAGAGTTTTGAAAATTGGTTCTCAAATGACAGAGTTATGTACGTGGAGAGCAAATTTCCCTCTCCGATTTTCAAAAAAAAAAAAAATTATGGGACCAAACTTTAGCAAAACCCTTCAGACAAAAAAAAATTTTAATTTCTTCTTTGTTGAAGTCGGTTAAAATAAATTCCATATGCTTTAAACTAACTTGTGTATCGTCTTAAGTTTAACAATGAGTGTTTAAATAACACTGTCCAACAAAATCATTTTTAAATTGCAAGGCTCTAATGACTCGTTCTTGTAGAGATCACCAAACCTCGACTCC
This sequence comes from Panzeria rudis, assembly GCA_956483635.1. Classification (NCBI taxonomy): domain Eukaryota; kingdom Metazoa; phylum Arthropoda; class Insecta; order Diptera; family Tachinidae; genus Panzeria; species Panzeria rudis. Next base: position 101,666,397 of record OY101450.1, on the reverse strand, counting down.
AATTGCTATATTCTTTTCTATGCTTGTATTTAAAAAATAAACAACTCTCCTCTTACTCTTAAACAGACCAGACACCTATACCAAGTTTGGAAAATACATTTATCAAAATATGTATACAGGACCACCTAAAATAAAAATATACCCTAACTTGCAATTTTATTTAAATTTACCATTTGAAACTAAACATAAAGATAAAGTTTTGCAGCCGCAATGTTATTTATAGACTTCGAATTTATAGCAAGTTTGTGGCTTAAGTCTTTTGTTTGCACTGAAAACTTAAAGCAACCCACAAATTATGTTATCGATTACCTTTCTATTCTCTCATAGGAGAAACAGGCAACTCTAACTGCCTCCACACACATGTATTATTATATACAATATGTTTGTTTTGTTTGGTCATAAATTTATGTGTGTACGTCCCCAAGGGACATGTGTAACATAAAATGTTCCATATTATTATGTAAGAAATAGAAAACATGTTTGGTTTCAACCAGACACGTATCTATGGAATTGAAATACTAAAGTTGAGAAATATAAAATCTAAGTGTGTAATTGCTACTTAAGATAACTAACTGGAATATATTTCAAATAAGGTTCAATTGAATGTATTTTATCGTGTGAAAAACTGCAATACTTTGGGGATTTAAAAAAAAACAAGAATAAAAGTAGAATAATGAATTAAAATATAAAATTATATTAAAATATCATGAAAGGTGTTGATTGAAATTAATGTTCTTTTAAGTCTCATACATTAGACAACCACAATTAAGTTGTCTTGTTAATTTATTGCATTGCAGAGATTTGAAATTATTGCTTAAAAATAATTAAGTAATTATTTGTTGGCAATTAGTTTTTATTAATTTCCTTATAATTAAATTTTTCTACAAATTGGGGCAGTAAAACCAAGAAAATAATTTATATACTAATTAAATTATATGTAGTTGCAGTAATACGAACATTTGTACATAATTTTTATTGCAATTTTTATTACATTACAAATTGTACTGGGATTTTTGCAATTAGACTTAAAGAAATATATGCATTGTGTAAAAAACCACTGGCCAATATTTTAAAACATTTATAAAACAAATGTTTATAAAATATGTAATCTTTATACGTACATATCTCTTGAATAAAAGCATACAAAAGTACTGAAATAGTTGCGCTTAAAGCTTATTCGAAAATCGCACTATTCCCGTTAGAATTTTGATTACACATTTCTACAACAGATTCGATATATTATTGAAAGTACAAAATATATTTCTTGATATCAAATAATATATTCCTAGCGATATCTATATTCTGAAAGCTAAATATAACACTTTTATAGCATAAAAGTTATATTTAAATTAAGTTAAACTATGATTTTATAATTCCTCTTACCATATATTTATCTCAATCTCTAAAAAGTTTTTATTTCCTAATTTCATTTCAGGTATGCTTTAATACATTATGTAATTTTCTATGACATTTCTTTTGCTGCATAAAAGAGGGTGAGTAATTGGAGAAAGAAAGTTTTCTTTTAAACAAAGAGCCCTTTTCTTAAAAAATACACGTTTTTATAAATTATTACATTATCAAAGGCACTTTTTAAACATAAATTCATTTTTTCCTGCAATGAAAAAATTCCATTAAATAATGTCCATAGATATTATTTCCACTTTGAATTGGAAATAATCGCCAAGGTTTTCAAATAGTGTTTTCGCTGAGTAAAGATTTTCTGCTTTGCAGGTCTCCGGCCCACAGATTTTTGAAAAAAAAAATGTATGGGACCAAACTGCAAGTAAACTCTTTCAGACAAAAAAGCTATTTCCAATATCGGTCCACATATGAAAGACTTATGCTTGGGAAGCGAATTGCCCCACCGATTTTCGAAAGCAAAATTATGCAACAAAAATACAGGCAAACGCTTTGAAATGAAAAAAAAAATTTAAATCAGTTTACTAATAACTGAGCTATGCGTGGGGGTGAGCGAATTTCCCACCGATTTTCGAAAAAAAAAAATTGTGTGGGACCAAAGTGGAGGCAAAACCTTTCAATCAATAGTCGGGTAAAAATAGAATTGTGAAAACCGGCTGACGAATGACAGAGTTATGCATGGGGGAACAAATTCCCCCTCCGACCTTAAAAAAAATACAGGACCAAACTGTAGGCAAACCCTTTCAAACAAAAAAAAAAAAGAATTTTGCAAATTGGTTTACAAACGACAGAATAATGATTGGGGGTGGGGAATTTCCTCTCCGATTTTCGAAAAAAATTTGTGGGACCAAAGTGCAAGGTAAATTTTTCAATCAAAAATAGAATAGTGAAAATCAGCTAACAAATGACAGATTTATGCATTGGGAGCAAATTTCCCCCTCCGATTTTCCAAAAAAAATTATAGGAACAAACTATAGGCAAACCCTTTCAAACAAAAAAGAAATAATGATTTCGAAAATTTGTTTACGAATGACAGAGTTATGCATGGGGGGAGGGAGAAAATTTCCCTCTCCGATTTTCGAAAAAAAAAATTGTGGAAGCAAAGCCTTTCAATCAAATATAGAATTGTGAAAATCAGCTGACAAATGACAGTTTTATGGATGGGGAGCAAATTTCCCCCTCCGATTTTCCAAAAAAATTATAGGAGCAAACGGTAGGCAAACCCTTTCAAACAAAAAAGAAATAATAATTTTAAAAATTGGTTTACAAATGACAGAGTTATGCATGGGGGAGGGGGAAAATTTCCCTCTCCGATTTTCAAAAAAAGAAATTATGGGACCAAACTGCAGGCAATTCTTTTCAAACAAAAACCAACTTTGAAAATCGGTTGACAAATAACAGAGTTATGCAAGGGGAAGCTAATTGCCCCTCCCATTTTCGAAAAAAAATTATAGGACCAAACTGCAGGCAAACTCTTTCAAACAAAAAAATATGCTTGGAAAATCGTTTGACAAATGACAGAGTTATAAATAGAGGGAGCAAATTTTCGCCTTTGATTTTCGAAAAAAAGAATTACAGGACCAAATTGTAGGCAAACCGCTTCAAACAAAACTATAAATTTGAAAATCGTCTCACAAATGACAGACTTATGCCAATATAAACATAAGAATATAAATAAGCAGAAAACCCTGCTACCAAACAGTTGAGTTGTAGCAGCTTTTTATTTTATTGGTTTTCTGAACGATATGGTCACTTTTTTTTATTATACAAGCAAAAATTTAGACTTATTAATTAAAATTAATCAAAAATTTGACAAAATATAACGTTACGAACCTTAGCCTAATAATCAATTTAGATTCACAAAACAAATAAGTTCGAAATAATCATATTAATAAACAATTAGCTACTGGCTTGAGCTTTTCACATGTTTACATGTTCATATATACTTAAGTATAAAATCAAACCAAAAAAGTTTGTCTTGAGTAGAACAAAAAAAAAATCAGAAAAATGGGAATGAAGAAAAATAAACCGATTGTAACGCTGGGAAAGTGCACTTTAATATCAGCTTGAGAGTGATTTAATTCTCGTATTCAATTTTCACGAAAAATTGTATATATAAGAATTAAAATCACATTCAACAGAGCCACCTGACAAGTGGTGATAGCAAATACACGTGAGCACTGACGATGGAAGTGTAGCGGCTTTCGAAAGTGGCGCTACTCTGTTCTGCTGTGTACGTTGAAAAATTAACTTGATGTAATATTTTCCCTTGCTCCTTGGAATATTAATCATACCCAATTATTTCTGAATATAACGTTACGAACCTTAGCCTAATAATCAATTTAGATTCACAATATTATTATATTTATTTGAGAAATAAAAGTCAATTAAAATTTAAAAATATATTATGAAACTCGATATAAAAGTCGACCTGAGCTGGTGTATCGTACTTTTTCCTTGCTACCAAAAATGGTGAGCGCTTACTCAACATGTTGACTAACAGCTCAGTAATCAATGCGTTCATCTGATTGTTGAGTAGCAAACTATCTCTGCTGAACGCGCCCGATGCGATTATAAATTTGAAAAACATAAATTTTAGCAATTCCCATAAAAAAATCACTAACTTAAATATTTTTTAAGATATGAATGATTTCCAAAAAGAATTACTTATTTTAATATTTTTGTTTTAGTTTTTTCTAGTTCGAAACAATAATATAAAAAAAAATTTTGTTTCGAAAACGGCAACACTTTAGCAACCCATTACTCGACAAATAAAGATCATACAAAAAAATGTTTCATATACATTTATACCTACTAAAATTATAGTTATGCAAATATCAAGGAATTTCGGCATAAAAAATTTTTTCGGGTTGTCCGCTTCAGAAAAAATGCCCCATATTCGAATTTCCAAAATGTGCCAAAACTCGTTTGAGGGCTTCATAAGAAGAGAAACATACAATTGATTTTTTTTTACTTTATTGCTTTAGAAGATAAATAGGTTAACAAAAAAGTACTAAAAATTATATTTGACCCTTTTTGCCCCTTAAATGTACAAATTTCAAACAATTTTATTATATTATATATTATGTCCTGTGGTTCCTATTAGGAACAATGGTCCAAAAAAGTTTGTATATTGATTTAATTATGATCTTAGTTAAATCCGCAGATATAAGATTACCGAATTTACCCCTTTTTATCCATTAATGATTTGAATTTGCAAAAATATTTTTGTTGGATCAACACATCGGCAGGCTTTAGTCATTTCGTCAGTTACATTACTATTTTATATAAACATAATAATAGACTACAAGATAGAGATCAACTAACTACTTTCAGATAATTGTAGTCTGTATACTTATTTTCTTCATTACAAACACGTACTTTTTATACCTACCAAAATAATTACTTTTTAGTCCACAAGTTCCGAAAAGTTTTGTGGGGCTATTTGAAAACTATATTCACATAAAACATATTTTCTTGTTGAGGAATGACTCCTAGTCTTCCACTGTCTTTGCATGCTGAATGCTATGTGTGTGTTTTTTTTTTTCAATAAATTATTCCAATTTAATAATTTATATATCCGCTCAATAATTTGTTTAGAAATAACATGAACTTAACGGGGTTTAAAGCCTGCAGTCCCAGGCAAAAAAAATATATATATATTTTGCACCTGCTGTTTTTTTTTTTCTTAACCCATACAGCAAAATGTAATAACAACTCATAAATGTCTAAAACGAATTTAAATAAATAGAAAACAAGTTGAACACATAAAAATGACAAAATATAAAAAACGAACAATAAACGATAGATAGGCTGGTAGAAAATCATCAAAATCAAATTATACAAAAAAAATATATTTGCAATAATTATTAAGAAATCATCAACAACTATTTTACAGAAATTTTACAAAGCAAGAAATTGGTCATATTATTGAATAATTTGATGGTAAAAAAAGACTAAGCTTAAATAACACTTTTAATTGATAAGAAAAAACACAGAAGTAAAATAGTTTCTTATAATTTTTTGTTAAATTAAATGTTAAAATATAAAAATAACATAAAAGTATACGAAATTAAGAAAACAAAAGTAAAAAAAAAACTAAAACATGGTCTGGCAACAATGAGACCGTAACGGAAAATGAAAAAAAAATTAACTTTATAAATTATAGAGAAAAAAATATTAAAAGGAAAACTTAAAACTCAAATATTTATGCATTTAGACTAAACAAGCTAGACGGACAGACATAATATAAAGCTGGTAATGCGGGTATTGAGAGGCAATCGGTTATGAGTTTTAACATTTGTTGTAGTTGAAAAAATAGTTTAAATTAAATTTATTTATTTATTTTAAAGCAATATAATTTACTTTGATTTTTTTATTAAAATTACACGTTGCTGTTTAATGTTTGGAAAATTTGTTTGTTCTTTTTTTAACGGCGCAGTGCTAAAGTATGTTTGCTGCTTAAGTCTTTTGTTTTTAACAGGAGTGTTACTGTTGAGTTTTTAAATACTACACTAAAACACAAAATAAAGTACTTCCAAAAAGAATGCGAGCATTTTTTTTCCTTTTCTGAAAGTGGTGTGTCCTCTGTTCAAAAAATAATATTTCAATAAAGAGATTACTTAAAACCCTTTCCAAATCAGCTTTAAATGAAAGTAAACCAAAACGATCTCTTCCAAAAACCATAAATTAATAACGCAATAAATAAATTAATATTTAATAAAGAAATATTATGAAATAGACCTTGATTTCAATACATTTAAACACGTTAACATCAGTAATGTTGAAAAGCCCACCAAGCTAGAGAAACAATTTAATAAATTGCAAATTAGTATTCACACATGATTAATTAACAAGACAAAATTGTTGTTAATAAATTAATAATAAATAAAAACAATAATAACTCACTTTAACGCTTTTAACGGTTTAGGCTTAAAAGAATAACAAGCATTTAAAGAAATAGGCAAATTTCATTTCATAAAATTTATTCATTTTTGCTGGGTGTTTTGAGTTTGTTTTAAGGTGTGCTTTATTTTTCTGTTCAAAGCGGCAAATATATTCTCGTGATTAAAAAAAAGTCATAAATCAAAATTTTAATGAAGCGTTGACTAATCTTTTAACATACTCTTGTCCGATTGTTTTCGTTTATTAATATTATTTATTAAAGATTTGTTTTATTATTTGGTTGAACATTTTAATTAAAGAATTTTTTATGCTTTAACGCTTTAAATAATTTTGTTTGATTAATAAGAAGACCTTTATCATTATTCTTTTGTTTTAATAACGATTTATTTCTATTATCTTTTAATTATTTCTACTGAAATAACGTTAAACTTTAAACGTCAATTAAATTTGAAATATCGTAAAAAATTTTGCACAAAAAAAACCAAATTGTATTTTCAGTAAAGAAATTTCATGAATTACTAAATATTTTGTCTAAAAACGGACCTGCAAGCAAATTTGTAAATACATACAAAAATGTCTCAAGAATTTCATTGATAAAACACTGTTCTTTTTCAGTAAACAACTTGTCCAAATCTATAAAACAATTTGTCTGAAAATATTTACAAATTCTAAATAAAATAGTTTACCGAATCAAAGAAAAATATTTACTGGATTTTCTGCAATATATCAAACAATATTTTTGTCTAAAAAATTTCTATAAAAAATTTATAAAAAGTAAAAAAAAGTAAACTATTTTATTTAGAATTTGTAAGTAAAACTTTTTTTTAATATTTTTAAGTTTTAAACAATAAGATCATCATCCATTAAGCATTTATGAAATTTCATTTTGTTAAATGTGTTCAAGTCTGTATGTTTATCTAAAGACTCTAAAAAAAATTAATGAGAATTAACGTATAATGAGAATTAATGTATAAAATAATGACAGGCCAATATTAAATTGTAACATTTTACAAAAGAGTACTTTAATCAAAATAGAGTGAAAATTTATAAGGCTATCAAGAAAAAATTTCCTTTTCATACAAAAGTACATATTGATTAAAATTGTTAAAAAGGACACATTTTGAAAGCAAGCGCAAAAAAAGCATTTTCGTGCCTTAGCTCATGCAGCAGATGGGGATAGCTAGAACTTTTTGTTAATTCGTTTCAAGAGTAAAGTTCCTCAATTCCGAATCTTTTAAAGGATGGCCGAGAAATTATGGAGTAGTTCTTACTTGCCGAAAAGCAATCAAAGACCGCCCATGGTGGAAAAAGTATATGTAACTATGCCAAAGGTTTATTTTCAGCATGTGCAGTTAAGAAGATTTTAGCAGATCTCAATATTAATAAATCTCCTGAAGCGGATAGACTTCCAGCATTGGGTTTGAAGTAGTGATTTTCAAGGCTAGTACCCCATTGGGAACCCTCTTCACTACTTTGCATCATGGTAGTGGACTTCCTACCTCTTGGAAGGTTACCCATATAACGACAATCCACCATTTTTAAGGCTATTCATAGAGTGTGGAATGGAGAACTTTTTCCACAACTTATTAGTCTTGGTGTCCGTGATAACTTAACCATATTTCCATCCATTTCTCTCAGGGATCGTACTATAAAAATTACTATAGATGGGGTCTCATCGAACGGGCTTAAAATTAATTACGGCGTTGCGAAAAGCTCCATACTTCATCCTAACATCACAAGAAATATATTTGGGTAACATACTAACCCACTAACTCTTCGCTGTATGGGTCTTTTGTGTCCTTTTCATAAAATATGGAAAAAATACTTCCCTTAAACAGCGATACAGGGGACTGAAAAGTTTTACAAAAATATTTGCAATAAAATTGTATTCTTTAGATACATCAAAGCTCGAAACTCAACGTGAACACTTCAACGTAACGTATTAAGGGTTAATATCGTATTTATTCATAATTTGTTCTAAATCAACTTAAGAAGATCGTTTTGTTAAGTGTTCTTCCTATTTAGAAGTACTTTTTTCTAAAAATGTACTTTTTTCTTAAAAATCAGTTGTATATTAATATGTTTATCTCAGTTAAAAAGCACCTTTTAAGTAAATACTACCCTTTTATTGATAAGTACTTTCTTATAAAAACGTACTTGTCACTGAAAAGTACCTTTTTATTTAAAAATACATTTTTATTTAAAAGTATCTTTTTATTTCAAAGTACCTCTTTATTTAAAAGTACCTTTTTATTAAAAAGTACCTTTTTATTAAAAAGTTCCTTTTTATTTAAAGTACCTTTTTATTAAAAAGTACCTTTTTATTTAAAAGTACCTTTTTAATAAAAATTATATTTTTATTAAAAATTATCTTTTTATTATAAAGTATGTACCTTTTTATTAATAAGTACTTTTTTACTAAAAAGTACATTATTATTAAAAAGTCCCTTTTGGATAATTACCTTTTTATAAAAAGTATACTTTTATTTAAAAGTACCTTTTCTTGCTATTAAGCACTTTTTTACTAAAAAGTAATTTTTTATTAAAAAGTGCTTTTTTAAGAAGTACATTTTTATTAAAAAGTACATTCTTATTAAAAAGATCCTTTTTATTAAAAAGTACGTTTTTTTAAAGTTCCTTCTTGTTAAAAAGTTACTTTTTATTAAAAATTCCCTTTGAAAAATATATATTTTTTTGCAGAAATCAAGTAAATTCACTTTATTGTGAATAAAATCAATTTTTATCGATCGATTTTCGTGAAATAAAACTAACTTTATTTGCTGTAGATGTAGCTTTACGGCGATTGAATAAAAACTATATCATTTTCCAACTTACGATTTTTGATAAATTTTTAACAAATAAAAAATTTTCGATTTTGAATAAAAAAATACATTTTTCATCATTGCGTTCTGAATAATTCTGAAACCATAAAGTATATGAAAAAATAATGTTAAAACAGCTTAAAGGTAATTTTATTTAACCCTTAAGCAAACACCAAAGTGTACTCACACAAACAAACTCCAGGGCCTGGCTGGGACTGCTTTTATTTTGTATGGAATTTTATAGCTACCGCAAGAAAATCAATAAAATGTACCCTTGGTTTTTTAAATAAACTATTTTTTATTAATATTTACAAGAAATTATATCTTCATATAAAATGCTAAAGAGCCAATCTACATTTTTTTAACACTTTCAGAAGATGTAAAAAAAAACTGAATAAAAAGTGTACTTTTGTGATTAAAAAATTGTTTCTCAGCATATTTTCATTAATTTAGATTTAATTAACGATACTACTCAGAAAAAACTGTTTTGATAATAACAATAATTTGCTTTTTATTCAGTTTTTTATCTGTCGTGAAAATTGTATATGACGATATGTTCGTTTAAGAAAAAACAACGAAATATTTTAAAAACAAGCGACTATAACAGTTAAATAAAGAAAAAAATCAATTTATAACCTGTTTCACAATGTCGATAGAAAATCTAAGAGATCGAAAGAAATCTAGTCAGCTAGTCGCTCGACGTCCAATCAATTTGGATTCCTCTTTGTCGATTTTTTTCATTCGAATCTAGTTGCGTATGTAATTTTTTACGTATTCTACCGTAATATTATAATGCGGTCTATAATAATTTTGTAGCTTTATATTTAGTAAGTTCCAAATATGTATCTCGTGTTGGACCTGCTTAATCACACTGAGACCGGAATGACCTACTATGGCTATCATCAAATTGCATAACCACCAAGATATTTTCAAATCTTTTTTGAGGTAGGGTGTGTATTGTTTTGGGCTACTCCACCATAAATCAAGGTTTCTACAAACCAGCTAACTCTTCTATAGTAATTGGATTCCAAACTTGCTTCTAATCTGTATTACTTTTGTTGAAAATTTCATAAAATTTTTTAGCACGCGCTATAATTTTCTTTATGTCATTTGAAAAATATCTCTTGAATATTTCTAGCTCAATAATATTTTCAGCTGTAACTCCACCACTACACATTAATACGTTGAGCCATAAATCTTCTGGAACCTGTAGGCAACTTATGTCACTTTGTTTCATCCTTTCGAATGCAAAAACCATTGGAGTTGGAAGTTTCTGATTTTGGTATTCGTTTTCATTATTTTTATCACTTTTCTTCAATATTCGAAGGTTCATCTTCTATATTATTATCTTCATTTGCATGGGTCACATTGTCAATTGCCTCTTCCAGCCTTTCGAAATAGTTAGGACATGATTTATATCTACTTCAGTACTAATTGTTGTTACACCAACAGTTCTACTGTTGTCGAGAGTTCTTTCCAAGAAAACTTCCAATTTGTACAGCTGTCACTTGGTTGACAATCTTTGGCCGAGTGAGGCTCGAGTCGCTCCGGAATGTGGATCCAATTGTCGTCGGAACGCGCATTCATTGTAATCTATACATATAATAAAATTGTAAAAGGGTACTTTCTGTACATGAAATATTTTTTGGAAAATTTTTATGGTGCCGTAAACAGTAATCGATGTAGAGAACAAAACACCAAATTTTAGAATTCTTGTCTGTCTGTCTGTCCGAACACGCTTCACGCAAAAACCACTAAATGGATTTTCATAAAATTTTGTATGGACATACTTTAGAGTTCTGATTAAAACATAGGGTACTTTCTATTGCGATAAAATATCTAATTTCTAAGATAAAATAGAAAAAAAAAGAAAATATACAATATTTTACTAATATAAATGTTGTTGGAAATTAGAAAGATGTGTTTGTTTTTTCTTTAACATTAGTAACACTGTTTATTTTGCATAACGGGAACTTTAAACAATATGTAAAGAACGTTATATTATTATATTTTACAGGCACCTTATAGGCATAAAGCGAAGTTTAAGTGCGCGAAGCAGGCGGGCACATCTAGTGCACTATAATTGTCATCTGCCAAAAAAAACTAAATAACTAATTGATAAAATATTGCAAACAAAGAGATTTTGCTTTTTATATAGAAGCACAAAAATGACTATCATACTTTGCTCCCACACTCACTAACAGAAAGAAAATTGTGTTATCAAAAATCTCCATTCTTCGAAATGAAACTTAGAAAAGAGTTCTTATATGTTGCGTGTGCTTTTTTATATATTTTGTTTTGGTTTTATGCACTACACTCTATATACAATAGTGCAGCGCCTGGCTAGGCCCTGGTGGTACGAACATGAGTAAAAATTTCTTGGAAACTACTGACACGCCCACAGACAGAAAAATTTTTGTTTCTCTCACTTTTTCCACAGCAAACACCTTTATTGAGCAATTCATAAAAACTTGTGAAACTATGTAAAAAAAACTTCAAAAATGCCTGGCTAGGACCTGGTGTTCTCTTAAGGATTAAAGTTGTTTAGTGTATTTCATAATAAAATTAAACAACCCTTTCAATGGTTATAATAAAATCACTGGTGCAGTCTATTCAAAAATCGCAAGTTAAAAAAATTAATAAAAGAAATTATCCATAGAATTAAAATTTAGACTTTTTTTGTAGTTAGGGGACTATAATACATCAAAGCAATATAGTGGTACTCCCCGGCATTTTTCTTGTTGCATAGTGTTATTTATTACAAATATTACTTGATATTTTAATTTTTACTTTAACTTTTATTTTTGACAGCAAAAAAATTTATCGGTCATATTTTAACTTTTATTTTTGATCTAAAAAATGTCAGTCAAACTTTAATTTTGACCGAAAATTTTTCAGTAAAAAAATAACAACTATTTTTTTGACGAAAAAATATTGGTCAAAAACTAACTATTATTATTTGACATTTTTGAAAAAGTCAGATTAGTTACGGTCCCTGCTAAAAACTATTTTTGTATTAAGAAGTAAGTTTTTACGATGTAAATAATGACCTGTGCACTACAAAAGGCCTGAAGCTCTCCGCGGACAGCTTCAATCTCCTACACATAAATGCAACGAAAGCTAAAAAAATTAACAACTGCAGAAAGAGAGCAATTTCATTCAGCAAATGAAATTCTCATTCCCTTAATGCAACATTTCATTCATATGATGAAGAAATATCAATGAAGCCGTTTCATTAGCTGAATGAGTGATTTTCTTCTTAGTATATTTTGAATGAAAAAATGGCAATATTTTACGTTTCAGTTTTTTAATATTAAAACGTTTTTATATACAGCTATAGAAACCATTACATACATACGACATTTTGTAAGCGGTCAATTTTTACTTCTTACTTTTGAATGAAAATTATTTCAAAATTTCTTTTGTTTCTAACAACAATACAACAGAAATTAGATTCGAGATATTAAACAATTAAATGTTCGCCCTAAAAAATTAAAATCTTTCTCACACAATTTTAATCGAAATAAAAATAAATATTGTCGCTTTTTAATTTACTGCCAAGTTAAACGGATCAACGTTAACTGAATTATATGTTGAAAACTAAGTTTCATTTTTTTGATAGTCAAAAAATCTCATTCATTAAAAATTTTGCTCAACAAGTTGTCATTAATTGTGTTAATGCGTAACAACTGTCAAGTTTAACAAGCCATAAATCGTTTGTCTTCTGCAAGTTTTTCTTCAAGATTTTTTGAGAAACTTCTTTAAAAACCCCCAAAAATAGCAGTAAAGTAAACATCATGTTTATGGGAACAAAAACTGCTACCAGCTTTATTTTTTGTTTTTGATATTTTATGCACGTTTCATGGTCTGTCTCCCTGCTATTGACAGAAGAAAAAAAAACACAATACCTTATTAAGACTTTGCTATGGTTGAATTTCTATTAATAATTTATAAAGTGTTGTAATTTAACACGTGTTTTAGAGCATTTTATAATGCTGGTTCAGAGTGTTAATATTAACAAAAGTTCAGATTTAAATATAATGCATACAACAAATACGGAATATGTAGTTAATAAATTTTGGAAGGCAAAAAATAAACTTAATAAAATTAAATGTCTGTCTTTTTGTGTATTGCTTCATTTGATTGCTAAAGTCATTAGAGATTTCTTTCAACAATTTCTGTTGCATTTTGTCCTTTTAAAAGTTGCATGGTTTTTGCTATTATAGATGCAATGGTTGGATGTCTAGATGCCATTTACATGTTTCGTATACCAAAAAAATAAAAAATAATGAAATAAAAAAATACATGTCAATGCTGGTCTTCATCTTAGTTAAGTATGGAAAGATAAAGAAGTTGGGGAAAATAAAATAGTCTCAATAAAAAAAACAAGTCTTGTTAAAGCAGTTTTTTCATCACATTGAGCAAGTTAATTTTATGTACGAACGCACAGTGTGGTGAAAAAAAAGTAAATGTGAAAACTTTTTAATAAATATATTTTTTACATCTAAAACTGCTTGATAAGTTACACGTGCTTTCAGTAAATTTATATTGCCTTTCTTGTGTGATTAATTAGTGACATTTAATCTTATTATTTATGTAACAATAGAGAGGAGATCCGAGAAGTTTTGACATGGTCACTTTAAATTCAATACTTGCATGTAGAAATCTTTTCAAGCTTACACTTTTATAAAAGCTTATTATCATTTTAAATTTTATTTATACATTTCTTTTGATAATGCCCACTGCGATTGCATGTTTCTTTTTCCAGTCACTATTCTTTCTACAACTGTTTTCGTTTATACTTCAATTTTCCCTGCTAGTTTTTTACCAATTTATTTAAAAAAACAACAACTTGTGTTTGCACTAAGCAAAAAAGCATAAAAACGATCAAAAACATCTTACTTTAAAAATAAGAATAACCAGAAGAAACTGCAAAGAAACAAAATAAATGTGTCAGAGCATCTTACTTATTGATTAAAGTAGGTTAAATTTCGCAAATTTGTATGTGACGAGACCATCTGTCCGACTGTTTCTGCATCGATTTGAGTGAATGTGTTGGAAAACATTTATTTTCTCGGTGTCTCAACTTTTTTTGTGCGTAATTTCACAATTAGCAATTCAATAGATGTCTAATGGCTTAAAATGGTCAATGAGTTTGTTTTTAATAGACAGCAAGACATCATTGAACTTTTATTAAGTAAAAGCGAATACAATTAGAAACATTATATTATTAAGGTAAAAACTAGTTACAAATTCTTGGCAATTAAATTTAGTTGTAACACATTCGACAATAAGTGTTTCCTAAACTTGATAAGTTTTGTTTAAAAACATTTAGAGAAAAATTAAAGATATTAAAATGATCACAAGCACGTCCAACCAGCTCTTTAATAAAAAAACATATTTGAGGTGCCGTTTTAAGCGAAATCAATTTTTTTCTAAAAAATAATAATAAGAGGGCTTTCTATTTAAATTAGGGATGTAACGAATACCGATACCGATACCGATATATCGGCGATACTTCAGATTTTCCGATACATCGGTATCGGCGATATTTTACTGCCGATACGACGATACTTTTAAAAAATTTTTCAGAGTTTTTTTTAACAAATAATTTATTTTTGTTCGATTTTACCATGAATTAAATACACTTCGTTATTTTTTAAATCTTATTAATATCAGTTTTAAAAATTAATAATATTTTATGCTGTTATTTTGTAAAAAATTATTTATTTTTTTGTTAATTTTAGCATTAATTCAAATTCAAGCCGTTGTTTTTTAAATCTTATTCCAGCAAAAAAGAGATACTCCAAAGAAGTCATGAAAATGTAGAATTCGCGATCTGGAAGTATTGCAAATTTGGATAATTTCTAATTAGTTTTACATATCCTTGCCATTGCAAGAAGTTCTGTTTTTCGATTACCAATCACCGAATTGGAAGCGATGCTAGGACAAATTTCTTTTTCGGTATTCTATAATGATTTTTCCTCAAGGAAGAAGGATAAAAAAGTACCCATTTTCACAATTTTTTTTTATGCGAATTTAAACTCAGAACTGTATTTTCATGTAAATTTAAGTGAATAAATATAAACTTAGAAGTCTTTTAATAATTAAGCTATTAAGTTATTTAGATGAATATTAGTTGATAAATGTCCTTTAAAAAAAATCGATTTTTTTAAAAAGCATGGCGAGTATTTTTTAAACTTATAAAGGAATTAAACATTTTTTCTTGCTTTTCTACTAATTATCTGCATATTTTTAATATAGATTTGTTGGAAGCAAAGAAAATGTAGCTCCTTAAAAATTACTTCCAATGTTTTATAAATTTTAAATATTCTCGCTTATAATGTAATTTTGTATAGTAAAAAATTGCACTTGAGTTTTGTTAATCTAAACTTGAACTCAATTTCAATATTCGTATCGGTATCGGAATCGGTATCGGCGATATTTATTTTTAAATATCGGTATCGGTATCGGATCGGCAAAACGGCGTATCGTTACATCCCTAATTTAAATGTACTTACTTTTTCAATCAAATTTACTTTTTTATAAATGGTGACTTTGCAATAAAAGGTAGTTTGTTAAGAAAATTTATTTTTAATAAAAAGCAATATTTGATTGAAATTAAAGCACCTTTTTAATATAAGGTAATTTTTTAATAGAAGGAACTTTTTTAATAAAAGGTACTTTTTTAATAAAATGTACTTTTTTAATAAAAGGTACTTTTTTAATAAAAGGTACTTTTTTAATAAAAGGTACTTTTTTAATAAAAGGTACTTTTTTAATAAAAGGTACTTTTTTAATAAAAGGTACTTTTTTAATAAAAGGTACTTTTTTAATAAAAGGTACTTTTTTAATAAAAGGTACTTTTTTAATAAAAGGTACTTTTTTAATAAAAGGTACTTTTTTAATAAAAGGTACTTTTTTAATAAAAGGTACTTTTTTAATAAAAGGTACTTTTTTAATAAAAGGTACTTTTTTAATAAAAGGTACTTTTTTAATAAAAGGTACTTTTTTAATAAAAGGTACTTTTTTAATAAAAGGTACTTTTTTAATAAAAGGTACTTTTTTAATAAAAGGTACTTTTTTAATAAAAGGTACTTTTTTAATAAAAGGTACTTTTTTAATAAAAGGTACTTTTTTAATAAAAGGTACTTTTTTAATAAAAGGTACTTTTTTAATAAAAGGTACTTTTTTAATAAAAGGTACTTTTTTAATAAAAGGTACTTTTTTAATAAAAGGTACTTTTTTAATAAAAGGTACTTTTTTAATAAAAGGTACTTTTTTAATAAAAGGTACTTTTTTAATAAAAGGTACTTTTTTAATAAAAGGTACTTTTTTAATAAAAGGTACTTTTTTAATAAAAGGTACTTTTTTAATAAAAGGTACTTTTTTAATAAAAGGTACTTTTTTAATAAAAGTTACTCTTTTATAAAAAGCACTTTTTTAATAAAAGATACTCTTTTATAAAAAGCACTTTTTAATAAAAGATACTCTTTTATAAAAAGCACTTTTTAATAAAAGTTACTGTTTTAATAAAAGGTGCTATTATAATAAAATATACTTTTTTAATAAAAGGTACTTTTTTAATAAAATATACTTTTTTAATATAAGGTACTTTTTTAATAAAAGGTACTTTTATTTTATAAGGTTCTTTTTTAGTATAAGGTACTTTTTTAATAAAAGGTACTTTTTTAATAAAAGGTACTTTTTAATAAAAGGTACTTTTTTAATAAAAGGTACTTTTTTAATAAAAGGTACTTATTTAATAAAAGGTACTTTTTTAATAAAAGGTACTTTTTTAATAAAAGGTACTTTTTTAATAAAAGGTACTTTTTTAATAAAAGGTACTTTTTTAATAAAAGGTACTTTTTTAATAAAAGGTACTTTTTTAATAAAAGGTACTTTTTTAATAAAAGGTACTTTTTTAATAAAAGGTACTTTTTTAATAAAAGGTACTTTTTTAATAAAAGGTACTTTTTTAATAAAAGGTACTTTTTTAATAAAAGGTACTTTTTTAATAAAAGGTACTTTTTTAATAAAAGGTACTTTTTTAATAAAAGGTACTTTTTTAATAAAAGGTACTTTTTTAATAAAAGGTACTTTTTTAATAAAAGGTACTTATTTAATAAAAGTTACTCTTTTCTAAAAAGCACTTTTTTAATAAAAGATACTCTTTTATAAAAAGCACTTTTTAATAAAAGGTACTGTTTTAGTAAAAGGTGCTATTATAATAAAAGGTGCTATTATAATAAAATATACTTTTTTAATAAAAGGTACTTTTTTAATAAAATATACTTTTTTAATATAAGGTAATTTTTTAATAAAAGGTACTTTTATAATATAAGGTACTTTTTTAGTAAAAGGTACTTTTTTAATAAAATGTACTTTTTTAATATAAGGTACTTTTTTAATGAAAGGTACTTTTGTAGTAAAAGGTGGTTTTTTAATACAGCATCAAACAAAAAGTAATTGATTATGGAGTAATGGATTATGGAAAATGTACTTTTTTAATATAAGGTACTTTTTTAATGAAAGGTACTTTTGTAGTAAAAGGTGGTTTTTTAATACAGCATCAAACAAAAAGTAATTGATTATGGAGCTCATGTTTTAACTTTGTAAGCTTCTTATTATATCTTTAGTTTTTATATGAGATTTTTGGGTAAAGGTTCCCTGACGATTGGCATTAGCCCCAATGAAATGCGCATAGGAACTAGCTAATACCACTCCATAATCAAATTCAATGTATTTTAATAAAACTTTAATATTTTACTTAAAAATTAATATATTAATTTGGGTAAAAGCACTTTACAAAATTAAAATTAATGTAAAAAGTTTTATAAGTAATGAAACAGGCGAAACAGAAAAACTCTAAGACTAGAAAAATCGCCAAAACTAAAAATTCGCTAAACGAAAAAATGGCCAGACTTAAAAAAATCTTTAAAACTAAAAATAGTCGCCAAAAGAAAAAAATGGGCAAACTTGAAAAAATCACCGAAATTTAAAAAAAAACCAAAAAAGCCAAAAACAAAGAAAAATCGTCAAACGAAAATATATATACATATACATATCAAATTAGTACAATTAAATATATGGTATTCGTTTGGAAACCTTCGTCAAAGTCGCTCTTTACTGATTTTATTTTATTTTTCTTTTGATATTAAATTAGTTTGAGATATATGTACTCAAAAAAAGCTTTTAAGCAATAAGTACGTTTCATTTGCCCTTGACCATATCTCTACATCTCAGTTTAAGTAATTAAAAAACAATACCTTTAAACATTGCTTGCTTAGTTTTATATTTAAACAACATATTTCTTTTATCTCCCATCAAGAGCTGTATTTCTTTAAATCAAAATAATTGTTACCGTTTTTAAGAAAAATTACGTGTCCCACCTTAAAAGACTTTTTTAAATTGAACGAAATATATTTTCTTTTCATTGGCCATGAAAATTGCTCTTGTTTTTTCGCTCTCTGGCTCTTAATATTATTTTATATCCTGTTATTAATTTCTAACCAATTTCCTATTGTCTGTAAATGCAAGGAAAAATTTTAACCTTTTATTTTATTACCATTGATTGGCTTTAATAGCATTTTATTAAACAAAAAAAAAAACTACAAGGTTTTAAACACGAACACCTCTTCAAACATTTTCGCTTTCATTTAACGGAAAAGAAAAAGAAAATTCGGTTTTAACCTTGATTATTATCTCATTTAAATGATAAATTATGGTAATGAAATATGAGTTGTTTTTATGTTTAAGGAAAGAAATATAATGTTAAAGTATTAACAGTTTTTTTTGCATTTAACTGGGTTTGAAGTTAAAAAAAATTGTAAATGTTTTTAAACGAAATTATTTAACATTATCATTATGGGAAAATTTAGATTATTTTTAGTTTTATTTAATTTGATATACTTTCACTCTTGTAAATATTTTTTTCTTATGTTGCGGTATTTTTTACTTTTATTTTTTTTTAAGTGTAAAAAGTTTTATTTTTGCAGGCCTGCAAAAACAGAAGAAATAAAATAGAGTTTCATGCCTTGTTAGCACGACTGACCAAAATTACTTTAGTGTAAAATAAGTAAAATTGTTATCGTATTATTGTTGCTACGAAATATGCTTCAAGCACAGAATGGTTGGTTTAAAATTTTGATATCCATATAAAAATGGAACCAGTTATTTAGTATGTCCATATCGTCGGCCAACTACGTGCAATATTAAGATGAAAAATCTGTAAAAATTATTTTGTTTTGAAAATATTCATTTAATAAATTTATTATTTGATATATTCACCAAATTTTATTTTAAAAAAATTTTTTGTTTGTTGTGTTTTGTATAAGTTTCTAGGCCTACTGCGTTATTCTAATGTAATTCTCAAATGATTTTTTAAAGTTTGAGAATAAGTTAAGAAGTCTGAAACTTTTCAAAAGTGTGGTTGAAGTCCACTGATGATTTGGTGAAGCTCTAATGAAATGCAGACATATAGACATGCTTATTTAAAAAAATCATAAAAACTAAATTTTATTAAAAGCAAACAAATAAAAATTGTTTTGACAGAAAGGATATTTTATTAAGAGGACTACTTTTGAGCAAAAACTATACGTTAAATATATTGTAAGCAAGAAAGAATTCTGTCGACACCGATAAATAGACACAAGGTACTTTTGGAACAAAAATTATCGCTTAACAAATTTTAACTCTAGCAAAACAAGTGCCTTTAGAACAATAAGTACTTTTGAAAAGAAAAGTTTCTTTCGAGCAAAATGTACCTTCTGAACAATGAGTACTTTTGAATAGAAAACTTTCTTTCGAACAAAAACTACCTTTTAAATAATAAGTACCTTTTGAACAAAAAAAAACACCTATTGAACAAATAGTACCTTTCACTATTAAGTACCTTTTAAACAAAACTACCTTTCCACCAAAAGTACCTTTCATCATTAAGTACCTTTTAAACAAAACTACCTTTCCACCAAAAGTACCTTTCACCATTAAGTACCTTTTGACAAAAAAAAACTATTGAACAACAAGTACCTTTCATTATTAAGTACCTTTTGAACGAAAACTACCTTTCAAACCAAAAGTCCCTTTCACCATTAGGTACCTTTTGAACAAAAACTACCTTTTAAACAAAAAGTACCTTTTGAACGAAAAGTACCTTTTGAACGAAAAGTACCTTTTGAACGAAAAGTACCTTTTGAACGAAAAGTACCTTTTTAACGAAAAGTACTTTTTGAAGGAAAAGTACCTTTTGAAGGAAAAGTACCTTTTGAAGGAAAATTAGCTTTTGAACGAAGAGTACCCTTTGAATGAAAAGGACCTTTTAAACCAAAAGGACCTTTTGAACGAAAAGTACCTTTTGAACCAAAAGGACCTTTTAAAAAAAAGTACGTTTTGAAGAAAAAGTACCTTTCGAACGAAAAATATCTTTGAAATAAAGGTACCTTTTGACCGAAAAGTACCTTTTGAACGAAAAGTACCTTTTGAGTGAAAAGTACCTTTTGAATGAAAAGTACCTTTTGAATAAAAAGTACCTTTTGATAGAAAAGTTCCTTTTGAACATTAAGTAACTTTTGAACAACAAGTACCTTTTGAGCAAAAAGTAGCTTTTGAACAATAAGTATCTTTAGAACGAAAAGTACTTTTTGAACGAAAAATACTTTTTGAACGAAAAGTACTTTTTGAACGAAAAGTGCTTATTGAACGAAAAGTACTTTTTGAACGAAAAGTACCTTTTGAACGAAAAGTACCTTTTGAACGAAAAGTACCTTTTGAACGAAAAGCATCTTTTAAAGGAAAAGTACTTATTTTAGGAAAGTACCTTTTGAACGAAAAGTATATTTTGATTGAAAAGGACCTTTTGAACGAAAAGTATCTTTTGAACAAAAAGTACTTATTGAGCGAAAAGTACCTTGTAAAGGAAAAGTACCTTAATAACGAAAAGTACCTTTTGAATGAGCAGTACTTTTTGAACAACGATTATCGATTGAACAAAACGTACCCTTCTAACAAAAAGTACCTTCTGAAAAAAACACCTTTTGAACAAAAAGGATATGTTCTGAATAAACAGTATTCTATGAACAAAAAGTCGACTCTGACAAAATGCACCTTTTGAACAAAAAGTGCTTTTTGAGTAAAAATACCTTTTGAATAAAAAGTATCTTTTAAACAAAAAGTAACTTTTGAAAGAAAAGTACCTTTTGAGCAAAAATATATCTTTGAAAAACGTTTCTCTTCAAAAAGTACCATTTGAACATCAAGTAAGTACCTTTTGAACAAAACCTATCCTTATAACAAAATGTACCCTTATAACAAAAAGTACCTTCTGAACAAGAATTACCCTCTGAAAAAAAGTACCTTTTGAACAAAAAGTTACTCTTGAACAAAAAGTACCTTTTGACCAAAAACTATCTTTAGAACAAAATGTACTTTTTAACAAAAAGTGCCTTTTGAACAAGAAGTTGATTTTGAACAAAAAATATATTTTGCAAAAAATATGTTGTAAACAAAAGGTACCCTTTGAACAAATAGTACACTTTGAACAAATTATACCTTTTGCGCAGAAAGTTAATTTTGAACAAAAAGTACATTTTGAACAAAAAGTTTCTTTCAAGGAAAAAGTTCCTTTGAACAAAAACTAAATTGCGAACAAATAATACGTTTTGTAAAATAAGTGTCTTTTGAGCTAAAAGTTACTTTTGGAAAAAAATGTACCTTCTGAGAAAAGGTAGCTTTTGTTAAAAAAAGTACCTTTTTTACACAAGCACCTTGCAACAAAAAGTTCGCTTTTAAAGGGTAATATGCTTAAATGGCATATTTTAGCAAGAAGTAACTTTTTAACCAAAAGTACTTTCCTAACAAAAGTGTCTTTTTAACAACAATTGTGTTTAAAATTAACAAGTACATTTTTAGCAATAGGTGATTTTTTAACAATGAATACAAATGTACGAGTATGTGCAGTTGTATGTAAAATTCCCTTTATAGATTGGAGAGAATATGATTGATCATCGGGGATAGGAGCCAATCTATAAAGGAGAATTTAATTATGATCACTCGTAATCGAGTAATTGTAATTATTTTGGGAAATATTTGTTTGGGAAAATATGGGAAAAAATTAGTTTTCTGTACATAGGGCAGGTATTCTGCGTAGATCCTCACCCTTATATGTACATATGTAGATCCGGAAGTAAATAATAAGGTAGTATTTTCGGGTTTAATTTGATGCAACACAATTCATGTTTTATTTGTGCTTAGAGTAAATGATGTGATGAAAGACGAATGGCAAGTAGTTTATTATACATAATATTTAGTTTACAGAACTTCGGGCTTAGTAAAAATACGATTTGGAAAATTAACGACATATCGATTTTGTTACAGCGAGTACTAAATTTCGTGCTGCCAGATTAATTTCATGTTGTATGTCTTAATTTCCCAATTTTGTGATATTAATTTTAGCTTAACTTAATTATAAAAATATATGGAATACGAAACCTTATATTAATTGTTAATTAATTAATATAAAAATTATAAAGAATACAATTTTGAATTTATAAGTTAAGGGTCCAAACTTAGTTTGGACAAACAATAAGTACATCTTTAACATTAAGTACCTTTTTAACAGACGGTTCCCAAAAAGTACCTTCTTAGCAAAAAGTATGTTTTTATCATGTATCTTTTTTTAACAAAAAGTCCTTTTTTAATTAAAAAAAAGTGTTGTTTAACAATTTGTACCATTTGAAAAACAGTACGTTTTGCATTAGAACTTGTAGGAGGGGTAGGGGTGACAATGTTTGCAATATTTGCAGAATACAGCGTTACATTAAGGGCAATTAACACAATAATACGATTTTTTATAAAGAACTTGGGAAATGGGGTTAAAATGTACTATATAAACGGAAAGTATATTTCTATAAATTTACTTACTTTACAAAAATACTTTTTGTTGAAATTTACACTCCAATTTCACTGTTGAGAATAGTGCACTAAACTGAAATAAGCACTGCACTACCACTAAATAAAATTTTAAAATATTTATTTTCCACTATTTTCACCATCTTAGTAGTAATGGTTTTTTCTTCACTAGCTCGAAAAATATTTTGCGGTAGTGCTAATTTTGTCACTAATCACTAAACACAGATTTAGTACAAAAATCTACACTGAATTAGTTTGAAATTTGAACCAGCACTAGCACAAAAGCTGCTTTTAAACATATTTTAACTAAACTTTTAAAAATTTTACCTTAATTTTAGTGCAAAATTTTTACATTGCTATCAAATTAGTCACGAAAAAAGTGGCAATTAGCTTTATGGCGCACAGTTTTTACAGCACTATCACTAATGATTAGTTAGGCTACTAGTTTTCAATGCACGCACCACTAAACAAAATTAGTGCAATCATTTTGCACTATAACTAAATATTAGTGGAAACTGCAAAATTACTGCACTGTCTCCACACATGTCCAATAGAGATGAGCGATATTTCTGTACCTGGGATTCACAGTTGTGACAAAATTTTTCAAGTCACTG
The DNA here is from genome assembly GCA_956483635.1 of Panzeria rudis. Taxonomy (NCBI): domain Eukaryota; kingdom Metazoa; phylum Arthropoda; class Insecta; order Diptera; family Tachinidae; genus Panzeria; species Panzeria rudis. Next base: position 101,642,729 of record OY101450.1, on the reverse strand, counting down.
CTACTTTCAAAGTTGTTCTTTTCTATTTGTTACATACACGGTTTGTGACGGTAATAACGTTTTTCATTTACGTACAATAACAACAACGATACTGTTGCTATTTCTTGTGGTTTCTTCTTCCTTATTAGTATTTCTTTTTAAAATGCAAAGTATATTTTAAGGCGTATTTAAATCTGCCTTGGTGTATTAAAGAACAACGTTTTTGTGTAGAGATGCATGTGTATTTTGATAATTACATTGCTATAAGAGAACTGAAAACAGTAATCACAGTCACAGTTTTAAGTAACAGTGATTTTTAAATCACGTTCACCGTTCACGACGATGTTCTTTAAAAGTCACGGGTTTTCTCATCTCTTATGTCCAATATACATGTACTCTGATGTACTAGTAATAAAATGCAATGAAACCGTATCATTAACAAGGTTTTGATACGACTTCATACTTCGAACCCTTCATAATCATTCAAAATTTTTACGGTAAAATCCCATTGATAGTTATGCTTTGCGACTTTATACTAATAAATAAATTATTACATTTTTAATTTTTACCAAAAACGCAAAAAAACTTGAAATGTTTTGGAATTTTGAAAAAAATTACTTTAACTTTTCATTAACAATGACTACATAAATTAATTTTAAAGTTGTCATTTCTTACTGTTAGCGATTGCTACTAGCATGCAATTCATTAACAATTTTAAAAACAAAAAAATATATATATTTAACTGTTATGCATTATAATAACAAACATAAAGAAACTCCAAAACATCAATTGTTGTTTGGTTTTTGTTTGTTGTATACAGTAGTACAAGTCAATCTACTTTAAAAAGGCATGACAAAATAATAAAACAATTTATACATGCCAACTCTCGTTTCTTGAGCTCGTATTACTATGATTATTATTAGTATTTTTTATTTCTTATCTTTCAACTGGCCTCAGGCAAGGTTAACTGGAATTGTTGGTTATTTTCACTTTTTTTAAACTTTTTGTTTCATTTTAAATTTTATTGTAATTTGTAATACAAAGCATTTTTTAAAGCCGCCTATGATATTTAACTGCTCCAATTTTGTTTTTTTTGTTTGATAAGTTCATTAAATGTTTGTTTTCTTTATGACGATGACTAAATATGTAGTTGTTGTGTCATGTTGCATATGCTTTAATATATGTATACTTTTTTATTTCGCCTTTTGTATTTATTGTGGTATGTTGCCACTCTAAAATGTAATGAATCTGGGCATGTCCAGCTTGATTGAATGCATTTACAATCTTAGAGCTTTGCGTGCTTTCAGAAATTTTTTTGCTGGAATTTTTTACTTCAAAATTTTTTATAGCAATTCGATTTTTAAGGTTGAAAATATGCACTGAAATTACCGTTAGTAATTAATATATCTGGAATGTTTTTCAAACTCAAATGATATAACTTTGAAGAATTCGTGCAAAAAATGTATGAACAGTGGGATCTGTTGACCATTTTTCTGTAGGCTAGAAAATTTCAGTTTTGGGTTGCATAATGAACTTTTGGCACCAGTCTATCCCCACGAAATAAACAAAAACTACTCCTTTTTTAAAAGCTACATACTTCTTGTTTGAAGGGTACTTTTTTTAAAGGTACTTTCTGTTTAAAAGGTACTTTCTGTTTAAAAGGTACTTTCTGTTTAAAAGGTACTTTCTGTTTAAAAGGTACTTTCTGTTTAAAAGGTACTTTCTGTTTAAAAGGTACTTTCTGCTTAAAAGGTACTTTCTGTTTAAAAGGTACTTTCTGTTTAAAAGGTACTTTCTGTTTAAAAGGTACTTTCTGTTTAAAATGTACTTTCTGTTTAAAAGGTACTTTCTGTTTAAAAGGTACTTTCTGTTTAAAAGGTACTTTCTTTTTTAAAGGTACTTTCTGTTTAAAAGGTACTTTCTCTTTAAAAGGTACTTTAAGTTTCAAAGGTACTTTTTCTTTAAAACGTATTTTTTCTTTAAAAGGTACTTTTTGTTTAAAGGTACTTTTTGTTTAAAAGGTACTTTTTGTTTAAAAAAACACTTTTTTTTAGAGATACTTTTTGTTTAAAATGTAATTTTTTTTTAAATTTACTTTTTGATTACAAGGTACTTTTTTTTTTTTAATGTACATTTTGCTTAAAAAGTTCTTTTTGCTTAAAGGTACTTTTTATTTAAAAAGGACCTTATGCTTAAAATTACTTGTTGCTTAAAAGGTACTTTTTGTTTAAAAAGTACTTTTTGCCTAAATGGTACTTTTTGTGTAAAATGTACTTTTTGTTTAAAGGATACTTTTTAAAAGTTTATTTTGTATAAAAGGTAATTTTTGTATCAAAGATACTTTTTGTGTAAAATGTACTTTTTGTCTCAAAGATACTTTTTGTTTAAAAGGTATTTTTTGTATAAAAGGTACCTTTTATTTGAAAGGTACTTTTTGTTTAAAGGGTACTTTTTGTTTAAAACGTAGTTTTTGTCTAAAAAAATATTTCTTGTTTTAAAGGTACTTTTTATTTAAAAAGGACTTTATGCTTAAAATTACTTGTTGCTTAAAAGGTACTTTTTATTTAAAAAGTACTTTTTGCCTAAATGGTACTTTTTGTGTAAAATGTACTTTTTGTTTAAAGGATACTTTTTAAAAGTTTATTTTGTATAAAACGTAATTTTTGTATCAAAGATACTTTTTGTGTAAAATGTACTTTTTGTCTAACAGATACTTTTTGTTTAAAAGGTATTTTTTGTATAAAAGGTACCTTTTATTTGAAAGGCACTTTTTGTTTAAAAGGTACTCTTTGTTTAGAGTACTTTTTGTTGAAGAAAAAAATTTCAACAACTACTTTTGTATCTTTTATAGTTTAAGAGATATTTCACTACGAAATTAAAATTTTGAATTTTTCCCCTGACTTTTTTTGGTTTTTGGTTGTCACTTTTTAGGGTTCCGTATACCAAAAGTGTAAGGGAACGCTATTGTGTTCGCTACGCTGTTCGTTTCTCTGTCTGTCTGTCTGTCTGTCTGTCTGTCTGTCTGTCTGTCTGCCCGTCTGTTTGTCACACGCTCTTTTCTCGGGAACCATAAGAGCTACGGACCTGAAATTTTTTTCTTGTATATTTTCTGTCTGCTTGACATCTCGGGATCGGTAAAATGTACAGCAATCATTTTTAACATTTAGTTTATATGTAATATAAATATTTTCTTTCTGAAATTTTATTTTTTAGTAATTTTGCCTTAGCAGCTTTATTTATAACCACAATGACTTCATCTTAAGCAAGAATAATGCCAACTACCCAACTAATGAAATCTTGTGCATGGATTTTTAAGGCAACCTGTACAAAAATCCAGCAAATAATTTATATTCGATATGTATAATTTTCAAAGCCTACTATGCTTATTTTTAAAAATCATTTACATATTTGTTGATTCTCAAATAGTTTTTGAAAGTCTGTACATAAGATGAAGGGTTTGTAACTATGCAAAATTGTGTTTGAAGTCTACTGAAGATTTGGAAAAGCCCCAATGAAATGCATATAGACAATGCTTAAACACCAGCAAATAAATTTCATTTAAAATATAAAGAATCGCTAAAAAATCGCCAAAAACCGAAAAAATCGCACAAACGCAAAAAAGTGTCAAAATTAAAACAACAAAAAAATCGCTAAAACTACAAAAATCACCAAAAACAGAAAAAGTGCAAGAACTGACAAAAAGCAGCAAAACTAAAATAAATCGCTAACACTAATTATATCGTACAAAAGCGAAAAAAACGCTAAAACAAAAAAATAAGTCATAACCAAAAAATCGCCAAAACTAAAAAATCACAAAAAACGAAAAATCGCAAAAAAAATCAACAAAAAACTTAAAAAATTAAAAAAACTAAAATCAAACGAAAAAATTGCCAAAATGAAAAAAGGCCAAAAATGAAAAGGGATATACTGTAATCGTACGAAACCCTTCGTGTGCGAGCTAAAGTCGCACTTTCCTTAATATATATTTTTTAATTTTGCTTTTTAATTCTTAATGAAATATTAAGATCATATTGAATGAACCCCTCCTTGCAACAAAATTTTAGTGAGATCTATTTTTGAAAATACTCTGTCAGTTCTGCGAAATATATGTGATTTGTAATCATTTGTTCGTATAGACTCTATTTAGTCTATAGCCATATAAATCAGTAGCAATTTTTTAAATTTGCAATTGCTAAACCTTTTCAAGCAATAACAAAATAATCTAACGTTGAACATTTCATAACAATTTTAGCTTCAAACTATAATAAATCACTTTCTCTGTTCAGAGTGTGTGTAGCAACTAGAAAAATGAAATCAAATATTTAACATGAATTGTTGGAGCTGGTCCAATTACAAAATCAAGCATTGCATATGTCAACATCAATTACAGACAACATAATTAACCAAAATATAATAATTACTGCAAAAAGGAAATGCCATCTCCATTAATTATAATAAAAAGCATTTTTTACATAATTAAAATTTCACCTTAAGGATATTAATTTCCGTTTGCATTTAACACAGTAATTTAATGCAATTTTAATAAAATTTTTTTTGTATTAACAAAATCATTACCAATTTCTTACACTCAGTTTATTTTACTAACTGTTTAAAGCAATTTGCATAAACTTGACTTTGTAACATGATTTCGCACTTGAGTGCAAAATCTGCACACAGACAAATAGACAAAGCAAAACATTATAACAACGCATAACAATGATTTTGTTTTTGTAATAAATGATTGTTGTTTTAACAACAATAGCAATTAGTAAACACAAATTTACCTTTCGTTTATGTTGTTTAAATGGAAATTAACACAAAATAGCAGCAGCAGCAGCAGCAGCGGCAGAAAGAAACAGGTGCTACAGAAAGAGCTAAAAACAAAAAGATTTCTTTGAATATTATTTTTGCTTGAGAAACTATTAGTCAGTGTCAGTCAGCGTTTATATACATCTTAAAATAAGAGTTTAAGAAATTTTAAAACACTTTTCAATTGTTTGAACAATTTAAAATAAATAAGTATGTGTCTTAAGTCTTTTGTTTTCATTGCAAGCTAAAACATTTTTTTTTTTTTAATTTAAGATAGTGTTTTGTTTGCTGTTGCAATTTATCTGTTAAAAGTATTTAGCATATTTAATTAAAAACACTTAAGTTGCAATTTAAAGGTGAAAAGATAAGTTGAAGTTTCTTTATAGAAAATAAGCATGTAACAAACTGTATTTTATAATTGAATTTAGTGGCTGGGATATTTTAAGGTGTTTACTATTGCGATTTAAATCTTTAAGTATATCAAATTATAGCTTAAAACTGTAAGCTATTTAAATGACTATTAAATGTAAATGACTTTTGCATAATGAGATGATAAAATTGTTAAAGCACTGATGTTTAAAATAAAATACGAAACTTGAAAAAATTTTCAAATTTTCAAATAAAAAATTGAAATTAAAGGAGTCCAGCAAAAACTTGGTAATTAGTTGTCATTGTCGAATAACATATTTTTCAACCACAAATTACCAGGGTTGTCAGATATGGCGATTTTTCGCCGAACCTGGCATGGCGATTATTCAGCTTGCTTGGCGTCCAATATATTGACTTGACGACATGGCGATTTTTCTGGCGATAAATAAATTTGTTGGCTATTTCTATGGCTATTTTTTAACATAATTGAACTTAAAAATGTTGATAATTCAGGAAAATTACTTTGTTGAAAGAGTATTTTCTAAAATAAATCCCTACAAAACTTGTCTGGAAGAAATTAAAACAATGTGGCTTTGATGCGTTTTCTTACATTAATTACAGTCGTTAATGGATTTAAAATTTTTATGAGCTTTACCAGCTCGTTCTCTTCCAGGTTGAAATTTCTTGCCTTCTCATTTAATAATGTCCTTCATTGTATCTTGGTGATTAACCACACCTTGATATTGTGCTTTCTGGGGAAAAGGGTTTTTGCAGACATTACCTTTGGGCAATTACCCATAAAACTTGTGTGTTACTACCCAATGTACGGAATACCAGAGCAAGGGGCATGCATATAAGTATTTAAAGGAAGTAGGGTAGCCTACGCCAGTCTGTTAGAATGTGAAAAGGCACCTCAGGTCTCGCCCAAGACTAAAGTCGATAGAACTTATATTGAATTTACATTGAACTTCAATGAATATTTTCATTGAAACAACGTATGCGCAAACGTATGCGATGTATTTTCGCAAGCAATTAATGATTCTCAGTCAACTAATGGCATTTTTTGAAATTATGGTAATTAATTGTTTCTGTGTAGGTGACTTTGTTCAAGGAAGTCACTGCTTTACAACCATGTCAAAAAGCCAATTGATTAATAAATAAAGCATATTCCCAGGCTTAATTTATTTTAAATACTTTAAACCATCAGCGTTGCTACTGAAAACAGATTTTTTTGTACCAAGTTTTTAACAACATGAGCTAATAACTCTATGAAACAAAATGAAACTTTTGTCATGATCTTTGATCAGGTTTTTTTTTAGTTTTTGTCTAAAATTTGGGATTTTTCAAGAGCCTAATTTAATTAAGAAAATTACCTTTAAGCCGTTCTAGCATTTTTTATGTACTCGGTTAGGTTAGGAGGGCAGTCACGACACAAGAAGTGGCTCACTTGGGTCCGTTAATTCGGTCCCTTTGTGACATCCAGAACAGACAGGGAGTAAAAGATCGTTAATTACGATGGTCTTGCCGCCGTGTCAAACTGTCCCGATTGAACTAAGTACGAGGATAGCCTGACTAGCCCTACATTAGCCAGACTGTCTAAGTCTGGGAATATTTTAGCGACCCAGATTCTTGTCCTTAAGCTGGCTAGAGCCGGACATTGACATAGAAGATGAAGATGAAGAACCGTCTCATCATCTTCCTCATCATTACAACTTCTGCAGTAGTCGTTGTGATTTAGAACATCCTTCTGACATGGGTCCCAATATTCCAGTGCCCTGTGAGCACTGTTACTAATAGTTTCGTTTGACCTTTACCGAACCTAAGCAGATCACATGTCCTGCTGAGGTCGTAGTGGGGCCACGCGGCAGGTGTGCCAGCCTGTATGATTCAATATGTATCAGTAGTTTACAGTGTGATAGAGGGATGCCAACGAAGTAGCAGATAATCGAGTTGATGTCACGCCCTGTTCGGCAATTCCGTCCATAATATTGTTTCCGGGACAATCTTAGTATCCCGGAACCCAACACAGTCTTACTCTCGAATGTCTCGTTACCAGGCATTCGACAACCGCCAAGGAAGTTTTGCCGTAATTTTGCAAAACTTGTGAATAGTGACACTGTACAACAAAATATATTTTTTCATTAACAAGGTTCTAACAACTGATTCTGGTAGAGCCCACCATAAAAATACATACGTGTATCGGCGTTCTGAAAGTTTATATCTGTGATTTATTTTTGCACATAGTTATACTGACTCGGCATAGATGTAGAAAGTGTTTAACTTTTTTATGTAAAACACCACGAGGAACATTTTTGTGGAACAATCTAGCCGGCTGTATCGCCTCTAAAGGTAAGTTTTTTGCCTTTTATTTATTTAGGAGCCAAAAAGACCTATATTTCAAAAAGCTAGTGGGTTAATATGTTCTACAAAAATTTTAACCGTGGTGTTTTACATAGAAATGCTGAAAACTTTTAATAGGTTAAACGTAACGCCTACAAGATATACTATGCCGAGTCAATATAACTATATCCAAAAGGGAGTAAATGTAACTCTGCCTAAAATGAATCCCAGTTGGAAAGCATACCGTAAAAAAATATAACAAATAGTTCTCTTATTTTTTAATATAAATTTATTTTTTTACCCAAAATACTTTTAACTTTAAATTTATATCACAAGAATTTAAAATATGATGTTAAGTATAAGTACTTGTATTATAAAGACAATATTAAATAAATCAAATTTAAAATGTTTAATAAAAAAACCCAACCCAAAATATAATAAATAACTAATAAACAAACAATAAACTTCAAACCAAACTAAAAAAAAAAAACAACAACAGAATAGAACAGCACTTTAATTAACTTTTAATTTAATAGAATAAACCAAAGGAATCAACAAACAGTCTTTAGGAAAATCAAAAACAAAAATTATCAAAAACAAAATTTTTATAAAAACTTCACAAATATTCAAGGTAATAAATGTTAATTTTCAACATTTAATTTTCTGCTCTAAATCATAAAATTGCACAATTTTATAAGTTTAATCAAAATTATTATAAAAAAATCACAACACTTTTAGAAACTTTATAATAATTAGAATACAATTAACACCTTTTAATTTTTTTGCTAATAAACTTTTAATCGTCTTTTGTTTACTTTTTTGTTGTATTTTTCAGATAAAATTACTGATCAAACGCCAGCCAACTCATTTTGGCAATCTCATGTAGTCACGCCCTCCTCTAGTACAGCCTTTGAATCACCCTTCTTTTCAGCCACACATGGCATTGTACAAACGCATCCCGCCCTCAATGGCAATATACCACGGCCAGTGCCTTTAAACAGCAATAGTTTGGGAGTTGGCAGCAAGCCCTCTTTAACTGCTGGTAGTGGATATTTAAATTCACGTGGTAATTTCCCCTCCGCGGCTCGATATCCTTCGATTGCGGGCACAGTGGTTAATCCAAATCCCAAATCACCCTTTAGACATTTAGATTTCTCAACAAGTGCCACGGCGGAACTGAGACGAAATCCAGCGCTATCGGCTCCGGATGAGTGTGCTAGAGCTTGTCGTGAAGGCGAGCCACCAAGAATTTGTTATTATCATTTCACATTGGAATATTATACCGTATTGGGAGCGTAAGTATTATAAGCTTTTTATATCTATTAATATTTTTAGAACAATAAGCATTTTATAAAAAGTAACTTTTTATAAAAAAGAAACTTCTTAGAATGAGATAAATTTTAGGAAAACTGTACTTTTGAACAATAACGTAAATTCTTTTTTAAAAAAATTTTAATTTTGAGCAAAAAGGTACTTTTAGCAAAAACATACATTTTAATGATGAAACAGAACTAAATGATGAAACGGAACTGGGGCTAGACGAGTTTTTCTATACAAATTGTCTTTAATCATACGCCGTAAAATGTAGTCATGGGCAGCGTGACCGTTTTGCGACTAAAGTGGCAATTTGCCACTTTTTCAACTGCCTTGCCACTTTTAGTGCCGCTTTTTTAAAATGACCTAAATCTGCCACCTTTTGTAATATTATGCCCCTTTTTGCCCCTTTTTATGAAATGAAGCTTCTTGTTTTAATATAAGCTTTTTACGGCACGAAACTGTTTTTATAAAAAAAATCTCAAGACAAAAATTTGTTTTTGAGTCTATCATGTAAAGTCTTATGACAAAAACTATTTTGAAATAGTTTAAGCGTTTAGATCTATAGATATTCATTATTGTATTAAAATTATTAAAAATAACACCCTGATTCACTAACACGAACAAGAACGTTTTGTTAACAACTTTAATTTTTTTAAATTATTTTCATGCAAATTTTGGTGCCATGTCACAATATCCAGTGACATAATGTCCAAAGACATTATGTCACTGCTAAAAATGGCATAACATCCATTGACATTGTGACACTTTTAATAGTGAAATGGACTTTATGGCATTATTATTATGACCATTATGACACTTTGAAATGTGTCATAATGTCCCCACTTTTAAGAATGAAAACAAATTCAAATACATGTACATGTTTTTGACTATTCACTTTTTACTTCTGCAATCGGTGACAAGTAATAAAAGATCAATTGACGTTATTGCATTTTAAAAAGTGAAATAAAATCAAGAACAATTTGCAAATAGCGTCAACAATGCTTAAAATATGTCCAATCGACATCGTCGATTCAAAGAAATATTTGGAAATTAATTAAAATTGTTAAGAAATTTTATTTTACTACAAAATATTCTTTGCGTAGCTGGCCTTCGGCCGGGCTTAAGTATTTTTTCTTCTTGGTATATTGAAAAGCGGCCTTCGAGCGGTCTTAACGATTTTCTCCTCTCAGTTTACGTATACTCAGCGGCTTCGCCGACCGAAGGCCGGCTATGCAAAAATCTTTACTCAGCGAAACTGCTTTTCGATATACTTTACTAATGTGCTGTTTCCATATGCAAACAAGCGACTTGAGTAAAAATTTTTTTATGGAAATTGCTAAAAAAAAATGTGAGTGCCTTTCACATAAATTTTATACAAACAAGGCTTGTTTGCATTGTTTGTCTAAAATTTATATGAAAAGCAGTCAGTTTTTTGAACGAAAAAACATCAAAATTGATTCATTTTATTTCAAAAGCATTATATGCCCTAGAAATTCATTAAATATTAGAATTTGGTTCAATTATTTCCTTTTCAAAAAAGTTGCCCCTTTTTTGGAAGAATCCCCTTTTTGGTGCCACTTTTTTCCTCAAAATCCCCTTTTTGTGCCACTTTTTAAACATTTTCAACGGTCACCCTGGTCATGGGATAGTATCTATTTTATTTTGAGAACGTTTTTTCTCATGCTCTCAGTTTTAGCCACTCATTCTCTCAATACTGTTGCCGTGTTTTAATAAAATTTCATACATTTTTCATACGAAATATAAGAACAAAAGAAATTAAACAATAATATGAGAGCATTTTGAAGCTACTTCCGTCGATTTAGTCTTGGGCCTGTTTATTTGGCAGCGTTTTTGCCTGAAGTTGCAGACTTAGTTCTGTTTCATCATTTAGTAATAGGGTAATTCCAAAAGATTTCGAATGAGTTGACCTTCGGTTTTTTAGCAAAAGTGAATGAAATAACTCATGCTTAAATTAATACAACTTTACAACCGATAATGCGATTAAAACAAATAGAATCTTTAATAAAAGCTTATATCTTAAGGTTTTAAAAACTAATACAAGAAATATATAATTTCCTTGCAGAACTATTGCAAAAATACAAAAATAAGATATGTTTGCAAATATTTAAAAAACCCCACCTCCAATTTTATTTATTAAGTTTCTGTTGATAGGGCAAAGTTTTGTCTATCACATAAAAAAAAATAGAGTGGGAACTCCATGGGATAACACAATTTAGCTACCTTACTAATAAATTTTCATGTTATTACAAAAAAAATTGTTTTTTGTTTTTTTAAATATATAAAAGTGTGTGTTTTTAAAAATTTGCAAATTAATTTTATTTTTGCATTTTTGCAATAGTTTTAGAATGGCTTTCTTGCCACGTGCAAAAAAGGGAATATAAGAGGGGAAGAATCGAAGATAGCATAAGTGAAGATCACAATTTGATGTCGGATTAAAAAGTCACCACAGGCAAAAGTCAAGCTATAGTCAAGCCATGAATAATGATATGCAATATGTTATGATCGGACCATAAATGGAAATGCAGTGTACAAAAAACTAAAAGGGCGATATCCACGGGCGTGGAAAAAAAATTTTAAGATATTTCTGGAATTTCTGGAACTTTTTTCCTCTAATGTTTGATCGTATGATGTGACTGGATCAACTTTTTTATTTTGTATGGAGTCCGAACCACTTTAATATACATACAGGTATTTGTACGGAATCCTTCGTGTGCGAGTCAAAGACGCACTTTACTGAATCTATTGAAGATGTGTGTCAAAAGTAGAGAAATCGATATTTTTAGATTTTGGGACTATGTAATCATGCTTGAAAAATATAGATATAAATCGAAATATCGATATTTTATCGATTCCGATCGATATTGAAAAATCAATCCAAATCGATATACATATATATATATATATATATATGTATTCATCTTAAAGCAATTTATTATGTGACATATTGTCATAATTTTTATTTTAAATGAAATTTATTTGCCAATGGCTAATCATTGTCCATATGCATTTCATTGGTGCTTTACTAAATCGACAGTAGACTTCAGCCACACTTTTGAACAGTTACAAGCCGCTTATCTCCAGCAAACAATTTATATTCGATATGAATCCATTTGATTTTTCTACACCTTTATACAATTAGAAATCCATTGGATAACAGTAAAAGTATTTATAAGGCAAAATGAAAAATAATATTCAGTGAAATGCATAAAGACAATGTTTAACTATCAGCAAATAAATTTCATTTAATATAATATATATCGATATATTTGCACTTGCCCATCTTTACTAAGCGCAAGCTAGGAATTGTTTTACATAACTTCAAAAAAAATTTTATTTTAAAAATAAAAATTTTATCCAAAAATTTTAAATCGTTCATGCTTAATGACGGTTAAGACAGGACTTAACAAAAAAAAACCTGGAAAAAATAAATATATTGATTTTTTGCAGAGTCTAAAAGCGAGTTCGTATTCTTCATAAATTTTCCAATAAATCGAGTAGAAAGAATATCGGATAAATTTAATAAACTTTAAAAATTAAATAATTGACCCACATATTATTAAAAAGTAGATATTCTGGAAACATCCTTTTTAATTTTTTTCTTTCTACCAAAACCGCTTTTGTCAAAGACAAATTGTGGTAAGCACTGCCATCGTTTTAGGTGGTACATTTCAAAAAGCTGCAATTTTCTACTAAGTATTTTTACAACAAAAAAAAAGGATTTTTGCATCGAAAATAAATTTTGTTAAAAAGTGCACACAAAAAATTATGTAAAATATTTATAAAACTTGCTGGTTAACACAAAGCAGTTGTGCAACATTTTTCAGTATATAATCAATTTACTTGTATTATTTTAACTTTTTAATTGATCCAGCTGTTGAGTCGATTTTCAGCTTTAAATATTTGTTGACCATATTTTGAAAATCGTCTTAACAATATAGATATTACAATATTAATTACCAATAAAAATTGTTTTGTTTTCGCCGCTATAAAATTATATTTAAATATGGTATATAACATAATAAAACGATTAATAAAAGAGTTTAAAGGAAAAAATCAATGGTTTGTAAAATCTTTATTACTGTTAACCAAAAAAAAACTTTTTTTTTAATTTTTTTCCTTTATTTTTGTAACGATTGGGAACTATTACTTGTTCCAACACTTTGCATGGCCTGGTTGGTCTATAATTTATTTGTTCATGTTTATAACAATATAAATAAATATCTTTCTTTCTCTTTACTTATATATTTCTTTTCTATAAAATTTATGATTATTTTCAAAACATTTTTTTATGTTATTGCCAGCAAATTGTTGTAACACCTTTTGTTGTGGCAATAACAAACAAGAGCCATAGAAATGAAAAAAAAAAAATTTGGTTTTTTTTGAAATTGTATGGAAAAGCTTTTAACAGTACTCCTGGTATGTGTATCTAAAACAAGTTGAAAAATTTATAACAAAGATTATAAATTATGACAAAAAACCAAGTTTTAGTTGATAGCTTAAAGTTTAGCGGTTTTTTTTTCATTTTTACATGTGTAAGTAAAATTTTAAAAACATTTATACAGATAGATGTTCAGCTTTGAACAGGTGTATTAAACTGAAACATTCAAAGACAAGACCCAACAGTCTATAAATAGCCAGCCTCTTTAATTTTTTTTTTGCTTAGAAAGTATGTATTTCTCTTGATATTGATAAATGATCGTACAGTTAGTTATATTTACGATGAAAATGATAATGAAATACTGTTACTGAATAAATGATTTATATAAAAATTAGCATAATAAATGATTTATAGAAATGTATGCAATATTTGATTTAAAAAAAAGCAAACAAACAAAATCTCTTTAAAAATTATGCAAAAAACGCAACCGTCACTCCATTTTTACTGCTTTAAATCACAAAAGGGTTTTGCGTGGCATATTTTCAATCGTTGAGTTTAGCATAATAGGTATTTTTTTTTACTAAAAATGAATAAGCAAAAAGTTACCTTTTATCAAAAAATTATCTTTTATCAAAAAGCCATTCACACGCACCAAAAGAAATGGTGCCAAAAAAAAACTATTTTTTACTTATCTGAAATAATCTTGTGTCATATTTGGTGCTGTGATAACAGCGGAACAAACTACTTATAATAAATTAATGAAAAAATAATAACGCTATCAATTTAATCTGCTTTTCCGGACAACTTTTATTGCTTTTGGCTGTTAGGAAGATGAAGCTTAAGAGAAAGGCTTGTGATGTTCCTTGATACTTTATCAAAGCCATTGTTTGCTTTAGCAACTTGTTTCAAGTATTTGTTGATTTTTCTGCAGATGATGATGCCAATTTGTTAAATATGGTTTCACAAACTAAATTTATTGCGTTTTCTATTGAAAGCATACGACGGAGTGCGAGTTTTTATAATATTATTATTATAATTCATACAATTTTCTTGCAAGACATCAAATATTTTGACAAAATATAAAACACATTCAACAAGCTTCCGCAGTGAAGGCTTTTTTTATTAAAAATTTGTCTTAAAGACATGAAAGTATTCATTCACTGCATTAATAAAATGAGAAAAACATAAAGTGGAAATGAAAGCATGTTGCTTGTTTTATTTAACTTTTATTATTATTGAAAGGAGCAATAAAAATAAATGAAATCATAAAAAAACTATATAAACAAACAATGGATGGTAGAGATGATACACGTTTAGAGACTAGAAAATTTGTTTTATGTACAGTGTTTCGACAAAATGAAGACACTTTTTATTCAGTGTTTTTACCAAAAAGGTACTTTTCATCAAGAAGATACTTTTATTAAAAAGTTTTTTTTATCAAATACATAGTTTTTTATCTAAAAGACACTTTTTATAAAAAAAAGTACTTTTTTTCAGAAAGGAACTTTTTATCAAAAAGGACTTTTTACCAAAAAGGTACTTTTCATCAAGAAGATACTTTTATCAAAAAGTTTGTTTTTATCAAATAGATAGTTTTTTAGCAAAAAGATACTTTTTATCAAAAAAAAAAGTTTTTTTTTCAAAAAGGAACTTTTTATCCAAAAGGACTTTTTACCAAAAAGAATTTTTTTTATCAAAAAGGACTCTTTATATAAAACAATTTTTTATAAAAAGGTACTACTCTTTATCCGAACGGAAATTTATATCAAGAAGGTAGTTTTTATCAAAAAGGTAATTTATATCAAAACGGTACTTTTTATAAAAAATTTACTTTTTATCATAAAGGTAGTTTTTATCAAAAAGGTATTTTTATCACAAAGGCACTTTTTATTAAAAAGGTACTTTTTATCAAAAAAAGTGCTTCTTATCAAAAAAGTACTTTATTATCAAAAAGGTACTTTTTGTTAAAAAGGGTACTATTTGTCAAATAGCTATGTACTTTTTATCAAAAAGATATGTACTTTTTATCAAAAAGGTATGTTCTTTTTATCAAAAAGGTACTTTTTATCAATAAAGGTACTTTTTTATCAGAAATGTACTTTTTATCAAAAACGTACTCTTTGCAAAAGGTACATTTTTATCAAAAACGTACTTTTTATCAAAAAGGTGCTTTTTATCAAAAAGGTGCTTTTTATCAAAAAGGTGCTTTTTATCAAAAATTTACTTTTACAAAAAAAGGTACTTTTTATCAAACAAATTATTTTTATCAATAAGGTACTTTTTATTAAAAAATTTACTTTTATCAACATGCTACTCTTTATCAAAAAGGTACTTCTTATCCAAAAGAAACAAACATATAATCAAAAAGATACTTTTATCGAAAATATAGTTTTTTCTCAAAGCGATACTTTTCACTAACAAGTTTCTGTTTATAAAAAAAGGTTTTTTTTATCGAAAAAAGTAACTTTTTTTCAAGAAATGTACTTGTGATTAAAAAGGCTATCAACGTTTATTAAAAATGTAGTTATTGTCAAAAATTTATTTATTATTAAAAAGGTATTTTTTCTCAAAAAGGTAGTTTTTATCAAAAATTTACTTTTTATCAAAAGGGAATTTTTATCAAAAAGTACTTTTGACCAAAAAACTACATATGAGTAATTCCATTTAGTCGAGTGTGACCACTTTACACATATTTTTTGTTATAAATAAAGAATATAAAATTTTTAGTTAAAAAAAGGTTGCGACTCGCAAGGCCGTTAAGCTTAAAGTCGTTGAATAAGGGGTAGACACTGATAGAACACGAGTCCTGCTCAGAATGGTCGTCAGAAAGCTGCGACGGGTGTGACCTTAAAAATTGTAGTTATAAAGAATTATGACTTTCAGCATAGACTCTGCAAAATTTCTACTATAAGGTACACAATAATTTTGGCATAGTTGTCTGTTCGAAGTGTTTTTAGCTGTGTTACGTATTTACTATTTGACAAAAAATCAGTTTTCTTAAGAAAAAAACTATTTTTAAATGTGACGGGTGCGACCGACGGGTGTAACCTAATAGGAAAATTTAAAAAATTCGAAGAAATAAAACGTTTAATTGATTTCATTAATTTAAATAATATAAAAATAAATCATAAGAGAATAATACATTAAATTATTAGCTATTCGTTCTATTATATTTTTTGTAAATTCAATAAAAAGCGAAAAAAGTATACTCTTTTCAGAGAAAAGGGTTTTTAGTAATAATGAGAAAGGGATGAAAAGAAAATCTGAAATAAATATTAAATATAAAAATAGGGAGAGCAAAATATTTCGTCGATGATCATGTGCCTCAAATTGCTTAAAAAATATTGAATAGTGCTTTTTTCATTTTTTCTATAATTGTTATATTCCAAAAAACATCAATTGAGAGATTTTTATTAAAAATAAGACAATTATTTTTTCCTTGCATAGGGCCGTTTTATGTGGAATCACTCATATGTAACTACACAATATACAATTTTTACCAAAAGAAAAAAACACTGGCAGGGCACGACTGCCAGATTTTACGATTAATTGTCGTTTTGACGATTTTATGTTCCAAAAATGGCAAAGTGACGATATAACGATTTTTCCCTAAAAAGTAACGAACTTATGCAGTGCTAAAAATATAGCAATTTTCTGTTGGCTGAGTAGTTAGCAAGTTTGACTACAAACCCTGTGGTCTTGAGTTCGAGACTAGTTTCAGGCAAGCCAACAGCATCATGAATTTTTCTCATGTGCATTAGTGTGTTATTGTGTTGGTTATTGTTGGACTGTTAAAGTGATGAAGGCATAGCACTGATCACTTTGGCAGTACCGGCAGCGAGTAATACTTACATATCCTAATGCATTTCACAGCACCTTCATTCGTCGGTATTGTAGCAAAACAGTCAGCGAAGTTAAAGAACTAATAAAAATGGCTATACAACTTAACAATTCAATGCCTCTACTTGACACCAGAGAGGTTTGCAACACTCCTCTACAAAAAAACGCGCAATAGCAGGGTTGTAAATGAATTAAGCTTTCTATCTCTCTCTCCCACTTCACCACCTGTTCTCTCTACACTTTCGCTTTCCCAAAGAAGGTAACACATTAATTAATTAACTGGTAGGCATTAATTGCCTGATTGTGTTACTTCTCTTTAAAAAAAACATAATGTCAACGAGACAGTTGGATTTTCCTCGTCTTATATGTGTATGAAGAGGTCATACATAGACGAGAGCGTGTCAATAAGTCCAAAAGTTTTTGAATGTTCCGTCTTTTAACTGAAAGGGCAACACTGATTCTTTCAATAGGTATCTCTCAGTTGATAGGAGTAATATTGCCCTTTTAGCTAAATGGCGGAAAATTCAAAAAGTACGGGCTTATTGACACGCCCTCGTACATGTATCACGTGTTGTGTTTGAAATCCATTGATAGTCGACTACCCACAATACATATATAAAAAAAAGTTGGCCGTATATTATACCAGACCCACCTATCTACAAGTATTTCGATGCGCTGAATCCGAATCTGAGGCCTGTTTGACTCTTTGCTCCTCACGCTTCGAGCAAAGAGCAAAAAGCAGAAGATTTTCGAGATTTTTAAGAGCTTTTCGAAATTTGTGGGGTAACTAGCTGCGAACAGATATCGTCATGTTTTAGTTTGACTGTTTTTTGACAAAACTGTCAATAAATGAATTGAATTTTCTGGTGCCTGATTTTTTTGACGATTTTTAATAGTTGAAATGATGATATTTTTCTTTTTTATCGTCAAATTGACTCTTTTCCTGCAAATTTATCTGGCAGTTAAGGAAAAAACAATAGACTTAGAACACAAACTCGATTTAACCTCTAATTGATTTTTTAACTTTCGTTTCATTGCGTTTTTTTTTCAATCTCTAATATAAAAAAACTTACCATCACTCTAATTATAGCTATTTGTAAACCCGTACAATAAAAACTAACATGAATTAAAATTTTGGACATTAAAATTTCTATTGCTAACGAAATGTTACTTCAGTTAATTCATATTTACCATAAGTATTCCAAATAATAATAAGTCTTATTTAATAAAAATTAATAGCAAATATTAAGTTTTAACTTTAAAATAAAGCTTTCAAAAAGCACCGTGATAATTTTGTTTGTTGCAAAAATAAAAAGCACATTATCATCATCATCGTAAACCATATTGATTGTTTACTTTCACGCATTTCTAGTATAAGTTAGCAACAAGATATTCATATATAAGAAAGGCACTACATAGTAAAACAAACCACAAACAAGCAAGCAGAGAGTCAGACTGTCTGACATGCTGTGAAACAATATCAATCATTCATTTGTTTTGATTATTTGCGGTGTAACACGAGTCTTTAAAGTTGTAAGGAAGAAATAAATACCCGCTAGTTCGTTAAGTTACATCTACTGATGTCAGGTAAATAAAAACATTTGTATTATAGATAAAAAAAATCATTTAATTGAAAGCTATCAGATCGATGTTTAAAATTTTTAATTGTATTAATAGTTTAAATAATTTTTTATTCAGTAAAAAATGCAGAAAAAGCTACTTAAGCCCTTATGACACTAAATTTTTCTTGCATTGTTTTGCTATAGAATTGAAATAAAGAAATAGCAAATGATAGAAAGAAACAACTATACAAAATGTAAACAAAACGTAATGGCTTCTTTAAGTGCTGCCTACTTTTTATTTATAATAAAACGACAAAAGAAAAAAAGTTGAAAAAAGAGGCGCTAAGAAGCTGAATTCGTGAATAAACCGCTAACTTCGCAACACTTTAATGTTTCAAGCTTGAAATGTCAATTTTAAGTTGAACATTTTTACATTTTTTTTTGACAGGCCCCCATTTTTTATCGATAACATTAGTAAAAGCTTTGACAATATGGTATTTATCTTAATATAGCTGAACTCTTTGCACCTGGTGAAATTTCCCGTTATATTATATTTGCACTGTTCTCCAAAACTTGAAAAATTAAGAAAAAATGTAGTGTCATAAGGGCTTTAGGTCTGACAACGAAAGGCAGAACATAGCAGTTACTGTGTTCGAGGCTCACTACACATTTTTATTACAGCTGAAGTGTTCAGTTTTATCACATATTTCAGATGAATTTTCACTTATTAGCAGGGCTCGTACTTTCATGCAACTAAAAATTGATTTTAAGCGCTTAACAAATGTGCCTAAAAATTTAAAATATGCACAAAAATATGCATTTACCTACAAAAAAGTCCCAAAACTAAAAGAATATAAAAATATTTGTTTAATTTTTTAATATCATTAGAGAAAAAAAATACAACAAAAATAATTGGGTTTATTATTTAATGCAACCGAATTCTAGTTGCGTTGCCAGTCGGCACCTGAAATTTAATGGTTGCCAGAAAGGCACTGAATACCAACTGAAACCGACAGATCTCAGTTGCCAGTTGCCATCAGTAGTATCATTTTCAGCAACTGGAAACCCAACTGAGGCTCGGCTGCCATTCATAATGGCCCTATTTATACTTTTTTTTCAAAAATTTTGATATATGCATTCAAAAAAATTTTATATGCAAAGATATGCACTTACCACCAAAATATGCAAAAATATGCCACTGCAAATCGATGCCAAGCAACTTAAAATTTTATGATTCGCATAGATGATTACTTATCTATCACCACAAAAAACATGCATTTACATGAAAGTCTGAGCCCTGCTTATTAGGAATGTCAACTATATAAACAAATTATTTAATTATAAAAAATACAGGACCTATGTTTTCTTCATACTCATCTCATTAACATTTAAAAAAGTCGGCTAGTATGCAATTTCCAACCCTGAAAATGATTTTTTTTCAGTTTTTCTTTCTTTGCCTTCTTCGCCTATCCCAAACCTTGGGATCGTAGAGTTAAGCTAGTAAAATAATTAAAACTTAGTGTTCTATGTTCTATAATTTCGAAACAGTTATGATCGTAACTAAATAGACATTTAGAATTGCAGAGCTGTAAAAATGGTATGCCATAAACAAATCTGTGGTCACAACCCTTAACCGCTTAAGTTGAGTTAAGAAATAAATTTACTTCTTGGTGCGATCGAGTCTATTCGTGTCTAATCTACTCGCTAACAACTTTTTAAGTTTGTAAGTTTTTAAGACGACAATTATCTATACGTAGGTTAAAGAAATATAAACTGTCACACAGTGGTTCCAATTGGAGAATATATTAATAAATATTTATCTTTGAAACTTGCGATGCAATGACAAAACGAAGTGTGTATGTAAAAATTATAGAGGATGACCTAAGCTTTGAGAATATTGAAATATGGATCACCCTGTTGAAATACACGATGAGATACAGGATGTCAAATCCAACAAACTCGGACATGAAAAACTTTGTTTGCTCATAACTTTTACAAATATTATCCGATTTAAATGAATTTCATCTTGTTGTAGAGTTTATGAATAAATAAATATAATTCGTTTTATTTCATTAGGACATCTTTAATATTTTCAAAGATATTTGGCTTTAAATTTTTAAATTTTGGTTTATATTTTGCTTCTTATTTCGTAAATATCTCCGGAAATAATATAGGCAAAATTTTCATAAAAAATAGTTTATGATTTTGAACACAAATTGGATAATATTTGTAAAAGCTATGAGCCCAACTAGGCTTTTCATGCCTGAGGTAGTCAAATTTGACACTCTCTAGATCGCCGTGTGTTTCAGCAGGGTAGTCCAAGTTTCAATCTTCTTAAGGCTTAAGTTGTCCTCTATGATTATTTCATTCATAATTTTGTAATCGGATAGCAGGTTTCAAAGATACACATTTACGACCATTTTTTCTAATTGGAAGCACTGTGTGACGGCTAATTGGCAGTGAGTTTTTGATACTATAAACATCTCTTCTGAAAACTTTTGAATACGAGTTAAGCGCTTAAGGCTTGTGACCACAGAAATATGACTGTATGAAAATAGTTTTACATGAAATTTCCTACTCTTATAATAACGAAGTGAACGTCACCTTTTAGGACGATCATATATGAATTGTGCTGCCAATTATTTGTGTTCGTTAGAAAAATCGTCGGCGAAGTAAAGGAATTAATAAAATGGCTACAATTAGATTTTAAGAAAGTTAATGAGTCTACTCAGCACTAGAGGCGGTGCACTACTGATGTAAAATTAACATAACGGACAATAGCAGAGTAGTAAAAAGAATTAAGCTTTCTATCTCTATCTCACTTGCACATCTGTTCTCCTTTTCCCAAAAGAAGGTAACATATTAATTAATTAACTGGTAAGTTAACTTAGGTTAAGTGTCTAAGTGTGTTCCTTGTCTTAAAATAATTTTCGAATATTTGGCGGAAACTGTTTGAATAATTTTTTATTCTAAATTGGAAAATCTTTTTCTTTCAAACAAAACTGAAAAATCTTTTTCGAATATCCAAATAATTTTTATTCGAATAACAGTACTACTTGCGAAGTGACTGATAATTTTTTCTGTCCCACGAACTGCAGGGCTGCATGCTGCCCATTTTACTTTTAAGCCCGAAGTAATGAATTAACTTGTTCAAACTTCACTGTATTTTTGCATTTACACATTTAGGGCTTTTTATACGTTGTTTAATAATGGCAAATAAACTAAGAATGACGGAGAAAAATGGAATAGCTGTTATATAAAATTACAAAAAATAGCATATAAATCTACCAACAATAAATATGAAAAACAAAATAGAAGCGCGCTTCGTCTTACCAACATATAGTAAAAATCTCTATACCTGAACCATTACGAATAATGATGAAATTCTTTTATTTCGGCTTAACGTCCTTTTTTATATATAAAAACAATTATGAAAAATGTTGTAAAATATTTAATATAACAATTTGTAAAATGCAAATTCTTTGTGTTATTTTAAAACAATTAACCATACAATTTTATTATATCATTTATTCTGGTTTTCTCACTAAACAACAAACATTATTTTCTCATCTGATCTTTTTTTTAATATTTTTATAAATTTTCACAGAGCATGTCAAGTGTGCACACCCAATGCCACCAACACAGTATGGTCTCATTGTCAATGCGTTTTAGCCGATGGTGTTGAGCGTGGTATTTTAACAGCAAATCGTATGATACCCGGTCCCAGTATACAAGTGTGTGAAAATGATAAAGTTGTCATCGATGTAGAGAATCATATGGAGGGTATGGAAGTAACCATACATTGGCACGGTATCTGGCAACGTGGCTCACAATATTATGATGGTGTACCATTTGTAACACAATGTCCCATACAGCAGGGTAATACATTCCGGTAAGTTGGAAAGAAGAAACTTTATTTAAACTAATTCAGTTTACTTTAGGTTTAAAAATAACTTTGAAAATTTTAATATTTTTCTTATTCAGCTATCAATGGACCGGTAACTCTGGTACTCATTTCTGGCATGCTCACACCGGTTTACAAAAGTTAGATGGTCTCTATGGTAGTATTGTTGTAAGACAGCCACCTTCTCGTGATCCCAATTCTCATTTATACGATTTCGATTTGACTACTCATATTATGTTGATCAGTGATTGGTTGCATGAAGATGCAGCCGAACGTTATCCCGGTCGTCTGGCTGTCAATACCGGTCAAGATCCCGAGTCTTTGTTGATCAACGGCAAGGGTCAATTCCGTGATCCAAATACTGGTTTCATGACAAATACTCCTTTGGAAATATTCACCATAACACCTGGTCGTCGTTATCGTTTCCGTATGATCAATGCTTTTGCTTCGGTATGCCCGGCACAAGTAACAATTGAAGGTCATGGTTTGACAGTGATTGCTACAGATGGTGAACCTGTACATCCGGTTGACGTAAACACGATTATATCGTTCTCTGGTAAGTGGTTTAACTTATTGCATTTTCTGTTACTGTTTAATAAAAATTTGCATAAGTTTTTTGTTGCAAGTAAAACATTTTACTATTATGATTATAAATAAATTTCAATAAACGCGGTAGGTTAAAAAACTATATCCGTATATTTATGTCATTTAGCAGTTACAAGACAATGACATGGTGGCAACAAAATTTACATAAATAAATAAACAAACTAATGCACAGTGGCACTAGAACTTTTTCAAGGCTTGTTTAATCATGATTAGATTAGATTTTTTCCAAAGTTATTTAATTAGTTAGGTTTAAGTTCGTTTTTAAATTAACTGTCTGTCCCTCAATGTCGACAAGAAAATTTCTTGCTTATATTTACATTGAAAACAAAAAACCAAATTTAAAATTTTTATTATTGCCAAAGAAATTTAATTATTTTTGGCTTGAGTTCGGTTTTAATTAAATTTTTTTATTTAGACAAACAAAATTTTGACTGCGCGGAGGGTTGAACTGACGTTTCGATAGCTCTTCGCTAACCTCATCAGAGTTCTTTACCGCTTATACCACTCGACCAAAGTCACGAGAGAAAACTAAAAAATTTTATATTTGGCACGCAGCTTCACTGTCAGCTATTGACATCACACGAGAACTCAGACACTGTAAAAACAGTTTTATTAAAGTTCTAAATTTTTAATGTCGAAATATTTTACCAGCCGGACCACGGTAAAATTTCAGATCTTAAATTTTCTTGTAATCGTAAAACTTTTTTACACCCTCCTATATCACATATTTAAACAAACAAACGAACAAATAAACATTTTATTATGCTTAAATATTTGTTGTAATCATATTAAGTTAATGGCAAATAAAATGTTTTTACAGCTTAAACAAACATTTGTTATTTCAAGAATTTGTATTTCATTTTAACAAAAGCGAAACTTATTGCTGATTTTGCATTTCGAACACACGTTTAAAGTGGGATTTACATGTTAAATGCATAAAGTTTTTCACAAAGATGCACTTTTAATGAAAAATTACCTTTTAACGAAAAGATACTTTTTAACAAAAAGGTACTTTTTGCAAAAAGGTACTTTGAAGCAAAAAGGTAGTTTTTAATATAAAGGTACTTTGAAGCAAAATATAAAGGTACTTTTTAACATAAAAGTACTTTTAATAAAGAGTTAATTTTTAACAAAAAGGTAATTTTTAGCAAAAACGTACTTTTTGACAAAAAGGCACTTTTTAAAAAAAGGCACTTTTAACCAAAAATACTTTTAAACAAAGAGATAATTTTTAGCAAAAAGATATTTTTTAGCAAAAAGATACTTTTTAACAAAAAGATACTTTTTAACAAAAAGATACTTTTTAACAAAAAGATACTTTTTAACAAAAAGATACTTTTTAACAAAAATGTACTTTTTAACAGAAAGGTACTATTTAACAAAAAGGTACTTTTTAACAAAAATGTACTTTTTAACAAAAAGGTACTTCTTAACAAAAAGGTACATTTTAACAAAAAGGTACTTTTTAGCAAAATGGTACTTTTTAACGAAAACGTACTTTTTAACAAAAAAATTATTTTTAACAAAAAGGTATTTTTTAACAAAAAGGTATTTTTAACAAAAAGGTACTTTTTAAAAAAAGGCAATTTTTAATAGAAAGGTACGTTTTAACAAAAAAGTACTTTTTAAAAAAAAGTACTTTTTAACAAAAAGCTACATTCGAAAAAAGGCATGTGCCTTTGAACAAAAAAGTACTTTTAACTAAAAAGTAATTTTTACTAAAAATATACCTTTTAATAAAAAGAAAATAACAAATAAATTAATGAATACATGCCCCGAACTCAGGCCGAATTTAATAATTTCCTTCAAAAATTGTCTTCATGTATAGCACATTAACACATTCGTTATACGCCACATTTTTATAACACTTTTACTTATTATACTCATGTTTTTTTTTGTGTTATTGTTGGTGTTTTCTATCTTAACATGTACTTGTATCGATTGTACTAGATATTATGCACCAATTGTTTTAAGTTGAAAAAAAAAATCATTTAATAAAATGCATGATTTCTTTAAATTAAAAACAAACAACACGTTCGTTGAAGAAGTGAAAAAATTTTAATTGAAAATGAAAACTTATAAAAGCAACAAAAAACGGTTTTAAATATTTGAAATGAAATAATTAAATTAAAATTGAAAAACATTATGAAAATAGTATTGGCGAAGAGTTTGTACTGAGGAGTTGAAAGGTACAATCAATATATAAAATAAACTATAGAATTTTGAGTAATAACACTGTACAACACAAAAAACTAAGATGGCTCTAAAGACTGTTTCTGACAGAGGGGACCAAAAAAATATATATGAGTATACGCATTTTTATTGTTGACATCTGGGACTTATTTTAGGGGAGTTAAAGTTCTCCCCCTTTTGCACATACATAGTTATAGTGACTCAGCATAGGGAATCTTGTAAGCCTTACATTTGCGGTATAATATTAGTTCAACATTTGTATGGAGAACACCACAGTAAAAACATTTTAACCCTCTAGTTCTTCGTTGTATAGGCGTTTTATAGAGAGATATGTTTTACAAAAATATTTATCATAAAATTCTACTATGGACTTTCAAAGCTACCCAAGCTCCAGGCTTAACTTTAACGCCAGAAATAATTCAAAACTTTAAACGTCTGTAAGGGTTAATATCGTACTTATTCACAATTAGTGCTCACCACAAAATCTTGTAAGGCTTTCGTTTAAGGTATAACATTTGCTCGACACTTTTATGTAAAACATCACAAGAAATATTTTTGTGGAACGTTTTAACCTGCTAGTTCTTCGATGTATGGGTCTTTTCGCCCGTTTTTAAAAAGGGGCAAAAAGCTGCCCTACAGCGGCGATATAGCGGGCTAATATGTTCTACATAAATATTTGCCATATCATATTTTTGTAAGTTTGTAAGGACTCCTAAGCTACAGACTCAACTTGAAAGCCAGAAATCACTAAAAACTTAAAATGTTTTTAAGGGTTAATTTCCTAATTATTTATAATTACTCGTTAGAACCTTTTTATGAATAAAAACCTAAAATAATTTAATAGTCAAATCCCCTAAAATGCTCTGTTCAGCTTTAATTAGCCCTTCCTATCACTCGCTATAAAACCTTGACATTTCATTTGTATTGTTACAATTTTAATTTAAATATCCAATAGTTTTATGAACAATTTAAAAAATGGCTTTGAAAATTAAAGCGAAATTAAGTACTTGACCGTGACTTTAAAATGTTTAAAGACATACTAATGCCACCTTTTAAAATAACGGCAATCCCCCACCACCAGCTGCAGCGAACGACCATAAAAAAGCGCTAAAATAATGAATTATTGTAGCAGATTAAGTAAAAACCTTTTATTTGTCATAATAATGACACAGTAGCTAGTCAAGTTGTTAATTTAGTTAAAATGTAAAGCAAACGAACAGCAAATTTTTGTTACAAATTTATTTTATTTGTATTTCATTGCATTTTTTTCATAATATTATTATTAAACGTCCTATATATAACAACAAAGTGAATGATAATTATCTTTGTTAAGCTTAAAGTATTTATTGTTATAAATTGAACAACATTTGTTGAATTTGTTCAAAGACAAAATAAATTTAATTGCTGGGAAAAAAAAAACTTTAGAAAGATTTTTTATTTACTAGTAATAACAATTTGTGTTTATATTATGTTGTTATTATTATTAATTTTTGTTTTCAAGCAAACAAACAAGCAACAACAACATCAACAACATACATATAGAATGATTAATAATTTTTAATGTATAATTCATGTTTGTAGTTAAAGTATGACTGTATAAAGTCATTAAAATTGTTATTGTGCTATAATTTAGTTAAAATAAAAGAACTTCAACTTGACCTTTTAACGAGCTTTTTTAAAACTATATAAATAAATATGCATGTGAAAGAAAGCTTTGCTATAAGCTTTAAATTTTTAATTACATACTTAAAGTCGTTATCAGACTTTGTCAAGTCAGTGAATAGTTTACAATGTTGCAAAGAATTTAATTTGAATAAAATTTTTTGGATTTTCTATAAAAAAAAATAAGTCCAATTGGAAATGTAGGATATTCTGATCTTACTATGCACATAAGAGCACGTATATGGGACTTCTTGGCAACAATTCATTTTTTAAATTTCCGATTTTTAAAAATTTATTTTTATCATTTGAAAGCTTATACTACTTTTACGCACCTGACTGCGTATTATCTTGTAGCTTTTTTCTCAACTATTATTGTTAACTAAGGTTCAGAACCTCACTATGTGTCTTATTATGTTAATGCCATAATCCTAACAGCTAGAGGGTTAAAATTAGGGAAGTAACGATACGCCGTTTTGCCGATCCGATACCGATTCCGATACTTAAAAATAAATATCGCCGATACCGATTCCGATACCGATACGAATATTGAAATTGAGTTCAAGTTTAGATTAACAAAACTCAAGAAGGGCAATTTTTTTATTATGCAAAATTACAGTGTAAGAGATTATTAATATTTAAAATAGATATTAACACAGTATATAAAATTGGAAGTAATTTTTAAGGAACCACATTTTCATTGCTTCCAAAGAATCTATATTAAAAATATGCAGATAATTAGTAGAAAAGCAAGTACAAATTTGTAATTCCTTTATAATTTTAAAAAATACTCGCCATGCTTTTTAAAAAACCGTTTTTTTAAAGGACATTTATCAACTAGTATTCTTCTAAATAACTTATTACCTTAATTATTAAAAGTCTTCTAAAAGTTTATATTTATTCACTTAAATTTACATGAAAACACAGTTTTGTGTTTAAATTCGCATAAAAAGAAACAAGTTCTGAAAATGGGTAATTGTTCATCCTTTCTTAACCGACTTCCAAAAAGAAGAAGGTTATCAATTCGTGTGTATGTTATTTTTTTTTTACTTTTTTATGTTTGTACACGCATAACTCTGTCATTTGTGAACTGATTTTACAAATTCTTGGTTTGTTTGAAAGGGTTTTACAAAAATTGGTCCCAAATTTTTTTTGTCGAAAATCGGAGAGGCAAGTTTGCTCCCCCTCCACCCCCTTCCCACCAATCCGTAACTATGTCATTTGTGAACAGCTTTTCAAAATTCTTGTGTTGTTTGCAAGGGTTCGCTAGTATTTTGGCCCCATAATTCTTTTCGAAAATGGGAGGGGGGAACCTTGCTTCCCCCATGCATATCTTTGTCATTGGGAACCGATTACCAAGTTTTTTTTTCGAAAATCAGTTGCGAAATTTGCTGCAAACCTCCCTTCAGGTTGGTACCATAATTTTGCTCCAAAATCTGTGCGGGATTTCCCCTTCCCCCAGAAATATTGATTATCGCATAGCTCCTCCATTTATGGGCCGAATTCCAAAATTTATTTTTTGTTTGGAATCGTTTGCCTAGAGTTTGGTCGCATAATTTTTCTACGAAAATCTGTGGGCCAAGTCTTCCACGCCTCCACCCAAAATATTTATTAGAGCACAATTCCTCCATTTGCATACCGATTTTCAAAATTGTTTATATGGAAGGCCATCAAGTATATTACTCTTTATACTGAAGTCGGTTTTTTTGCCAGAATTATTTGAGGAATCATTATAGAACACCGAAAAAGAAATTTGTCCTAACAGCACTTCAAATTCGGTGATTGGTAATCGAATAAGAGAACTTCTTGCAATGACAATCAAATGTGAAACTAATTAGAAATTATCCAAATTCGCAATATTTCCGTATCGCGAATTCTACATTTTCATGATTTCTTTATAATGTCTTTTTTTGCTGGAAATAAGATTTAAAAAACAATGAATTGAATTTGAGTTCATTGTAAAATTAACAATAAATAAATTATTGTTTTTGCAAAATAACAGCGTAATATATTATTAACTTTTAAAATTGATAATAATAAGATTTAAAAAATAACGAAATGAATTTAGTTCTTGGTAAAATTAACAAAAAAAAAAAAAAAATTTGTTTAAAAAAAACTGAAAAATTTTTTAAAGTATCGTCGTATCGACAGTGAAATATCGCCGATACCGATGTATCGGAAAATCTGAAGTATCGCCGATATATCGGTATCGGTATCGGTATTCGTTACATCCCTAGTTAAAATGTTCCACAGAAAGGTTAACTGTGTTATTTTACATAGAAGTGTTGAACACATCTTATACGTTAAAAGTAATGCCTACAAGATACACAATGCCGAAACACTATAACTATGTGCAAAAGAGGAGAAAATTTAACTCTCCCTAACATAAATCCCACATGTAAACTTTTAAAACGCCGATACACATATGTATGTTTTTTTTTGTGACTTCTACCATCATCAGTTGAAAAAACCTTGTCATATAAAAAAATTTGATATCATTGTACAGTGTAAATATTCGCAATTTCTGCAAAAATCAGGTAATTTCACTTTATTATGCATAAAATCAATATTTATCCATGCATTTTCATGAAGTAAAGCTTATTTGTTTTGTGGCTTTATGATTTCTTATTAAAAATTTTAAGTTTTTGCCATTTTCGATTTTTTATATATTTTTAATAAATTAAAATTTTCCAAATTTGGCTAAAAAAATTTAGTTTTTGTCATTGTAGTCTGAATAATTCTGAAACCTTGAGTATATAAAAAATAATAGTAATATGACTTAAAGGTAATTTTATTCCAAGTGAACACCGTTTTCCAAGTTATGCTAAAATCGGTAGAACAGCGTCTCCAATATTCAATCTTTTTTCAAAAATCGGCTAATTTTACTTTATTGTGAATAAAATCAATATATGTATATCCGTCGATTTTCGTAAAATAAAGCTTATTTCATTTAACGTATATGGCTTTACGGCCAGTGAATAAAAATGGTAACATTTTGCAATATTCGATTTTTATATATTATACAATAAAAAATTTCGATTTTTCATTAAAAAAATTAGTTTTGTTCACAATTGCGATCTGAATAATTTCGAAACCATGTAAAAAAATAATGTTAGAACGGCTCATAGGTAATTTTATTTATCGTTTTTAGTTTTTTGTAACAAAAATGGACAACCTCCTTATAAGTTATGATAAAATCAGTGGAGTAGCCTTTTCAAAAATCCCAAATTTAAAAAAAAAAAATAGTAAAAAAAATGTTTCAATAGAATTTAAATTTCGACTGTTTTTGTGGTTATTGGACAAAACACGTAAAAAAATGTAGTGGTGGCTCTCGTCATTTTTAAGGTTCCGTACACCAAAAGTGTAAAGGCACCCTATTGCTTTCGCTACGCTGTCCGTCTGTCACAGTCTGTTTTCTTGGGAACCATTAGAGCTACGGACCTGAAATTTTCACAGAGTATGTAAAACTTTGCCCACTACAACAACAAATATATGCCAGCTAAAAATCAAAGGGTGTTCTAAAGCGAGCAACGAAAAATTTTTAAATGCTAATGTAATATACAGACACTTATACATAGACACTTTGAATTTTCAAAGTTAGTGTTAATTGGTGTAGTCTACACCAATTAACACCGATATTTAAAACTATAAAAATTAAGGGGTGTTCTATCAGTTAATGTAATTCAGACAATGTAAATTAGACAATTTTCTTTATCTTACCGTAAGAGGTAAAGTCTTCAAATTAAAAAAAACGTTAAAAATAAAAAATTCCAAAATAAAAATATATCAAAAAATTAAAAGCAATTAAAGAAAAAAACACCAAAATTAAAAAAATCGCTAAAACGAAAAAAACCACCAAAACTAAAAAGAATAACAAAAAACAACAACGCACAAAAACGAAAAAAAGCGCTAAAACCTAAAAAAAATCGCTAAAACAAAAAATATTGTCAAAAAACGAAAAAAATTTACAACAAAAAATGGAAAACAGAAAAAAGCGTCAAAGCTAAAAATAATCGCAAAACCGAAGAAATCGCCAAAACGAAAAAAAAAATTTCAAATTCAAAAAAGATCGCTAAAACTAAAAAACCACCAAAATTCGAAAAAAGCACCAAAGCTGACAAAAAAAGACTCAAAACTAAAATAAATCGCTAAAACTAAATATATCGCCAAAAAGCGAAAATAAAACGTTTAAACAAAAAAAAAATACGCCAAAACGAAAAAATCTCCAAAACTAAAAAAATTTTCTAAAAACCAAAAGAAAAAATTTTAAAAAACGAAAAATCACAAAAAACAACAAAAAACACCATAATTAAAAGAGCGCCAAAATCAAAAAAATAGCTAAATCAACAAAAAAAACTTAAAAAATAAAAAAACTTATTTTAAACGAAAAAGCAAACTGAAAAAATTGCTAAAATGAAATAAGGGAAAAACAGAAAAGATATATATGTATGTGTATACGTACGGAACCCTTCGTGTGCGAGCTAAAGTCGCACTTTACTTAATTTATTATTTTTGCAGTGTTATCAAATAAAATTTTATGGGTCTTTTATTAACAGTTATATAAGGTTTAAATCTTTAGTCAATAATACCAAGCCCAAGCTTGGCTGAAGCTTACTAAAAATTTACTAAAAGCTTTCAATGTTGAATCAATACACAAACAAAAAATAGCCTTTTTAAACGCAAAAAAGTATTCAACACTTAAAGTACTATTTTCCCAATAACTGTTAAATCAGCTAAGCCGCTAATTACTATGACTGCTTATGGGACTTTTTTAAAAACAAATATAAAAAAACAAGGAAATAATTTCCAACTGACATCTTTAAGTTTAATCCATCAACATCAATCAACCATCAATTAGAGTGACAAATCTGTACTGAAACCATACATTAAATTTAAACACTGTAAGGCGCTGTTATGTATTGTCGTACGAGTAGTTAGTAAAGATTGAAAGTTATTTATAAAATATTTTAAATTCAAATGTGACAAGATAATTATAAAAAGAAATAAAAGCTAATTTAAAGGCGTTTAAAACTAACAAGTAAATTACAATGCGAATTTATTAAATACAAAAAAAAAACGTATAAGAATCTGTAGAATTATAGTCTTAAGAAAAATCCCAATGAATTTATTAACAATTAATATATGTAATACTAAAACTTTTAGTGAGTAATCACAGTTTTAGTATATTTTCATTTAACTGTATCTCGGCCTACGTATGTATTTCTTGTTGGCCAGTTAAGTCACAATTGTCATAACATATTTTATTACAAAAAAAAAATGCGGCATAGCGCCTTTGTATTGAAATTACAAACGAACCTTTCGATTATATAATATGTACGAGTTGTGTATTTCTTTAATGTTGGATTTTGTGGCTTGACTTCAATTACATTCGAGTGAGTGTGTTAATGTGGTAACATTCACAAATGAATTTGTTCGATTTCTAGTAATTAAATTTTAGACACAAATTAGTATTAAAAAGATAATACAGGATAAAATATATAATAGTTTAATGAAATAGTAAATATTTTTTCTAGGAACGGACCTACAAACAAATTTGTAAATATAGACAAAAATATCTCAACAATTTCTCTGAAAAAAACGTGTTTTTATCAGTGAACAAATTGTTTAAATCAATGAAACAATTTGTCTAAAAATATTTACAAATTGTAAACACAATAATTTAATAAATCAAACAAAAAGATTTACTGGACTTTCTAAAAAATATCAAACAATATTTTTGTCTGAATTTATAAAACAATTAGTCTAAAAATACCAACAAATATTAAACAAAAATATTTACTGTATTTTTTTTTTGTAATACATCAAACAAAATTTTTGTCTGGGCATTTATGAAATTTCACTATGTTAAATGGTTTCAGTCTAAACTTTTAATTAAATACCTCAAAAAAAATAATGAGAACTAACCCAACGACATTAATGATTTGATTCACTCAAATATCTTCAGTAAACAAACTTGGTACAATCGCATTATTTCTGCTATCATTGTTGTTGTTGTTATTTGTGTGTATGTCGTCATGGGCGTTGTTTTTTTTACGGCACAGGTTTTCTTGTTGTTTTTGGTGTTTGCGTCCTAAATAAGAATCAAACAAACAATTCATTGATTGTGTAAAGAACATTTACTGAAAATGAAATTTATTTTTAGACAAACTTTTGTTTGAAAATTTTTTTTTGATAATATTTTCTTTGTAAGAAGTGCAGATTTTTTGGAAAAATTGTACGCTGCCCATAGGGTTGAAATTTACGAAAAGTGAAGATTAATTTTAAAGTTGAACTTTTTCCCAAGTTTGGTGAGAATTGATAAAAGCGTTATCCTGCTAAATTTTTAGATCAATCGATTGGGGTAAGACGTGCCGCCAGCCCACTCAAATTTACGAAAACCTATAAAATTTAACCTTTTTTTAATGACTTAGTGAGCCTTGTAGATTATTTTGCAATTTTAAAATAATGCAATACACCCGCAAAATCGGACGTTATCGATAAAAAGCTATTTTTCGTTTGGACTATACGTACAAAGCAAATTTCGCTACGTTGTTCTTGCACCGATTTTAAATTTTTAAACGTTTTCGAATAGAGGAGGACTTAAGCTTTCCGTGTAAATTTGAAATATTTTGCTTTGACTTATATTTTGTGGAAATATTATCAATAGAAAATTTTTACTTTCTTTTCATGGGCTCCAATAAAAGAGAATTGGTGCATGAGAACCCCTGAGTAATTTTTTCTCAACTTTTGCATCATAGTTTAATTTTCGGAACTCTTTTTCTATCAAGCTCTTTACCGATCGCGTCGTACGATATATTGCCAAAGACTCCCTAACCATATAAAAATTATGAATATTTTGCTCAATTTAATCTTTTTTCAAAATCTTGATGCCAAAAGTAGATGCCAATATTTTTGTATTATTTTGCCAATGTATCTAAGACTAAAATGCAACGTTTTGTGGGTCTTAGTTGGGCTCCTAGCACTCTAAAGAGCTTAACTTATCAGTAGTTTTAATATTTTCTCTAAGAGAAAACTTTATAAATTTCTAAGACACTGTTCATATATTAGTAACGCTGTTCATATATTAGTAACACCCTCCCCACCATTCGTAACGTTTCTTTACAAACTTTTAGTATACGTTTTTAACTCCATCACAAATTCTCAACGTCCCAAATGCTTTACGTAATATGTGAACAGCCCCTAATTAACCATTAATCAGACCTTTTATGATGCATGATTTAAAAATGCGCTTTGAAAAAATTTCTATAACTTTAGATGTCTCGTGTATCGCATGTTGAATAAATATTAATTAATTGTCTCACCACTCAACTTTAATTTATTATGAAATATCTAATGAATTTTTGTTATTTATGCTCGTTTTTATTTTTATTTATGACAATTACAGGTGAACGTTATGATTTTATTATAACGGCGGATCAACCAGTTGGTGCTTATTGGATACAACTTAGAGGTCTGGGCGAATGTGGTATTAGACGTGCACAACAATTGGCCATATTGCGTTATGCACGCGGACCCTATCAGCCAGCATCAGCGGCACCAACTTATGACGTTGGTATACCACAGGGTGTGGTAAGTACAAAGATACATAGTTACGATAATAAAAAATTTAACAATGAAACATGCATAAGAACTTATTTTCTGCTCGTATGTATGTCGATAATTGTTAAACTAACAAATATTTAAATTAAACATACTGCTGGTTAGGAAAACAATTTTAGGTTTAAAAGTAGCAAAAAATACTAGATAATAACTTAATTGCTTTTACAAGAGTATTTTAACTGAAAGAGCAGTTATTGGAATATTTGTTGCAATAATATGCAAATTTCAAAAGAAGCTTATGTTACAATAGTTTTTTTTGTTTTTGCTACATATGCAAATGTGGGCTTAAATTGTTTTGATTTGAAAACCTATAAACTTTTAGGTAAATTTTGTGAATTAAAAAGCATTTATTGGCAATAAAACTGTTTAAATCAGTTTGTAGTTGATGATTAAAATAATGGAGCCTATAAGATTAGACACCTACATAGGAATTATTAAGTATTTTTTTGTACTTTTTTTTATTTTACTTATATTTCGATTTAAAATCGCTTTAAACTTATATATAAAGGTAAGTACTTGTTTTGCTTAATATTTTTTTTAGCTGTAAGTCATGGAAAAGAGACGAGATAATGTAAATTTTCTGTTTGAAAAAAAAGAAATATAACACAGAAGCATTTAAAAGTTATATAATATTTTTTGTAAATAAAGCTTAATATAAATCTGTTCGATATGGAGCTTTATTTCCAAAGCTTTTAGAAAAAATACGACTATAGTTATTCAAAAATCACTGGTCTAGACTCAGCTTAAAGATGCTGCTAAATTTCAAATCGAAATTTAATTAAATGTTTGATTGATTCAATCATCTTCATTAAATAAATGTTTAATTAAATATCAATTAACTTTAATTAACATTTCTTTAACGATGGTATTCATTAAGATAATTTCTTTCTTTAAACACACAAATTTACATTATCAGACTGTTTGTTTTTTTTTTCAATACATGTAAAAATTGTAAATACATAAAACCCAAAATTTAAAAACAAAAGCTACAAAAAATCTTAATTAAATTTATATTTTAAATATATTTATTTTTCTTTTTAATTCCATGTAAAATAAAACCACCACCAAATAAAACCTTAAATCCTTTTTGTAAAATAAAAACCAAACAAACCCCACCTTTAATTATCACCTTGAAAATTTAAAACTTTAAAAAAAATAAAAACACCTGCAAAACGGTGGTTGTTTAAATTTAAAAAAAAAATGTAAATATGCACAATGCTTTTTTTTAATGCCCTGTACGAATATGTATAAAAAATAAACTGGCTAATTGCACAAAATATTGTACCACTGTACGTACAACGACAACGACAATGTTCTTGATATTTAAACCATAAAAAGGTTATGAATCCTTTGGATGCTCAATGTAATCGTGAACGTAACGATGCCATCTGTGTCAGTCAGATGAAGAGTGCTTTGGAAATTGATCGTGGCATTTTGGCAGAAAAACCCGATGTTAAGATCTTTTTACCCTTCCGTTTCTATTTGTACAGACCTGAAGAGCTGTTCCAGCCTAATACTTACAATCGATTTTTGGGTAAGTTTAATATTGATTGTTTTCTTTTTTTTATGAGAGATATTTTAGTTATTATTTTTAAATTACTTCAGTTGCTCCCACTGGTGATCATGTTATTTCATTGATTGACGAAATTTCTTATCTTTCGGCACCGGCTCCCTTGACGTCACAATTTAATGAAATTAATCCCGAACAGTTTTGTAATGGTGATAATAGACCAGCTGATTGTGGTCCCAATTGCATGTGCACGCATAAAATTGATATTCCATTGAATGCAGTTGTTGAAGTTGTTCTGGTCGATGAAGGTGAGTTGAGTAGTTAGATTATATTTTAAATAATATAAAATCAGACTTGTGAATCAGAAACTAACTAGTCGAGAAAATGCTTATGAAAGTTGTGCTTTCTATATTCGTAATAAAATGTTCGCTAGAAGTTCTCTCATTTATTTTAAACGCGTTTTTGTTTAAAAGTTATTAAAAATAGATAATTTGTAACTTTTAAACTTCCCTCCATTAAAAAATGGGAAGTTACTGAATCACCTCGATTTTCATCAAATATTTCGACATTTAGAGTTCCTGAGAAGGTGTTTTTACTATGATGCCTGTATGGATTTATGTATGTATGTATGTGTAAGTATTTAAAACACTCATAAGTTTTGAATGGATAACCAATCGTAACGAAATTTTTTCCAAACCGACTTTAAGAAAATTACAAAGTTTATCAATTCGTCACGTATTTTTGTATGTGTGTTCCCTCATAACTCCGCCATTTATAAACCAATTTCGGATTTTGTTCCTTCTTTATTTGAAAGGATGTATGTACTTCCAGATTGGTCTCGTTGAAAAGTGCGCAACGTCACGCCCATACAAGTAAATACACATTCATTTTCAAATACTTCTACTTAACGGATTCTTATGAAATTTTGCACACACATTAAGCTTTTGTTTCGATATAACATAGTGATTAAAGAGTGGGCAGAGCCACACCCATGTAATGTAAATTTTCTTTTTCAACGCCTTCTACTAAACCGATTTCTCATGAAACTTTGCACACACATTTAGCTATCGTGACAATACAACGTTATGGTTTGAAAACCATAGCAAATTTTATCCTTCAAATACTTCTATTCAGCTGATTCTTATGAATCTTTGCACACACATTAAGTTCCCGGAGCAATCAAACATTATGATTAGAAAAGTGGGCAGTACTATGACCAAGCAAAGTAAATATTATTTTTAGCTACTTCTACTAAACCGATTCTTATGAAATTTCGCGCATACAATTAGTTCTTTTAAAAATACAACATTATAATCAAAAAGTGGGCAGTGCCACGCCTGTTTTTTAATCTAGTGTTTTTCAAGAATTATTCATAATAATTGTTTTTCGGGGAAAAAAGCTTATATATGCAGAAAAGGTCATTTGGGAAGAAATCGGTCTGAACTTCGACTTTTGAAGAAAATTTACATATATCAAAAGCTGAAAATTCCATTTCACAAAATCTTTTGAAATCCGGAAATATTTCCCATTATTAGAAAGTTTTCTTTGGCAAGAAAAGCTTTTGTAGAAGAAAACCATGAGCGGATAATTTCCGTAAACCTTATTAATTTTACTAATGTGATTATTTCGAACGTATTTGCTTGTGAATCCAAGAATTGATTATTAGGCTAAGGCTCGTAACGCTTTAATTCAGAAAGAATTGGGCATGATTTATATTCCAAGGAATAAGGGAAAATCGACATCAACTTAATTTTCCAACGTACACAGCAGAACAGAGTAGCGTCACTTTCGGAAGCCGCTACACTTCCATCGTCAGTGCTCTTGTGTGTTTTGCTTATCACCACTTGTCAGGTGGCTCTGTTGAATGTGATTTCAATTCTTATATACATATATAAGTTTTTCGTGAAAATTGAATACGAGAATTACATAACTTTCCAGTTGATATTAAACTGCACTTTCCCAGTGTTGCCATTGATTTATTTTTCTTCATTCCCATTTTTCTGATTTTTTTTTCTACTTAAGATGAACTTTTTTGGTTTGATTTTAATTCTATAATGTCAGAAAAATAGGAAAAAAAACTTTCACGAAAAATGTTTAATGTGGAGAAGAATTGTGATGGAAAATTTCTCTATATTATATAATTTAAAAAGTCCGTCAGCTTAATCTCAACTTCTAGCGCAAAAGCTTTAAAAAGAGCTTTAAATTAAGAATGACTATAATTATAAGACTTTTTAGTAAAACAGGTATTTTTAGACACACACACATGTAATTTTAAAATTTCATAACACCATCATTGTAAATATGTATGTAATCAAACAGTAACACAAACTTATAATACCTTATGGTAATTTTTGATAAATAATTTTCTACACTTCATCACCTATTGCTTTATGACCCATATGTTGTTGTTGCCTTTTAAGGCAAAAAGAACAATCAAATAAAAATTAAAAAACAATTGTACATAATTATTTACATCCACGTGAATTTTGTGTCTCTTGTATTATTGAAAAAGATACAAATTTTAAACGTTTCCGTTAGCATAAAAATAAAAAA
Organism: Panzeria rudis; assembly: GCA_956483635.1. Classification (NCBI taxonomy): domain Eukaryota; kingdom Metazoa; phylum Arthropoda; class Insecta; order Diptera; family Tachinidae; genus Panzeria; species Panzeria rudis. The sequence continues at coordinate 101,604,069 of OY101450.1, read as the reverse complement.
ATTTTAAAACTAAACTTGAGTAATAAAAAAATACTCCAACGCATTGTACTGCTGATCTTTATTAATACAATAAATTTGTAATAATAAAATAAATTTTTGCGGAAAAAATTACAATATTCAAACACTTAAAGAAATAATCACAGAGTACTGAGAAAACAAAAGAAACAAACAAACAGTTAAAAGTACACAAACCATTTTTCTAATGTCTATAATTTATGTGTATGATCATTCTGTGTCTAGTTATTATTGCCGGCCATTTGATACCACGAGTATGTACGAGGATTGCTTTGCCTTCATAAACAAAAGCGCATTATTGTTCTTTTTTTCTAATTGAAAAATAAATAAAATGTTATAATTTCCATGAATAAAATAGCATAGAATCAAAATGAAATTGTATGAGGAGATAATAAATATTTACTACTAAAATGCTCTAGTTTATTTGAGATTTTGGACACAAACTCTATTTTGCGACTATTGTGTGTTGGTATAAAACCAAACCCATTTTTATTTCTTTAAAGTTATTTTTGAACACTCCAAACTTTTATTGCTGGGTAGGGTGAGAATTCAAATTTAACTTAATTTTGTTATAAATAAGTTACATGTTAAAAGTCGAAAGAGATCATTCTTATGTGTATAGTAAAAAATCTTAAAAATTAATAGAGAATTTGGAAAATTTTAGAACTGCAGTTTAATAAGTCTGTGCTATACGATATGTAGACCGTCCCTAGTAAAATTATAACAATTTGTAACATTAAATTAAAAATTTTAAAAATCCCCGACATAGTTGACGCTGCTGCATTTACACGGCTTGGCCGCTTTTCTTCAAGCATAGCTAAGAACACTTATTGAGAATATAGTAACCCTAGACAATGTGAACGTTGTTATATTTTACCTTGTACATTTTTTTGTTCAAAAAATGTACACACTCTCATCAAAATATTCAAATTGTAAAGACATTGTTCACTAATACTGAAATAAAACTTCATACTTTTTATTATAATTATTTTCTATAAAACAAAGGATTCCATCAGGTTATGGGCCCAGATGCCAAAATTGTGAAGAAAATTAAAATTAAAGTAAGAAATGAATGCCACAATGTTACAAATTGAAAAGTTGGACGATACCAATTATGAAAGTTGGTCAATACAAATGAAGAGCGTACTCATCCATGGAGGTTTCTGGAAGATTGCTAAAGGAGAATTACAAATCAGTGCAAGTAATCCAGAAAAAGAAAAATGGGAGTCCGATGACGAGAAAGCTTTAGCGTCCATCTTTCTTGCAGTTAAACCAACACAGTTGGGTTACATTAAGGGCTGTAAAACTTCATTCGAAGCCTGGACAAAGTTGGAACAGGTACACAAGCCAAAGGGGCCATTGCAAAAGGTATCGCTGTACAAGAAGTTAGCAAACCAATCTATGTCTGAGGGTGGAAACGTGGTGCAGCATATAAATGATTTTGCAGAGATCTCAGAAAAGTTGGCTGAGAGTGGCATCCAAATCCAGGAGGAGCTTCTAGTAATCATGCTTCTGTCGAGCTTACCTTCAGAATTCGATAATTTTGTTATAGCGATGGAGACAAGGGATGATTTGCCAAACTTTTCTATGCTTAAACAAAAACTTTTGGAAGAAGGAAAGAGGAGAAAAGAAAGAAACGATGAGCAAAAACCATCAAGTACACATCCACAAGCATTTATAGCACAACAGACCAATAAGAATAAAAAATATAAGAAATTCAAGGGAAAATGTTTTTTATGTGGTATGGTTGGTCACTATGCCAGTAAATGCGAGAAAAAGCAAAAACGCAGCAACAACACCCAGGCAATGACGCTGCTTGCTGCAGCGGATACGAGTAAGTTAAATATAACCAGTTGGTATGTCGATAGCGGCGCTACGTCTCATATGTGTAATAATAAGGACCTTTTTATACGATTTTATAATCATCATGAGATTATTGCGTTGGCTGGCAAAAAATATATAAATGCCAGTGGAAAAGGTGATGTAGTTATACATATTAATAATTTTGAAATTTTACTTCAAAATGTTTTGTTTTCCTCTGAGTTGCAAGCTAATTTTATATCTGTAAACAAGGCCGTTGACTGCGGCTTATCAGTCATTTTTGACGCATACAGCGCTGTTATTAAGAGACAAGACGGTACTGTGGTATTTAAGGCTGAACGCAGAGACAACATGTTCATAGTAGAAAATGATCGTGTAACCGAAGCAGTATATGCTGTTAACAACGAACACGCAGTTTGGCACAACTAAACATTACTGGCAGAAAGCTATGGAAAATGAAATCTGTTCTCTAAAGAGAAATGAAACATGGACATTAACAAATTTGCCCGATGGCCACAAGGCAATACCATGCAAGTGGGTGTTCGCTTTAAAACGTACTGCAAATGGTGAAATTGAGAGGTATAAGGCACGTTTAGTTGCCAAAGGTTGCAACCAACGATTTGGCATTGATTTTAATGATACGTCTTCCCCAGTCGTGCGATATTCGACGATTCGTTTGCTATTGGCGTTGGCTGTAAAGGATAAAATGCACTTGCATCAAATGGATGTGAGGACTGCATATTTGAATGGTGACCTGCACGATGAGATTTATATGCAGCAACCAAAGAATTTTGTTGATAGTAAATCGCCGGAAAAAGTTTTGCGTTTGAATAAAGCGATTTATGGTTTAAAGCAAAGCGGAAGAGAGTGGAATGCTAAATTGGATAGCGTTTTACGAGAAATGAACTTTAAGCCATGTGACAACGAACCATGTTTATACAAGTCGACTAAAAGAGGTGATTTAGTGTTAATTGCGGTATACGTAGATGACCTAATTATTGCATGCGGTAACATTGAAGTGGTACATAAAGTAAAGAAAGAAATTGCAGAAAATTTTGATGTAGAAGACAAAGGTATTTTAAACCATTTTCTAGGAATGGAGGTGGAGCGTGAAGGCGACACAGGTACGATAAAATTAAGCCAAAGTCAATATATCTTAGACGTTTTAGCACAATATGGTATGGATCAATGCAAATCAGTTTCTGTACCATTGGAAACTGGTTACCAAGCCAATTGTAATGACAATTGCGAGAAATTTAATCAGCATGATTACCAATCACTTGTTGGGACACTTATGTACCTGGCAATATCTACAAGGCCGGATATTCTACATTCCGTGTCAAAAATGGCTCAACGTAATTCCGATCCCCATATTGAACACATGACAAAACTAAAACACGATATCTATCTGGAACGAGAAAATTGAAACTAGTTTATGAATCAGATGGTAGTGGTCTGGTGGGATATGTAGATGCTGACTGGGCAGGTAATGCAATAGATAGGAAATCCTATACGGGCTTTGCATTTTTCTTTGATGGATGTCCAATTTCCTGGGAATCTAAAAAGCAATCTTCAGTCGCACTTAGCAGCACAGAGGCTGAATATATGGCAGCTTCAGATGCAGGAAAAGAAGCTATTTATTTAAAACGTATATTTCTGGAAATCAAAGCGTGTAGTAATGATTTCATTAAATTAAATATAGATAATCAAGGAGCTCAAAAACTTGCTGAAAATCCTATTTTTCACAAACGTAGCAAGCACATTGATATAAGGTTTCATTATATCAGAGAAATGGTTCAAAAGAAAGAAATAAAACTCGATTATTGCCCGACGGCAGATATGGTTGCTGATATTTTGACCAAAAATTTGCCAAGAATAAAACATTATAATTTTATGAAATTGTTAAAATTGAATTGATTTAAATTACTTATGTATATGTATTTGTAAAACAACATCCGCATTGAGGAGGAGTATTGAGAATATAGTAACCCTAGACAATGTGAACGTTGTTATATTTTACCTTGTACATTTTTTTGTTCAAAAAATGTACACACTCTCATCAAAATATTCAAATTGTAAAGACATTGTTCACTAATACTGAAATAAAACTTCATACTTTTTATTATAATTATTTTCTATAAAACAAAGGATTCCATCAACACTCTCGATCGAATTACATTTTAAACAAACAAAAGACTAAATCAAAATCGGTCCAGCAGTTTTGGCTCTACGATGGCGCAGACAGACACACAGGATACACACTTTAAACTTATAACTTCCCTTTTTTGGGATGGGGCTAAAAGTATAAAACAATAAAAAAGCTAGCGCACTTATCGGGGCGAGGTTTTAAAATCTGTTGCGGAGTTACGGAATTTTTAAAATTCTTCAAAATGAGCTACGAAGCTACGAATATTGTGTTAAAAGTTTATACAAATATCTTGTATGCTCAACTCTTGAGAAAAGAATTAAATTTCCTTTTACCATTAAGTTGCTAATAAATTCAAAACTTTAAGCTCGTTTTCTGCAAAACAAGTTCTTTTTAGTTATGATTCTATTGCATGATTCTATTGCCTTTTCTTCCTATAAGGAGCAGAGATCCTCAACGATTGACACGTTTTACTTACATGCGCTGCTTCCACGTCGAGTTGTTTACGTCAGGTCATACCTGGTCAATCCTTCCTACGGGTATTTTGCGGATTCCAATCTAGTGCAGTACGGGTGATGTCTGTTTGAGTTTTTTGAAGTATGATATGTAGTGATAATTAGTTGATAGCCTGTTACAATCGTCGAGATATAGCACAGACCCATATCAATTAGACAAAAAACTGTATTTTTTATATTTTGTTACACTTTTTTATTTACAGTCCACATTCGCAGTGTGCGACGAAGAACTTCATTCTAAGATAATCTGTATATTCTCTTTTATTATACTTTCTCTTTTATTATTTCTTTCAGTTCAACAACCCAATTTGTCACATCCCTTCCATTTGCACGGTTACGGTTTTAGTGTAGTTGGTATTGGCCGTTCACCCGATACAAATGTTAAAAAGATTAACTTAAAACATGCTTTGGATTTGGATAGACGAGGTCTCTTGCACAGGCAATACAACTTGCCACCCACCAAAGACACCATTGCGGTACCAAATAATGGTTATGTGGTACTAAGATTTAGAGCTGATAATCCCGGTACGTACAAATAATATAAAACATGAAGAAATCTATTAACTAAATTTAATTTTCTTAACAGGTTTCTGGCTATTCCATTGTCATTTCTTGTTCCATATTGTAATTGGTATGAATTTGATTTTGCAAGTGGGTACAAATGCCGATTTGCCACCCGTGCCACCAGGTTTTCCCACATGTGGTGATCACACGCCCCCTATACCAATTAATTAATCAAATTCATTATTAAACTAATTAATTAATACTACCAATTAAACAAAAAAACAACCGCACAACATAAGAACTAACTAAAAGACATGACAACTACTAAAAGGTGTTAGAGAAAATGCTTAAGAAAAACATATTTTCCTTACAACGAAAATTTTGATCATTTTCTACGAAACACATGTACAAACTTCTACAAGACATAGAACAAATAAAAAGTGTATTAAAAACTACGAAACTCTTAACATAACAAGGAAAAATTATGCAAAAAAATAACTATATAAACTAGCACTTAAATAAAGAAACTTTAAAGCTTGTATTAAGCTTTAAGCTTTCTCTATTTATGTATATAACGAAAGCACTATTTTTGCGTACGCTATGGAAAAAAAGAATCATCTATAATGGCTAAAGAAATATGTACTATATTTCAAAAGAGCTTTTATATATTTTATTTGCTGTTGCAATGCTTTTCCAAGCTTATAAAGCTTAAAGCTTAAGTACAAACCACTTTTACACTTGTAAAAAGGCATACGATATACGTATATATAGGAATTTTTGTCTACAAAAGCTGTTTGCATTTAAGCTCTTAAAGCTTTTAGCTCCTATAAACAACAACAAACTTAAAAGCGTTATTGATTTGTGAGGAAAAGTTTTTTTATATTTTTTTCCCAACTCAATAGTCATAAAACTCTGAATTATATTTAAACTTTTTTACTCGAGTACACTTTACCAGAAATGTAATTAATTTTGTTTCCACTTTATAACTCCTTTAACTTTCCTTTTTATATATTTTAATAGTTTCCTTTGTTTTGTTTGTAAATTAAAAAAATTTTCACCTTTTTTTTTTGCTTATTATACATCCACTGTTTAATTGCCTAAATGTATGTTTTAATTTAAATTTAACTCTTTCTTACTTCCTTCCACTTTCCTTTTCTTTATCCACTACATATATAAAATGTTAAGTAATTTTTACTTGTATTTTTCTCTTAGTGTATATTTTATTATATTAATTTTTAAATACAGAACTGCAATAGTTTATTATTATTTTTATTGTTTTTATATTTTTTACTTTTTGTAAAAAATTTTTAAAAATGTTACTGGTTAAACACGTTAAACCCTTGCCTTAATATCCCAATATTTTCATTAATTTGTATGTTTTTTTTTTTTAATTTGCACAGTTTATTTAAATGTTAATTTTTATTATTTTATTGTTTTTTATTTTTTCTGTAAAGAATTTTTAAAAAATTAAGAAAAAATAATGAAATAATTGTATAAAGACATGTAAAATATTAAATAGTATATTTTTATACGAATATTACTGCCGTTAATATTAAATTAAATTACTTTTAAAATAAAATAAAAACAAAATAAATTATATAAGAAAACCCGATTTTCCGCATGGATGTTCAACTTTGCACAATTATTTTTATGATGCGCCTTGTAAATACAAACATTACAATAATTGTAAAGTTTATTTTGTTAATGCAATTAATGGTGAACAGCCCTGCATTAAATCCTTTATATCTTTTTAATTTTACTAAAATCTTCGGCTAGTAATATTAAACTTGGGCTGAACTCGTTCAGTAGTTTAGTTTAGAAACAAACCTAAGATCCAACTCATTTAAATTAAATCGGTTTGATCATAGGTTTGCTTCTAGGATGAGCTAGACTTATGTCCAACTAGTTCGAACTCGTTCAGCAGCTCGTTTTAGACACAAACCAATTATCAAACAAATTTGATCATAGGTTTGTGTCTAAAACGAGCTGCTGAACGAGTTCGAACTAGTTGGACCCAAGTCTAGAGCTAGTGAGCAAGTTCGACAGAAGCTTAAATTTATATTAGACTTGGATCCAACTCGTTCGTATTCGTTTAGCAGCTCGTTTTAGACATAAGCTGATAATCAAACCTATTTAAATTACATGGGTTTGATCATGTGTCTCTGTCTAAAATTAGCTGCCGCACAAGATCGAACGAGTTGGGCCCAAGTCCAATTTATATTATTTGAGTTTGATCTAGACTTGGGTCAAACTCACTTCACTCGCTTAGCAGCTCGCTTTAGACATAAACCTGTGATCGAACCCATTTAAATTATATGGGGTTGATCATAGGTTCTGTCAAGTTTGACCCAATTCTACTAGTTTGATCATAAGATCTGGGATCGAACTTGCTCGTTAGCTTGTTTTATACAAAAACCTGTGATAAAATCCATATAATTTAAATGGGTTTGATTGTAGGTTTGTATTTAAAATAGAATTGGGTCAAACTCGTTCAGTAGCTCGTTTTAGACGCAAACATATGATCAATGTAATTTAAATGGGTTTGATCATTAGAATTGGGGCAAACACATTCGAAATCGTTCATCTGCTCGTTTTAAACACAACACTATAATCAAACCTAATTAAATTACGTGGGTTTAAGCATAGGTAGACTTGGGTCCAACTCGTTCGAACTCGCTCAGCAAACCTATGATTAAACCCATGTATTTTAAATGGGTTTAATCATAGGTTTGTGTCTAAGACGAGCTGATGAGCGAGTTCGAACGAGTTGGACCCAAGTCTAGTTTGCCCAAAACGAGCTGCTGAGCGAGCTCAAACGAGTTAAGCCCAAGTCTATTGATCATAAGTTTGTGTCTAAAACGAGTTGTTGAACGATTTCGAACGAGTTGAATCCAAGTATAATATAAAACAATAGACTTGGGTCCAACTCGTTCGAACTCGTTCAGCAGATCATCTTAGACACAAACCTATGATTAAACCCATGTATTTTAAATGGGTTTAATCATAGGTTTGTGTCTAAAACGAGCTGCTGAGCGAGTTCGAACGAGTTGGACCCAAGTTTATAAAACAAGCTTCTGAGCTCAGCTGAACCTCACAGTTAAAATATGTATTCATATCGGTTTAATTCTAGGTTCGTGTCTAAGACGGCATTTACACGAAGACTTTTTAACTTGGTTTTTTTAGAGTTGATGGACGAGCGGGGTAAAAATACTTTAAACCGACTAAAAACTCCAAAATACATATATTACACAAGAAATTTTAGTTCCTTTGGAGTTCGTATTATTAGAAATTTCAGAACTTGTGTTGAGCTGCCCCTATCAATGTTCTGATCCACATAACGCAAGAAGTTATTAATATACTATAAATGTTCATTATAAAAAAAGATATTATGAAAACCCACAAAATCTAATTATGTTACTTACATACGGGATTAAACGCTCGTTCATATCTAAAAGCTTTAGGAGTTCCTATTCCTGTAATTGCAGTAGTGAAATACGTACTTGTACAATAGTATTGGAATATAAGGCGTCTTCAAGTAATCTTATACTCGTCGCATATCATTCGTTTCGTTGCCGAATATAAGGCCTTCTGAAGTTATCGTAGATTTATCGTATATATTCCCATGACATTTGTATATAAGTCCCCCTAAAATTAACTTACATTCGTGTTTTATTCGCCGACTATAAAGTCTACCAATTATTTTTGTAGTCGCAACGCTGGTTCGAATAACTTAGTATGACCACACTAAAGCCGACTATAGGTTAAGTTATGTCGAGCGAGAAGTTACAACTTACAAAGTAATTCGCATGAATCTGTCGATTCGGAACACTTGTGACATGTTGGACCAGATAAGGCGTGGTTATTGATGCCCTACTGCCGAGTCAAATCATCCTGGATTTTTTAAGCAAAAAAATAGCTTGACTAGATCTACATTTGATAGACTATCTAACTTCGGCAGAGTGTTACAGCCAAGTATTGTTGCACTGACGTTTGCTAACGCTGGTCATTGACATAGAACCGTTTCCTCTTCATTGTTACAACTTCTGCAATAGTCGTTGTAGCTTACACCCTTTACTTATCCTGCGCATATGACGTTTCCTTCGTAAGTCGTAGTAGGGCCACTCAGAAGGTGTCTTCGTATTCCCACATTTGTTGTCTCAGTTTGTATGATTCATAGAAATCGGCAACACTGATGCTTTAGAAATTGAATGTGTGTATGTGTATACGTACAAGCAAATGCCTACTTAAAATTTGTTGCTGTTTATTTGCGTTGTTAATAGCTACAACGCATTTTTGCGTTCTTTTTTTTTTTGCTTTGTTGTTTTTATTTTGATTGTTCGTGTTGTGTAAATGTCAATAGCCAATAAACGTCATATTACATGCGACAATTGCCTGCTGCTGAAAGTTTTTCAACCCTGCAGTTAATGTACTTTACGGGAATCAAATTAAATGAGATAGCGAAAGAAGGATACGTGTCACGTCCAATACAAAGAAAATTCTTGTTCGTTGTTACTGTTATAAAAAGGCGAATATTTTATTCTCTTGGAAGTCTACTACTTGTAAGATTTCGAAGGAATAAAATGTTGTAGTTTTTATGATAAGGGCGTTTATCATTCAATCTTGTAAATAATTCTTGTATATTATAACATGTACATTTTAATATACAGCAATACTTGTTTATAATTAAAAAAAAAGGAGAATAAAATTTAGTTTCTACTTTTTAACATGCAATAGCAAAGGTTTGAACCCCAAGTCCAATACTTTTTTTATGTAAATAAAAAGCACCTGATTTTAATGAAAGCTCAAGTAAGATCTCATTATATGAAAGAAGTAAGTTTTGCAATGTTTGCTTTACAATTTTCAGTATTTAAAAGTTTTTTGGATGCTAGTTTAAAATGTAAATTTTTTTTATTTAATTTTAATTTCCTTCAGGTACTTAATCCTCTGGATGCAATATGTGATCGTAAACGTGCTGATGCGATATGCGTATCGAATTTGAAAAATGCCAAAGCTGTAGACAAAAGTGTTTTGATTGAAAGACCCGATGTGAAAATCTTTTTACCATTCCGTTTTTATGTGTATGAACCGAAAAATCTATTTATACCCAATACATATAATAGATACTTGGGTAAGTGTTTAAGAAATTATATCTGCACTATTAAATGTTAATGATTGTTTTTGTACATTTTATGTTTATTGTGTATAAAATATTTATTAATTTATTGTTGTAAAGGAACTTAAATGCCCTCGAAAAAGGGTTAAACGTTTAAAGCTTTTTTAGACTAATCCAATAAACGTTTACGATTCCTTTACTCTTCTAGTTCTTAAGTTAATGTTACATTTTTTCCTTTTTTCATTTTATCTATGTAATGGCAAATATAAAAACAATTTTAGTGGTTCCTAGTGGTGATCATTTGACATCATTAGTTGATGAAATTTCATATATCTCACCGCCAGCACCAATGCTCTCGCAAATACATGACATACCGCCAGAGCTATTCTGTAATGGTGACAATCGGCCACCAGTTTGCGGTGCCGTTTGTGAATGTGTTCATAAAATCGATATACCATTAGGAGCGGTTGTGGAAGTGGTGTTAGTCGATGAGGCTCAACAGGCAAACCTCAGTCATCCATTTCATTTACATGGTACGGCTTTCTATTTGGTAGGTTTGGGTCGTTCTCCGGACAAGACTATAAAGAAAATCAATTTGAAACACGCTCTAGAATTGGATCGCATGGGCATGATTGAGCGTGATTTTAACCATCCGCCTCTTAAGGATACCATCGCTGTGCCCAATAATGGCTACGCTGTAATGAGATTTCGTGCTGATAATCCTGGTTACTGGATGTTCCACTGTCATTTTCTATTTCACATAGTTATAGGCATGAATCTGGTCTTTCATGTCGGTACCCATTCAGATTTACCACCTGTTCCCGAAAAGTTTCCCACATGTGGCGATCATAGGCCGCCGGTTTCTCTATTTTAAGCCTCTCTCAAGACATATGAACAGAGAGATTGGTTGGTGTCTTAACTTAAATTATAAATTTATTTTTTATTTAGTTTTAAAGTAGAAAAAAAAAGAAACTAGTAGAAGTAGAAAAGAGGAAGTATAGATAAGGTTATGCCTTTGACAATCACTGTATATTGTATAAAAAGAAAAAAAAACAAAAGTCAGTCAGTAAGAGAAAGCGACGGGCCATGTTGTGTATATATATTAAATGAAACCTTTGCAAATAATGCCGCACTATTCGGAAGCTATTTAGCAGGTTCATACCATATTATGTTTACTAATCACTCATCATTCATTCATTTATTCTAACAAAAAAAAATATATATAAAAAAATTACTAAACACAAAACCATGTTTCAAAAAACAAGAAAGTTGTGTAACTAACATTTTACATTTTAGTTAAAAAGTTAATTAAATTGAAATTAAATTGCTTTTATCTATAAATAATTACATACAATTATCAATGTATCTTATATCATTTTTATTTTATCTTTAATTACTATGTAGTGATATTTCTACTGTCAATAACATTTAAGACAATATTTGTTTATTTTAATTATTATTATTTTTATGTTTGTTAATTTTTTGTTTTTTTATTTAACTAAATTTATAATAAATTGTTTATATATAAAACGAAATTATCTTTGCTTTATGTAAAAATTTCAATTTTTCTAAAACAAAATTATAATGAAACAAAACTGCCAAAACCCTGTATTCATCTAAGGGTAAGTTTAATATTATATTTTTCTTGTAATCTAACAAAAGCTACAAATAAAACTCAGAGCAGTACTATAAACTGTGACATTCCATACTAATCGAGTACCAGAAGAACTTGCGGTACTAATCATACAATAACTTTCTCTACCATAATTTACTATCCTCACATACATATACTATCCTAAACATCAACTGCACATTGACTAGACTAATATACTATACCAGCCATGATATATTCAACTCTGTTATGGTTTTTCAAATCAATGCAAATATCCCAGCAAACATTTTTTGCCGTCTTAAGTCAGAAGTTTGACAGAAAGTTTGCACAAGATGTTGAATTCGTATCCGCAGTCTGCCAGAAAACGTAACGAAAATCATGTGGGGGGTTGACAATAGACTGGACCTCTTTGTCTGAAGAAATCATAAAAAATATGCCAAAATGTCTAAGAGAATTAATTCTGTACTAATTCTGACGAATTTTCTAGGGAAATTCAAAAGGAATTTTCAACATGTCTGAGCATTGTCAGAAAACATTAGACAATACTTTTTACATCCTGTCATATAAATGTCAGAGAAAAGTCGGAGTTAAAATTAGAGATTTATTAGATATGTTGTTTAAAATTTTCCAAGCATTGTTCTACTGCTCATGGCAGCTCATTAGACAACATTTGCCTATATTTTATAAGATTAAAATTCAAATATTTGTGCTCATAGCCTGAAACGATAAATGAGAATTATAACGAAAACTAAAATCAGACAATGTGCAGAAGTGACTACTTAAGGTCGTATTATGTTGCATGTCTTGAAGGAAATTAAATTGCCTTGGAATAATGTGCAGACTATTCTGATATTAATAGGATAATATTTCAGGAAATATGTAGAATAACTCGGCTGATTATCTGGTAAAGACTCAGATTTTTACTGACGTTAGACATGTCGGCAAAAAATGTTTCCTGGGATGATATAGCCTTTATCACAGAAATTTAAAGTGTCAAAAGGGTAATAAATCTGTATCTTTAAAACTTGCGATCCGACTACGAAACGATGTATGTAGAAATCATAGCGGAAGACCTAAACTTTACGAATGTTGAAATTTTGACTGCCCTGTTGAAACAAACGTTGAGCAACAGGGCATAACGCGTGTTTCAGTGGCTTTCTGGTTTAAAGTTAACTACCTCGGAATCAACAAAACTTCTTAGGCTTGTAACATTTTTAAATGTTATTTGATCTTAAAAATTTTAATTGAGTTAAGCTAAAAAATACAAAGAAATAATGTCGTAATATGTGTTTTCGTATCTCTCACAGTTTAGAAGATATTTGACTTTAAATAAGAAATAAATATATTTTTTGTCTTGACTTTTTCTAGTATTTCGCTTACAACTTTTTAGTTAACAGTTGGACATTAAATTAAAAGTAAGCATTAAATTTTTGACAAAATTCTGAGTAAAACTGGTGACAAATTTTTCTTAATATCTGCATTCGTGAAGTCGGAAATAGGCTAAAAATTTAAAATTTTGAAATTGACATGAAAAACATGTTTTTTTAAGTATCTTCATTATTTTTAATTTTGTAAAAAAACTTTGTTTACTCTTTAATCACATATCGCAAAAGGCAATCCATTGACAATGTGCTTAGCGCCAATAATTGTGTAATTTGGACATGTACCATACATTCAGAATGGCCGAAAATGCTCAATTTTTAAAAATATTTTTTGTGTTTAAGGGCCTCTAAAAAATTGTGACGGTAGATTTTGAAAATTCAAAGTACTAACTTTTCAAATATATGTAGATAGTGCTAAGAATTTTGTCGAAAATTGAAGAGAGCTTTTTCATAAATGTGGACACAAACGCAGATTTTCTGAAAAAGTCAAAATTTAAATAATTCTTAAATAGTACTTTCTTTTAGGTCCTTCCGATAATGATAATTCCACTTGCATTGGGGTACCTTCCGTTAATGTGCTGACTAGTCAAATATTAATCATATAATATTTCAGAATATATGCAGAATATCGTAACAGAAAATCGCAGAGTATTCTACTAAATGTTTAAGGGAATATATCAAAAGAAATTTAATTATTTTTGGCTTGAGTTCGGTTTTAATTTAATTTTTCAATTGAACTATATTTGATTTAGAGATAAATGCGAAGCATGTAGACAAAGAAAATTTTGACTGCGCGTAGGGTTGAACTGACGTTTCGATAGCTCCCGCTAATATCATCAGAGCTCTTTACCACTTAGACCCCCCGACCAAAGTCGGTGGCATGCAGTCATAACTTAATTGTCTAAGGGATTTTTAGACAAATCGGTTGATTGTCTGGAAAAGTTATTAAATAGATGTATGTTTTTATTCTTTTTGCGTTTTTTAGTCCTTTTTTCAACTTCGTAGCGCATTTAAAAACATTTTGGCTATAAATGCGAAACCCTGTAACAAATTTTTATTATTTTTCACATGACGATCTGGTGTTAAATCTAAGAACATCATATTGTTTGTGTCTTACTTAAACTGATCATACACACACTCATACAAAGGTACTTACGTACGTACGTACTCTAACATAACCACACTTAAACTTAAAAACAAATCATAATAAAAAATTCTAACATTGCCTTTAAATTTCTTACTCTAAACAGTTGCTTCCGATGCTGATCATTTGACATCGTTAATTGATGAAGTTTCCTACATACCTCCACCTTCGCCAGTGCTCTCACAATTCGATGATATACCCAAGAGTTATTTTTGTAACGGTGACAATCGTCCCGCTGATTGTGGAGAGAATTGCGAGTGTGTCCACAAAATAGATTTGCCACTTAATGCTGTCGTAGAAGTGGTTCTAATCGATGAAGTGCAACAAATCAACATTAGTCATCCTTTCCATTTGCATGGTATACCGTTTTATGTGATCGGTATGGGTCGATCGCCAGATGAAGACACTCAGCGTATGAGCTTAAAGCTAGCTCTCGATTTAGATAGACGTGGTATTTTAGATAGAAAATTTCTTATGCCTTCGCTGCGGGATACAGTGGCTGTGCCCAATAATGGTTATACGGTGATAAGATTTCGAGCCGATAATCCGGGAGTTTGGATGTTCCATTGTCATTTTCAATATCACATAGTCATTGGAATGAATTTATTGTTTCAAGTGGGCACAAAAAAGGATTGGCCACCGGTACCGGCTAATTTTCCAAAATGCGGCAATTTTGTACCACCCATATCGATAGATTAATAAAATTTCATTTCTTTTTTAAATGTATGTATTTAATATTTCAAAATTTAAGCGATCTTATTCCATACATTAGTAAGGAAGAGCTGAAATCTTTAAAATTTATTATTTAGTTAAATATTTTAGGGGGTGTGCTGTAAAACTCGTGCTTTGAGATTGTGCGATTTCTCAAAACGAAAAACGCTGTTCTTTTAATCGGACGATTTAGTGCATTCGAAGTTAAAATCTAAAGCATTAAAACCAATTAAAAAGCTGCAATAAATAAGTCAGCCTTTGAGTTGAACTTTTTGTTGGAAGCTAGGCGATTTCAAAACGAGCGTTTTACAGCGCACTCCTTTTTGTTGTGCTTTTGTTTGAAGCTTTTCTTTTAACTTAGATGTTATGAGCAGGTAATGTGAAAATAATAAAAAATGTAATAAAGTTTAATAAAATCAAGATAAAAAAACACAAGTTATGAGAAAAATTTTAAAGTCCATAAGTTCTACATGTAAATTAATTATTCTCTCAGTGTATTTTTTATTTTAAGTTTATAGCAAAATAAATTTAAAATTATTTATTAACATGTAAGCATCTTTAAATAAATAATACAATTTCGTTGTTATTTTTAGAAAATAAATTTTTTATATTTACACACAATTTGACCATGTTTACAATATTTATTAACAAGTGTTTTATTTGAAGCGGAAAGTTCAATTAAAATATAGGCAAAAAGAAATAATATGCATAAGATGCATGCGATCCATACCTATGGTTGTTATCCGTCCTCTTTTTCCCGGACACTGTCCTCTTTTTGTGGTCTCTGTCTGGGAAAAAAAATTTGGGTCCGGGAAAGTCCTTTTTTTACCGACTTAAAAAGAGAGGTTATTATTCGCGTAAAGTTTCTGTTTTTCGGAAGTTGTTATTATTTGGTTTAAGTTCACAATAATTGAATTAATGTAAATTCAAATTATTTTTAAGAGTGGAATATTCCAATATCTAATCAGACTAGCAGAACGGATTAGTACTACTAATTTCGACAGCCGCTACGCTGTCATCATCAGCGTCCTTTGTTCGCTTTACCACGTTTGATCGTGGATACTAGTATTAATGAAACATCAGCTATTTAACCAAATTTTATGAGGAAATAGAATATGAGTCCTATTCCTTTTATTAATATGGTGAGCCGAACAAATTTTTTTCTGTTTCTGTTTTTTTTTCTGAGAGAGAAGTAACACAATCAGGATATTAATGCCTACCAATTAATTAATTAATGTGTTACCTTCTTTGGGAAAAGGATAGGGTAGAGAGAACAGGTGGTGAAGTGGGAGAGATAGAAAGCTTAATTCATTTACAACCCTGCTATTACGTGTTTTTTGTAGAGCAGTGTTGCAAGCCACTCTGGTGTCAGGTAGAGGCATTGAGTTGCTTAAGCTGTATAGCCATTTTTATTACTTCTTTTAATTCGCCTACGGTTCTGCTACAATACCGACGAAGGAGGGTGCTGTGAAGTGCATTGGAATATGTCAGTATTAATCGCTGCCGGTACTGGCAAGGTGATCAGTACTAAGCCTTCATCACTTTAACTGTCTAACAAAAACCAACATACCAGTGCACATGAGAAAATTGCATGATGTTGTTGGTTTGCCTGAAACTAGTCTTGAACTCAAGACCTCAGGGTTGGTAGTCAAACGCGCTAACTACTCAGTCAACAGCACCATTTATATATTTGTTCGCTTTTATATTGGCTGAAAAATTGCATTTATTAAAAAGCAAGCTTATGTTGTAAATAATTCTGGCTGTTTATGAGGGTTATGATATGTTATTCTAAGACGTAGGTACCCTACGGTAAATGGAACTGACACAAAACAAGTGGTAGGGACCAGTCCGAGTTCTAACACTTCCTATGAAGCGGACCAGCCACTTTTACATGGGGATGGCCTAGGATGGGGTTAATTGATACTTTGTATGCAACTTGTAACTTGTCTCTGAACTACCTTATGGAGTCCTAATCGGTGTAGAATAATATAGATTATATATAAATATTATTCCAAAACTCAGCTGTAGTTATCGAATAACTTATTTTTTCATTGTTACAAATCTAAGTAGCAACTGTATTTTATTTTAAGCGGTGTCTTTGATAGGATTCGAACCGACAACCTGCGGCATGACAGCCTAGTACACTACCCACTCGACCACAGGGGAACTTATATTTCAATGCTATAAATACCAGTTAGGCTGGAGTTAATATCTGAATATAGTTACGGAACAGGTTCCTGAGTGGCATGGCAGTCTCATTGAAGGGAGACAATCAATATTGTATATACTATGTGATAGGCCTTAGATCCATGTGCATCGAATTTGTTCAGTACCGTTTACTACAATACTAGCCGGAGTACCAACTAAATTGACTGAAAATGGTTAATATGTAACCATTTACACAATATGTCTTTTTTTCACCATTCACTACTCCTTATTTTTGGTACCAGTCTCATTTTCTCAAGTCATAGGACGAGTACTTTTGGATCATTTGTCACCAAATTTTCCGCAGGGTATGTATTTAAAATATCGATGGTGTTGCGTAAAAAGGGCCAAATTAATATAGCTTTAAGCCGGGGTTCATAATTTATTTAATCTGATTTAAAAAAACGAACACACATACTGCTTAAGTTTTTTTCGGCTTTTCTGCAGAAACACCCAGGGTCTTGGCAAGATTCGAGCCTGCGACCGCTCGCTAATAGTCTAGCACACTATCCACTACACTATGGGGGTACCCCGTATGTGAATGTGAATCTAAATTGATTATTAGGCTAAGGTTCATAACGTTATATTCAGAAAGAATCAGGCATGATTAATATTTCAAAGAACAAGGGAAAAATTAACATTAACTTAGTTTTTCTACGCACACAGCAGAATATAGCAGCGCTACTTTCGGAGGCCGCTACACTTCCATCATCAGTGCTCATGTGTATTTTGCTTATGCCTACTTGTGATGTGGATCTGTTGAATGTGAGTTCCCTTCTTATATGTACATAAAAACTTTTCGTGAAAATGAATACGAGAATTCAATCACTTAAGTTGATGTTAACTAACCTGTTCATCACAACAATGCCCAGTGTTATCGTTGGTTTATTTTTCTTCATTTCCCTTTTTTCCTGATTTCTTTATAGTTCATAATCTTTAATTCATGAACAAATAAGACATTTTTACAAAACAATAAAAATTTATTTAAAGTCGGTAGCCCTACCGTTAGAGATATTTGATGTGTAATCGACAACACTATAAATTAAAAAAAATATATATTCGCAATATTTTAAATGATAGTTGAAACCTGAAACGCAAAAAAAAACTCCCTTGCTAACATTTTCATAATTTTACAGGAGAAGCAAGAAATATACTAATTTATGTAACTGGCCGGGTCTTTTTCTTTTAATATTTTTTTAATTATATTGCTATTTTTGTTCGGGAAAGTCTGATTTTTATAGTAATTATGTGTGTTGGTCAAATACATCGCAATTTATTAAAAAGCCTTTCTTATAAATAATTAAGCTGGAATGAGTTAATTTCCAAGATCCTTACCACCAATATTTCATGGAAGATACATACATCAACAAAATTACACTCAAAGAATGATAATTTTTCGAATAGACAAAATATTATAAATAAAACAAAAGATATTGTTAGATATTCTATTTGATGAAGACTGTGACGAAATGTTTTTAAAAATTGCACGAAAAACAAAACCAAAGCTAAAAAATATCGAATTTGATACTGTCGATATATTTGGAAAAAATATCAATATATCGAAATTAAAAATATCGACGATATATATCGATATCGATATTTTCGCCCATCCCTATTTCCAACAGCCTTTGCCTTACAGATCTTATCTTAATTGCATATTTAACAAAATAAACAGCATAATATCGAAAAAAAAGCCCATAGCCTAAAATTTCAAAAAAGCCTAAGTTTTAGAAATTTCTTTAAAGTTTTTCGTTCCCTAGAACTTGAAGTTTTTCTTTAGTTATTTGGGAAGCTGAAGGCGAATATTCTATACTCTATATTTTTATCAGCTCTATTTTTGGTTGCCAGAAATGCACTAAATAACAACTGAAATTTACAGTTCTCAGTCGCCAGTTGCCATCACTAGTATAATTTTCAGCAAGTGGCAGCCATCTGAGGCTCGGTTGCCACCAATAATCGGCCTATTAATATTTTTTTTTAAACTTGAGAAATATGCATTTAAAAAATTTTTACAACTTCAAAAATATGCATTTATTCCCAAAATATGCACTTACCACCAAAATATGCCAAAATATGCAACTACAAATTGATGCCAAACTACTTAAAATTTTATGATTCTTATAGATAATTAGTCGGTGCCTCTTTATCTATCACTACAAAAAACATGCATCTGCATGAAAGTCCGGTCCCGGTTTATAAGAGAAGTACTTTTTGTGTTTCGTTTTTAAAAATTTTTTTAACTATTTATCATGCTTGCCGATATCGATGCCGATCGACATTTAAAAAAATATATCGATATCAATATACATATATCGATATACTTTTTTCCACTTGCCCATTCCTTACTTGCCTTAGTAAAAAAACAAATTTCACACTTTCTCGATTGAAATAATTCGTCCTCTTATAGAATGAATATAAGATAAAACACGACAAAATATATACCAAATTAAAGGGTAGACCCAATAGAATTTGAAGACATACAAATTTTTTCAGAGCTCTCTTAGCGACATTTTAGTAATTGACAGAAAACACAACACTTTCCTTTGGCTAAGAAATTGTATTAAATAAATAAATGATTGTACAGTTCAAATAAAACAAAATCTTAAAAACAAAAGCAAACATTTTAATTACATACTTTATTTATTGAATTTTCCTCCCCTTACGTCTTTAGGTTGACACCGAAAAAAAACAATTTCCCTGTGTGATATTAGTAATTTTATGCGAAATATCCCATAGTGCAACTAAAACACTTTTCAATTAATTAAGAAATTTATAAATTTGGAGAGCCATATTTTCTTAGCTGTTGCCGATGAAGTTTCCGAGATGGTAAAATGTACAATCTTGGCATTTTTTTACATCCGGTCCTTAGCATTTGCGACTATATGCTAAATCTCGTTACAATTATCCAACACAATAGCGTTACCCGAGTCCATTTTCATAGCTAGATTCTCCGGATTTTTTTTTTTATCAAAATTATTAAGTTTACGTTAACCACCCATACATACATAAGATAAATACATAAGATTTTTTTATGTGCAGCTTTTTCACATGAAAATCTTGTATTTGTTTCTTCTAAATTTACGGGTTAAAAAATATTATGGCAACGCTGCCTGTACCGGCGTTAAAAGCGCGGAAACTAAAAAAATTACAAACAGGAACTGTCAAAGTATTGAAGAAACAAAATGAAAAAGAACAAATGAAAATTAAAGCCACAGTACTGCCAGATAGAATCAATAAGAAACAAATCAAAAAAAAGAAATACGTTAATATTGTGCAATTATATACAAACAACAAACCAAAAACAACATAAAATCAACTATTTCAACCTCAATATTAGGCAATTATTAAAAAAAAAACAATTCATAACAGCATACACAATAAGGTATTGCCAGAACTATTTTCTTTGAAGAACGTCCAATAGACTCCATGTGTCCATAGAAACCCATAAAAGCAAACATCACATCACGTCGAACTTAATTTTATCAAAAATAAATTTTAAAAAATTTAGCTATTTTAATATGTCAGATGAATTAGAAAAAGCGGGACTATTTATAGACGATATTTACAGATTACGGGTACAAGATCCTCGCATAGCCACCGAAACTAATGATTTGAGAGAAGAATGTTTGGAATATGCCAATAAATTAGAAGAGTTCCGAAAATTGGCTATAGAATTTCATAAAATTGTCAATAACTATGGCAAAGATGTGGAAAAAGAAAAATTAAGAGCTATAGGTACACAAAATAAACTGAAAACTATGGCCAAACAAAGGCAAGCGGAACAGCAGCTGTACCAGGTTAATTAATATCACATTAAATATGTATAAATTTATAAAAAAAAATCTTATATTATAGAGTAAAATTCATGAAAAGAATTTAGAATTGGAACGTTTGAAAAGTGAGTATCAATATTTGCAGCGTATTGAGTCCGAACAACAGGAGCTTATTAATAATTTTTTGATGAATCAATAAAAGTAACAAGTGCCTGTTCGTAAATGCTTCACTGCAGTGCATCACAAAAGAAAAGTTCACTTTGCAATGCCAATGCAGTTATGTTGATTCGTTTACAAACGGGCTCCAATATACATATATTTTAAAAAATTTTTGTCTTTTAATTTATTACTAAAAGATTTGACCTACATATTAAAACTTATAAAATAATATAGAATTACACATACGTTTCCCACTTAGCATATAATTTCCTTCAGCGACTGTACATTTTTGCGATAACAAGCAAAACTACATAAAGGTAAATTAGTTTTAGAACAATTATACACCTTACGATTATTACATCCAGCTATGCTGCATAATTGCTGTTTCGGTGGTTCTTTTGGTGTTTGAGCTTCCAAAGGAAATTCCACACCTAAAGGCAATTGTATTACACCACCTTCTACTGTATTTTTATAACTAATCATGGGTATTAAATCTTTAGCTGTTTTTGGTTTATTTCCCGATCTATGTTTGCTTTCTTGTTTCTTAAGTAAACGTTCCATCGTTTTCTTTTTATCCTTTTCACGTTTTTCATCCGCCTGTTGCCTGCGTCGGAGAATTTTTAAGGCCGCTTTTTGTAATTCTTCTGCAGTTTGTGGTTTTTCTTTTTCTTTGTAGCCAGTTGGCAAGGCCAAAAGCGTTTCAGAAAATCCTGGCGCAGATTCCGTATCATTATTACGATCATACATAGCTCGTTGGCGGGCGGTCATTAATTTGGGATCTTTCATTTTGCGTAATTCAACATCTTCAATTTCTTCTAGTTTTCCAGATTCTACAGCCGTCAGCCAACGTTCCTCTTCACTGGAAGTGGCACTATCACGTCGCCGTTTGGTTTTCTTTGGGTTGGCAGGTGTTACTGATGTTTGAGTGTTTAAAGCCTCAGTATTATCTATCTTTTTTGCAGACTTTTTTGAGCTTGTAGGCTTTTCGACATTTATTATGGGGACATCATTATCTGGAACTTCTGCTTTTGTTTGGTTTTCCACACTCTCTTCCATTAGTTCCTCCTCTCCTTCTACATCGACATTTTCCTCGACATTTACAAAAGATTCTTTACTTTGATTATTACTAGTCGGAGTGTCATTTCTCTCATCCTCGATATCGATATCTTCGCTTTCTTGTTCTATATTTATTGAAGAATCCTTGATCTTTCCAAAACTGTCTTGTTTATTTTTGGTGCCCTTGTGGTGTTTATGTTTTTTCTTGTGCTTGTCCTTCGAATGATCTAGAAATATTTTAGTTATTTATAAAAATCTACGCCTTTAAATGTGATAATACCTTCTCTATCTTTTTTTGCCATTTCTATTAGTTTACAGATTTTTTATTTATTTAACGAAAATGAAAATACCAATTGTAAAATATTTTTGCAGTTTTAGTGGCATTCACAATGGCATGATATACAGTTAATGCTAAGTACTGCCAGATGCAAGTTATCCGGTGGGCAGAGTTGGTTACCAGGCGAACTCATTCTATTTCTGTGGACTTTTGACAAACTAAGTGAAATATTAAAAATTTTCAGTAGAGCATGAATACTATTATATTACGTTTACATTATGAGCAAATTACGTACATTTGCGAAATTACTTCGAAGTGTTTCCACTCAGCTTGTGAGTGATTTGGTGCTCGAATTTTCGTTGTCAAATGATGGACTTATAGTAAGTTTCCATTATGAGCAAATTACGTAGATTTGGGAAATTACTTCGAAGTGTTTCCACTATGCTTGTGAGTAATTTGGTGTTCGAATTTTCGTATCAAATGATGCACTTTCTTTATAAGGTGTACGCAGCAGATGTAATTGAGTTTTTTCCATATATAGTTTGACATTTAAAATTAATAAAATATTCTTTAATGTAATTTTTCCGAAATTGCCAATCACAACTGATGGATGACCCAGGGATGGAGCTTGTAAAGCAACGCAGGGTTGCATAGAGTATTTTCGAATTTGGAGTAAATCCAGTCATATGAGATAATTTGCCGATATGAAAAATATATGGAAAATCATGTCACAAATTACTTCATTTGGGTAATTGTGATATTTTGGCTGAAATTACGTATATAGAATCGCACTATTACTTTATAAAGTGTACGCAGCAGCTGTAATTGAATTTTTTCCATATATAGTTTGACATTTAAAATAAATGAAATATTCTTTAACGTAATTTTTTCGAAATCGTTAATCACAATTGCTGGAACAGTATTTTCGACATAATCTGGAGCTCATTAATAGCATGTTTCCACCAACTTTAAATTACGTAGATTTAGGTAAATTACTTCGAAGTGTTTCCACCGAGCTTGTGAGTGACTTGGTGTTCGAATTTTCGTAGTCAAATGATGCACTTACTTTACAAGGTGTGCGCAGCAGCTGTAATTGAATTTTTTGAGTATATAATTTGACATTTAAAATTAATTAAATATTATTTAATGTAATTTTTTTGAAATTGTCAATCACAATTTTAAAAGCAACGCAGGTTGTATAGATAAATTCAGTTCGAAAAATAGTATTTTCGACATAATTTAAAATAAATCACATACTTTGAGGTAATTTGGTCGTATGTAAAAGTATGGTAAATCATGTATAAATCAAGATGATTTGCTTAAATCACCATGATTTGTCGAAATCATGCCGGTGGAAACATACTATAAGTCATTTGAGATAATTTGCCAATAGTAAATATATATGGGAAATCACGTTGCAAATTATCTCATTTGGGCAAATCAAATATTTTGGCCGAAATTAAGTATATGGAAACGCACTATTAAAGGGCAGAATGAAGCTTTTTGTGTATGCATTTAGGGTAAAATAAAAACTAAACATAACTAGCCGATCTCGATTAGAATTTTAATTAAAATTTTTTTAAGAAAATTATTATTTGACATATCGTCATAATTTTATTTTAAATGCAATTTATTTGCTGGAGTTTAAGCAATTGCCTACATGCAGCATTTCGTTGGTGCTTTACCAACTCATCAGTAGACTTCAAACACAATTTTGAACAGTTACAAACCCTTTATCTTATGTACAAACTTTTAAAAACCATTTGAGAGCTTACAAATATATAAATGATTTTCAAAAATTTCCGAAACCGCTTTTCGATATACCTAGAGGAAAAAATCCTTAAGCCCGGCCGACGGCTGGCTATGCAGAAATCTTTACTCAGCGAAACCGCTTTTCAATATACCTACAGAAATAAACCCTTAAGCCGGACGAAGGCCGGCTATGCACAATTCTTTACCCAGCGAAGCCGCTTTTCGATATACCTAGAGGAAAAAACCCTTAAGACCGGCCGAAGGCCGGCTATGCATAAATCTTCACTCACCGAAGCCGCTTTTCGATATACCTAGCGGAAAAAACCTTTAAGCCCGGCCGAAGGCCGGCTATGCAAGATTCTTTATTCAGCGAAGCCGCTTTCCGATATACCTAGAGGAAAAAATTCTTAAGCCCGGCCGAAGGCTGGCTATGCAGAAATCTTTACTCAGCGAAGCCGCTTTTCGATATACCTAGAGGAAAAAACCCTTAAGCCCGGCCGAAGGCCTGCTATGCAAGAATATTTATTCAGCAAATCCGCTTTTCGATATACCTAGAGGAAAAAGCTCTTAAGCCCGCCGAAGGCTGGCTATGCAGAAATCTTTATTCAGCGAAGCCGCTTTTCAATATACCTAAAGGAAAAAACCCTTTAGCCCGGCCTAAGGCCGGCATGCAGAAATCTTTACTCAGCGAAGCCGCGTTTCGATACACGTAGAGGAAAAAAGCCTTAAGCCCGGCCGAAGGCCGACTATGCAGAAATCTTTACTCAACGAAGCCGCTTTTCGATATACCTAGAGTAAAAACCCTTAAGCCCGGCCGAAGGCCGGCTTTGCAGAAATCTTTACTCAGCGAAGCCGCTTTTCGATATACCTAGAGGAAAAAACCTTTAAGCCCGGCCGAAGGCCGGCTATGCAGCAATCTTTACTCAGCGAAGCCGCGTTTCGATACACGTACAGGAAAAAACCCTTAAGCCCAGCCGAAGACCAACTATGCAGACATCTTTACTCAGCGAAGCCGCTTTTCGATATTCCTAGCGGAAAAAACCCTTTAAGCACGGCCGAAGGCCGGCCATGCAAGAATCTGTATTCAGCAAAGCCGCTTTTCGATATACCTCGAGCACAAATCCTTAAGCCCGGCCGAAAGCTGGATATGCAGGAATCTTTACTCAGCGAAGACGCTTTTCGATATACCTAGAAGAAAAAATCCTTAAGCCCGGCCGAAGGCCGGCTATGCAAGAATCTTTATTCAGCGAAGCCGCTTTTCGATATGCTTAGAGGAAAAAACCATTAAGCCCGGCCGGCTATGCAGGAATCTTTACTCAGCGAAGCCGCTTTTCGATATACATAGCGGAAAAAACCCTTAAGCCCGGCCGAAGGCCGGCTATGCAGGAACCTTTATTCAGCGAAGCCGCTTTTCGATGTACCTAGAGCAAAAAACCCTCAATTCCGGCCAAAGGCCGACTATACAGATATATTTCCTAAGCTCGTTTTACGAAAAATTGTCCAAAAATAAGAAAAACGGGCCTAAATTAAAAAATGAAAAATTTCCTCAAAACAGGAAAAATAAATAAATAAAAAATGGCCCCAAAATAGGAAAAATGGCTCCAAAAAATTTAGTTGTTGTTTTGAATGAAAAAATGTTGGGGCCATTTTTCATTTTTTAGTTTGGGGCCATTTTTAATTGGGGCTATTTTTCCTCAAGTAGGAAAAATGTCCCACACTTAAAAATGAAAAATGGCTCCAAATATTTTCTATTGCAAACAACAACAAAAATTTTTGGGGCCATTTTTCCTATTTTGGGCCATTTTTCATTTTTGGTTTGGGGCCATTTTTCATTTTTTAGTTTGGGGCCATTTTTCATTTTGGTGTAATTTTTCATTGGGGCCATTTTTCAAGGAGCCGTTATATAATGTTGGCTATAGGCAACATTATGCAGTTGTGGTGAATTAAAAAATCACGTAAATTGTGTTTAATATATTTTTTATTACAATTTATGTATGGAAAGATACCAAACAATTATTTGTGGGTTGCAGCACAAATAAAAATTGAATTTACTGCATTTAGAGCGCGGATAGCCAGAGTGGCATAGCCTACATCTGCCTTTTGCTCCCCATTCTACCTAGTGACCCATATTGTCAAATCTTATGTATTTTGCAGGTTCTAGAGCATATGACCGCCTATAGGAACTTGATTTAGAGGCTGTTGAAAGAGTTAAGCGGCTATTACACGGTCATACTTGGTATGTTGAGAGTACAATATCAAAATATTTTTGATTTTCAACATACCAAGTATGACATACACGAATTTTTCGCTATTAAACGAGTATGATGGTATGATGGCATACCATTGTCACATACCAAGTATGATCGTCTAATAGGCGCTTTAGTGATGAACCCGATGGCGAAGAATTTGGTGATGAAGGAGATTCCTCCGCCCTCTTTTTCTTGACAAAGCCTCTGTTTACAATATCCAGTATACAAAGCCATTGGGCCGTGCGAATAAAAAGGTAGCTAAAGCTAATTCTAGCAAATTTGGAGTTTAAGCTACCTTAGAGGTGAATAAAAATTTGCGTTAAACCTAGTACTTTATACTGACTAGTAGAAACTAGTTTTTCCAACTTTAACTTAGAAAAGGTCTGAATAAAAACTAGCAAATGCATGTGATTGAGGTGCTGGAAGTTGGCATTTTGCTGCTTTATTTAGCAAAAAACAAAGGTGTTATAGTTTATTTTCATTTAAATGTTAATATTTCTGCATCATCTTTTGCTGATTTTTTAAAGGCAGCTGGGATTTTTAAAATAAATCTTTAGAATTCTTTGAAATATTATTCGTGTACCTTTGCAAAAAAAAAAAATGTGGTAGGTCATAAACGATTTCTGCCAGCTGTTTTAAGTCAGATCGTAGGTTACTATCTGAACCAGGCAACTTACCCTGCGTTTAGACAAGTAAGTACTTGCATGCAAGTTCTGTGTACGTATTATCAACGAAAAAGCAATTTGTATTCATTTCTCTGTCTTTCTCATAGCTGAACCAAAAGTGTGTTAGTAGAAAAGTTTGAGTGTATTGAGTTTTTCGAACTTGCACTTGCATGTGTAAACGCCAGGTTACAACAACATTACCACGATTATATGAAAGGAGTAGCAAATCTTATTGTTTCTAGTTTGGCTATCTCTTTCATGCTATGGTGGTAATGAATAATTACACATGATTATATGCGTTTTTAAACGTCAAAGTTGTGGATTCTGTTTCATATTATATGTGTCATATTTTCCGGCTTTTGCTACCACTTCTCAGCATTAGCTATTTTATAGCTTTCCTGAATTTCCACTATGTGAACCTTCCCCAGCCACCTTCCCTAAATTGTGGACTAGTATCGATCGCTATGCCATTCAATTCGCCGATAAGTACGCCTAATTGATGTGCCTTGGAATGGAACTATAACACAATACAGTTTCCCAATTTCTATTTAGTACAGTATGTTATTTGTTATTTAATCGTTTTATTAAAAAGTTTGTTGAATATTTGAACAATTTATAAGTGTGTACGTACAAAAACCTAATCAATGAAACTTTTTAAAATTTTATAAATATATCAAAATAAAAAACTATTAAAAAAAATACAAGAAACTTTAATAAAAAATTTATAGTTGTTTAAGGGTAAAAAAAAATAATAATAAGAAACGAATAACGGGTTTAACCTGCTTTTTTAAGGCTGAACCTATAAATCGTTTTATGTAAGAACAGAATGTGAGTTTTTTAATTCTTTGTTCCGTTTCACAAGTTTGTTTTCCCATTCAATTGGCACATATTTTTATAGGAAATAAAAACATATAACAACTATTGTTTTTTTATACATACATAAATATTTTGTTTAAGTATTTACTGCCTTATTCATAATACTTATCAAAGGTTTATAAAACCATTTTGTATTATGAACAACGCCGTTAGAATATAAATTATAGATTTAGCTTGTTGGCTGTATTTAGTGTTTTTCGAAACTGAAAACCCTTTTTGTAATAATCTCTGTTGGAGTAGCTTTTGTTTTAACCACTATCACTCCCACTGGTACGCCATAGTTAGGGAAGTATGGGTCGCGGTCGTACCACATAATGGGTTACAAATCATGTAGGGTTATTGCGTTTATTTGAACGCAATCGAGCCAAGCCAGTACGTTCTTCTTCTTCGTCACTTGTATACTGATGTAAACCACTGGATCCTGCACCCGAGGCTCCAGATGACGAACCACCACCCGAGGGATTTCGCACCGAAGAGGTAGCCTGCAATAGTTCCTGGTCGGGAGCATTTCGATTTTCATATAGCAGCACTTGTAAAGTCTCTTCATATATACGAGCTTCAGGAAACTCTA
This sequence comes from Panzeria rudis, assembly GCA_956483635.1. NCBI lineage: Eukaryota > Metazoa > Arthropoda > Insecta > Diptera > Tachinidae > Panzeria > Panzeria rudis. The sequence continues at coordinate 101,575,523 of OY101450.1, read as the reverse complement.
CCTTAGTATGTTTGCGGTCCGTTGCATATACTATGGAAGTGCAGCAAACCTCGGCAACTTTCTTGCCATGTCCATAAAATGACCAGCAGCATATTTCACTTGGCCCAATGACATCTTTAATAAATAGAATGCGCTCATTAAAACGCAATGATAGTTTATCGAATAGTTCAATATTTTTCAGTAAATTGTCGTCCGAGTTACTGGTATAAGAATACTTATTATTTTGCCGTTGCACCACCAAAATGACAGCTGGTTTCGATGATGAACTTATTAGCATTTGCTCTTCTTTCTGAGATGTTATAAGGGGAATGCGACAAATAGGTTTGGGTTCTTGATGGGCTAATAAAGCACGCTCACACGACATAGCCAACTCAGTGATGCAATAGTATTTTGCTTCGGCGAGTAGTTCAGCTATTTCTCGGTGAGATTCGGGCAGGGGAACAGTCCCATCCCGAAGGTAGTTAAGAATGGTGCCAAAGTGTTGTCCACAACGATCAATTAGAATCCAACCTAAAAATTGGAATATTTTATAACCAGGCCTGGGAAGTATTTGAAGTACATGTATTCGAAATACAAATGCGTATTTTGTATTTGTATTTAAATTACCTCTTACAAATATAACTTGTATTTAGTATTTTAAATATCTAATGCTAAAGTATTTTGTATTTCATACTTATTGTTTAAAAATACACTTCCACAAAACACATTTACTAATTATAAATAAAGACTAACTCGATTCATATATCAGCAAAAATCGCTAGAATCACAAGCATGACAATTTTTAGAGCTAGCAGAACTGGAAAACTATGTCGATTCTCAAGCGTTTTGCCAACTATCACCGTGATATTTTTTAGATATTATATAAAAATGACATGAAAATAAAAATAATGATTTTTTAATCATCGTATGAATCGCGTGTAACTTACGCCTTTCGAGAAAAAACTAATAACAAACACAGGAGTTATTCTATGTGAAATCTACAAATTTAAAATTTGGCATACCTCAAATTTTGTTTATACTTTGTGACTTATTTTTAATTTTATGCAGTTTTTTGCTTCTCCTGTAAGACTTTTTAAACGTACCTTGCGCTAGGATCCCACTATCGTCGCAATGCACCGATTTTCGTCGGCTTACTGCAATGAAGCTATAGGTAATAAAGTAAAATGGATTTATTTATTTCAATTAATTGTGAAATAATGCCATATGGCTTTATTACCACTGCAGTGCACGATGGGCCGGGATTAAAATATGTTGGTCAAAAGTACATTTCAGGTAAATGCAAAATTAATTTGTACTAACTAAAAGAGGACAACTTAAGCTTTATTGCCCCAAAATATTTTGTGACTGTAGTCTCTGGAATTTTTTGACAAGTGTTTAAAGTAAAAATTTCCCATATTTTACCATTTTTTGCACTTAAAGCTGACCTCACTAATTTAAACAATAATAAAAGGAATTAAGCTGAGAATTATTGTATTAGCTTTTTTCTACACAGCCAATGAAAAAAATTAAAAAATATATCACAAAAATTAGATAAAGCTCTTCAGATGTGCTCAAAATGGAGTTATTTTTGAAATCCGAGTTTTTGTAACATCATAGTGCGCAAAAACGCGATCGATATTGAAATGTTTGTTATGACAAATAACTCGTTAATATGTATATTACTTATATTTGTGTGACCCTATGCGACCGTTCATAAACGTTCGAGATATCAACAATTACCCAATAAACTACCCGTAAGCTTTGGGCTTTAACAAGTGATTATATAATATTAAATCGGCACGGAAAACAAAAAAAAAGTGTGCTGTAAATTTGACCAGACCCACAATCCTACATGAATTTCTACCAGATGAATCCGAATGTGATGTTCGAAATTTCGAGAAAATTGGGGAAAACTGAATTTTTCGCGGTTTGTATCTGTTTTTCGCAATTTACTAGAATTTTTTACAGTGTACGAGTCAAACAGAACTCAGATTCAGATTTAGTGCGACGAAATTTACAGACCACTTTTTAACCCCCGACTAAAAATAGGGAAGTTTGTAGTTTGTGTCTGTGTATCTGTGTGGATGTACGAACCCTCGTACAGACCAAACGGCTGGACCGATTTTCATTTAGTTTTTTTTTCGAGAGTATTCTTAGCTATGTTTGAATAAAATTGGTCCAGCCATTTAGAAGATATCACATCTTTTCTAGATGTATCCTGTTGAATTTGTGTGTCTTTGACATCGTAGCTCCCAAACGGCTAGCTCAATTTTAATTTAGTAAATTTTGTTTGAAAGGTGACTTGAATCAAAATCTTCCAACCATGTTTAAATGTCCAGCCGTTTTGAAGTTATCATCTATTTTCTTCGGGGGTTTTTAAAATTTTTAATTTTATGTTATTATTTTATGTGCAGGGGTTGGTTGTCTGTTTTTATTTAATTTAAAGCATTAATGTAATTTGGTATATAAGCTTATTATAATTATCAGATCTTAATATTGTAATGTCACGCTTTAAAACTTCTCTTATTAACAGTCAACAAAATTATAGAACTTTATTTCAAATTTTCTCATCGCCATCTTGAATAGGTTAATTTGATTGTCCGATTCACAATCCTCGATTTCAAAAACACCAAAATAACTGATTTCCAAATCTTAAGAGTAATTAACAAATAGTGATGATCGCTTAAAAAAGTATTAATACTGTACCCGCCATATTGATTTCACCATTTAAAATTCCAAGTGTCTGTTTGTAAAATACCTATTACGGGGTCCCATAGTTTTCTTTGCCTTTTTTTATAATTAAAAGTTAGATGTTTTAAAATTTTTGGCAGTCATAGATTCGCAATCCGCGGCCCTGAAACCTACATATGACTGATCGCTAACCTCTGTCGCTCTTCGTCTTAAAGTAATTAGAAAATTATGATCTCTTTAAAATGTATCAATCTGCCTGTTCACAGGATCTGATACGGAATTGGATTGGAATTCCGTTTCCAATCCAGTTCCAATTGTGAATGCGTTCATGAAAACGTAGCGAAATTTCTTTGTTCAAAGTGCTTATTTTCGTTCAAAATTCAAAATATCGTTTAATAAGTTGCTTATTTAGTAATTAGAGGCTAGGAAAAATTTGTTCTGCCTGATAAATACATAAATTAAAGGGCTCCTGAACTCCAATTCATGAACAATTAATTCCGTTTCTCAACGGAAATTTTGCAAATCCAAGTACAAACGGTTTCATGAACGAAATCCAACCGGTTTTGTAGAGAAATCGATACAAAACCAATCCGTATTGGATTCTGTGAACAGGCTGATTATTATAGCCGCCATATTGATTTCATCATTTTAAATTCCAAATATCTGTTCGTGTAATATCTACCACGGGGTCCCATAGTTTCCTTTGTCTTTTTTTTACAATTTAAAAGAATGATGTTTTAAAAATGTTGGGCGCCATGTTGGATTTGAAAATTTTATTATCGGATTAGTAATCCGCGACTCTTAAAAACCTCCATATCTTTGATCTCTAACCTGTGTCGCTCCTAGTCTTAAAGTAATTAGAAAATAATGATGATCTCTTAAAAAAGTATCAGTATTATAGCCGCCATATTTTAATTTAAATTTTTTTAAATGGTGTCAATCACAAGTCCCCAGAGTTTCTTTTGCCATTTTTAAAAAAATAAAAGGTAGATTTTTTAAAGATTTTTTTTTGATGAAATTTAAATTTCGTATTTGAAATCAGTGATGTCAAAAACCCCCAATGCAATATTTTATAAAACCACTAAATCAATATTCTATTTATGGCCAAAATTCTTGAATCCTGACCCGTCGTGTAGTGTAGTGAAATTACGCACTTGTTTCTCAATTAGTTAAGAAATAATGCTATTTGGCTTTATTATCTGTGGCTCTATTGCAGTGACCCGACGAAAATCGGTGTATTGCGCAGATAGGGGGTTTTGGCTTAACGCCTGAAATGAATTTTTGTACAAATATGTAATTTTATATTTTATAGACGTATTTGTATCTACAGTTGATGATGCAATGAGATCAACACCTACTCTTGGTGTGTTATATGAAACCAGTAAACATAATAGATGAGACAAAAGAGTTACATATATTTGCCAAAAGACACATTAGATGTGCCAGGAACACATTAAGTATTTTGGCCACTACAAGCATGAATAATTTTATAAAAAAAACTATCTTTATTAGAGTTCACTACTCAGCAGTTGCTAAATGTACACTTTTGTGCAATAGTGGGTATATGGAGGCTCAAACTGGTAGAAGTCATATAAGTCTTTTAATATATGTGCCGTTTATTTTAAAAGCGGTGTAACTCCATATTTTTAATAAATACATATTTTTGTAGAATATCACATTTAGTCATATCTTTCGTAGTAACAGTGAAGCATCTCGAATATTTGCACCAAAACCCCATAGATGGCGTTACTTGTTTACTCGCGGAAGTAAAACTGCAAAATATTCAGTATAAAAGGCTCGTATTCTCGAAATTTAATTACAAGGAGATAATTCACTGTTACAATGAACGACACATATACCTGCCCTACAGGATGGAACTCTTTATGATTCTATAGTATAGCTTATGAAAACTAATTCAAAATTAAATGACGTATTTGATAAACCGAGTAACATATTACGTTCTCCGCTATAGAACTACAATAGTTAGAGGCGTTCAGTGTGGTGTTAAAACCAATTTGCCACAGCTTTAGATTATATTTAGGGCAACCACTGTAATAACCAGAGTAGATTGGCTGCATGGTAACAATATGATACATTTTAGCTGTATGTATTATACCTTAACTAAAAAGAGAGCTTAGAAAGATTAGATGTTTTTTAAACTGTCTTCATACAATTTGACACCAATTTGTGCTCATAAGGACCTGTAAAAATTTTGTGTTCCGTAGCAGGTTTCATTTACTCTCCGACAAGAAGCAGTTTGTCTGATGCATCATTTCGATCTAGCATTCATGAAAGGAAATACTCGTTTTACTGATTAATGCATCACAATGTATTTTCTAAATAAAAATTGATAAAATACGTGAGCAATTCAAAGCAGTGTCATATCAGTCTTATTTTTCATATTTCATATTATGTTATGCAAGGCGAATTCATTGATCTATCTTGATCTACCTTGATGTTATGCAAACATAAAATTTTATTTAAAATTTTCAAACAAAAAATTCATAAAATTTTACACATGAATGGCATGTGTTTTAAAAAATTGTATTTCATATTCTATAATTTTCTTTAAAATTTTGATGTTTAAAATAAAATAAATTAAAATAAAATGTATAAAATATATGAAGAAAAGTTTTTGTGAAGAATAAAAGTGTTAAAAAAGACAGCGCAATTTAATACGGCCCAATTTTAAAATGAACTTTTCGGCAAAAAATATTATAACCGTTATGGGACATGAGCTGTTCAAAGTATCAAGTACTATTTAAAAACAAAATACGGGACAATATGCAAGCTCGCTTTGAATTGCCCAACTGTATTTTGTATTTTAATTACACGACTTGATAGTATTTTACATTTTAAATACACGACCTGAAATAAACAACTAAGGTTAAAAAGAATTATTACTTTTCCTGACAACTATCAACCAAATTAAACTAAATAATCTTTTCATCGCTCAACTCACCTTCCGAATCAGTTAATACCTCCATACGACCACTAAACATGGCGCTTAGCATTGTATCATTATGTTTGGTCAACGTTCCAATTGTGGTGTAGTACAAACGGCCCCCAACATTCAATTTAACATACTGGGAGCTATGACCCTTAATTAAAGTCTTCTGATCGCCAGACATTTTAGAAGTGGTCACCAAGACCAAATCGTCACAAGGACTGGAAGTTAATTGTAATTTCCCCTCGATGGCACGGGTAACAGCCACTAAGCAAGCACTGTTACTTGTACTACCACTAGAATGTAGTCCTGTCGCCGTTGTTTGTTCAGTTTTAACCTGTTTAGAATGGCTGCAGCTGGCTCCTTCGTGTTTTGGTTTTGTAGTATTGGAGCCTTTGCAAACGCTGTCTTGGGCGTTGCGTATGCTCGCTATAGGTGCTGGAGTAGCAATTTTGACGATTTAGTATAGAAACTCGTTGGCAAATGTGCGTTTCTTTTCTCACACTTGCTGCTTAGAAATCCAGTTTTTTTTAATCATCAATCTTTTGACTGTTTTATCTCTTCGAAGACGCCCTTTTTTGTAATAGCGAATATGTTTGAACTATCAATGAATTTTGGCTGCTTTTCCAACTTTGAAGATGAATCATCACTATCTATTGAAGTTCTATTGTGAAGCTTTCTGCACTTTTCTTATTGATAAATGTATTTAATGTAGTTTTTTTATTATTTAAAGCAACTTTTTGTGTGATTTCTAATAATATTTCTAGGATCTCACAATATCCATTTGAGTGCTTCTTCTTTGCTATAGATTGTTATCACTATTCATATAAATGTTAGTGGTCTGAAACAATCGATGGTACTATCGCTACTATCGATACTATCGAAGGTTTTTGACTATCGAAACACTATCGGTAGTTTTCAATACTATCGATAGTTGATGATAGTTGTTGTATTTTGATATATTAGGTCCGATAGCGTATCTTTTGGGTGAAATTAGGTAAAATGAGAGTAACCAGGAATTAATCCCACTACGCACAAAAAATGTTCAAAAGTACGGGAACAGCAAAAATAACTTTCAGTTCTAGGGAACCAGAAAATTTGCCGAAACTTGTATATTAGTGTAAGCATTTTGAAATTTTAATTGTTATGTGCTTTTTGCGATATTGCTGTTTATTTTTTGATATATGCGATTTGAAAATTGTGGGTAAGGTAAAAGCTGTTGGAAACTTCACAGACAACATCTTCTTATACCATATTCACACTGCTATTGTTTAACGTGTTTCGGCAAATATTTTAAGAAACTAAACAAAGTTGTTCAGACTAAAATTTTATAAACTTTCTGTTTACATCATGACGAATACATAAAAGGTAGTAGCAAACCGGCAGCTAAAAATTTTTTCGTGTCCTAAATATTAATAATTTTGCAAAGTTATTAATTAGAGTTTTACATGTGAATGCACATTTTTCCATTTGAATTGAAAACTGGAACCAAAAACGAGGTTTTTAATACTTTTAAGCCAACACAAATCATAATTTTCAGAATTCGCTGTTTGTTGTTATAGAAATGCTACAACCTTTTTAATTTCGACTTTGTTACATATTTTGCCGCCATTACAAACCGTGTTAATAAGCACTAAAATCAAAAAATCTACTGAACATACATCAAGAAGTACTTTGAACCCTGCCTTTTACTGGTTTTTGAATGAGTTTAATTTTAAAACACGTAAATTTTTTGACAATTGAGTATATGGGAAAACATCTAAAAATTAACGTGTTTGGCTCATAAACACTTAAAATTGCCATAAACACGGTAGTGTGAATTGCCTTTAGACTGAATTTACGTTATGAAATTTTTTCATGAAATTTTGTTCAATTATGTTGTAAAGTTGCTACGCATATCACCGTCTGTTTAAACGTTGAAAGTTTCAAGCAATCGTCTTGAAATTTTTTTGATAGTTCTCTTTTGAAATAAAGTTTGTGCGTTTGTTATAAAAACAAACGAACGTATATTTTAAATTAAATATTGAAAAAAAAAAAATAAACACAAAACAAACAAAACACGATTTAAAAATATAATATTTAAACAATTTTATAATATAACCGTCAACGAAAGAAATGAAGAGAAAGCAAGAGTGAAAAAAATCCCCTGAAAATTGAAGTCATGCCATTTTTCCTACCTCGTTTGCTTCTCTACACCTCCTGCCAATAAAACAAAATTTCATGCAACTAATTTCATTAAAAATGTCATAATGTAAATTCAGGCTTAGAAGAATATTTTTTGTAAATCGTGTTTATTGAAGTACAATATATTAAGGCGAGATTGAAAATTTAGCGGAATTACCGGGAATTCCCGTGAAACTCAAGTACTATGTCCAACATTTTTAATTTTTCCGCTCCCCGCTCATTTGTAGTTGATTGTAGTTGTTGACCTGCGCTCGTGAGAAAATCGTCGGCGGCGGCTCAAATTCGGCTGCAGCCGGCTGCTAGGGGAAGTTTCCAAACTCATACAAAATAAAAAGTACAAATCAAAGCGTATTAATACCAAGTGGCCTTACTAGTGCAACAACAACTGGACTTTACCAATCTGTCATGTTAAATGCATATATAAAATGTTGTTTAGTTTTTTTACATAGTTTGACACTTTGGTAAAGTCAGCTGATGCTCATTTTTACTAATAGGGCCACCTGGTATCAATTCGCCTTGGTACAAATCATACAATGAAATATAATCCTGACCGGCGGCTGACTTTAAGCCGGGTTAACTCAGCCGGCTTAAGCCGTCAAGGCGCAGGTCTCTGTGTCAGGGAGAGTGATGATAATCGTAAATTAAGGGGGCTTGGCAAACGGTAGCAAAGTACTATTGTAATATCCTGTTCAGCCATGGATTTTTAATACCCTGTTCAGACATATGCCTTAATTACGCAATCTAGAAAATTTACGGAATTAAGGCCTTAATTGAGCTCTATTTACCGTACAAGGCTTTAATTAATAAATTGAGCAATTAGTACTTAATTGTTTCAAAAATTGAGCAAAGTTCGAAATGCAACCCTTTGTGACAAGTATGTTTACTGCGAAGTATGTTCACTGAGAAGCAAGCCCGTGATGTTTGTAAAGACTTTGAACCCAAACTCGTTGAACCCAAAAATTCAGCAAGGTTCGGGCTCAAAAATAAAAAAAAATTATTAATTAGGATGACCACAGCAAACTCATACCAAGTGGCAGCACCCCGAAAGCTGACTATATTTTGCAATTTTTAAAAGTGCCGAATGGTTGCCAACAATTTTTGCTTTTTCTTATTCTGCGTATTTCTAATAATTTCTTATTTGAAGTATATTTTCTTATGTCAATGCGGTACGTATGCTACAAAGTTGAAAAAAGTTTTTTTGAAAGCTAAATAAGTTAAATTTTATTAAATTAACAGAAAAAGAATATACGGCCCTGTTCGGTAAACCGAATCCGAGTAAATTTCTCGGTTTCCAAATATAAATAATGCCCCTATTGATGTATTTTAAATCGTATATAGTAAATTAATATCAGATATGATATTTTAAGCTCCAAAAAATATGAAATTGCAGAAAAGTATGAAAAAAGTTTGCTATTAGTGGATTTAATTTTTTGTAAATCGAGCGTTTTTAAAACGACTCGATTTACAGAACAGGCAGGGTAGTGTTTAAATGTATGTATGAATGTAAAATTGATTTATGTATTTTATTATTAAGCAAAATAATTGCGTGCCCGAACCTGAACTTTTTATTTTGATTAGCCCGAACCCGAGCCGATTTTTTCATGGTTTCAGTCCCTGCTTTCTTGTAAGTTTGAGATTGTGTACCAAAAGTCTTCCACATTAACGTTTCCTAAATTTGGAAAATATTTTGCAATGAGTTCTTTTCTGATAATTTTTATGTTTCTTCTTGCTGTAACTTTAAAATATTTTTTTAAATTTGTTGACATTTGTGTGTTGAAATTTACCAAAGTTTTCAACCATTTTTTCATTCTCCAATATTGCATTTTTAATACTATTTGGAATAATTATTTTTAGTACCAAATAGAAATATTACAAATTTTTTTTTAGAAAATCAAATGTACTAAAAATTATTCTAAATTCATATTTTCATTTATTAATGCAAAATTAATGGTATATAATAACTAAAATTTTATGTTTATATATAAATTTTGTAAAATACTTTTTGTACAACTACCCACTAAACCAAATGTTCCGATTTCTTAAAGAATTCGTAACGACTGTTCGGCAAAATCTTCCGATTTCGGAACCGAAATTTTACCGAAATCGTAACGATTTTTGTATGAGAGGGTTGACACGACTTCGTAACGATATGTAGGTTCGAAATCGGTACGACATGTCAGTATGAAATCGTAACGATATGTAGGTACGATTTATTTAAAAATTATTTTCAATCATTTTATTTGTTCACTTCAACATTATATGATTTATATTAATATAATATAATAAAACTATAATTTAAATTGAAAGATTACAGTCGTTAGTCTTTTTAATGACTTTTGCTGTCGGTCCTTTGCGGTGTTACAATATTTCTTTCTTTGCATCTACTTTTTCTTTTTTTGTCTGACTATAATTAATTGTTAATGTGCGAATCTGCAAAATGTAGAAAATTTAGTATATATTATTTACTTTTATTATATGTTACAACGTACCTTTAAGAATCTTATATACAATTTTCACGGCGATGTGTAGAGATTTTTTTCCTAGCCGGCCTTTGGCCGGGTTTAAGAGTTTTTTTCCTCTATGTATGTCGAATAGTGGTTTCACTGAGTAAAGATTGCCTGCTTAGGCGGTCTTCGGCCGGCCTTAAAGGTTTTCTTCTCTATGTATGTCGAATAGTGGCTTCGCCGAGTAAAAATTTCGTGCAGACTCTTCTTCATGAAAATTTAGACTCAAAACTGTAATTGGCGAATAAATATTGCTTTTAAATTTTCTTGTTTATTTATTATATTTCTTTAAAACAATCTGAAAACTTTTCCCCGATTTTTACTTACTTATAAATAAAATTTTCATTGTTTTTTAGTTTTATTTGCACAAACTCACATTAAATAAATGTATCCGAAAGAAATTTGTTTAGACAAACTACCGAAATGTCTTAACGAGCTCGTTACGACAAGTCTGACCTCAGAAAAAGTCGGAACTTTTGGTTTGGTGGGTCGAAACCTTTGGGTTGGTGGGTAAGTATGGCTTGGTGCTGTGGGGAAATGTTTATTTAAACCAATACTAATACAAAATGTTCTACTAATACATTCTTCGACTTGGGGTTTTTTGGCAACCGACTTTGGTTTCTGACAACTATTTGCGACCAGTCAAAGCGAACTAACTGAATTCGCCTTGCGACCAGTCAGGCTTCTATGGTTGATACCAAGGCGAATTAATTTGACAGGTGGTGGTAATAATACAACAACCACAATATCAGTTTACTTGGTTGCCCGTATATGTCAAAAACAGAAGACGAAAATTTATTTAAAATGTAATTTAAAAAACTGTGATTACAATTCATCGATTTCAATTAAAATTAACAAGTAAAGCTTACTACTCTGTCCAAATTTGTGAAAAATATTGAGCAACACTTGTTTCTTCATACGAAAAATATGACAAGTAACCAATCCATAACTAACCCTTGAAAGTATGCTGCAATTGTGTACGTTTTTAAAAAACCCAAAGTGTTTGTTGTGGCGCCCTATGCTCCAATGGGAGTTAAAGGAACATATATATATATATATATATATATATATATATATATATATATATATATATATATATATATATATATATATATATATATATATATATATATATATATATATATATATATATATATATATATATATATATATATATATATATATATATATATATATATATATATATATATATATATATATATACATATTGTAGCGTTGTTAGTCCTTTAAATAAAAAAGGTTTTATTATTTTCACAGGATTCGTTGAATTACAATAAAATAAAACTCGGATATTTATTTTACAAATAAATTCTCAGTAACACTTTATTTATTACTTTAAAAACACGTACAACTAAACGCGATGTACACACTAACTATTCTTGGCGATGTTTACTCGTCTAAGTTTAAAAACACACTCAAGGCCATGTCAGATAAAACTTTTGCTTCGCGTTGCGTTACAGATTCGCTTTGACATCTAAGATGAAATGTACATACTTATACGAAACATGCCACATAAAGCACTTTTAACGCAGCGTGAAGCGAAAAGTTCGGCAACTCTCATCTTTTTGCTTGCTTTGACAATCAGCTGGAATAATTTTCTTTTATTATATTGCCAAACGAAACATATTGCGCGTTTGAATCTGTTTTAATAAGAGGTAAATATGTATGTGGCATTTATTTATTTATAATAAATCGTAAAATAACATAATTGACTTTTATTTTTATAAAAAATATATATATAAATAGCAAAATTATCAACTACTTTTTTGGTAAACGATCAATGCGCGAGCAGAGGGCGAAGCCGATGTAAAATGGTGATCGGCGCCGGCTAAGAACAAATATAGTCGGCGGCGGCTATTAGCCGGCTAAGAGCCGAAAATTGTTCGCCGGCGGCGGCTACCCAAATTTATCGGCTAACGGTCGGCTAACAGAGTATTTCTTGCTTACTTACATACAAGGTATATTTACAACAGGTATACTCGGCCCAATTATAAATAAACTTGCCTTTCTAGACGATTTACTGCCTTATTTATAAAAATAATTTTCATAAGAAATTTTTTTCATATGTTCCAAAACCGAATTAAATATTTTTAAATGCGCATGTTAGTAAATATCCACTTTTTATTATAAAAAATCGGCTTAGCCGCTAGCCGATATTAGCCGCAATAATCGGCGGCGGCTAAGTGATTGTGAAAATCACCGGCGGCGGCTAATAGCCGGCTATTAGCCGACCGGCTTCGTGCTCTGTGCGCGAGTGTTGTCAAAGTTTTCATTGTGTCATACTCCTTTTGCTTTACACTTTTCTATCAAAGTTAGAAACGTCACGCAAAGCGACAAAGTTTTATCTGACACGGCCTTCAATCTCGTTTGTCCGACAGCCCTCCTTTTATAGTCAACTATCAAACATTCTGGTAACAGCCGTCTCTCTTTATCTTTAACTGTAATGTAATGCAGGTCTCTTTTCATCTCTAAGTGTACAGCATGATCATTTTGGTCTTGCTATGGTGTAATCAAGGCGAATTCATACTAGGTGGCCGCAAGAGCACAGCTGTTTACGTAAATGTTTACACATTTGGCCTGTCAGCAGTGTTAATGTTTTAGCTTTTTTGACACCCAAATGTTAATTCTCCACGGCGAATTCCCTTGCGTGAGTAGTATGCATGGGATTTTTCTTGTGCATGTTTATCTTTGCATACACACATATACTAATGTTTTCAAGATTGCTACTTAAACAAATTAGGGCCATTATTACAACTCAGCAGTAAAGTGGAAGATAGTTACTGGCATGATAAGCAGAAGTGATCTGTAAACTGACCTGCAACAACTTTTCATTATTACAACTTGCCTGTAAAATAAAAATTATCTTTTTCAAAGTATGGCTATACAAGAGCACAAGTGGCAACGTCATACATATGTATTTACAATGGCACAGATAACAGGTACACATAAGTCTACAACAAGTATAAATTTGTTGTAGAAACTACACTACAGTTGTCAAAAAGTGTTGAAAGATGGGTGGAGTTATCAGCGCAGGTAGCTCTATAATGAAATATCCAATACCGTAACGAAGGGAAGCTCCATATAGTGACAAAATTGTGATAATTTCATCACTCCATTAAGTTTGCCGAGTAAGGTCATGTGTTCTGGCGAGTTCACCAGTTAGATACGCCTTGGTGTTTACTTGATAAAGAATCAAGTATGGCAGCCTATGAAAATGTGTGCCGATAAAAGTTAGCGGAAGAATGAACTTCCCAGTAAGTTATCCCACACTTTTAGGTTATATTAAAGTTGTAATAATGAAAAACTGTTTATCCGTCCGATAAAATGCTAATTATAACTAAAGCCGAGTTGTAATAATGGCCCTTACGCTGTTATCAAATTTACATTTCTTACAGCTGTGGTTGTTTAATTGGTGACAACATGGTTGCAAAATGAATTTGTGCATAAAATCGCACACTAAATTGTATCGTTTGTGCGACAAACATACAACTTTATTACTAGTTGAGTGTACCAACGGTCGCAAAGTGTATGGCTTACATAGCATTAATAGTTTCTAACATAGGCACTGGTCCACATTTTACGCATAGTCCACAATACCCAAAGTTACTCTGTGTACCTACCCATGTATAAGAAATCAAAACAATATGAAAAAAACAAAATTTTTAATTATGTACTTAATTATATCTTTAATTTGAATTACGATTTACATGTGCTACAATATCATTAACACATATCGATGGCTTAATATAAAAAAGGCGTATCTCGATACATAGTCTATGAAGTCTATGATGGATTAATTGGTTTCAATTTCCCTGAAAATAAAGCAAATATTAAAAATTATTTATTTCAGTAACTTGAACTTCGATGTAGCAGCTCTATTCTTGCACGCATACATATAAAGGTTGGAAACGAAAAAAATGTAAATTTTATTTTGTTAGTATGTAACTTAAAAGTCATTAACAACAAATTATTTCAGTTACTTCAAAGTTATGTACTACATATATGCTTGTGGTGTCACTAAACCAAAAATTTAAAATACAAATAAATTTCTTTGTATAAAACGTTTTTCCAAGTTTAAAATTCTTTGTTAATGCAACATGTTTTTTTTTGCAGTCTTGCAGAAGAATAAAGAAAAAGTACATTCGAGCAATCAGCTGTGCTTTATCTTTTGTCTTTCAAAAGCGTCAAACCCCATGTAAGAAAGTATTCTTGTACGTATTTCGTTTGCTTGACACTAGATTAATTTAAAAAATTTTCGACATACTCTTGCTCTAAACTGAGGAGTCTCGGCCATTTTTGAGAAAAGCTCGTTATATTCAAGATTGAATAACTTTAGAGCGCGTCATTAGATATTAATAAATTTGGTGTTATTCGAAAGGAGTGGTCTGAAACTATCGGTCTGTCTACACTATCGATAGCATGCGATAGTTTTTGAAAAACCATCGATTATCTTAAAACCAATATTTGCCTAAAGCAAACGAACTGGTTTTAGACTTCAGTAGCTTATTTTTTGTACACTTCGTATTTGTTACCGTCCAATCAACTAAAAATGAGCGGCGAGCGGAAAGAATAAAAATGTTGGACATGGTACGAGAGAATCACGGGAATTCCCGGTAATTCCGCAAAATTTTCAATCCCGATTTCCCGGGAAATTAGTGCGGGAGTTCTCGGGAATTTTTCGTCTTAATATATTGTATTTGAAACGATTTTCCGTCATCCCACGTCAAATTTGGTTTGTAAACAGACCGGTTTCGGCTATGTGCCGTTACTATTTAGTATTCAATAGAACACTGAAGATGGCACATAGCCGAAACCGGTCTGTTTACAAATCAAATTTGACGTGGGATGACGGAAAATCGTTCCAAATTTAAAAAAACCCCGTCGGAAGAAAAACACAACACTTAGGCTCCTATTATGATTCACAACTAAATTGATAGTTGAGTTGTAGTTGTCAAATTCTTATTATGAGATACAACTTCATCAAAGCAGTTGTCTCAGTTTTTTTATCAGTTGTGTTTTGGCTTTTATTTCGACTATTGTGTTACTTTTAATTACTTTTAAAATGGTGCTATCCCATTTGTCAACCCATATTGTTGCCATATCCATAAAATAAATATAAAATCTCAAAGAAAAAATAGTGAGGCCAAAACTAAAAATATTTAAAATATTTTGTGATTAAACAAGAATTTTTAGGTTACATATATACAGTTCATTTCGCATTAATTTATGCAAAAATAAATTTAGAATCATTTGAGCTCAAAAAATATTGATTTTCAAAAATTTTTCTTGCCATTTTTCTATTTGATACTAAAAAATTGTATCCCAAATAAATATTTTATTAATTTTATTTAATCAATATTAATTTATTTGTTATAATCAATTTTTTCTGTTATTGATTTTAATATCTTATGATAAATAAGTATATTATTAATTAACATTAAAAGAAACATTAAAAAAATAAAAGTTTCAGGCGCCGTGATTTGAACCCGGCTCCCGAGAGAAAAACAACAGTTGGGAAACCGTCTAGCTACATGTTTACATGTTCATATATACTTAAGTATAAAATCAAACCAAAAAAGTTTGTCTTGAGTAGAACAAAAATCAGAAAAATGGGAATGAAGAAAAATAAGCCGATGGCAACACTGGGAAAGTGCACTTTAATATCAGCTTGAGAGTGATTTAATTCTCGTATTCAATTTTCACGAAAAAGTTGTATATATAAGAATTAAAATCACATTCAACAGAGCCACCTGACAAGTGGTGATAGCAAATACACGTGGGCACTGACGATGGAAGTGTAGCGGCTTCCGAAAGTGGCGCTACTCTGTTCTGCTGTGTATGTTGAAAAATTAAGTTCATGTTAATTTTTCCCTTGTTCCTTGGAATATTAATCATACCCAATTCTTTCTGAATATAACTTTACGAACCTTAGCCTAATAATCAATTTAGATTCACAAAGCAAATACGTTCGAAATAAATCATATTAATAAGTAATTAAGAAAGTTATTTGGAAATTATTGCATAGCTATTTCGTGTATAATTGAAAGTCCATGTATCTATGCCCACAAAGAATAACGACTAAACTCGATTTTGGCTAGTGAGAATTTTAAAATCGCTGTATAAAATCATGGAAATTAGATGCTAGCAATTTTATACTATGCTAATTTGTAATTTAATTTATAATGAAACAACAGTTAAGTTAAGAGAAATAAACAAAATTATAATGATAAATACACTTTGTCCTAACTCGACTTAACTGTTATACCTTGTGACTAGTGTTTTTCATTCGGCATACCTAGTTTAAAAGCCTTTTGCTTTCGAAGTCTATGGTTCATACGTGTTTATTTTTCCTGATATATTGGAAATAATCAAAGATATTTTAATGCTTCGTGCTGTAGTGTTCAGAATTGAAATTATGTATTTAGTCGAACTGTATGGGTTTTGATCCAAAGAATTTCAATTATGTGTATATTTTTTATTTTATTTTTCATATTTTTCTAAGAGCAGCACTAAAAATGTGTGCTTAGAAAGTAAAGTTGACATAAGAACATTACAAAAAAATTCCCGGGATCCCGCACATTTTCCGGGAAAAAAATCCCGGGAAATTTGTGCGGGAATTCCCGGGATTTTTTTTGTAATATTCTTATGTCAACTTTACTTTCTAAGCACACATTTTTAGTGCTGCTCTTAGAAAAATATGAAAAATAAAATAAAAAATATACACATAATTGAAATTCTTTGGATCAAAACCCATACAGTTCGACTAAATACATAATTTCAATTCTGAACACTACAGCACGAAGCATTAAAATATCTTTGATTATTTCCAATATATCAGGAAAAATAAACACGTATGAACCATAGACTTCGAAAGCAAAAGGCTTTTAAACTAGGTATGAGAAAAAGAAAAAGCACAAATAGTGTTTGGCTAAGCCAAATATGGTGAAATTTTTAATATACCAAAAAAAAGCTTATTTAAGTTTGGAAAAAATCTCCTTACTTGTAAAGAGCTTTATGCAAATTGGTCTAAAGCTGGATATTTATCTGCTTGAGTTTGAGGGCTTAGATTATAAGAAGAACTCTGATGATGGGATCGTGGTTGATCCCGAATATATGATGGTGTTAAGTTCGACCCTTATACAAAGTCAAGAATTTGTCTTTGTCTTTTTCAATTATTAAGTGCTTTAAAAAATCATTTCTCAATAAAACTTATTAAATTTTTGGACCAA
This sequence comes from Panzeria rudis, assembly GCA_956483635.1. NCBI lineage: Eukaryota > Metazoa > Arthropoda > Insecta > Diptera > Tachinidae > Panzeria > Panzeria rudis. Next base: position 101,557,968 of record OY101450.1, on the reverse strand, counting down.
TTCATTATTTCAGTTCAATTTTGCTTAGCATTATGAATTGCTCATTATTGGCCTATAAAATAAAGCATAAATCATATTTCGCATAAATCTCTTCTGGTTATAAAGCTAGAGCAATTATAAAAAAGTCTCAAATTGGTAAAATTTTTACTTTAGATAGCTACTAGTCAGAAGTTATACAATAAAAAAAATTTAATTTTCTTATTAAAATTAAAAAGCATGCGACACGGCACATCTTCATACATATTTGTTGGAATTACTCTGTAAAGAACAGAAATTATATTTTTTAACTTACTTTTAATGCATTAATAAATTTATTTAATAGATCTCATTAACTTCTATTTTTTTTGTTCAAATAAATTCAGTTAAATGATATACTGTATCGTTTTGTATTGGACGGGAATTCCCGGGAAATTAAAAATCAATCCCGCTGAAAAAGTCCGGGAAAAGAAAAACTCTACTTGTGACCAAAGATATACCTTACATTTGGTTTTCTTTACAGCCAGTTTTAAAAACGTAGTAGGTATAAAAGAAAACGTTCTTTCCTTAATAATTATTTCATAAGATATTAGAATCAGGAACCAAATAATAGATTATACCTAGCAAAGTAATTATACCTAGTAATGGTAAATAAATAAAATCAGTGAACAAGTTATTTTAATTTCTATATTTTCGTTTTTTAATTTTCGTAATACGTCTTAAACAAAAGCTTAATTTGATAAAATTAACTGGAATAAAGGATTTAAATGCGAATTTGCAAATTTTGTTTATAAAAACATCAACAAAGTACAAATAAAAAACTGAAATAATGATTATTTCTAAGCAAAAATCCTTCAAAATCCCTTTTTATGTGTACTTTGTATACCTGCACACTTAACATATTTTTGGTGGTTTTAAGTTATTTTCATATAAAAAAATCAAAGTTAGCTGTACACGCTATATAATAGTGTTTACCTGCACATTAAGGCAGATAAGTATATTTAGTTTAACAGCATTTTTGAGTTATCTGCACAAAAAATCGTGAAAATCAAAAATACTGTACTAATACATTCTTATGCTCAGGTTTTTTGACAACATACTTATGTTTCCGATAATTAACTTGTCAAGAGTCTTTCTATCGACTGTTTGTTGTTGCGGTAACCTTAGTTATAGATATCCTCTGAAAATTTCAGGTCCCTAACTATTACGGTTCACGAGTTAGAAGCTTGTGACTGATGGACATCGCATCGAAAACTAATACATAATAATAATAACAATAATAGCTGTGTTCATTTACTGAAAATTGTTAACAATTGTTAACAATTTTTGATAGAAAGTGTTCATTAACTCCAAAAATTTTCAACGAGAGAGCGTCAAAAGAGAGCAACAAATTGAGACACAAAAAAATTGTTGAAAATTCTTGATAGTAAAATTTTTACTTTCAATAATTGTTCAAACAGCTGTTTTGTGTTTGTATTTACAAATCAAGTTTGCTAAAAGAAGTTGGGAAATAAAAATATTTTTGCAAAATTTAAGAAATTCTAAGTGAATGTTAATTTTTAAAGCGATGAAATATATTAATACGATAGAAAACCAATTTTTGTTTAATTTAGGACCAACCGCACAAAAATAAGATGTCTAAAGCAATGGAATTTAGCAACACAGGATCTAGTACATCAGGGCCAGAGGATGTTGCAGCAAATTTTAGTATTGCAAATATTATGAGTATCTAGATACTCGGTACTTTACACTATGGCGGTAGATAATCCAATTAGTTCATACATAAATATATTTAATGTTAATGTAAATTTGACTATGTAATTTAGACAATTAGCAGTATCTTGGAAACCATAAGAGGGAATTTCTTGAAATTAAAAAAAAGCTAATATGTACTAAATATTTCAAAATTAAAAAAATGTCAAAACGAAAAATCGCCAAAATGAAAAAGCGTTTAACGGAAAAAACACCAAAATTGCAAAAAAATTACTAAAACGCAAAAAATCACCAAAACTAAAAAGATCGCCAAAAAAACTTAAAAAAAAACCCAAAAACCGAAAAAAGTCGCCAAAACGAAAAAAACACTAAAACTAAAAATATCGTCAAAAACGAAAATTCGCCAAAAATGGAAAAAATCACCAAAGCGAAAAAAGCGTCAAAGCTAAAAAATCGCCAAACACCGAAAATTTGCTAAAACGAAAGTGTCAAACCCAAAAAATCGCTAAAACTAAAAAAATCAGCAAACACCGAAAAAATTCCCAAAACCCAAAAAAGCGCCAAAACTAAAATAAATCTCTAAAAAATCGTCAAAAAGTAAAAAAAAACGTTAAAACAAAAAAAAAACGCTAAAACAAAAATATTGCCAAAACTAACGAAAATACACAAATAAACATACGTTATTCTGGCATATTCTGTGTTTCACAAAAAATAAAATAATGTGAATTTTCTTGGCATTGTTGTTATAAAAAATTATTTATAACAACAATGCTATGAGAAATACACATAATTTTATTTTTTTGTGAAACACAGAACATGCCAAAATGACGTTAACATAAAAATATTTCTGCAACTTTCGATTGATAATTGGTCCCAAAATGTAATCCATATATAAATTTTTTAAATATTGTACTTCATTACAAAATAATTTGTTTTTGTTTTCATTACCTCAAAAGTTTAAAATTTCAGATATGTACCCTTTTTTCAATTTCTTATTCAATTTTGTTGAAAAGAAATAATAATAAATGCCGAAATCACATTATTTTTATAGTAATAGGTACATATATTACATTTTTCCACATATAGGAGTAGTTATTAAGTACTCATATATACCTATATATTATAACACTATTTTAGCTTGAAAATTTTGGATGGTAAAGTGTTCATTTACTTTTTATTATTTTTGAGAGTAATTTTACAAAATTCCTTTTTACTCTCTCGTTGATGGAAAGTGATAGGAAAGTAAATGAACAAAGCTAATGTATGCAAAACTAATTACAACAATACACAAAGAGTAAAATTACAACAAACACATGACGTACAGAAAATCTAAGAACACATAATGTATTAGCACAAAACACAAGAACATACACTATTCCACAAATGAGCTCGTTGGTGGACGAGTAAGTGGTCAGACTGGCGTGCGGAAGGTGATATGTTCGATACTAGTTATTTTTACAACATTTTTAAAATATATATGATATACATAGTATATATATTTTTATTTTATCCATATCTCAGCCATTTATGGACGATTTCGATAATTCTTTACAATAAGCTTCTCAGAGCTGAATTTGACAGATAAATTGAGTGTAGAGTACTGCCAGACGTATAGGGTCATAGAAATTCACAAACACATGAAAATCGGAACAAAGTAGCTTTTTGGATATATCTCTGTTATATATGAACCGATTTTCCTGAATTTCACATAGAAAAGTCTTTAGGAAAAGCAAGTCACGTGACTTCAACATTTAGGTCCATAAGTCTTCTAGGACCTCTGAATTATACCTTTCAACATCGGTTAGAAAAAACGGACAGACGGTCACCGCTAAATCAACTTAGATTTTTATAAGGATCACGAATATATATACGTTATGGGGTCGCAAGTGATTACTGTAGAAATTACAAACGGAATGACAAACCTATATATCTGTGCTTGGTGCTAAAAGGGCCAATGTCAAAATATTGAGTTTTGAGAAAAAAAAGCAATTTAAGTTTATGTTTTACATATGAGTTCATAGTGACATTGGCAAGCAAAACCCTTATGAAACTGTTCTGGGTTACATTAGACCTTGGCTGTTTCAGCTAAATAAAAGAGAATAAGAACAGAAACCTAATGCAATGATTAACTCAAAACAGCAAAATATTGACATTGGCCCTTTTAGCACCAAGCCACAGATATACCCTTTCCATTTTTGGTGAAGGGTATAAAATAATTATATCCCGAAAACTCAAGCCAATTTGACAAACCGGTGAAGCCGTTCGATTCCTTGCCCCTAAATTATATAAGATCAACTATTGAAGATTTTGCCCGAAAAAAAATTCGAAATCCGAACACAGTGTAATGTGGATTCATAAGCAAACAACTTCGAAATAATCATATTAACAAAGGGCTTGTCCAACAATGTCGACAAGAAAATTTCTTTCATATATTTACTCGTATATTGAAAACAATAATAAAATATTAAAATTTGTTTTTGTTTTAAATGTACATAAATATAAGAAAGAAATTTTCTTATCGACATTGTGGGACAGGCAGAAAATTTTTATATTTCTTTTGGCACAAGTTATACATTGCGCATAGTCATAGTCCTAAACAAATTATACTTTACGAATTTAAAACCAGTATTGCCATACAAATTACTGGCTTCAAACTCCTAAAGTATACTTTGTTTTGACTATGACTATGCGCCAAAATCTCTGAAGCTACTGCATGGATTAAAAATAGTTTTGTTGTGGAATTTAGATTTTTTACAGCAAAAGACAAAATCTGCTGAAGCTATGTTAATGAAAACTAACGATTTTCTAAAATGTTTTTCAATTTTTTTCTGTTTTTTTTTTATAATTGTACTGTTGATGCCATGACTAATTAATTTAAACTGAATATGAGATACGTTATAAATTCTTGACCGATAAGAGAATTGAATAGTAATTTTTTTTTTCGATTCGAACCTTTATAAGGAGTTGCTACACACCAAAAAGATGTATTTTCTGCGCAAATTATTCATAAGAATGCAAAAAATAAACATCATCCTTTCGATTAAATTTTAAATTGAATATATTAAATACGGTTTGATCAATAGTTGGTCAGTAGGACAACTTTTTGGTGCTGCAACGATGTTATTTGAATAAAAAAACACTTACTTTCAATATCAATTATACTTATGACTTCAGCAATCGGATACTCCATACATAAAGCAGCAACAAATGCGATTAAACTTGCAGAAAAATACAAAACTGCACCAATTGTAGACTAAAAAATAAAAAAGTCCCATTAAAGCTATTTTAGACTATGATACAAGCTGTTCGACTTCTGCACAAAATGCTACCCTGATATAATGTGTTGTTATTGCTTTTTTAAAACTTTCCATAGACTCATTAGATCAGGGTTGCATTTTCTACAGAGGTCGAATGGATTGTGAGATAGTGTAAGACAGCTATTAGTGGTTAGGGGCTATTCACATATTACGTAACGCAATTTTAGGAGTTTTTAACCCCCTGGCGCGTTACGTAATATATGAACAGCCCCTTAGAAAATAGAACTATTTTTAAACACATACCGCGATAGTGACATTAATATGTATAGGTTCATTCACATATGATATTCCATAAAATAATACCAAAATATGCCACAAATATACTTGGAAGGATATACGAGACAAAAGCCGAAAGGCAGGATAATTAAGGAAACCTTAAAAACAAAAGATATCTATGTATTTGCATATATCAACACATTTATTAATTAAAACCAAACAAATGCAAATTCGTAGACTTACCTCCCCCATTACACATTCCTCTCAATATGACTATAACAGCTACAATTGCAAGGCCCACATGACGTTTCAATATACCATATGCTGCTGTCCATATTGTAGTCTCTTTATGCGCCATTATTGTTGTACCTAAATAAAGTATACCAGCAATAGCAGTCCAACCTATATACGAAGACTTTTGCAGGACCCTTCCCAACTGTTTCTTATTTTCGGGATTCTTTCTTAGATATTTCATATAGATGAACCCACAAACGATGCCCAATAGGAAGGAATGTATGTTCGTGTAAGATGAATAGTATAAATGCTTGCCAGTTTCGATATTATTAAAATAGAAATACCGATAGATTCTAAAAATGAAGACGAGAAAAAGAAAACAAATAATTTTGCATATGCGGATTGTAATCAAAAGCTAATGTTAATTATGTATTGCTTTTCTTTAAAAATTTTTATTCTGGGAATAAATATTATTCGATTAATCGAGTAATTGGTTTCCATTATTTGATTGATTAATGAAAATAGTTAATTTCGACTAACGAATAACTCGAACAATTAATTGAGTATTTTTTATATTTTAAACTGATTAAATAAATTACTTAAAACTAACTTATATGTTGCCAGGGAAACCGGATATATTATATAAGAAATGTGTTTTATGAGCTTTAAATATGCACCAAAAAACATAAAAATATGCTCTAAAAACTAGACAAAATATGCTTTTAAAACGGTATTAAAACGTTATAATTCCGTTTATAATTTTTATAATATTTATTTCTGACAGCACGAAGAATATACATATATATATTCTGCTCCGCTATGGGCTGGTAGTCGATTTAACAACGCAAGTCTGTGCTTTCATCTGTTCGTATATAAAATGATGGGCACCAAGGCCCATAAATTATGGTCTTACATTTTTAATCATACATCGCACGTTTACCACATTTTTCTATATATCAGGAAAATCGCATTAATATCTTAAATATTTGCAAAACGCGACTATTTTCTTCGTGTTTTTTTTTATGAAAAGTAAATATGTAAGCGAACAATTTCGAAAAAATTGGTATTGCTCAAAGAATCCCCAAAAAGTAATTAAAATTGTGAAAGCTTTGAATAAACTCGGAATAAATTAATGGAATGAAGAACGTTTTTAAGAAATTGGGGAGAAAAAATTTCGATTATAAAACAGATTTTGTTTTTTGTATAAATATGCATATTAGCATTAAGAAAAGCCAAAAGATTCAGAAATAGCTCCAAATATGACACAAAAGCTAGAAAAATGCGCTAAATATGCGGCTATGTCTGAAATATGAAAAAACATGCTGTAAAAGGTAAAATATGCACTAACAAAGTAAGGCAAAAATTCTTACAAAATTCTGAAACGTAGCGATGTTAAAATTTGTTTGTGGTCCCAATTTGCGATTTGGCGACTTTTTGGCGATTTATAAGCTAGTTGACTACTTTTGATGAGCCCATGATCCAATAATACAGGCCGTGTTGAAAGCACATATGACTATTTCGCCGCGTTGGCTGTATCTGTCAGTTGTTTTTTAATCGTGTGTTTTGAAATGATTAGCAAGGCATATTAATCACAGGTACTACCATTACTGCAACAAAAACAACACCAAAAATCACATGCATTTTGTTGTTAGATACAGACCAGAAATATGTCAAATCCATTATTTGTGGGTCGCACACATTCATAAGCTCTTTCAAATTTACTAACACATGTACTCTGTTGAAAGAAACATACCAGAAATACATTGGCGTAGATAGGCCAGACTTGATTTTGCCCGCACCCCCCGCCCAGAATTACTGAAATATTTATTAAAAAATATTAAAAACTTCTCTATGTTTGGAAAGACATACATATTAGAATTCAAATCGTAAATGTATCCCGTTTACTTACAGAAATCATTATAATTTTTATAAAAATTTAGTTTCCAATAATTGCCAAATTTGTATTTACAGTAATTTTGATTTGGCTGCACAAACAACTTTTCACGATTTCTTGTGCAGATAACTCAAAAATGCTGTTAAACTAAATATAATTATCTGCCTTAATGTGTAGGTAAACACAATTATATAGCGTGTGCAGCTAACTTTGATTTTTTATATGAAAATAACTTAAAGCTGCAAAAAAATATGTTAAGTGTGCAGGTATACAAAGTACACATAAAAAATAATTTTGAAGGATAATCACAGAAAACAAATAGTTTGTGCACTTAAGTCCAAATGCAGCTAAGATCGATTTTTTATATGAAAATAGTTTAAAAATTAAAAAATTTAAGGTATTTATCGTAAAAATTCAGGTATCGAAATGTTACGTTACAAAATGAATTTGTATGGAATTTTAGGCAACAGTGACAGAAATGAATAGTTTTGTGCAGTTAAGTCAAAAGTGAACTTATACAAAAGGCAGTTAAATCAAAACGACTGTATTACGAAAAACCCTAAACAAAAACGTACGAGTATGTTTATTTTATTCTGATGATATGTTTTTGTATTTTCTCTAACAAAATATAAAAAGTAGTACATATAACATTTTAAAAACCTTTTGATACTGGGTCCAGTTGTGCATAAAATTAGCCCAATAACCCATCAGCAACATGATTTTTGAAAGTGTTAGACCTTCAAAAAACTTTCATATCGATGGTCATAAGTTGACAACACGTAACTGGTTTTTACAACTTTTCAGTAGAAGAAATTACGTTATAAATATGCTGAAAGCGTTACTAGCATAGAAATAAAATTGCTGAAAATTATTTGGTAGGTACTCTCAACTAATTTCTGTTATTTTATTTTGAGAATAGGAACGTTTTCTGCGTTTTGTGAAATATAATAAAAATTCAGTTTCAAGTTGTCAATGTATGACCATCGATATGATATCCAAAAGTTTATAACGACCCTTAACCGCAAGAAAATCGGAATCCACAATTTCTAAATTTTATACTAAATGCATACTTCTTTTATTTTAAAACGTAATATTTCCTTAATATTGAGTAACTAATACTATTTGCTTTGATGTATGTATATAAAATGCTTTAGGTTTTATTGAATTACTTTTAAGATAACGTATGCCTGTTTGGATGCGATTTTTTGCTTCATGACACATATTTTTCATAATGAAGTTAGTCAAGGCTAATTTCGCGACAAGTCAAAATTTTCGCGACGAGTTTTATCAATTTCAAATTTGCAGTTCTCTACTCGAAACAGAGAATTTTATATTTTGGTGTGATTATTTCGAACTAATTTGCCGATTTTATTGCGAAAAAGTACGTAACGTGATATTCAGAAAGAATTAGACAGCATAATTATTCTAAGGAACTAGGGAAAAATTTCCAAAAACAACGTTGTATATGTTGAGAATTTTCTTTTGAAGAGTACCTACAAAAAAAAATATGTAAAAAATAATTTTAATATAATTCTATGTCAAATACACAAAATCATTCAAACAGGTTGTCAATTTACAACGAAAAGGTTTAAGTTTGCTAATGCATTTTTTTTTTGGGTAATTAGGAATAATGTACACTGCTATACACTGAAAAAAGTTCACTTCAGCCATTGCTCATATAACGGAACATTTGCGTTTTTTGATGTATGTTTATATATTTACTTCTCTTTAAAGTACCATCCAAAGTCGATTATAATATTCTTCTAAAGATGCCGGAATAAAGCCGATGAAACATTGGGAACAAAAATGGAATAAATTGTTTTAGTTGCATCTAAAGTAAAGAAAAAATCTGATCATAAATAGCCTAAATAATAAAACACAGAATATACGATTTTTTGTTTTCACCAAATTTAGGTCCATTATGGCTTAAAATTTTTATAATCGAATGGACTATTCAATGAAATTACAAAACTATGGATTTTTATTATTTGTGGTATAAAACAGCTTCCGAAAAGGCAACAATTTTCAAATTTCATAGAACTTAAACTTTTATCCACTCTAACTTGGTCGCCTTTTATACGATCAGAGCCACTATTCGACGCGTAATTTAGTAGCCTTTCAAATAATATATAATTAATTTTAAACGAACCAGCTTTTGATTCTGAATGACGCTTTAACAAGAAGTATACACCGAAAAACGAAAATGAAATGAAAATCTATAACCGGATTAAAAATTTAAAAAAAAAATTTTTTTTTGTTTGCCCCCCTAGAAAAATTGTCTAGCTACGACGATGCAGAAATATCCCACTTGACCACGATTTTCGTTAATGATATCAATTTCGAATATATCTCGAACATTTATTGTGTAAAACTATCGAGAATGACACTCAAATTTTAATCGAAAAAAGTTTAATAGCAATATTAAAAGTGAGCCAATATCGAACAAATTTCGATATCGCAAAAAGGCAGGAGCAAAAGCAATTTTTTAAGATTATTATCTTTATTTTTAAATTTATTTATTTTATTGATCTTTTCTTACGCTCCAGTAAATCAGACTCGAACACGGTACCTCCAGGCTAACACACATCCACAAGGCTATCGTGGCAAATTTGTTTCTGTTCAATTATTGCACATATGTACGTATGAGTTATTTTAATTCTTTAACTAACGATGCAGTCAGACAGATTCGAACACGGTACCTCTTGCTTAACAAACATCCAATGGGCTATCGTCCACATTCGAAAAAATATCGAGAGAAGTTCGCTTTAGCGAACATTAGATTTTTTTTTAGATTCGCGAAGAAATATATAAGAGTTTTGTTTCGAAATTTCTTCGCTTCAGCGAACATTCGTTTATATCGAGTCTCAGGTCAAGTGGAATGTCAAAATCTATTCTCTGTGTGACGCACACATTTTTAAATTTACTAAAACATCTGTTCTTGTAGTGATACCTGTTTAATCTACCTTGGCATAGACACTTGTATGTGGCAATAAACAGGAGAATGTATTTATTTTAGGGTATATGAATTATAATCACAGTTGTTAAAAGTACATTTTAAATAAATTTTCGTCTTCTGTTTTTGGCAGATACGGTTAACCAGGCGAATTGATATCGTGTTTGTTGTATTATTACCACCACCTGTAAAATTAATTCGCCTTGAATGAACCATGCACATGGTAGAATAATATAACAGGTAGCCGCATAACTAATACTCGTACAAATGTACATTTAGATATAGAAAATGTCAAACATTAATAGAGAGGGTATGTGTGTGTTTGTATAACAGAAGCAGCATACATACGTGTGGTATTGTGTGTGCAACGTAGTTATATCACATATACACAACATTGACAGTTCGTACAATTAATCAGCTGGCGTTCCAGGTCTACCTTGTACATTATTCTACCATGACCATGCATTTGTTTCAAAACAGTAATTAACTCCAGTTAAACTCATCTCCGAAATAAATTGAGTTACAAATTATATGAATGTAAGTACACTTTGTTGCACTTCTCCGGTACATTTTCAAGAAATTCTGTATAAATTTATTTACCATAAAATGTATTTAAAAGAGGATACAATGAGTAATGTAATGTCGAAAACCTGGGGGCAAATTACGACATTCGATATCGATCGAAATTTCAATACAATTTAAATACAAATTTCGATCGATATCGAATGCCGTAATTTGGCCCCTGCTTTTCGAAAATAAACTTATGAACTAAAACCGTTTCCGGTTTTCATCACAAGTATATTTACCCGTATTCTTTAAGCCAACGATACATACATATATATATATATATATATATATATATAATGGGTGTTTTTTATTGAGGTATAGAACTTTAAGTTGGCATCACTTTTTTAACTGGCGGCCATTTTGTCAGCTGTCAAGTGATTAATATTTAGTTTGGTTTGCCATTTCATCATGAACAGGTTGACAAAAGAACAACGCTTGCAAATCGTGCAAATTTATTTCGAAAATAATGGTTCAGTTCGCGAAGTTTACCGCAAGCTCCGTCCATTTTATGGTCGACATAATCGTCCAACAGAGCAATTAATTCGGTTAACCATGGATCGTTTTCGCACTACGTTTACTCTATGTGATAATACGCATCCGCAGAGACGTCGAACAGTGCGCACCGAAGAAACAATTGCCGCTGTAGAGCAAAGTGTTGAAGAGGACCCGAATGAATCGATTCGCCACCGTGCACAGCAATTGGAGCTTTGTCCATCAACTTTATGGAAGATTTTGCGCAAAGATCTTGGCTTGCGACCTTACAAGATCCAGCTTGTGCAATAATTAAAGCCGCGAGACCATGCAATGCGTCGTGATTTTCGTGTATGGGCCGAAAATGAGATTGATCTCGATGCTGATTTTCATCGCAAAACTTTGTTCAGTGATGAGGCTCATTTCTGGTTGAATGGCTACGTCAACAAGCAAAATTGCCGCATTTGGAGTGAAGAGAATCCACATGAGACCCTTGAGACGCCATTACATCCACAAAAACTGACTGTTTGGTGTGCTCTATGGGCTGGTGGAGTCATTGGGCCATACTTCTTCCGAAATAATGCTGGAGAGTCAGTTACCGTTAATGGAGACCGGTATAGAGCCATGATAACCGACTATTTTGTTCCCGAATTGGATGGCATGAATGTGGATGAGTTGTGGTTCCAACAAGACGGCGCTATATGCCACACAGCGCACGTCACAATCGATTTATTGAAGGAAACATTCGATGAGCGCATAATTTCGCGGAATGGACCTGTCAATTGGCCACCAAGATCGTGTGATTTGACACCATTGGATTATTTTCTTTGGGGATATGTGAAGTCGCTCGTCTACGCCAACAAACCAGAAACGTTAGGGGACTTGGAAGCCAACATTCGTGGCGTTATTGCCAACATACGGCCCCATATGCTCGAAAAAGTGGTTGAAAATTGGACCTGTAGAATTGGCTTTATTCGAGCCAGCCGCGGCGGCCACATGCCCGAAATCATATTTAAACATTAATGGCATAAAATTATCCTTCCAATAAAGCCAAATTGATGGACATTAAAACGATTTTCATGTGTTTTATTTCAATTCGAAGTTCTATACCTCTAAAAAAAACACCCTGTATATATATATATATATATATATATATATATATATATATATATATATATATATATACAGGGTGTTTTTTTAGAGGTATAGAACTTCGAATTGAAATAAAACACAAGGAAATCGTTTTAATGTCCATCAATTTGGCTTTATTGGAAGGATAATTTTATGCCATTAATGTTTAAATATGATTTCGGGCATGTGGCCGCCGCGGCTGGCTCGAATAAAGCCAATTCTACAGGTCCAATTTTCAACCACTTTTTCGAGCATATGGGGCCGTATGTTGGCAATAACGCCACGAATGTTGGCTTCCAAGTCCCCTAACGTTTCTGGTTTGTTGGAGTAGACGAGCGACTTCACATATCCCCAAAGAAAATAATCCAATGGTGTCAAATCACACGATCTTGGTGGCCAATTGACAGGTCCATTCCGCGAAATTATGCGCTCATCGAATGTTTCCTTCAATAAATCGATTGTGACGTGCGCTGTGTGGCATGTAGCGCCGTCTTGTTGGAACCACCACTCATCCACATTCATGCCATCCAATTCGGAAACAAAAAGTTGATGGACAAAGCTCCAATTGCTGTGCACGGTGGCGAATCGATTCATTCGGGTCCTCTTCAACACTTTGCTCTACAGCGGCAATTGTTTCTTCGGTGCGCACTGTTCGACGTCTCTGCGGATGCGTATTATCACATAGAGTAAACGTAGTGCGAAAACGATCCATGGTTAACCGAATTAATTGCTCTGATGGACGAATATGTCGACCATAAAATGGACGGAGCTTGCGGTAAACTTCGCGAACTGAACCATTATTTTCGAAATAAATTTGCACGATTTGCAAGCGTTGTTCTTTTGTCAACCTGTTCATGATGAAATGGCAAACCAAACTAAATATTAATCACTTGACAGCTGACAAAATGGCCGCCAGTTAAAAAAGTGATGCCAACTTAAAGTTCTATACCTCAATAAAAAACACCCATTATATATATATATATATATATATATATATATATATATATATATATATATATATATATATATATATATATATATATATATATATATATATATATATATATATATATATATATATATATATATATATATATATATATATATATATATATATATATATATACATATTTCAACAGCTTAATGACGAAACATTTTTATAATTAATGACACTATTAAGCCGACCGTGGATATGAAAGACATATCCAAGATACCCTAAATATTTTGTGCTGTACCACAGCTTCGTCTTTAGCTAATGTTTAGTCCCATATTTTAAATATGTGGACTCAACTTACTCTGGTAAAAACAGAAATGCAGCATCCAATTTGAGTACATAATTAAGGCCAAAATTAATGGCAGCTGCTAAAATTGCTGCGCTTACCAATATATATATTTTTGATTTTGGATATCTGAAAGTTAAAAGTTATTTTTATTTTAGTATTATTGATTATAACTGAACAACTATTAAAACGAAGCTATTATGTCTGTGTATTTATAGACATTAGGGTGGCAATGAAAACCCAATTTTGGAATTTTGTAAAAACCTGTGCGGATTATTGTGGCACTGGGTCTAAAACTCATGTTGTGAACATTTTATCCAAATCCGGTAACTCTCATTCTTGCCCCATTGAGGTTAAAATTGAAATTTTATAAAATTTACCAACATTAGGCTCAATCTACATAAAACGACATTTTAGTAAGCGTATATAAAAATTTGAGCCAAATCGGACAACTGTTGGGCTTGCCCCTAGGGGTAAAATTTAAAATTTTATAAAATTAGCTAAATTTGGGTCAAAGTCAACATTTTTTAAAATTTACCAAAATTAAGCTCAATTTGTATAAAATAATATTTCAGTAAGCGTATGGAGAACTGTGAGGCTTGACCCTTAAAGGTCAAAATAAGATTACAAAAATTAAATCCCAGCGGCAGTATGTCTTTCAAGTAATTTAAAAAAAGGTTTATTTAAATTTTTATGTATGATTTTGAATTTCTTTTTAGGTTATACAAAGTTATAGACAACAATATTCGAAGGAAACTAATTTACAAATTCTAAGAAACAAATACATGTAATCAAAGCAGTTAAAACGTACTTTACTTCCCCTGTTTACTTTGCTATTAATAAATATACTTACATATATAACATTTTTGTTGGTTTTTATATTTTTCGAGTTTTATATTATTTTATGATTATTTTATGCTTTTATGATTACTTTTCAGACAGATGGACAAGCCTCACAGTTGCCCGATCCGCCCCAAATTTTGGCATAGGCTTACTTAAAGATCGTTTTATGTAAATTAAGCTTAATTTTGGCAAATTTTGTAAAATTTGACCCCTAGGTGTCAAGCCTAAAGGTGACCAACACACAAGCTAGAATTGTATTTCCTTTAATTTAAATAGTTTTTTTTAAATATGGGTTCGCATATATTAAAATTAATATGAAAATAGCTTTTTGCAGCATAATTAACTTTATTTTGTGATATAAAAACCAAGTTAAATCACACTAAGCCTTAGCTAAAGAATGCCGGGCATCTCTGAATGAGATGGCGAGACATGCGAACCTAGGGCTCTTCTGGGTACCGGGTCACGCGGGGATGCCCGGTAACACTATTGCGGACGGTCTAGCCAAGGCCGGTGCCCACCTACATGAAAATGACATCGACTGGTTAGTAGGTGTCCCACTAAAAAGCTGTAAGATACAAATTCAGCGCCAACTATTTAGAGAGGCGCAAACCAGATGGACAAATGAAATCACTTGTGAGGTTTCCAGATCCATCTGGCCCCAGTATAACTTCGCAAGATCTGCAACCATACTGGGGCTCCCTCGTCAACAGCTGCGTATACTCGTAGCGGTCATAACAGGGCACTGTCTTATTGGTGTCCATGCCAGAAGATTAAATCTTCCTTTTAATGATTTCTGTAGAAGTTGTCAGAATGAGGAGGAGGAAGAAACTGTTAAACACCTCCTATGTCGATGTCCAGCACTATATAGAAATAGGGCGTCATACTTGGGAAATCCGTCACTACCCGAACTAGCAGACCTGGGGGAATGCGACGTTAGGGGTATAAATTCCTTCATAAGATACTCGGGTTGGTTTAACACCGACCCAACCTCTGGGATAGGAGGGACACCTCTCTGAACTTCCCTACTATCCATCCCAGGCATCACAAAGGGACCAAAGGACCCAAGTGGGCCGGTTGTTAGAAACCGGCAGCCTGTTCAACCTAACCTAACCTAACCTAAGCCTTAGCTAAAGTAGTGGTTACGTTTTTTTTTGGCAAATATTTGCCAAGTGTAAACGTACCTTAACTAACAGTTGTCCGATTTGAGCCAAATTTTGACATACGCTTACTGAAATGAGCCTAATTTGGTAAATTTTATAAAATTAGAATTTTGACCTCAATGCGGCACGCCTGAGAGTTACCCGTTTTGGCTAAAACTTTCACCACGAGAGATTTAGACCAAGTACCATAATAATCTGTACAGCTTTTGTTTAAAATAAAAAAATAAATAAATAATAAAAAGAAAATCCATACATACAATAATTTTAAAGCTAATACTGTTATCGATTCTATACTCACTTTGCCATAATAATTAAAATTATTAGAAATAAGCCGTAAAGATGAAATTCAGCTGCGATATACCAGGTATGCATTAAACACTGTCAATCACAATAAAAAAGTAAAATAGGAAGTTGTCAATTGATTTACGCCCATATTTATAAACCATTGTTAAAGATAAAGTTTACAGTAAAACCAGTTTCCCATACAAAATTCCTACTTTAAAACAAGTTTAACTTTATTAATCGTTTATAAATAAGACCGTTAATATATAAGTAATATTAAGTACATGTGTGCATGAATATGTATTTGGCGGAGACGTGGGTAATGTGACTGGTATGTTTTATATACTAGATTTAATACTTACCAAGCGGTAAAACTTGCGAGGCATTTACTAAACAGGCCTTTTTACAGACCTTCCCAGAATTTAAGATCCAAAAGTAATTTTTTCTGCCTTCTAGAATGCCTCTACACTGGTTTCTTTTGGAAGGAGTATTCTATTTTTGGATTTTTCGTTTTGTTTAATAAAAAATGTTCTTTAGAAATAACAGACATTCTCGTATTCTTATTTTTCGCAAATAATGTGTATATAAGACTGAAATTTACGTACAAGAGGTATCATACATGCTGCTATTATGTCGTTTATGTTGTAGCTACTACATCATGTTCAGTTCGTTCCAAATAAATACATGAAATTTAGCCTCCCTCATATGTTTAAAAAATTACTTTGGATGAAAAGGAGTTAGAAATAAATAAAACATCACGATAATCCAAAATATAGAAGCCGCTATAAAAATACCTAAATTAAAAAATGTACGTCCATTTCATTTTTAACAGACCTTCCCAGACCACCCCTTCTGTCAGGCCTGCTGAGTAATGGGTCGAGAAATGCCTTGGTCCGCAATGACATCGCGTGTAAAAAAGAAATGAATATGTAATGGGAGTGGAAGTACTACAGACTGCTAAATAAGGCCTTATAGAAGACCTCTTTACTCCTTCCATTTACCGCTTGGTATTTATTAAGTGAGAAATTTAATAAATTAGATAAGTCTAATGTGAGACTAATTGTATAAAGGTTTGAGTAAAACAAAATAGATTCATATCGAATACAATTTGATGGTTGCGTTTTGTATAACTTTCTGAACATACTTACTATGCTTATTCTGTTGTAATTCACAAATGAAAGTTTGTGCATAAGGTAAGAAATTCGAAACTTTTAAAACATATGGTTGAAGTCTACTTATGATTTAGTAAATCACCAATGAAATGCAGCATATCGAGCCCTATTTCGAAAATGACTTTTTGATGCAGAATTGTTCTTAGGGGTCCAAGACGTCGTCTGGTAAAATATTGATAGTTATAAAGATATAAGCTTTTCAATTATGACGTACACGACATTCACCTCTTGTTGCAAAAATAACGTAAGTGACATACATATGTAAATGAATTAAGTAAAGTGCGACTTTAGCTCGCACACGAAGGGCTCCGTACGAATACACATATATCAGCTTTCGTTTTTGCCCTTATTTCATTTAGGCAATTTTTTCATTTTGCTTTTTCGTTTAATTTTATTTTTTTAATTTTTTCCTTGTATTAGCGATATATTTTGGTTTTGGCGCTTTTTTCATTTTGGTGTTTTTTTTTGCGATTTTTCGTTTTTAAATTTTTTTTTGGTTTTTTGTCGATTTTTTTAGTTTTGGTGATTTTTCGTTTTTGGCGTATTTTTTGTTTTGACTTTTTTTCGCTTTTTGACGATATATTTAGTTTTAGCGATTTATTTTTGGCGCTTTTTATCAGTTTTGGCACTTTTTTCGGTTTTTGGTGATTTTTTTTTAGTGCTAGCTATTTTTTTTTGACACTGGTTTTGGCGATTTTTTCGGTTTTTGGTAATTTTCTTTTAGTTTTGGCGTTTTTTTTTGTTTTGACGCTTTTTTTCGTTTCGGCGAGTTTTTTCCATTTTTGACAATTTTGTTTAATTTTTTACGATATCTTAAGTTTTAGCAAACCCTTTAATTTTTAACTGGCATATATTTGTTGTTGTAGCGGCCAAAGTTTTCCTTATTCTGTGAACATTTCAGGTGGCTCTTACGGTTCCCGAGAAAACAGCCTGTGACAGATATACAGACGGAAAACTATAGGGTTCCTTTACACTTTTGGTGTACGGAACCCTAAAAATGGGGGTCGCCGAAGAATTAGCGAAATAAAAAAATTAATTGATTATAAATCTGAAAGTCCATACCACGCGTTTCGTGCGTCGCTCGTTTTGTGATTTTCATACTTTCGACACGTTTCTGCATGGCATTTTTTATGGCGCGTGCGACGGATACAAAAGTAGAAAGTTAACCTACTTTTCACGTGAGACCCGTTTAAGCATTTCACGCTTTATGCTATGTGCGAGTAACTAGTCACATACAATTACACTGATTCAACTTTTTTGACTGACGCTTATAACGCGTTAAAGCGGGTAACGCGTGCTATGGACTTTCAGCTTAAAGGTCAAGCAATCTATAAATATGCACAATTATATATCTGCGGTCACAACCCTTAACCGCTTAAGTCGAGTTAGGACATAATTTAATTTTCTGTGTGACAATTCCATTCGTATCTAAATCAATTCGCTACTAATTTTTTGCAATTACCTATAAATAAATTAAAGAAAAATAAACTGACAATGAGTAAATTTGCCGAAAATTTTTGAAAAGGTCTTAAGCGGTTAAGGCTTGTGACCATATATATACAACACTTGTTTATCAGTTATTTTGATCTCACGGCCAAAATATACGCTCAAGTGAGCGTAATAATAAAAAGATCAACCACGATCACAAAATACTCGTAACTAAATTATATCAAAATTATTCGAGATATTTATACACACTTTTTGCCAATAATGCATCACTTTGTTCGTTATTAAATCTGCGTTATAAATTAGAATTTGACCCCATCATAAGAAAATAATAGCACATTAAATTATTTGCTATCCGTTCTATTATAGACAACAGAATACTCTAGCTGAGTATTTTTTTAAATTCAACAAAAAGCGAAAAAAGTATATTCTTTACAGAGATAAGGGTTTTTATTAATAATGAGAAAGGAAAAAAAGAAAATCTGCAATATATGTATATTAAATATACAAAGGGGAAGAGCAACATGTTTCGTGGATGATCATTTCAAAATGCCTCAAATTGCTTAAAATATATTATATAATGTATTTTTTATTTTTTCTATAAGTGTCATGCTCTAAATAACATCAATTGAGAGATTTTTATTAAAAATAAGAAAATTATTTTTTCCTTGCATAGGGCCGTGTTACGTGGAATCACTCACTCATTAGTAAAGTAGGGTACATTTTCGTTATTTTCGTTTTTTCTATTTTAACTTAGAAATGAGATATTTTATCGCGGTAAATAGTACCCTATGTTTGAATCAGTACTCATTGGTTTTTTCAGTACATTCATTGGTTTTTGCGTGAAGCGTGTTCGGACAGACAGACAGACAAAAATTCCAAAATTTGGTGTTTCGTTATCTACATCGATTACTGTTTACGCCACCATAAAAATTTTCAAAAAATATTTCATGTACAGACACGCCTCTTTTACAGTTTTATTATATGTATAGATAGAGGGTTTTGTTATTCGAAAATACTCAATACGTTATTAGATAGAGAATTTTGTATAGTGAAAAAATGTATTCAGTAAATTTTTAACAAATGCTATGATGAGATTTTATTGTAAAATCATTGGCGTAATTGGAAATTTTTCTGGGTGGGGCTATAGCGCATATTTAACCCTAAATTTCGCTTATACGAGTATTATCAAAATTATTATCTAATATTTTGAATTTCTAGGGCGGCTAGAGCGTTTCTGGGGGTGGCTTAGCACCCCCCAGAAGGGTCAATCTGCGCCAATATGTAAAATCAAAATTAAAGAACAAAATAATTTCCGCGATGTTAGCAATTTCTTCTGAGATTTTGTTATTCTTTACAATATTAGTGAAATCTTCAATACATTTAACAATTTTTCGTGAACATGCGGCCTTGGCGGTTTCTAATCAATATTAGGGCTTCTTTCCGATGTTGCAACTTCTCGCGAATTTTTGCGATTTTCGCGATACGAGCGACATTTTGCAAGTGGTTAGGTTCTTTACAGTGTGCACTATTTTAAACCATATTAGACTGTGTTATCATGCCGCTGTAGCAAGTTTTTGCCAGTTTTCGCAATTTTTTCGGGATTTTGTGGCATGCCTTACAGTTTTATCGATTTTTAATCAAAATTATGGCTTGTTTAAAGTTTTTAAATATTTCGCGAATTTTCGCTATTTTTGCGATAGCCATAATTTTTCCAAACTTTTTAATTCTCTTACATTTTTGGAGCTTTTAATCAATCGGAACATTGTTATCTTTCATGTATAAAATTTTTTTGCTTCGAATTTTCGTAATTTTCGCGATTTTCCTGACGTCTTATTAAAAAAAATTCAGATGATCTCAATTTAAATTGAGTTTATTTAAATAATCAACTGTTGTAAGTAAAGTGGCTGCTAAACACATCAATATTCAGCTTCAATATTTATGTTTGTGTGCGTTTCTTTACAAAAAATTGTTACACATATACTTAACTCTGCTGTTAGATTAAGCCCATTTGGTCCAATATTTTCCTCGTTATCCTCATAACTTTTAAACGCTGTTACATATTGCTTTGAGATTTCGGCTCACGTGATTTATAATATTAAAAACATTATATCCATACTTTCAAGTGTCTGTCATAAAGCCGGACTTAGAAAAACAAGAATTTACGTATCTTGGATTAGGGACCATTTGGTCCAGTGTAAAGTTTTATTTGAATGAAATCAAAATATTAAGATTTTTTGTACTTGCTTAGAAAAAACTTCAGTTTATTGATAGTTGCTTTCATTACATGTAATCTGATGGTATTCTGATCTCAGAAAAAAGTATGGATTCCAAGCGGATCTGGCTAGCATATTTACCATCGATTTGTTTTATGTTTTATGGTGTAGGTGCCAATCATTTGGTCAGTAGTGTCTATGGCTCCTATGAGAACAGAAATATAAGAAGCTATAGAAGAACAACAATGTATAATTTTTGTCGATATATTTACTTCTTGTCGAATTGTAATAAGAATAAACCTCTGGTATTTCCCTCGACTCACTTCCATCAAGTTCAGCTGCTCTATGCAATGTACTAATCAATAATTCTGCTTTGTTTTTGGGGCGGATGTATGATACCAATGTCGCAATGTCATAGAAAGCAAATTTAGACTTATACAATGGGAGCTTTTTTATATTCAGTAATTTCGGAGGAATGCGTGTTTCATTTTTACGTTCAGGGGCCCATTTCTCAAAATTACAAGTTACAATTCAACAAATAAAATACCCACAAGACAACAATAACTTTTGTAAAACAATTTCTGTTTTGTATGTAATTTACTTGTAGATTTGTAACTTGTACTTTTGAGATATGGGCCCCTGTTCTTACATACTTTATAATTTCCCTTTCAAGTAATTTTCTTACCAAATCAAGAGTGGACAAGAAGTTTTCATCAGTCATATTTTGCCCTTTCAAGCCTTCCCTGACTAATACAAGGCGTTGTCTTAGGTATGGTTGAGGCTTTGTATTTTCACCTTTTCCAGGAAATTGTTGTATCTTCTTTGAATCTACCGATAATATAAATTTCAAGCCATATTTTACAAGTTTTGGTGGCATAAACCGATGAAGAGACCAAAAGATGCATCAAATATTCAATGAACGCCTTTATTTTACATACAGATACACCCTTGCAAGAATAAGTAGAAAACATGTAGTATGGACCAAATGGTCTTCTAATGTAGGATTCGTATATTTTTTCTAATCTAACAGCAGGGTTAAGAGAAATATTGAAGAATATCAAAATGCTTTTGATTTTCATAGCAAACGCACACAAACACATATATTGAAGCTAAAATATTGATCCGTCTAGCAGCCACTTAAGACAGAGAAATAAAAAAAAACTATAAAATTTGGAAAAAAATTTACTTTTAAATTTATACCATGATGCGGCTTATTTTACGCAATACTTTGCCATCAAAAAGTGATTTGCCTAATAATCAATTTGGATTCATGCGCAATCAAAATGTGCGGAATTAGCAAAACATTGTTGTTGCAAATTATTATTTATAACAACAATGCTTTGGTAATTCCGCACATTTGAATTCCACATGGAATACAGAACATACCCGATTAATAGATTTATTAAAATTACTTTCAATAATTTTTTAAGGTTAATATAAAAACATACCGATATTTTCATATAATAATTATTAATCATTAGAATATTCAGCCACCATGAGTCACGACATGCCCAGCAATTAGGGTCAATAACACTTCTTCCAATTGAATTATCGCCGTTGTAAGATGATATATTAGTAAAAAATATTATAATAAATATCACCGAGGGTAAGTATCTAAAAATAAGTTAAGATGTTAGCAGAAATTGTTTTTATACGACATACATACATACATACATACATAATTGTTCAATGCACAACCTCTTGTATGTGTTGTAGAACGTATAAATGTGGTTGGTAATTTCCACATAATTATTTGTTTAGAAACATTTTTATGTTGAAATTACTAACAACAATAATTGTACCATCTACAACACCTACAACGGGATGTGAACTGAACACTCATAAATATGTACAATGTGTTTAAAAAATTAAAATTTTGTTAATCAAAGTTATACATACATAATTACCTCAAATAGCGCGAGAATAATAAGCGAACAAAAACATTTAAACAATCCAGAAAGGATGATTTAGGTGTTATATATTGATACTTTTCGAACTTGACATACAACAGGAGACCACTCAAAACGAAAAACAATTCCAACCATACCACTGCATGAGTCAATAATCCTGTTGCTAATTGATGCCAAGAGTTTTCTATGAATTCGGTATTCTCAATATGTAGAAATTGTAATAGACACACATGTTGATATACAATAAGAAAACAGAGAATTGACCGAAATCCATCCAAGAAATTTAAATCAGAGCCAATATTACTTGTGTTTCGCATCACCAAACGTTTGTAGTTGCGACAAAGAGAAAATGCCGTCAGATATCTATTGACTGGGAGTACAGATATTCGACAAGAGTAAAATCTTTACCAAACTGATATTGATAATATTAAATACCTGTGTCACGATGTTTAACTTCATAATAATTACTCGTGTCGTCTGAATTTAATTGCTGAGATTTTAATTTTACATCATATATGGTTGATAATATATTTATTAGAATGAGAACAATTATAAGAAGTATAGATAAACTGAAATATATATCTGTAAAATAAGAATACATATATGTATAAACAGTAGAGAACAAAACTGCCGCCTTATTCCGTAATTCGATAAGCTAAAGCTAAATCTCGATCGCTAAAATGCTGAACAAACACAAAATTAAACATTTTTGGCGATGACATAAAACACAAAAATTTTGGCAGATTAAATTTTTAAGACATTGCCTAATTTAGCAATAGACGTTGCAAAACTGTATTCGTACCCAAAAATTGATGAATCGATTTTGTAAATTTTTAGCGATAGAGATTTAGCTTTAGCGAGTTACAGAATAAGGGGCTGTTCACAAAATTGCCGAACATTTTTCAACGTTGGTAGTCCCGTTATGGACATTAGATTGTTCAAAAAAAATTTTTTTTTGGATTTTCATTGGTGCTCAAGCATAATTTGTAAGCTTATAGGGTAAAGTATTTTTGAGATTTTTTTCAGATTTTTCGCTAATGGTTTTAAAGTCGCACAAGTAAAATTTTTGCAAAAAATCGGTTTTTGAATTCTCTTCATACATTTATCAAAAACTACGATTTTCTTCACTTTTGAGGAAACAAGTTAAAATAAAAATGTCCAAGCTCTATTTTTGTGTGCAAAATCAAATAAGTTTTGGCAATGAATATGCTCACTACAATTTTTTCGTAATTTTTCCATAAATTTTGTAAATAACGCTTTTTAACTTATAAAATTTCTATAACAATTCAAAATACTAATGATGCAGTTTGAAAGACCAATTAATTCTAAACAGCGTAGAAAAAATAAGTTTTTAATTTGCTCTTACCGTACGATGCGATATTCTGAGCAGGATCTGAGCATTCACTAGGTAGGCATTCACAGTGGTAGGCACAACTCAAAATGTGTTTGTATTGTTGCTAGAGTTGTCAACTATTCGACTTTTTCCAAAAACCGATTTTCGAATAGTTGAAAAAACCGCACTTTTTCAGAAACCGGTTTTCTAATTTTTTATTCTAAAACCGGTTCGAATAACCGGTTTTTTTGGGTTTTGCATAATTAAAAAATATATACATACATCTTTAGACTTTTTTGCTTCTGATTACTATTTTACTCAAAAACCAAACACTAATTGGCACACATTTCAGTCTCAACATTAAACTATATTAAATTAAAAATTTAAAACATTATTAAAAGGTGCATTGGTATATTATGTAATACATAAAGATCAAGATTTAGATATTTTAATTGTGTTTGTTTGTGTGCATGTTAATAGTAGTCAATTGTTGTCGACAAAGTGTAGATACGTGACAATTTTTGGTGCCGTGTTAATGTGAGGTCGATGACGCCATTCATAATAGGGGTAACTGTTTCCCATTTTTTTCTTATTATTTTATACTAGGGATGGGCAAAATATCGATATTTTTTTAAAAATATATCGATATACATATATCGTCGATATTTTTGATTTTGATATATCGATATTTTTTCCAAATACATCAACCGTATCAAATTCGATATTTTTTAGGTTTGGTTTTGTTTTTCGTGCAACTTTGAAAAACATTTCGGCACAGTCTTCATCAAATAGAATATTACTAACAAAATCTTTTGTTTTATTTATAATATTTTGTCTATTCGAAAAATTATCACACTCGAAATATTCCGTACTTAAAATTAACTGAAATTGCAATATAAAATAAATTAAAATTCAATTAAAAAGCGGTCTACTTATTTTTCATTTAAGTTTAACAAAAAGTTTATTCAACTTTAAATGTTAAAAAATAACAGATTTAAAACCCTAAAAATTAATGATTCCTTATTAGTTTGGATCAATTTATCTGTCAAAAGAACTAATAGCAGCTTCCGTAAAAATAAAAGAGGTTTCCTTGTTTCTGCTATTTTCACTGTTAAATAATCAACCTCAAGTTCCGTAAAAATGATTGATGTTGCTTTATTTTTAAATGTAAAGAAGCTTATTATTTCGTATCTTTAATTATTATTTTATTAAATTTGTATTTTTACTCACTGTTTGTTATATTAATTTCTACTGGGAGCGAAACAAAGCTCGTTCGGGTTTGAAATCCAACGTATCAACCATCTGGCCAAGGCATAGTATATATATTAGCTGCACGAAGACAACATAAACTTACTCAATTTTATGCATTTAACATTACAAATTAAAAAAAACACACGCATGGTCTGAAATTGAACATGTGACCTCTCGTTTAATAGTCTAACGTACTAAACACTACACCACTGATTTTAAATGTGTATTTACATAATTTCAATTGCAATTTCCGTTAATTTTACGTACAGAATATTTTGAGTATTTGTATGTGTGTGTTATTGCTATGGATGTACTTTTTTGGTACTTATACATAAACAACGGACTATATTGAAAGCAACAGAAAATCCGTATAATGTGTATTTAGTTTTTTTTATTGAATGTTAGAATCAGTTAAAAATAAGATTGCTTAGAATTTTAAATGTTCACTCTTTTAAAAATGATTGTACGGAATACTTCTTGAACAAAATACATTCCGCTACTGTCATAATATTGTGAGTACATTCTTTGAGTGTAGTTTTGTTGATGTATGTTCCATGAAATATTGGTGGAACAGTAAGGATCTTGGAAATTAACTCTTTCCAGCTTAATTTTTTATAAGAAAGGTACTTTTTTGTTTTATTTTTTTGGGGGACTCCGTATGAATTATCATTGTTGAAAAAATATCGATATTTTTTATTCGATATATCGCGACCTCCGACCATTTAAAAAAAAAATGAGTTAAATATGGGATATATATATTTTGAATACCCTCTTTCAGAATCCAAAAACTGTTTCGCGAAATTGTTCCTGGTTTCTGAGATATCAAGCATTCATTGTGCTCGATATCATAATTTTTAATAAATTTTTTGTAAAAAAAATTTGTTTTTTAAATAAAAAATTAAAATCAGAAATTAAGTAATATACCAAGATTCACCAATATTAGCTTTTTATTCCATGTAAATATCTTTTCTAATAACATTTATACGCTTATTTTCAATAAAAAGTAGAAAATTTTATCTCAATAACAAGTTACTCAATACACAGCAGTTAGTATACACATGGAGCAACAAAAGCTAGTTTTTGCAAATAAAATAAAAAGATGGTTACTGGAGCACAAAACAAGATATTTTACTTTCAGTAAAAAGAGGTTAATTTCTAATCGGATTGATGAAAGTTCACAAAAATGTACATTTTTCTTCCAAACATATGCCGGAAGCAGTGGTGAGAATACAAAAAAATTCTATCGGACATATTTTGAGAAAACTTTATGTAAATCTTCTTTGTTGTTTTTCTCCATTCCGACTTTTTGGCATATGGGCCAAAACAATACTAAGGTCGCGATAAATCGATGCCGATCGATATTTAAAAATAGATCGATTTCGATATATATTTTTTCACTTGCCCATTCCTATTTTATCCACATTTCTTAAACGATTTAAGAGTGAGGAAGTAGATACAGTCGAACTTCTCTATAACTGAGTAGCTATTGACGGACAAACTTCTGCGTTATAGGGAAAATACGTCATAGAGAAGTTATCATCTTTAATTAATTAATCTTTAATCATTATATGTACATTAAACCGACTCACCGAAAAAAATTTTTGTTACCCCTCTCATATTAAAGATCCGTATTTTTAATGAGGTTTCCCAAATATTTTCGGGGTCTAGCGATGACCGCCCGTGAGCTGGACCGTGTTAAAAGTGGTCTATTTTTGTAGTTTTTTTTTTGCATGTTTTGGTATTTTCTCCCAAAACAACATGAAAAAATTACATCGTTTGAAAGATATTTTCAAGCTGCATCCAATGGTGCATTAAACTTTATCATTCATACCATCAGCAAAGCGTTTTATTCCATAAAAATCTCGATTTTTTAAGCGTTTTTATTTCAGGTGCTACTTATATTAAAATAAATTATATTTTAGAAACATTTGCCTACTTATGCAAATGTTTCTTGTATTCTGTGGCTATTTTATTCCTTAAATATAAGACTACAAACATCTTAACAGTAGCGTAAAAACTTTCGGAAAAACTGCTTTGCTTAAGCACTTTTTTATATTGTTTTTATAAACCATTTTACGATAATACACAAACATGTTTCCTATTTTGTTTTATGACTATAATTTCACTATTTTCCCCACATATTTTTTCGGAATTTCGAAATTAGAAATTATTTTTTTTTAGCGATTTATCGCTACATTCTTGGAAATATTTTTCATTTCGCTATTTTTAACTCGGTTCTAGCAATATTTGTGGGGAAAAAGTTGGCAAAAAGTGAAGGTCGTCAATAATTTTTCTCACAATTCACTCACTTCTTGTTTTCACCAAATACATTACTATTTTTAAATAAAATTACACTTTTTTTTACTACTCCGGTGCAATAAAATAATAGTTTTACATGCCATTTGCAAATAAATGTAAGAAATGGAGGGGCATAACTCGGCTGAACACCATCGCCATATGGCACAAAACAGACCCAAATGGAGAGCTTTCGTAAATACGTTTCTATAAGCATAAACCCATCAGAACTATTTTCTTTTTCTTTCTTTTCTTATATTGTCAAAAATTAATCATTATAACTAGTCTTCTTTTACGTTTGTATCGCTAAAAGCCCCTTCTCTGGAGTAGCACTTATCTTATACGTGCTAACTAAATAAAAATAAATGTAAAAAAAGAATTGATGCGTAAAAAGAAATCTTGTTAAATAATAAGTAAAAATATTTGAAGGGTTTTGAAAATTTGTCCATGATGGGCTTTTCAATGTTGATAAATTTTCGATAATCTT